>JAEQBH010002304.1:0-600000 GCA_016808115.1 Tetrastigma voinierianum | reverse complement strand
CTTAAACTGTTTGATGATTTTAAGGTTTTACTGTTTTGGTGTTGATTTTGTTGAGCACATGACGAGGTTTGATTTGCTTTGGAATTACTTTCATGGAATTTTTAGTTGTTTAACATGATTATTACTTGATAATACTATTTTTTTTCATCTGAAACTTCTTATCTTATGATCCGTTTCATTTGAAATTCAATTATAAATGGGAAAACTATGCTAAAGGGTATCGATTTGAAACTATTTGAAAAATGAGGACAAAAAAATCTTATTTGAAGCCCAGTTCAACATGTGAGCAAATATTTGATAGATGATTCTGCTTGACAGGCTGTTTTGTTTCCAAACTTATTACGGTTACCTAAGGACTACATGGGTTGTACTATGATTAAATCATAGTTGTATCAATGTTTCCATGGCTTGTGCAGGATTTGGAACGAAAAATCTTGGTTAGGTCTGGAGTCCTCTTTGTCAAATATTTGGTGCATCTTTAGATTAGGCTTTAGATAAAAATTTGGTCCTCATTTTCAAATAATTTCAAATTGATACTCCTTAGCATAGTTTAGGTATAAATTCTCTTTAATTAGAATTGCTGTAGTAGTGCTTGATATTGGTAAATAGATGGTGTATTTTCTGGGTCTTTTGTCTCTGGTGTATGATGAACTGAATCTGATAATTTTTATTTGTGGAAGTTTGTTGAATGTGTTTTTAAGGTGTCTTTGGTCTTTTAAGGAAAAATATGAATCACCCAGTCCTTGAAATTGACATTGTCAGTGCCTCAAACACATCTCTCATCCCATATCTCATTTTGTGGATGGCTATATCGAAAAGCGTTACATAGAGGTACTAACATACGAAACAAATCTTGATCTCATCATTCTGTCTCCATTAAAATTCAAAGAAGTTAATAGAATATGGTTCAAAACCAGTAAGATATTTATAATATATTCACATTTAGACACAGATCATTAGTATTTCCTTTCTTGTTGATTTTTAACATGTGTTGCTACATTTTCTTTCGTTGCAGATTTGAAGTCATGGTTGATTAAAAACGAGAGCATTTTGAGCATCTTGAACACCTTGTTTTGAAGATAATCGAGAGTTCAGGACATAGATTTTTGAAGAAGATAGAGTGGCTCGATATGATTAGTAGAGTTGGGAGGGGCGGTAGGAGTGATGAAGGTTCCAGATTCCTAATTCCTGGTGTATGCCCATCTTTTGGGACAAAGAAAACAGAGAGAGAGCGCAATGAAGTTTGGCCCACTACCTCTTTATTTTGCTGTCAGTAGGAATACCCTTGAGTTAGATGCCTGAGAATGAGAGAAGTGCATACGAAATATAGATATCCATGGAAGGGTGTAGGGATGACAATGGGTTGGATTTTAGATTCCCCATCCCCATCCTGTTATTATTTATCATAAATACGCCAGTTTATCTTTTATCCTTCCCATCAGTAGAGGATCGGATTGAATACCCTATTCGATTTGTGAAATGAATTGTTTTAGAAAATCATGGGATAAAAAGTGAAAGGGTGGCATGGGACAGTGAAGGAAAAACAAGTGTCAAAATTAAAGGTTAAAATACCGCTTGTTTTTTACCTTTAGGGAGACTAGAAAGCCCGAATCGGAGTAAAATGTGGGTGAAACAAATTTCTTTTAATAATTCGTAAAAATTGATCTTAACTTGATCCATTATGTGTATGATTGACATGCCAACTATTAAACAACAATAGAAACACAAGACAACCAATCAGAAATGTCTTTTTAATATAAATAAATATGTATTATATATTTAATCTGGTATTCATATCAGGGACGGGTAGGAGATACATTGTATTAATTTATAATCGATTTCCTTATTATATTTAATTTTCTTTGGTATTTTTGGTAAGGCAATCAAAATGAGAAAATCATATTTCTTTTCATAGTACTTCTCCGGGACAAAACATAACCTCAATGAATTCCGTCATGTGTAGCGATTTTTTTTTTTTTGATCGAGTAAATCATGTGTAGCGACATGCCTGATCGTTTGGGTTGTTGTTTCTATTAGCAGTTGAACTCTGCAGCGGCAGAGAAATTCGCACGAGGTTTCCATCGGACATGAGCTGGGTATCTCATATTCAGCTTCTGCAGATTCAGCTTTGGAATCTTAGATGGCGGGGTTCATTGTTTTTCATTGTAAAAGCAGTCGCATGTTACATTTTGTTTAGGGCCAAGGGAAAGTTGAAACATGACATAATAAGTTAGAAAAGTTGGAATAGGTATACTCTCTATTAATGTTTGTGGTCTTATAGATGTGGAAACTCTTGAAGGAGGAAGGGTATGGATCTATTTGCTAAGTAAAAGAAAGAAGTGTTTTGATATTTTCTATATATAGTTTCAACAAGCCATGATTGAAATAGAGATTGGAAATTTCTAAATTACGTATTGCGATCGATCTCATTCAGAATTTGTGATTAGTGATGATGTTGATTCTGATGTGGTTGGTGCCTTGTATGGTGATCTTCTAGGAGCTGTAGTCTATAAATAAGATGTTGGCAATAAGTTGTTGTATGGATTATAAATACCATTGGTTATCTGGGGAATATAAGATCTTTGCCATCAACTGCTGTTGCTCCATTCTTTTAATGAATTGTTGCTTAGGTTATGAATTTATTCTTTTGACTCGAATATCTCCTTGCGGGTTTGCGGATGCAAGCATCTCTATAGTCTATAGTTCTTCTTTGATGGAACTTGGAACTTTGATGGGTTCCAAGTTGTATCTGGCTTTATAAATTCAATTCCGAGGTAGTATATAATAGGCAGATTTGGTGAAAAGTGAACAATTCCCTATTGAATTGTACCTTATGTTGTCTCTCTCTTACCATCTTGTATTGCTTGATCAAACTCCTTTTCTCTGCTACCTAATGCATGCACATAAAATATACCAATAAGAAAAAAAACAAAAGACTACCGACCAAGAGATGCTTTTTATTCACATCAGTTATCTAGAAAACCTTAAGTTTAAGCGGTCACATGCAAAGTAAATATGATCTGTGAAGTCATCTTGAAATAGAAGTATTTAAATATGTGGAGAACAAGTAATGAAATAGAAAAGAGATTCTTATTTATCAAGTAGGCCTAAAAAAAATCATGCACGGTGAGCAAGTAGAGCACGCTCCTTTGCCGGATGCTCGTTGTAGGTTTCAAGTCAATCGGTTTGGTGTTCTTTTTCACAGGAGGTTTTATCAAGCACTGAAATTCCAATGAAGAGCCCCACATGTAAATGTTTTCTAGAGCATTGAAATGTCTAAATCCAAAATGTCATCTATAAATTTTATTTTATTTTTTTAACTCTGTTCGACAATATAGCTCCTGAAATTCATTCTGGGGAATGACACTCACCTTTAGTTAATCACGTTGTCCATGGGGAGTCCTTGTCTGATTGGTATCCATGTAGCCTCCTCCTCCCCCACCAAGTTACGTATCTTCTTCATAAGTTGTTCCTTCTTCGCGTCCCCTTTCTTTGCCAGTGAAATTAAATTACTAAGCAAAAGCGAAATCGAGAAGTTTCCCAAATTCATTTTTAAATGATATTAACCTCTGTTCTCAAGTTGAATGGCCTTTGTAAGTGGCCTTGATGCGCTTCTTCTTAGGTGCCCTTCCGCAGCGGTCTGAGAGGATTGATACTCTGAAATCAAATGCAAGGTTCAATCAATTAAACAACCATTAAATTCATTAGCAAAAACAACAAGCAGACCATAACTTTTTTCCTTAGAAGTGTCAAATGTTACATTATGATGAAGATCAGTAATAAAGAATGGAAACAGATAATTAGAAGCGGGAATTGAGTTACAATAACAAAATTCTTACATTTCTTAAGGCTCCTTCTCTCTCCACGGAAGTTACGCTTGGAATGCTAAAGCTTCAAAGCGGAGAATAAATAAAATCAATGAATTTGTATAAACATGGTTAAAAAGGAAAATAAAATGTGGATTTTCAATCTAACTCTTCCCAATTCAAATTACCTAGTGCATATAACAAACTCGGTAACACATATAATTGACATTATATGCTAAAGCACCGATCGTTGGGTGGACATTATTTCTTGCCCCTTATTTGATAATGCATATAACAAACTCGGTAACACATATAATTGTATGCATCAAGGAGGCCGGATAGTGAATAATAAACGCGTCGTCGGTCGCGACGGCACTCGACATTATGCTCACGGCACCTCGGCGAATTAAATGTGGAAACGCGTCTCTGTTCGATCTGACGACACTCTTTGCTAGTGCGACAACGCCTGTTACATGAAGCGACATGTCTTTGTTCGGTCTTTCGGCAACTCGACGATATCTCTGGCTTTCTGTTACATAGGCCCGACCGCGTCTGCGATGGTGCGGCGACACTCCTGCGAAGTGCTCTGACGCCATTCGTGGGCGGGCATGTCTCTATTGTGTGACGACACTCTACATTGTGCTATGACACCTGCATTTGCGGGCGAGGCACGTCTTTGTTGTCTTGTGGCCTCTGCATTGTGCTGCGACATCTCTGTGCATTAGGGCATGTCTGTTGATGTGTCGTACCTTCACAGTACCTATTGTCTTTGCGTCCCTCTCATTTATTGTTGCGTTACATCTGAACAAACATTTATATAATAAGAATCTTAATAATAAACAATAGAAAGCATAAGAGAACTAAGTTATGTTACATAATGTACCTACGGTACCTTACATGCAGATCTACGTTAGCTCCTACGGGAGATATGAAAATCATTATAAATTATGTTATGTGAAAGCTAATTATAGAATTTTGTTATACGTAAACTCTGACATATGTATTATGTTATATGCATACTGTAATTATGGACCACTTCAAGTGGTCATATCTGTTATCTGTTTCCCAAAAGGATTTTTCTTTCTTTTTCTGTTGTAAGAAAAGAGAATAATATACGATCCTTAGAATGGCCACACGAGAACACACCTGATATATAACAAATATGCATTAAAAGGCTACCCAACAAAAGAGAGAACAAAACACAAGCCCCCTCTTCTTACTTGGAGCTCAACCGATCATCACAACGTTCTAATAAGGATGTCTACTGCTAACACAAACAACACAAATGCATAGATTGCCTTCATAAAAGCCTATACTTTCTTGAAACAAACTTTATTTTCTTTTCTCTTTTTCTTCCCCTTTTTTTTTTTGATATGGAAGAAGAATATATTCAAGAGGAGAGCCACCAAAGTGGCAACTCAAAGAGAGTACAAGGAAACAAACCATGACCCCACAGGAACACCACAGAAAGCCAGAAAAAAACCGGCCCCAACAAAGCACAAAAACACCCAAAAGGGAGGCTACCCAAAAGTGAACAGTCCCCAAAAAACACCTAGCAAAAAGGAAAAACAAAAACATAAAAATCACTTAGATCCTAGCCACTCGATGAACTGATAAGCATTGTGGTGCCCTCTTTCTAATGCATAATGTAGTCTCGGCCTAAAGGAAATACAAAAGAGGACTCTACAGCACGGATAGACAACCTCCCATCTTCAAAAGCAGTTTTGTTTCTTGCTTTCCATATAATCCAAAAAAGACGCAAGGCCCAGCCCTCCCACACATCCTTTCTTTTGCCTACAAAAAGACCACCACACCATCCTTCAAAGTTTGTAAGGCGGAGCTAGGGAGGATTGATAGACACCAAAAAATAGAAGAAGATGTCCTTAAAATATTACACCACGGTGAAGCAAAACAATTACATTGTTTCTTCTTTTCTTTGCACATAAAGCATCTATTAGCGAGGTGCCTCTCTTAGATAATTAAAGTTGAGACCTTTCCCATCTTTGCCTCCCGAGAAAAGAAGCATATTACGGACTATATCTTGGGCTGCGAATGATGTTTACGAGAAATAACAATGAAACCCAGTCGAAATTTAAACATGGTTGGCAGAGAAAAAGCGCTTTTTTTTCTTCCACCCACCTCCAAGCTTGGTTGCACTTTTGTTCGGCTAAGGAAAGTAAGAAAATTTTTACTTCCTCGATTCCCGATCGTGAAGGGTCTCGAAAATGAGGACTCCGACATCCCTGCTCCTCATCCGGGCTCCACATCTCTTTAATCACGGTGTCTTTGTGAGCAACAACAACAAACAGATTGGGAAAGCATCACCTGTATTGACCCCACCACTTATCCTTCAGCACCTGCTCCCATTACCCTCCTCGAAGGCCCTTTTTCCAGCCACCAGATCCCATACCTTTCTAAGCTCTTTCCAAACTCCAACAGTAACTAGCCTCACCGTTTTGGTGTAACCTCATAGTCCTCCCCATACTTAACTCTAATTAAAATATTTCAAAAGGCATCATTTTCTTTGCATAGCTTGAAACTCCATTTCTGAGGGCCTTAATAAGAGTAGACAATTTCTTAATTATTTAGATAGGGACTCAAATGGCATGTCATCTCCCTTTATGCTTTGGGCTGTCAATTAGGCACCCTTTTTCTAAGAATATATTATATTGCTTTTTACATATCAAAATGCCATTCTTTATGTCACTTTGGAAAGTTCTATGAGTTTGATCTATCATCGTTTCTTTTGTCGAGCCTATAAATTTGATGTTCGAATCGTAAGGTTTAGCCTTTATTGTATCGGTTCCCATCTTATTTTTTAATTTATTTAAGGCAACTAATCATTGATCTTTCTAGAAAATCAACTACATAATATTCAAGATGGCAAAGAAGTTCTAGCTCAAACATGTGTAATACGAAATCCTCAAGGTACAAGGATCCGTAAGGTATTAATTTCTTTGAATATGTATTGTTACGTAAGTCACTAGCATGAATATTGATCACTAAACATTTTAGGCGTATTTATTGTAATCCTTGAGGTTACAATGCATAATAGAGTTTTTATTATGAAATAAAATCATTATCATATGGTATTTGTCGCTTTAAGCACATGTTGGGTTTTTCGCTGATCACTTAGATTGATTGTATTATAGATAAGAAATTATCAATGAGTGGAAACTTTCAAAATGAAAACAAATGTTATTAAAGTTTAAAACTCGGATTGTGTTTTAACAACCATCTGGGGACTTAACCAACAGATAGTTGACACCTTCAGGTTTATGATAGGAAGAGGTTGTGAGGATTAAATTCTTCGCATCTGCGATGTGACATGTTATCTGCCTCTAATGCCGGGTTATGATCTATCAGGTGCTTGGCCTGCTTTTAATTGATGATTTTGTTTGTTACCATGTACAAGTTTGATTTGTTTCCTAATTTCTTTCATGGAATTTTCCTGATTATTTCTTTATGATTATTATCAATAATACTATTTTTCATCCAAACTTCTTTCGATCCGCTTTATCGAAATTCAATTATATATGGAAAACTATGCTAAGGGTATCAATTTGAAACCAATTGAAAAACGAGTAGACAAAAATCTTATTTAAAGCCCACCTCAACATGTGAGCAAATATTTGATAAAGCATGATCAGACGTGACTAAGCTTTGTTTTATTCCAACGACGGTAATCTAAGGTTTATGGGTTGTATTACACTGCGGCTTGTATCCAATTTATGACTGGTAACAAATTCCAGATTTGGAACAAAAAATTCGGGTTACACGCAAATTCCTCTTTATCAAATATTTGGTCACATACTATATCATTTCAAATAAGAACTGGGTCCTCGTTTTCAAATAATTTCAAATTGATTAGTTTCCATTATAAAATTCCCTTTAATTAGAATTGCTCAAAGAAGTTGCGACCGAGTATTGGTAAAAATAGATGATGCTATTTACATAACTGGTCTTTCAGATTCACTGCAAAGGACAATCAGAATCTACAATACAATTGTTTATTCAGGGTGTGGTTTGTTGAATGTTTTAAACAGTCTTTAAGGAAAAATATGAATACTAGTCCTTGAAATTGACATTGCTCTAGTGCTTCAACACATTCCTATCCCTCCTCATTTTGTGGGCTGGAATGTGATAAGAGAAAAGCATTGTATGCAGAGGTAATTAAACATCTTAACACAATCTTGATCTCATCAATTTGTTCTACTGAGGCTGAAATAGTTGTAAAATATGGTTCAAAACCAATAAAGATGTCTATAAATATATTTATAGACCTGAATCATTAGTATTCCTTTCTTAGTGGCTTAACATGTGTTGCTACATTTTCTTCGACCTGCAGATTTTTGGGGAGTCACGTAAGAAGCTCAAACAAAATGCATTTGAGCATGCTTGAACTTCCTTGTTTTGAAGATAATCGAGAGTTCAGGACATAGATTTTTGATGAAGATAGAGTGGCTCGATATGATTAGTAGAGTTGGGAGGGGCGGTAGGAGTTATGAAGGTTCCGTGATTCTAATTCGTGTAGAGCCCATCTGGGACAAATGAAGTTCGCCCTTTCTTTACTTTATATCCGTAGGAATGCCGCAAGTAAGAGTGCACAAGAGAATGAGAGAAGTGCATACCCGAATAAGATGGATATCTCATGGGAAGGTGTAGGGATGACAAACTATTGATTTAGATCCCCATCCCCATCCCTAATAGTTATTTCTATCCTCATCCCCATCTGGATTATCTTTTTTATCCCCTTCCCCCACATCCATTAGAGGATCTGGGTCCTAAAATAATTTATTCCAATTTGTGAAATGAATTGTTTTAGAAAAATCATGGATAAAAAGTGAGCAGAAGGGGTGGCACATGGGATGAGCGAAGGAAAAAGAAGCCACAAAATAAAAAGGTTAAAATACCGCTTGTTTTTACTTTTAGGGACTAGGAATCAAGATCTGCAAAATGTGAATCTTACCAATTTCTTTTAATAATTCATGAAAGAGATTGATCTTGAATCCAGCTTTATTATGTGTATGATTCAAAGATGCCAACTATTAAACAACTTATTAAAACACAAGACAACAAATCGTAAATGTCTTTAATATAAATAATTATATATTATATATTTTATCCGGGTATTCCATCGTGGATGGGTGGGAGATACTCCTAATTCGTCCCCATCCCCAAACCAAAATTCGAACCCGATTATCCGAATACTAAATTGGGTTTAAATGTCTCGCTCATACCTCTTCCATTCAGACGCATCGAACGATCATTGATCCAAGGAAATTGTCATCCTTAAGGGTGTGCCGGGCCTTCGAGAAGTGTTGTGTTTTTTATTTTCCCCCTATTTTATGGCTATGCTATAAGCAGAGCTATTTTTTCATACGTGATTTTATGATTTGCCACGGCATTGGTATTTATGAGACATTGTACATATCTATCATCTTTCTGCAAGATTTCTGATCTCGATTACAATGCCAAATTCTTCTATAAGTATGGTGATTCAAGCCCAAATAGAATATGATGACTTTTTGTAATACCCGACTTTTAAATATGTTTTAATCAAGCATTTAATTTATTTATTTAGTTTTTTTTCTCTAATTCTAATTATATATTTTATTAATCCTAAAGCATTATTTCTGGATGAGGGGCAGACTATCTTTTGGCCCTTCTCCCTCTCTCTCTTCCCTCTCCAAGCGAGTCACCCACTGCTAGCACCGCTCAGCCACTTCCGACCACCGATCAGGCCGTCCGACACCAGGGAAAGGTAGCCCTCATCACCAGCCACCCTTGTCTCCCCTTGGCTTCGCCTGAACCCGCCTGCTCACGGACCACGCGCCATTTTCTAACCGCCACTGCTCAAGCCCTACCCACTCCGCCCCAAACCGACACCAGATCTGAACTCCTCACCCCCAAGAACCTAAGGATCCACCCTTGATCGACGTTTCCAAGGTCGTTTGCCTGAACGGACGGTGGAGTTTTTACCGAGTGTCATTGCTTGGGCCGATTCCCACACTCCATGGGTCCTTGAGAAAACTGTATCAGACTCGACCCTTGACCTCGTCAAGGTGGTACCTCAAAATCAATTTCCGAATTAATCTTCAATTTTTCCGCCACTGTTTACGCATGGCGTACCCTGAAGCGTGCTCAGATTAACGTCCGTCCCCATTCCGTGGTTCCGACTTGCACCGGGCCGCGATTCGAGTTTCTAGAACGAGCACGAAAACGCTGTGAACCCAAATTGTGTATTTGTACGATAATCGATTTTAATTGTTTGTTAATAATGTCTTTATATTAAAAATGCTTTATTTATCGTTTAATTACGTATGTACGTATTTTTGGAAGTTATAATTTAAATGGTATATTCCGGCTCGATACTGTATTTAATCATATTCCGTGTGATTCGAACCGTAGTAAATTTCATTTAAACGTATTTTATTAACTGTATTTATTTAATATCTAAGCTATTAATTGTATAATTGAATTTATCGTGATTCGGACTGTATTGTGATTGGATTGAGTCGAGCCGTGGATTTATCTGTAGTTTGTGGCCCATTACATTGGATTAATTGTGATATTAGGAAGTGTATTTTATCAGTTCGGGACCCATTTCCATGTGAGCGAGTCCGCGAGGAGGTTCCACACTTTCTAAGAGAACATAAGTACGCTTTACGACCTGGGCTTAGGTCCTGAGTTGTCCTGGTCGAGGCCCAGAGTATGTTTAAATTTTAATCTTATTATCGACACGCTCTTTCCATTATTTCCGGACATCAGACAGCTGAGCATGGCAATCGATCTGATATATCTGGTGAGTTGATACCATATGTACTTGTCATCGATGGCGCGTGATTCTGCATTAGGCGGTATTCCGTCATCTCAATACACGATATTATTATTACTATAATTATTATTGTATCTGCATATGAGACTTTGCCGACAATGGATGTGGAGTGTGTGTAATCGGCTAGATGATATTGTCGCGGCATCGTAATTTGTAATGTTTGTAATGGGACCGATAGCGACATACCACCCGGGCTGGTTGGCGCATCAGACCGTGGTGCGACCGCAGAATAACTGCTATGATACGATTTATGTTTATGTATACGAGCTCCCCGGCTGAGCTGCTTTCTCTCGGGGATGCCTAGGTAAGGTCCCCGGTCAGAGTCAAGTACTTTGGCGCCGCACATGAGTATGATATGTTAGTCATTGGAGTTACATCCGGTCGAGCATTCTCTGGGCGCCACTATAGTTTAGTCGGATTAAGTGTCGATCGAGTTAAGGACCCCGTCGAGCATTTCTCCGGGGCGCCAAGCAGATTGGATTGGTGAGAGTCAGATGGTTTTAGTATCAAGTATAGGGTCCCGTTAGAGTTCGATTTTTCGTAGATGATATGAAACATAATGTGTGTACATGCATACTTATGTGAGTGTATTGTTATATTGTTTCAATATGATATATTATATGGTAATTCTATATGTATGTGTATCCTGTTGATTGCAAATGTGGTATAGATTATATGATATTAACTCACTCGGTGACCGACAGCCTTAATTTATTTTCTGTGTAATCGTCACCCTCCTTCAGATCCTTGATAACCCGCCGACTCTTCATCACCGCTAAGTTATATGTACCTATTATGATATTATTAATCTTTTTGTCTATTTAATCTAGGTGTCACCGCAGCATTTCGAATATTAGTATATTTTGTAATTCGGGAGCACTCGTTTATCTTGGGTAAGGATGGTGATGTACGTGGGAATTTAGATTTTATCTCTCCCTATTGATGTTTGCAATTTGTTACATTATATATGTATGTCAATATATTGGAAGGTGATAGCAGATGTTTTATGAGTATTTCAATTAGGCTTGCTACGGGTTTCGATGGCCTTACGCCTCCCCATTCACTAGAGCCGGTCACGATCCCCCAGATTGGGTCGTGACAAAGTTGGTATAAGAGCTATAGGTTCATTTCCTATGGCCTAGAGTCTAAGTTTCCATCGCGAATCAGATCGAGTTCAACTTTGTCCGTCACTATCAAGGCCTAGCTTCGCTTCGGTCCGTTAGGGTGTCCGTTGTTATCTCGATAGTCTTGTGTTTACTTCTTCGCATGAGACTCCGAGACGAGGGTCAATGCGCTGGCAATACGATGTCAAGAATAAGAAGGCTCTGCCGAGGCCTGGCAGCCGCATTGCAGGCCCAGGAGGCCCAAGATGAGGTATCCCTCAAATTCATCCACCAGCCCCGGGAGAGGGCGTAAGGAGACCTGGTAGGCCCCGTGGCAGCACAGATGGCACTGCCGATGAGCCACAGCCGAGGAGCCACAGTTAATATGCCCTGTGCACGGCCGTGCACAGATGCCCGTGTCGCTACTCACTATGCAGGCATTTTCGCGTGTATGACTGTGCAGCATAGCCCAAAGAATTTATGGGAGTACAAAGAAGCTTAGCAGCTTCTCACCGTGTGGGACTGTGGATTTGACCCGCATCACATTCCTTCGTCTAGTGACACCAGTTTAACGAGGTCAGATTCAAGATGGGTATCTGCGACCCAATGACGAATTGGCGGAGAAGAGAGATGATCCGAGCATCCGAGAAGCACTATCAGATGACAGGTTTTCTCTCCTCAAGGGCTTAGCATTGCAAAGGTAAAAGGATTACATCAAGCCGCTTCGAGGTATGACCTGGGCCTCGCTCAGGCGAGATTCAAGATAACTACATTTCTTTTGCCATGAGGCAAGAGTACCTGAGACATTGAAAGCAAATTAAGAAAGATGATATGTCCTGGTGGAGTACACCCAGTTCATGTATCTTAGTAAATCTGCTCCTGAGTTACTGGCAAAGGAGGCCGCTAAGACGAGGGTACATCACTGTGCTCGACCACTTTTCATATCCTCGTACATCGAGAAGTGTAGCTTTGAGGTCACCGATTTAGCGAGACATGGAGACCGACCCTCTCGCCTTCATGGTATCTTAGTGGATGGTGCTAAGAAGAATCCCACAGTGAGCAACTAGTACACTGCCTCGCAGCCAGCAAAGATATGGTGGTACGGTACTCTGGTGGTACAAAGCTACAGAATGCAGCGCTAGGACCAAGGGGTCACAAGAAGGGAGACGCAACCAA
The DNA here is from genome assembly GCA_016808115.1 of Tetrastigma voinierianum. Taxonomy (NCBI): domain Eukaryota; kingdom Viridiplantae; phylum Streptophyta; class Magnoliopsida; order Vitales; family Vitaceae; genus Tetrastigma; species Tetrastigma voinierianum. The sequence continues at coordinate 587,077 of JAEQBH010002304.1, read as the reverse complement.
GGGTTACAGAGCTTCCTGATCGACAGGTTTAAAGCCCAAACGGGGCTATAGTTCATGGAGACAGAAGTTCGTGCTCTGGGTATGCCAGCCATTAGTTCGCATTCAAGATAGCCCACAAAGGTGGGCTGATGCACGTGGGCCCTCAGACGGGCGAGCTGGAGCTCGCTTTAGGTGTGGAGAATCGGGGCCATATGGTCAAATCATGTCCTAGATTTCCCACCAGCCAGCCTTTCCTCGTGGTTCTCAAGGGTTAGTGTCATCACTACCATCGACAACGCCTAGTTCTCTAGGTGGGTGCGCAAAGATAAAGGGATGCCAGGCCGTGATGGCTGGTAGAGCCCTGTGAGGTGATTTGGTGGTAAAATCGGTCAGTTTCGAGCTCTTACCACCCTGACGTGGTCAGCGAGTTTTTACACTCACCTCAGACGCTGTGGCCAAATGCCGTTGTATCGTGTACTATTCCGCCTCGTTATGCCGAGGCTACGGTGTTATTAGATCCGTGCCACACACTCCTTCAGGTTCCTAAATTGCATCAGGCTTGGTGTTCACCAATGTAATTTAAGAGACCCTGCTATATCTACAACCCCTCCGAGTGACGCCAGAGGCGATATTTACTTTCCATCGTCCACTTCGTAGTAGGCAGACCTTACGGCGATCTTTATTTTATCGAATGTGATGGATTTCGAGGTTATTTTGGGGCGGACTGACAATGCATCAGCATCCCGATCACGAGAAACAAGTGATTTTCCTGATTCCGTGGGATTCGCAGTTCGTTTCGTGGGTGAACAGATACTGTACCTTCTAATTTAATTTCAATCACATACTAGCATGCTACTCTGGGGTGCTGTGGTTATCCTGCCTGCGGAGGGACAACACAGTGATAGAGGTAATGGATAATGTCCCTATTGCTGTGAATTTCCGATGTTTTCCCCAGAGGAGTCACAGGTTGCTACACCGATTGCAGATAGAATTTTGCATTGATGTTGTTATCGCAATGTTTCCATTCCTGCCACCTTACTGTGATGGCACCTCGCAGAGTCAAGGAGTCAAGGAGCAAGCACAGGATTTGTTAGACAAAGGTTTTGTCAGCCTAGTACTTCCCCCGGGTGCCTTGCATCTATTTGTAAAGAAGAAGATGGTTCACTACTGGGCCATAAGTAGATTACGCATAAATTTAACAAGGTGACCATTCGCACAAATATCCGCTTCCGGTCAGATGACTTGCTTGATCGCCTGTGGTGCATCATGTTTTTCTAAGATTGATTTGATTTGGCCAGATACTACCACCGAATAAGACATGAGGATGTTCAAGAATAAAGATTCCTGGACGAGGTACGACCATTATGAGTTCCCTAAATGATGTCTGACTCACTAACGCGCCATGAAATTTTTGATGGATTTGATGAACAGAGGTTCAAACCCTTCCCCGGATCGCTTTTGTGATTGTGTTCATTGATGATATTCTAGTAAGAGTCTCCCTGAGTAAAGAGGAGCATGTAGAGCATTTAAGGATAGTATTGCGCACTCTCGAGGGAGACATATATGCCAAATTCTCCAAGTGCACTTTTACCGATAACAGAAATTTTCTTGTGACACGAGTATCGCTGAAAGGTATTCAAGTGGATCCCAAGAAGATGAGGCAAAGATGGATCGCGCAGACCAAATCCACGGACCGAGGTCTGGTGCCTCTGGGCTTCTAGCCGCTATTATCGCCAAGCCTGCGGTAGGATTTTTCGAGGATCACGCACTTTGACACTAACCCAAGAACGCGTAGGTTTCAATGGACAGAGATTCAGGAGGCGATATTTTTGTCGGCGGATTGTTTGACCGCCCAAAGGTTGGCATTACCTTCTGGGTGCCAGGAGGTTATACGGTGTTGTATTGTGACGCTTCCGTAGCTCTGATCGGGGTGTGTATTGATGCGACGAAGGTGATTGCTTATGCTTCTAAAGTACCAAGAGGCATCGAGCGCACTACCCCCACCTGTGAGTCGAGATTAATGCTACCGTGGGATTCGCATTGGAATATCTGGAGACATTAATTGCATGGTGAGACGTGTGAGATTTTCAATGGATCACAAAAAAGCTTTAAAATATATTTCACAGTGGAGCTTAAATTTGAGACAAGATGCACGTGAGTCATGCATGACTATGGATCAGATGATTCAATATCACCTGCAAGGCTTAATGCATGGGCAAGATGCTTCGAGTAGGAAATCATCGTGCGCCTCGCCCCACATTAGTACGCAGGTTTGGCCAATTGACTAGGAGTTGTATGAATTGTAAGGATCGTGGTTTCACAACTAGAGGTGTTGAGTCCTGGAAGACTTTTAGCACATTCTGAGTCAAATCGGGCCTACGGACAAAATTAAGACAGCCAAAGGCGCAGGACCATACTAGGAAGATTTGATGAGGTTCAAATAGGTCGCGTGTGGATTTGTGGTGATTGGGGATGATGGCACGTTGAGATTAACAGGTCAGGCGCCCTCGATGTTGATGGACTTAGAAAAGAGATTATGGAAGAGGTCATCATACAACCATGCATTCATCCCGCCCACTAAGATGTAAATGTATGATCTTAAGGGTAATTATTGGTGAGCGGGTATGAAGAAGGATGTAGCGGAGTTTGTATCCAAGTGTTTGACTTGCTAGCAGGTCAAACTTGAGCATCGGCCGTCTGTCAGTTAGGCCTTACTCCCATTCCAGAGCGGAAATGGGAGAATATTACCATGGACTTTGTGGATCGGGTTACCGAACTTCTAGGTATGATTCAAAGCCTGGGTGATAATGATCGAATGACAAAGTCGGCACACCCACCGTGAAGACAACTTTTCCTCGTGAGCTAGCATGCTAGGGTGTATATTGGATAGGATTGTTAGTCTCTATGGATCCCGCCTGACATTGTGTCCGATGTAGGGCCCCGCTCACTTCTATGTTTCTCATGGAAACTTCATGAGGAGCTTGGTACTGATTGGACTTTAGCATGCCACCTCGTGACGGATGGATACCCGAGAGGACTATTCAGACGTTGGAGGACATGCTGAGGATGTGTGTGATGGATTTTGGAGGCCAATGGAATTGGCATTTACCTTGTGGAGTTCGCAGACAACAACAAAGACATGTTAGATTCGTGATGGCGCCTTACGAGGCATCAGATGACAGGAAGTGTAGATCGCGCTTGTTGGGAAGAAGTCAGGAAAGGAAGAAGGTGTCCCGAATTGGGTCCAAATCACTCGAAAAGATTCCTAATGATTCGAGACCGTTGAGGACTCCGCCAGCAGACGTAAGAGCCATGCGTGACCCCAAGAGGAAACATGGAGTTCCTGTGTGAGTATGTATTCCTGAAGGTTTCCCCGATGCGAGGCGTGATGAGATTTGGTAAGAAGGGGAAGTTAGCACCTCGCTACGTGGGACCATTTGAGATTGTGGATAGAGTTGGGGATGTAGCCTACCGACTGGAGTTGCCACCTAGTTTCGCGAATGTTCATCCAGTTTTTCATATATCAATGTCGATAAGTACGTACAAGGACTTCAGATGTGTTACGTGCTCAAGAGGTCGAGGATTAGTGAGGATTATCATACGAGGAGCAACCCAGCCATAGTGATACTCAGGTTCGGCCAACCCGGCTCAAGGTGATTCCAATGGTTAAAGTCTCCCATGCGTAATCACACTGAAGAGTGCACTCGGGGAGTCGAGCACGAGACGCGACGTCCGTACTCCATACTTGCTCTGCGTAAGGTATGTTCTTGTTCCTAAATTCGAGGACGAATTTTCTTAAGGGGGGAAGAATGTAATACCCGTAATTTTTAGCGTGTTTTAATTAGGTTATTTAATTTATTTATTTTTCTCTAATTCTAATTATATATTTTATTAATCCTAAAGCATTATTTCGGACGAAGTGTATCATCTTTCGCCCTTCCCTCTCTCTTCCCCTCTCCACGCAGTCACCCACGCCTGGCCGCCAATGCACTTTCCGGCCACCGATCAGGCCGTCCGACACCAGGGAAAGGTAGCCCTCATCACCAGCCACCCTTGTCTCCCCTTGGCTTCGCCGAAACCGCCTGCTCTACGGACCACGCCGCTATTTTCTAACCGCCACTCTGCCAAGGCTTCCCCGGGCCACTCCGCCCCAAACCGACACCGCATCTGAACCTCACCCCTACATGTCCCAAGGATCCACCCTGACCTGACGTCAAGGTCGCTTGGCCTGAACTGAGATGATGGCTTCGCCGAGTGTCTGCTTGGGCCGATTCCTACCACTCCCGGTGGTCCTCGAGAAAACCTACGCACTTCTGACCTCGACCTTGGGCTTCGCTGGTACCCTCAAAATCAATTTCCCCGACCACCTTCAATTTTTCCTCCACCGTCGGCGACGCACGCGACTCCGAAGCGTGCTCAGATGTAACGTCCGCCCCCCGCTCCGTGGTTCCGACTCTGCACCGTCAGATTCAGCTTCTGTGAAAGAATCTATACCCTAAAACTGCAGGAACCTAAATTGTGTATTTGTAATGATAATCCATTTTAATTGTTTGTTAATACTGTCTTGCATTAAAAATGCTTTATTTATCGCTTAATGATGTATGTACGTATTGGAAGTTATAATTTAAATGGTATATTCCTACGATACCGTATTTCTGAATCACCGCGTGGTGATTCAAACCGGAAAGTAAATTTCATTTAAACGTATTTATTAATCAGATTTATTTAATATCTAAGCTTACAATTGTATAATTGAATTTATCGATTCGCACGTATTGTGATTGATTTGAGTCGAGCCGTGGATTTATCTCGTAGTTTGTATCCCGCCGACATTGACGCACTGTGGATATTAGAAGTGTATTTTTATCGTTCGACCCGCTTGGCGTGAGTTAAGTCCAGCTTTAGTGGGAGGTTCACGAATTTTCTAGAACATAAGTACAGCTGACTCGCTAAATTGTGAGTCAGTTCGGTCGAAATTCAGAGTATGTTTAAATTTAATCTTATTATCGATTACGCTCTTTCCATTTTAGATTGTCCGACAGCTCCGCCAGGACAGCCTGAGGCGCAGGAGCGATTCTGAGATCCGACATACTCTGTGAGTTGATATCATATAGCTTATAACACATCGGCTCGCATGCATAGCACAAAGATTCACGGCATTAGGCAGATTCACATCTCAATACACCTTATATTATTATTACTATTATTATTATCAGATTCGTGATATGAGATTTTGGTTCTGACAATGGACGGAGTGTACCGATGTGATATTGTCAGGTACTGTACTTGTAATGTTTTGTAATGGGACCGATAACAGACATACCACCCGATGGTTACATCAGATCAAGGCGGCGCACCTGGGTGAATAACTGCTATGATACAGATTTATGTTTATGTATATGAGCTCCCCGTCGAAAGCCTCGGGATGCCGGAGGTCCCCGGGTTGAGCGTTAATTCTGGGCGCCGACTATGGAGTATGGATATGTTAGTTGTCGAGTTAAGGACCCCGGTCGAGCATTCTCTCTGGGCGCCACGCAGGTTTATCGGATTAAGTGTCGATCGAGTTAAGGACCCGGTCGAGCATTTCTGGGCGCTACATCGATTCGAGAGCCGCATGGCTTGTAGTATTGAAGCATGTATCCCGCAGTTCTTTACTTTGTGATGATATGAAATCCTAATGTGTATACTATACTATGTGGGAGTGTATTGTTATATTGTTTCAATATGATATATTATATGGTAATTCTATATGTATGTGTATCCCGTTGGTTGCAAATGTATAGATTATATGATATTAACTTCACTCTCGACCGATAGCCTTAATTATTTTTCGTGTAATCGTCATTCCTCCTTCTTCGATCCTGATAACCACGAATTCTCCATCAATTATAAGAATAACGTATTATGGATATTATGACCTTAACATGATCAGGTGGTTATCAGGTGACTCTAACATTAGCATATTTTCAGAATTCGTATAATTCGTTTATCTTGGGTATGATGGTGATGTATGTGGGAATTGAGATTTTATCTCTCCCTATTGATGTTTGGTAATTGAGCATATTATATATGTATGTTGATATATCACAGTGATAGCGGTGATTGGGCCTATATGAGTATTTCAATTAGTTTGCTACTGTTGCTCTTCGTGGGCCTTACGCCTCCCATTCACTATTAGCCACGGCCACGATCCCCTAGATCAAATGTGACACCTCTCTTCACGTCAATTTAGGAACTTTGGTTCCATGTAAATTGTTTAAGCTTCATACCATAATGAGACTAATCCCTTTACTTAGTTGAGAGGGAACCATGGAGGGTAAACCCTACCACATAACACTCCGCTACATACCTATGGCTCCGGATCTCAAGACCACTAGTTGGGTTAGAGAGACTCCCAACCCATTTCACCTACATAAAAACCATGGTGGTTTCATAAATTCTTAAACCGTTATATCATGTTTGAGCAAAAGTGGAAAAGGAAGAAAGTCGACTTGAAAAACAAAACACATTAATTTTTAATCGATTTTTTTATTATATTTAATTTTCTTCGGTATTTTCGTAAGGCAATCAAATGAGAAAATCATATTTCTTTTCATAGTACTTCTCTGACAAAACATAACCTCAATGAATCTAAATCATGTGAAGCAAATTTATAGCTCCCAGCTTCAGCTGGGTTGTCGTTTCTATTGTGTGATCGGGAACTCCACCGGGTGTACTGAAGAGAAAGTTTCGCAGTGAGGACTCCACGTATTGGCGAACTGAGTCGTCATTCCCCGTTTCAAGGACTCCATAGACTTGAAAGACGGCAAGTCGAACCCTAAGCGAAGCAAGCAAAGGTTCATGTGCGGTCGAAGGGATTTGCAGGGCTCTTTTCGACGACAGGGTTCATTTGTTTTTCTATCAGAAAAGGCAAATGATGTTACATTTTGTTTAAAAATAAGGGAAAGCCTGGAACATAACATAACAAGTTAGGAAAAGTCGAATAGGTATACTCTCTATTAATGTTGGCGGCCTGATAGATGTGGAACTCAAGGAGGAAGGGTATGGATCTATTTGCTAAGTAAAAGCAAAGAAGTGTTTTGATATTTTCTATATATAGTTTCCAACAAGCCATGATTGAAATAGAGATTGAAATTTCTAAATTCTCAGACAGTAAATGATCTCGACGGCCGTGGATTGATTTAAAGGATGTCAGACACGTGGTTGGTGCCTGTATGGCCGAATTTCCTAGGAACCGTAGTCTATAAAATAAGATCATGGCAATAAGTTGTTGTATGGATTATAAATACCATTGGTTATACAGGGAATATAAGAATCCTTTCTTTCATCAACTTTGCTATTATTTAACCGCTTCTTCCAATGAATTGTTGCTAAAGTATGAATTTATTCCTTTATTCTCGAATATCACTGACAGTGTGCTTATGCATGCCAAGCATCTCTATAGTCTATAGATTAACTTCTTTGAGTAGGAACTTAGGAACTTTGATCTGGGTTCCAAGTTGTATCTGATTTTATAAATTCAATTCCGAGTAGTATATAATAGGCGATTTGGTGAAAAGTGAACAATTTCTATTGGCATGAAATAAACCATTGTTTTTATGCCTTTTTAATCATGGTTTTAACATTGTTTAGATTAGCATATTAGTGATAAAGCTGGAGTCGATTCAAAAAGCATCCACTGTGACATTGAGTATTATTCAAAAGCATGCCATTCTAAGACACCCCCCTCTTGAGGCCACTTCGAGATACTGGAGAGGGTGGGCAGCGACCACTACCGGGCAATCAATCCAAGCGAGTACAAGATCCAATACAAGCCAAGGCTTTCAAAATGGGCAAAGTAAGGCTGACTTCATGTGTTGTAACTTCACCAAAGTCCATGAAACGGGGATCTACCGATGACACCTTGGTCATCACCATTCTCCACCTTCCCCTCATATCCTTCATCAATTTTGTAGTTTTGGATCACCAGGTCTTCTTCTACTTCTACTTCTGCCTTGTCTTCACTAACATCCCTAATCTTGAATAATCCTTCCAGAGAAGCCCTCAAATACTCAAAAGGTTCACAGAGGCACTTCCAAAGGCACTTTGATCGGGAGGCTAGATGGGTTTTTGTTCCGGTGGTGTTGGATTCCATGGCCATATCAATGCAAAAAACTGGAAGTCGGCGAGGATGTTATTGGTATCTTAGACGGCGAAGAGGGAGGGTATTCTTATAGAGGCTGATTGGTTCCATAGATAGAATGTTGAATCATTTCCTTTCCTTTTTCTGGGTGATCTCGCTTGATCTTGCTTCGAATATGGCATTTTTGGGCTTCCAAAATCCAACTATGATGAATCCTTGAAAGGAATTTGAAGGATTTGGCAAGCTGTTTATTTCCTTGTGGGCAACCGATCTTCCCCAGTTATATTCAATGCCAAGAAGACGAGAGAGAACAAAAGGAAAGTTACGTTTTCTGGATTTGCTTTTTTTGTTTTTTTTTTCAAAAATATTATTTTCATCCAAACCTCAAAAGAATCTACCAAGAAATTATATTACTAATATATCGAAAACAAAACAAATAGAGAGAGAAAGTAAAGAATAAAAAATAAAATTAAAGTAATAAATTACTTTATTTTATTTATTTTAATATATCAATATAAAATTTAAATAATTTTGAAATACTAGCTAATATTAATTTAATTTAATTTTCTTTGAAAAATTTTATAAGATCACTAAATTTAAGAAAATAATTTTTGCTAACATTTTTATTTATTTTCTTAATAACTAAATATAATACAAAGGACCATGAGGATAAGGTAAAATATTCCACTATTACTAATTATTTGTTCTCATACGTGATGAATTGGTGAAAGAAAAACAAAAATATTAGAATTTTTTGATTGAAAACTATTTTTCGTTTTAAAAAACAATAAGGACAAGGAAAATCGGTAAACACGTTTGATTCTCAGTTTTTTTTTTAAGAAAAACATAAAAAACATTAAATTCAAATAATAATAATAATTTAAAACATAAAAAAATGAAGTTGTTTAAAGTTTTTTAAAATTGTTTTCAAAAAACATTTTTTTTAAGCAAATATTTAGGAACGTTGGAGTGACTAACAAACAATTAAATTAAACATGTTAATCAAGTTATTTAAAATAATATATTGAATTTTATCGTTTTAATATAAAATTCTACCAATATCTTCAAATTTGATGAAGAATGTAAGTATAAAAAATTACTAAATAATTTTTTTTTTAAAAAAGAGTAATAATAATAACAATCTTTTCAAATTAAAACCATTGACTAATATAAAATTGTAATGATTTTTTGGAACCATCAATCAACATCGGAACATCAAAATTCAAAACTCATTGTTAATCTCCAATTAAATTAAATTAATCAATAAATTAAAAAAAATGTTGAAATTATTTCATAATCTAGGTGACAAAACAAGTACAAATATTCATTTAGAGATGGTAAATGGGTTAGTCCAACCTATTTTGAGTTAGCTTATCTTGAAGTTATGGGCTAAACTTAAGCTAATCTCGACCCATTTATATTCGGACTAGTTTTCAATTAACCCAACCCAACCCAAAATAGGCTAAAGTGGTTCAAAACCTTAAAAAATACTAAAAAAAAATTAATTTTATAAATTCATTATTCTTTAAATAAAAATAAAAAATACAAATATATAATAATAATTAATATATAAATCTATTGAGTCTAAATAATATAACAATAGTAAACAAAACTTAAATAAATAAATAATGCCATAACACTCGTTATAATCAAAGTACCAAACTAGCTAGCTAAATAATACCAAAATAATAAAGTAACAACTTAATAACATATATGAGAAAAACAACTATAAAGTATCAAATTAAATCTTATGTCTCTAATCTTTATCGTCATCCTCATTACATTTGATCGGCTTGTACAATGGGCGCAGAGTCCAACACACGAGCCCACACGCGCGAAGAAGGATTAAGAAGCAGGCCCAGTACTAGTGCTTGGCCCTTGATGGCATCCCTCAAACACAGGCCCAAAACGAGGGCCCAAGTCACCCTTCAAAAGGCTGATAATATAATCAAAGAACTCGTACTAGAGAAAAATACTCAACCTCCACCAATTAGGGAAGTAGGATATTTCCTAATTATTGTCCATCAATTATCCCTTATTGATCGATTTACGATAAGGAAAGAAAATCTCTCACCAAATGGGAAAAATATCGTATCATCATTCAATTAGGAAAGTTATCATTATGTTGTGGACCCTACCTGATCCATTGGTCGGCGCGACTCGCTTTTAAATGAAAAGAAAATGTGGGTTGATTTTCGAATTTTAGAAAATCTGTCCCCGAGGAGGAACAGTTTTTCTTTAGAGTCGTCACTTACTTTTTGTTGTTATTTTATATAGGGGAAAACCAAGTAAGAACAAAAACCCTAATGACTCCAGATGGAAAAGCTGGCCCGTTTAAAAATTAGATTTTTAGGTCCAGGATCGGGACATTTATCTGAAGGTACTCCATATGAGGTAGCACTTAGGCCCGAAACTCGTCTCTAATGTTTGTAGTGAATTAGCAACACATATGGCTGCCAGATCGATAATCTCTCAGCTAAACATACAACTTGGATCAGACCAACCTAATTGCATTCAGCATGCTTAAAAACACTCAACCAAAAGTGGCAAATGGCTGCACTGCGGGTCCCTAGCCAAGCAACAAGGGAGTTAGTCAGATTTTGAGTATACAATAATTTCTCAAAATTATATATCAAAAGAAAAGGAAGACAAGAGAAACCATACATGGCATCTCAACCACTCATTGATGCTACCACTCATGTGCAACCATATTTATTCATCCCGAAGACTCAACAAAACACTAGATTATTGGTGTTTAACTAATCACCCTTGGACCCGCATAGGTCTTGATTCTTAAGAATCCAAAATTGAACCACATTAACCTAAACTAAACCACTTTTCAGACCCTAAACATAGCCCTACACTGATCTGGAGCGAATGGGTTTGACTTCACAAAGGTTAAGGGGGTGTTTGAATTGAACCGAAATCGCACGACCTCATGTTCCGAAATCAAGCCGATTCATTCCCAACCGGTCGATCCGGTTGAGAACAATTCTGAAAATTTTTCAGAACATTCCTTACATAGTAAGGAAACCAAAAAATACAAACGGTATACAATTCCGACACCGAATGACTAAGACCCGAAGAAAATAAAACAAAGTACCCAAACTTCCATCCTTGAACCAACCCAATGAACGTTGGATCCGGTTTCAACCTGTTCGTACCGTTGAGAGACTCTCAAAATTTTTCAAACCTTCTCTGAGAGTCAAGAATCCAAAAACAAATCAAGTAGAAACCTAACTCCGAATGACCGAGAACCGACACAAATCCGCGCTAAAGACCCAAACCGTTGTTCCGGAAGAACCGACTAATGAATCGATGATCTTGGCTTCAACCAGTTCATCCGGTTGAGAGAGGATCTCAAAATTTGTCAGAACCTTCCTCAAAGAGTCAGGAATCCAACAAAATAAACGGAGTACAAATCCGACTTTGAATGACTGAGAACCTACACAAACGGTACCTAGTGACCTAACACGAGTCCAAACAACAAAGGCAAAGAAAGCAAAAAGAAATTTGGGAGAAGCATATAAATGTCGTTCCTGTAATATTCTACGGCTGTTCCCCCTTTTTCTTCTTCTTTCTTTCCACTCCCAAAACCTGGCATCCACTCCTTCAAATCCGTCGAAACTCCTCTTCAAAACAAGAAAGACCACGCCCCTCCGGATTTAGATAAACTCTCATTTCCTCCTTTTTCTCCCTTTTTTTCTCTCTTCTTCCTCCCTTCCCTTTTTGATCACCTCTCCACATTTTTTCTTCTATTTCTCTCTCCCTTTCTCTCTGATCCCACTCCATTTTGTACACCTTCAATCCCGAGAACTCCCTTTCGCCCTAACTTCCCCCCAAATTTCATAAACACCTTCTATTCCCAAGGTCCATATACGTCTACATTTACCTTTACTTAACCAATTAAGTATCCAAGTGGACTCCAAGGTGGGTTGCAAGCAACCCACACCTGGTCTAAAACTGGATCCAACTCCATGCCTAGACTCCATCTAGGGCTTATGGGGTCTTTATCCATATAGGATTTGGGCACCAAAATAAAAAAAAAATTAGCGCCCCATGCAAGCTAGCCCGATGCACCGGTTGTACAGTTCCCAACTGGTAGATCTGATTGAGAAAAAATCTGAAATTTTGAGATAATATTCCTTGAAGAATAAAGAGTCAATGAAAAAAAACGGTGCTTGATTCCAAGTTTGGGTGAGGGAGATATGACCAAAACAAGCCTTAGGTACCCGAATTCAAACCCGTCTAGTAATGAACTTCAATTGAAATCAATTGAGCTGGCTGATCCGGTTACTAAAAATTCTCAATTTTTTTCAATTACTTTCTCAATGAGTAAGGAATCCAAAAAAAGAAACGGCACTCAATTCTGAGTTCGAACAAGGGATATATGATTGAAACAAGCCCAAGTGATCCGAATTTGACATACTCCAATAAACTCCGATTGGGCTAAACCCTTGGGGGGGTCCACTTGCTTCCTATGACACGATGTCAATAACTAAAAAAAAAAAAATCACGATGACACTCTAAAGTGAACTACATACGCACTCAATGGACCGTATACAAGCCCACCCGAGGCTCGAAGACAGACTAAGCCTAAAAGGGCCCTAATGGTAAGAGAGGAGAACGATGGGGCGAGTGTGACACCCAAAGGATAAAATGCAAATCGCCGAGGAAAAATCAGGCCCAAGACCGTATCATCATCCAACTAGGAAATTGATCATGATGACCCATTATAAATATCAGGTCACTCCATCGGTGAAAAGTACGCACAAAACTTCATTCCCTAAGCAGTTGATCTTCTCTTCCACCGGAAAGAACTGACTTAGGCATCGGAGAGGCAACGGGTGAGCCCCCGCCAATCCTTTTAGTTTCTTGTTTTTGTAGAGGAGCCCGACATCCGAGTCGCATCGACTCCATACCCGAAAGTAATCAGCCCATCCTAGTTCCGATTGAAAAAGCATCATCAGTTTAGTGTCGTTTGTGGGAACGACAATTCCTTTAGAAATAAAGCTGATCTCTTCGTGACTGATGGTATCAACTCGGAACACAAGCAGGAGCCACACCAATCCTCCAAGGATGCAAGATCAGCCAGGCGACGTGGACAGCCGACCTCCCGGAGGCGCGCTATAAACTGTACAGGTCAACACAGACGAGGTGGAGGCGCTCCGTATCACCAACCAACGCTTGCTGAGAGAGTTGGAGCAACTCACCAGACAAATACAACACCCCTAGGAGAAGCGACAGACCCGAAAAGGCCAAAACTCTGTTACCCGAGAAGAACAACGCCCCAACCCTCATCGAGAAGCAGATAGAGAAGGAGAACTAGTCATGCTGTGGGAGGATGACCTCTTACCAACCCCGAGAGGATCGCACGAGGAGGAGGCGGTGGCAGAGGTCAAGAAAGGCCGATGGGCCCATCCTTTATCAACAGGAGACAGAGGAGCGGTCGTGGGAGCAAAGGTTTAGGGACATCCAGCAAGAGCTCAGCCACATGAAGGAAGTAGTAAAGGGCCGAGCTCCCATCTCTAGCAGATGCCCGGGTATTAACAAACCGGAATCCTCGCTCACAACTGCGCCACTTCCTCTTTCTGCAGAAGTTCACGCCGTAAATCGAAACGTTCGATGCAACAAAAGACCCCATTGATCACCTCAATACATATAAGAACCAGATGGAGCAGCACGGATACCAGGACCCCATACGGTGCAGAGCTTTCGCTATCACACTAAAGGGCCCAAATTTTTGGCTTGCTTAACAAACTCCCGCTGCCTTCCATCTCATCATTCACAGCTTTCCATCGCTGGCTGCCTCCCACTTTATCTGGGAAAGCAAGGATGTATAAGAAGCCAAGTTATCACCTTCTGACCATAAAGCAAAGCTTGCAGGAGAGCCTGAGATCATATGCCCAGAGATTCAATGCAAAATCGTTAAAGGTGGATATCCCCGACCGAAAAATCCCACATTACCACTTTTACCCAAGGTCGGGGTGCAATGAAGACCTCATGTGTTCTCTATCTCAAAGAACCTCAAGCTTAGCATGGCCAAGGTCCTACTAAAACAGAGAAGTATATCAACGACGAAGAAGCCCTCTACTAAATAAATAGTTTCTTCCACTAAAAAGGAAAAGAGCAAGGGCGATAGGAAACAGGAGCGAAGCCTCAGGAGGTAGGCAGACAGGGACAGATCCTCAAGGAGGAGCAGGAAAACAAAGGAGCGGGTCCCCGTGAAGGCGTAGGAACGCCAGAGACCACCTAGGATCGCCTCGACCATCGCAAAGAATCCAGATACACTCGGTAATTCACCCCGATGACCTCGTCACGTGTCCACGCCGGCGCAACATGAAAGATTCCTCAAATGGCCATCCCGTGATGAAGTTAGACCCACGCCGACAAGAGATTTATACCACACCGCGGAGGTTCCATGCGGGTCATGTGGACATCGTGAATGCACGACCGCATCCGGGGCTTCAAGAAAGAAATTCGGAATACCTAATCTCGACATGGGCATCTCCGTCGCTACGTGGGATCGCAGCAACAGACCAGCGCAGCTGACACCACCTCATCAGCCGGCACCACCTCAGCACCAACTACCCTTGGGAGAGATCCATGTGATCTCCGGAGGATTTGCAGGGGGCGGGGAGTCCATCTCAGCCAAGAAGGCCCACCTGCACAGTATTAGATCATAGGGAACCCTAAAAGTGCAAGCCATCTCCAAACTCCCTTGGATGGATACTACCATCACCTTCTCGGACTCCAACATGGAATGCTGTCAGCATCCGCATGATGATTTGCTAGTGATGAGGGCTGTCGTGGCTAATAAGACATCCACAGGGTCCTTGTCGACAATGGGAGTCAATGAGCATCATCTTCGATCGCTGCTAAAATGGGTATTGGAAGGAGAAATAGGAGCCGCTTAGCACTTACGCATACGGATTTGGAGAAAGGGTGCTACCTCTCGAGTCTACACAACTAGTGCTCACTTTGGGAGACCCCCCATTCCAGGCTACGACAATAGCAAGGTTTCTCATAGTAGATGCCCCATCAGCCTACAATATGCTACTGGGAAGGCCCTCCCTTAATGCCATAGGGGTCGTTCCCTCCGCTTATCACATGGTTATCAAATTTCCAATTTCAAATATAGTAAGAATGGTTTGAGGAAACCAAATAAGATAAATGTGTGAATGTTACTCAAAGATCAATGGAAACAAAATATGTCAACAACATCTATATGGACGAGTTCGACATGCGAGACGAGGTAAGCAGAATTCGACCGCCCCTCTCGAAGAATTAGAACCTATACAACTACGGTAATCAGCCTAGAACACTGTCATTATTAGGTCTAACCAGCTTGACATCAAAGCCCTCTCATCCATTTTCTAGAGTAGAACATGGAGGTATTCGCCTGGAAACAGGAAGACATGGACGGGGTCGACCCCGCAGTGATTACCCACAGGCTGAACGTCAATCCCTCATTTAAGCAAGTCAAGCAAAAGAGAAGGAGTTTTGCCCCATAAAGACAGAAGGCGATTAATGAAGAGGTCGCAAGCTCCTCCAAGAAAAGGCAATTAGAGAAGTGGAATACCCAGAATGGTTGGCTAACGTTGTTCTCGTCAAAAAAGCAAATGGCAAGTGGCGACTTTGCATCGATTTCACAAACATCAACAGGGCCTACCCAAAGGATAGTTTCCCTCTACCTCGGATTGATCTCATAGTGGACGCCACGGCCGGTCATGAACTCCTTAGCTTCATGGATGCCTTCTCTGGCTACAACCAGATCAAAATGGACCCTAACCACCAAGAGAAGACCATTTGTTACCGGTCGTGAACCATCACTATTCAGTGATTCCTCGATCAAGAACGCAAGAGCCACCTACTGTGCGGTCAGAACAAGATGTTCTAGAAACAAATTGGAGCATCTATGGAAGTGTATATAGATGACATGTTGGTAAAATCGGTAAAAGCCGAGCTCCACATAATCCATTTAGCCAAGGTGTTCCAAGTCCTCAAAAGCTACAATATGAAGTTAAACCCAACCAAATGCGCTTTCGGAGTCTCCGCTGGGAAGTACTTAGGTTTTATAGTCAACAGCCGAGGAATAGAAGCAAACCCAGATAAGATAAAGGTCATGCTTGATATGCTGCCTCCTTCAAACAAAGACATTCAACGCCATCAGAGAGAACAGTCGCGCTTGCCGCTTCAGATCTATACAATGACAAATGTCAACCTTTCTTTTAGGTTCAAAAAGGCCTTCCGCTGATGCACACTCGCTATGAGGCATTCACGCACCTCAAAACCTACCCGAGCCCCACCCCTCCCTCCACCCGGCCGCTCTGGGGCGAAGCCCTTCCGAGGGAGAACTCCCTTACTCTAATCCCGGCCGCGAAGACTCTCTCAACTAAGGCCGCCCGGTCGAGAACGTAATAGAGTACAACAACCAAATTTCACGGCTGCAAACCAGCCCGAGGAGCAGAGGAGAGTGGTCCAAAAATGGAGAAGCTGATCCTCACGTTGGTAACCACATCTAGAAAACTCCGACCTTACTTCCAAGCTCATACTGTCAAAGTTCCAACCGAATATCCGATGAATCAAATAACGTGATAAACAAGAAAACCACAGAAGTGCCAATGTGGGCTATAGAGCCGAGTGAGTTCGACATCAGTACAAACCAGACAACGATGCGCGCGTATCTGGCGCACTTATCATGGAATTTACCCTGGGCACGTCACGTAAGCAACTCCACCGATAATCGACCTCCCCATCCGGGAGATTATCCGCGGATTCGGGCCACTAATGTCCAAGGAAGTTTTCGTGCCCGATCTTGACTCCTCCGTGATCGGATAGATGGAATACGCCACGATTCGACTCCAAGCCTCCAATAACGAGGCCGAGTAGAAATGCCATACCGGACTTAACCTCGCCCACTCCATGGAAGCAGATCAACTGGAAGTGAGCAGCGACTCCCAATTGGTGGTAAAACAGATAGAAGACTCCTACGAAGCCAGAGGAAGAAGATGATCCTATATCTCAAGAAGGTGCGATAATTTATTAAAAAGTTCATACGAGTTCAGGTCAAGCATGTACCAAGAGCAGAGAATTCCCGAGTTGATGCCTTAGCAAAACCGACAACAGCCTCACAAGAAGACCTGGGCAGACTGATACCTGTTGAGCACCTCCCGTAACCCCGCAGCATCGACAACTAGAGAAAGCTTCTGCGGATGTCCAAACCGAGCTGGATGGACCCCATCTGGGATTACTTGGTGGAAGGAACGTTGCCAAGTGACCCGAAGGAGGCATCCAAACTCAGAGGAAGGTCGACAAGATTCACCGTCCATCGAGGGACCCTTTATAAACGAGGCCCGCACCCATTCTTAAGCCGTAGGGAAGGGTGCCACTGATTACATACTCGTGGAAGTGCATGAAGGCATTCAGGGCAACCACATCTGAGCTCTGACCTTAGCGTGGAAAACCTTGAGGCAATGGGTACCGCCCACAATACTAAAGACGCGATATAACCGGTCGAAAATGTTGTTGGGGGAGGCATGCCAAGATATCTCATCCCATTTAAGCAACCGACATCACACAAGTCCCAAATTTCTTTCAGCATGGCTAGACATATTGGGACCCCTACCCATTGGAAGAGGCCAGTGTAAATTTATCATTGTGGTCATGGACTATTTTACCAAATGGGTCGAGGCCGAGCCCTTAGCGACAATCACAGAACAGAAGGTACGCAACTTCGTCTGGCGTTCTATAATATGCAAGTTCGGGATCCCAAGGTCCCTCGTGTCCGATAATGGGAAACAGTTCGACAATCCTAAGTTCAGGGATTTCTGCGCCGAGCTCGGAATCAAGAACTACTACTCATCCCTGAAATTTCATCCACATCCAACGGGCAAGGTGAGGTCACTATAAGGACCCCTGGCAAAGACCGAAGACTAAATTAGGAAGATCTAAAAGGAAAATGGGTAGATTACCTCCCCAAGGTATTATGGGCATACGTAACCACGCTGAGGTCAAGAACTCCAAGAAACCCCGCCGCTCCGGGCCTTGGCACCGAAGCAAGATCCGGGCCAAGGTCGGATTAAAATTCACTAAGGATCGAACTCACAAAGACCGAACACAACGAAGAGGTCCTTCGCCTAAACCTGGATCTCCTAGAAGAAAAGCGTGAGCAGGTCTTGAAGCTTGGGGAAGACTATCACAGAAAGACAACGAGATACTATGACCAAAGGGTCAAGCCTAGGAGTTACAAGTCGGGCGACCTGGTTCTAAAAAAGCTTCTGCCAACAAGGAAAGACCCCGCACATGGGAAACTGAGACCCAATTGGGAAGGGTCCTATATCGTATCCCGCATAATCTGACCTGGCAACTATGAACTCCGAACTGGTTGTTGAAAGCCCTTCCCCACTCATGGAACGCTTAACATCTCATACGATTCTACCAATAAGACCTCGGAGCGTAGTCTATAATAAAGAATCCAACGTCTTTGAAGATTCAATATGATTAAGCAACCTAACCAAGAGGGGGGTGAATTGGTTTTCTCAAAAACTTTTTTCGAATAATAACAATAAATCTTTAATTTAAATGCAATAACAATAAATTAAAGAGATAAAGATAGAAAGCAAACCCGAATTTATAAGTGGTTCTGGGCACAACTCTCGCTTCTACGTCCACTTCCTTCAACCTGAGGGTTCCACTAGTGTCAACCTCCAACCCGAGCTTCTTTTCTTTACACTTGGATTATGGCTCCACTGCTAACTCTTCAAGCTATGCACACACTCAAGTTCCAAGCTCCAATCCCGAGCTTGATTACACTTGGATTTTGGTTCCAATGGGCTCCTAGAAATTTCTTCAAGCTATACACACTTGAAGCTTTCTCACTTAGGCACAATGAGACACTCTCAAGCTTTCAAGATCTTTCAAATACAACTCAAGCTTTGATGAACACAAAGGTGCACTCTAAAATACGCAAATGTAATGAATGCACTTACAAACTTAGTTTGAGAACTAATATACAAGAGAAAAGATGATTGAGATCAAGTTTGTTGTTTTACAAATGATCCCCCACACTCTATTTATAGAGTGGGATTTTGGGCACTGCTCACTAGTTGTTTTACTGTTCATGACACTGTTCACTAGTCGCTTTTATCGCTCACTAGCCGCTGGGTACTCGTTTCAGACACTATTCACTACCGTCAGAAGTACTCGTTTCACATATATGGTACTGTTCATGTATATGATACTGTTCACATATACGGTACTATTCATACAACCGGTTTTTTTTTTTTTTAAATGTTCATTTTTAGATTCATTTAATCTAAAGTTTTATGCCTAAACCCATGTTTTCAAAAGATATGTAATTTTGGATTTGAAAATCGAGTTTGTAAGTAATGCATGATTAATGATGATATCCTAAAGTGCACCAATGCATTCACCTTACATAGATTCCTAAGCTATCAAAATCTTCACTTCATACTTGAGCTTGGAATCTTGGTTACTTGTCCTCTTGGTTCTTTGATTTGAGTGAACTTCATTTCCAAGTGTTTGATCAACTTCATCCTTTGTCATCTTTACTAGATATCTTCTATTTGATGCTTGATCAATTTCTAACTCACTAACCTAATTTAACCATTAGTAATTAATAACCTTGGTTTGTTATCATCAAAATTCAATGAGAGGCATCCTCTGGGCCAACACCCCTTTTGATGATGACAAACCTATTATCTAGAGGAGTAAATCTCCTCTCAAACCAATAGTCTAAAATAATTGCATAATATAAATTTTAACCAATTCAAACACATGCAATTTACATTCAACACATAAGACAAGCATCAAGGAATGATATAAATGTGGCATTCTCTTTTAGCACTTGATGTATATCTTTCTCCCTTTGATACATATCATTTCACTTAATTTTTAGCACTTGTCATATCACTGATGCATATCTTTCTCCCCTTTGATACATATCATTTCTCATTTAACTCCTAGATACATATTTTTCTCCCCCTATGGCAACATCAAAAAGGAGCAAGAGACTTTAGACATAAAGGTATCCCCCCCTTTGAAATTACAATTAAGTAAGGGTTTAGAGTTTAATGCACAACATTTTTCAAGCAATATTGACACTTGAGTCATTCAAACAATTTTTCACAAAGAGATTACTCCTAATTGTCTTCTAATATTGACAAATTGATTCTAATTTAGGGGCTTTGTGAAAATATCCAAGTTGATCCCCGCTCTAACAAAATCAAGTAGAATATCCCCTTTTTTGTGCATGATCTCAAGGAAATGATGTCTAATCTCATATGCTTGGTTCTGTGAGTGTTGCACTCCAGATTCTTGATAGTTAATGGCACTTGTGTTGTCACATTTAATGGGAACATGAGAATATGTCAATCCAAAATCACTAAGTGTTTGTTTCATCCAAAGTACTTGTGCACATCCTAACCCTACGGCAATGTATTCTGCTTCCGTTGTTGACAAGGCAACTGAATTTTGTTTCTTGCTATGCCAAGACACAAGTGAGTGACCTAGAAAATGACACGTTCCACTAGTGCTTTTTCTATCAATTTTGCAACCACCGAAATCCAGATCCAAATAGCATATCAATTCAAAATTATCACATTTTGGATACCAAAGACTATCAATAGTGCCTTTCAAATACCTAAATATTCTTTTAACCACATTAAAATGAGATTCTTTAGGACATGCTTGAAATCTAGCACATAAGCATACACTATACATGATATCGGGTCTACTAGCCTATACAACAAAGAACCAATCATGCCTCTATATTTAGCTCGGGTCAACGGACTTACCTTTTCATCCATGTCTAACTTGGATGATGAGCCCCATAGTGTGTTCTTGGCCTTTACTTCTTCCAAATTGAACTTCTTGAGGAGATCTCTTATGTACTTTGCTTGATTTATGAATGTTTCCTCCTTAAGTTGTTTGATTTGAAGACCAAGAAGTTGAGCTCTCCCACCATGCTCATCTCAAATTCACTATGCATAGACTTGGCAAATTCTTCACAAAGTGAAACATTAGTAGTACCAAATATTATATCATCAACATAGATTTGAACAATAAGAATGTCATTTTCTCTTAGCTTAATGAACATAGTTGTATCAATTTTGCCTATTTTGAAATCACTAGATATAAGAAATTTGCTTAGTCTTTCATACCAAGCTCTAGGTGCTTGTTTCAAGCCATAAAGTGCCTTTTTGAGTTTAAAAACATGATTAGGGAAATTAAAACTTCCAAACCCGGGAGTTGTTCAACATATACTTCCTCATTTATGAAACCATTTAAAAAAACACTTTTCACATCCATTTGATATAAAATGAAAATTTTGTGACAAGCAAAAGCAAGTAACATTCTTATAGCTTAATCTAGCTACAAGCTAAAGGTCTCTTCATAGTCAGAATTTTATTGATTATACCTTAGGGCTACTAATCTTTGTTTAGCTTATAATGATTATGCCATTTTCTAATTCATTTTACTCTATACACCCATTTTGGGCCAATAACACTTTGATCATTCGCCTAGGTACTAACTCCCAAACTCATTTCTTTCAAATTGATTGAGTTCTTCTTGCATGGAAATTACCCACCTCACATATTATAGTACTATTAACTGTCTACTATATAGATAAAAGCAAGGTTATTGCAAATATTTCTAAGAGAGGATCTAGTCCTACCCCAATTGAAGATTACTCTATAATTTGACTTTGTGGATGATTTGTGACAAATTTCCATTCTTTTGAAGCTCTTGACTAGATTCTCTCAATCAAGTCGAGGAGGCTGAGGATGGGCAAAGGTGATTCTTCCTCTTGAATCAATCTCCTCTTCTTGTTGATGAACTTATCAATTTGCAATCTTCCCATGGAGAAGTCCAAACCTACATCATCATTAACACTTTCTTCTTTCTCGAGACTCGCTAGATTCATCAAATACTACATGACGGGACTCTAATACGACTACATTGTCTTTTTGTTGAAAACTCTATAGGTTTTTTTACTAGATGAAGAATAACCAAGAAATATCCCAACATTAGATTTTGCATCAAATTTCCAAGGTTGTCCTTAGTATTTAAATAAAGCATTTACTTCCAAAAACTTTGAAATAGGTATTGTTGGGTTTCTTTTTTTTCCAAAGTTCATATGTCATCCAAAGATATCTAATTTGGGAAACTTTCTATTCAATATATAGCATGAAGTATTGGACTGCTGGCCTAAAAATAATTTGGCAAATTATTTTCATGAAGAATGGTTCTTGCCATATCTTGCAAGGTTCTATTTTTCTTTTCAACAACCCCATTTTGTCGGGGAGTTCTAGGAGCTGAAAATGTATGTTCAATTCCTTGCTCATCACAAAAACTCTCAAATTCAACATTTTCAAATTCTCTTCCATGGTCACTCCTTATATAAGAAATGGTAAAACCTTTCTCATTAATTTTTCTACAAAGTTAGTTACTCAGGAAGACATCATTTTTGTGAGCTAAAAACAAGACCCATGTATATCTAGAGTAGTTGGTCTGTAATCACAATTGTATATGATTTACTCTAGGCTAGTAGTCCTTGAGGGTCCAAATAAATCCATATGAAGAAGCTCCTAAGAGGTCTTGATGTAGAAATAAAATTTTTGTTTTTAAAGATGTTTTTATTTGTCATCGTATGTTTATAAACTTTATCTTTTCAAAAGAGATTTGGGAAGGTTTCTACTGGGGTTCATTTTGTTGAGCGTAATGAGATTCATGTTCACATGTCCTAATCTCCTATGCCACAACCAACTCTCATCATGCATGCTAGAAAAACATCTATTATGGCCTTCATATTTTGAAATATCAATAGTATAAACATTTTCATTTCTATGGCCCATGAAGATTTTATCATTTCGAGAACTTGATGATACAATGAGAAGATTCAAAAATCACTTTAAAACCTTTGTCACAAAGTTGACTAATGCTTAAAAGATTATGTTTCAAACCATCAACAAACAAAACATTTTCAATAAGAAATGAAGAGTTGTTACCTATAGAACCATGTCCAATGATTCTACCTTTCCCATTATCTCCAAAAGTCACGTACCTCCTTTTCTCCTTGTAAGGAAGATAAACTTTGACTCATCCCTGGTCATATATCTTGAGCAACCACTGTCCAAGAACCATTTCTCCTTCTTTGATCCCTAAATAAAATAAAAAAATCAAGAAGATTTAGGTACCCAAATCTTTTCAAATCCCCGGTGGTTAGTGACCTTTGATTTTTCAACTAAGCCTTCTTTTGACTTAGGAAGTTGATGCCTTTTGGGATCCATTTCTAAGAGGACAAGTACTACTAATGTGTCCTCCTCTACCACAAAAATTGCATATGGTTGATGAACTTTCACTTGTGGATTCTTTGACAAAGTAGTTTTTGAAATATTTTTCATTCTTTGAAGTTTTGTATCCTAGAATCATTTCAAAAGCCTTTTGTCCACAAGAGAATTTTGAGAGTGAGGATAACAACCATTCATTATTTTTGAGTAGTTCCTCATTTACCTTTTCAAGAGAAATTTTTGAAGCTTCAACTTATGAAAAAATTTCTTTGATTTCATCAAGTTCTTTTTGAAGCTCGAAAATTTTCTTCTTAAGTGAGGTGTTGTTTTCACCAAACTTATAGAGAGCTATTAGTAATTCATCATATTCAAAACTAACTTCATCATCATCAGAATCAGAATCGAGGAACTTACCTTATCTTGATCTTGAGCCATAGGCACATGTTAGCGATTAATTCTCAACTCATCCGTGGATAAGTCTTAGCTTTGACTTCATGTTACCATCATAAAATATTCTCTTTCTTTCTTGGCTTTGTAGAGGACAATCATATTTGATATGACCCGGTTTCTTGCATTTTGTAGCAAGTTACTTCTTTGCATTCCCTTCTCTATTTTCTTTTTCTTTTGAAGGACCTTCCTTTCTTATAGTTGCTTCTTTTGTTCATAAGTTTTCCACCAAACTTATTTTTTCATCATAATTTTTTGCATTCTCTTTGTGATGAGGCGATATCATCTTCCATGTTCTTGGGTGCTTATCAACGACTTTTTCTTCTTGAGCTTTGAGTGCAATGCTTTTCTTTTTGCTTTCCTCTTGCATTTCTTTCTCTTGTCTTGCAATCTTCATTTCATAAGTCATCAAAGAACCTATAAGTTCCTCAAGAGGTAGCTCTTTCAGATTCTTTGCTTCCTCAATAGCTTCCGTTTTGGAATTCCATTTGGGAGGTGACATCTTAGAATTTAGATACCTTGTCTTATTCACTTATACCCTCTTTCCCAAGCCTTCAAGACCATTACAACATACGTAAACCTAGTAAACATCTCAACAATAGATTCATTAAGTTTCATTTTGAACATTTCATAATCATTTTCAAGAATTCTAACTTTAGAATCTTTGACTTGGGTAGTTTCTTCATGAGTAATTTCTAGTATTCTCCAACTAATTCTATTATACTCATTTCTATCCATAACACATACAAGAATATAAATGGCTCTAGAATTTAATTGAAATTTTCTACTTTCTTCTTCGTTATATTCGTCAAGGGTTTTTCTTATTTTTCCTCCATCAACATCTTTTGTAGGGAAGGTGTAACGAATAAGATTGTTTTCCATACTTCCAAAATCAAGAGATTCTAAATACCAAGTCATTTTGTTTTTCCAAAAATGATAATCAGACTCAGCAAAGAAGGGTGGTTTATTGATGGGGCTTTCGAGTGAAAAGGCTTGTGCTAGTTTTAGTGCTAGTCATTTTTTTTTTCCTCTTAGATGATTAAATCTTAAAAACAAAATAAGAGGCCTAGCTCTGATACTAATTGCGATTCAATATGACTAAGCAACCTAACCAAGAGGGGGGGGGCGGGTGAATTGGTTTTCTCAAAAACTTTTCGCACAATAACAATAAATCTTTAATTTAAATGCAATAACAATAAATTAAAGAGATAAGGATAGAGAAAGCAAAACCCGAATTTATAGTGGTTGACCTGACGCGCCTACGTCCACTTCCCTTCAGCTAGGTGAGGTTCCATAGTGTCAACCTCAACCGAGCTTCTTTCTTTACTTATATTATGGCTCAATTGGCACCTCTTCAAGCTATGCACTTGAGGACCAAGCTCCAATCCGAGCTTGATTACACTTGGATTTTGGCTCGATGGGCTCCACAGCAATTTCTTCAAGCTATACACACTTGAAGCTTTCTAACTTAGGCTGAGACACTCTGATTTCAAGATCTTTCAAATACAACTCAAGCTTTGATGAACTCAAGGTGCACTCTAAAATAATACCCAAATGTAATGAATGCACTCACAAACTTAGTTTGAGAACTAATATACAAGAGAAAAGATGATTGAGAGCAAGTTTGTTGTTTTACAAATGATCCCCCACACTCTATTTATAGAGTGGGATTTTGGGCACTGTTCACTAGTTGTTTTACTGTTCATGACATTGTTCACTAGTCGTTTACTATTTATGACACTGTTCACTAGTCGTTTTACTGCTCACTAGCCGTTGGTACTGTTCATGACACTATTCACTAGCCGTTGTGAAGTACTGTTCACATATAGCCTTTGTTCTGTATCTGATCTTTGTTCACATATAATGTACTATTCATACGACCAGTTTTTTTTTTTTAAATGTTCATTTTGAATTTATTTAATCTAAGTTTTATGCCTAAACCCATGTTTCAAAAGATATGTAATTTTGGATTTGAAAGCCGAGTTTGTAAGTAATGCATGATTAATGATGATATCTAAAGTGCACTAATGCATTCACCTTACATAGATTCTGAGCTATCAAAATCTTCACTTCATACTTGAGCTGGAATCTTGGTTACTTGTCATCTTGGTTCTTTGATTTGGAGTGAACTTCATTTCCAAGTGCTTGATCAGCTTCATCATTGTCATCTTGGCTTGTATTATCTTCATTTGATGCTTGATCAATTTCAACCTGTCACTCAACTCAATTTAACCATTAGTAACTAATAACCTTGGTTTGTTATCATCAAAATCTTAATGAGAGGTATCCTTGGGCTAACAGTCTTGATTTCGGATAACACTCTATATGTCCTTTTTTAACCTATTTAGTATTACGGTGGGCCAAAAAATAAGTTATAATGATAAAGCCAAGAGCTCGGCTCGGAAAGGTCTAGATACCAAAAACGAATGATTCACAAAGGATTGTTCTTTATTTTCAATGAAGTTACAATTAAATACAAAAATTACACATTGTGACCTTTAATATCTCAAAGACGAGCGGCGCAAACCTTGATCTGCTCTCAAAGAAAAATCCCCGAGGAAAAAGAAAAAGAGAGCAGTGAGCTCTGCTCTTAAAAAGTTACATAACACAAGTACGAAATTTTATTACAAGGAGGTTACAATCACCTCAGAGGATTACAAAACCTTTCTTTGCATCTCAAAACTTACAGTTAGTTAAACCGTTCTTCACATCAGCCAGCACCGGTCGGAAAAAGCCGAGGGGAAAGGAAGAAAGAGAAGGAGAGAGGGAGAAAGAGAGGGATGAAAAGAAAGAGGGAAAGAAAAAAATCGAAGCAGTGCCAGGTGTTTTTTCTTTAAAGCCACCCACCCCCCTTTGAATACGTTCCTATGCAGGGGTCCATCAGCTAAGCTAGGGAACCATAAGCCTACATAAAGGGAGGAATTAGGGAAAAACACAACTCCACCGTGGTAGACCATCGAAACTAAATCTTGAAATTGCTGATCACAAGATGATTGTGCGGTATTGGCCAACCCTGAGGCTTCATTATGCGCAAACTCCGACTCTGCCAAAGAAAGGAAGAAGTAGAAAAGCATAGTATTACCATAGAAGTTTGTTATTTATAAGAACTTTGGACATGAAAATCTGGCAATCCATCCAAATTCTCCATAGATCTGCATTAAAGCCACACGTGCTTTCAAGAGAAGGAAGACGAAAGGGTCTTAGAGCCGGAACCATTGCTTTCGATTTTTTAAAGCATAAGCGCTCAAAAAGGGGCTTAGAGCCAGCTTGATAACTCGGTTTTAGAGCATAAGCTGCTCAAAGGGTCTTAGAGCCCGATGGCTGATTTTTAGAGCATATCCTCGGTAAAACCAAAGGCCATGGAGCCATGTAGCTGAGGCTGATAATCAGTTTGAGGAAGCTTGACTCGAGGAAGGGCACCAGGGAGCCCAATGGCGCTCGGTTCAAAGCAACAGCTCGAGGCGGGCGCCGGCCGAGGCTGGTAGTTCAATTTTCAGAGCCTAACAGCTCAAGAAGGCCTTAGCGCCTAGGAGCCCAGTAGCTCAGTTTTCAGAGCTTAACAGCTCATGAAGGCCAAAGAGCCACGGAGCCATGAAGCTCAGGAGCCCAGTAGCTCAGTGCGAGCATAGCTACGGGGAAGGCGGGCGGAGACATGTAGCTCGAGAGCCCAGCGGCTGATTTGAGCATAACTAATCGGAAGACCTCGCGGCCGGGACCAAGTCGCTCCAAATTGGAAAACAATAAAGAAAGGAGCGATAAAATTAATCGGTGAATCTTTATGTATTGTGAAAAGCCAAGGTTAGAAGCAATACAAAATCCACCCCAACTCTGCCAATGAGATATAGCAAGGATTAAAATAAAGGCCTGCGCACAAAGTCGGGAGCCTCGACTGAAAGTAGAAGAGTCAAGCAAGAGCTGGTAGTAGAAGTGGCCTCTGAAGAACCAGATCACCCGGGTAGGGGAGCACGCAGAGCCTCGAGAACCGCCCTCGGCGTCCCCATCGACCTCCGCCTCGGAAGCGGATTCTTCTACCTCCTCCTTGAAAAAGATGGATGTTGAACTCGGGTTGGGGGAAAACTTACTTGGAGCGTCTGAAGCGATTCCACTAAGCGGGGCCAGGCCTCCTCGGCGGACAAGGCCTCCCACCTTCACGAGGTCGGTCGCGAAGGATGGAGAAGCGGTACACGACGGCAAGCTGCATAAAAGCGGAATTCCTCCTCCTGCGGCCTCAAGCCGTCCGTCCCCATCGCCTCATGTCCGGCATTCTTAGAAAGTGACGCCCCACGATGTGGGACTCCAAACCGAAAGAGGAAGAACCTCCAAGGGGGGCTCAACCGCCCTCCTCCCCCGAAGAATCTCCATCCCCGACAGCGGGCGAAGGCGAGGAAGAGGCTCCCACCTTTAGGATCTTACCTCGAGCAGGGGGGAGACCCTTTGGCTAGGTCGGAGGCTTTTGCTTCACGCTCTTCTTCTTCTTGGCCAACACCTCCAAGCGGGCCCGAAGCTTTCCCATGTGAAGCCAGCGATAAGGGCTCCAAGCAAGGTGAGGAGACGGGGCGGGAGGCTTCATGATGGAAATAGGAAGATCTCGGGAAGGAGTCGAGTGAGGCCTCTCTTGGATGATCCAGGGATATCCGACCTGATGAGCTCGGAATAAGCACGCGGGGCGCATATGACCAGCTTCCGCTTCACCTCGTCGTCTTCAGGATTGAGATCGAGCCGAGCACCTGAAGACAACGTGACCAAGGTAATATTAGAAATATCCTACAGCCTTTGAAAACCAGGACAAACCAAAGAGAAGGAGAGCTCACGTTGAAATAACGTTCCTTTTAGTACTTGTGTGAATATGGAAGGTCCGAAATAATCAACTTAGCACTGGAGCACTTGGAGATATAAAGAAAGCCTTCAGTGGCCTCCTTTACATCGAAGAAGTCTAAGAGCAGAGCTATGTTAGGAGCATGAGCCTCTGTCCTAAAAGCGACCTGCTCAACCCCACGAAACACCCCGGGAGAAGTTGGGGAAGGCGAAGAGCGGACATTGAAATGTTGCAGAACCCTTTTTACAAAAAGGATGCAAAGGGAAGCAGAGGCCATTGTCAAACACCACCTCAAAAAAGCACACCATCTTGGGCACTTAGACGACGTAGGTGGTCATCACGTCGGGGCATCAAACTTGGATCCCAAACAAGGGCCCATACCTAGCTACAAAGATCTCACCATACAAGATTGGTATTTGGGAGCTAACCGACATTACATCGGCCCTCAAATATTAGGCCCATTAGGAGTATCGAATTTTATTAATTTTGCCCTTGCCACTTATCAAGGGGAAAGGGTTCAAAGTGACCGGTGAACCACCACGGCCGAAACTATTGGACTGATGCGAATCGAGAAGCCATCATTATCACAAGACATTGGACGGCGACAAAGCCCTAAATCAAACCGCTACGAGTATGCGTGGGTATCACACACGATCAGAGCGGTCTGACCACTTGCACCTTTCGCTTTAGTTAAAGAAATTTGGGACGATCAAGTTTAAAATAATGGCGCGTGGCCAGCGAGCCCACACGTCGGGCTTAAGAAGGATTAAGGAAGCAAGCCCAGTCTTAGTGCAATACTTGATGGCGTCCCGAGCACAGACCCCAAACGAGGAGTCAGTCACCCCTTCAAAGAAATTTGGTAATATAATCAAGGAACTTGTACTAGGAAAATGCAACCTTCGCAATTAGGGAGTAGGATGTTTCCTTGTTATTATCCATCAATTATCCCTTATTAATCGGTTTACGATAAAATAAAATCCCTCGCTGATGGGAGAAATATACGTATCATCATCAGTAGGAAGTGATCATAATGACCCATTATAAATATCAGTCACCGTGCGGTGAAAGTGCGCCTGAAACTTCATTACGCCGCGAGGTTGATCTTCTCTTTCACTGGAAGAAAGAATGAAGCTTAGGCATCGGAGGCAGGCGAACCCCGCCCGATCCTTTTCGTTCTTGTTTTTTTTGAAGAGGAGCGGAACATCGGTCATTGGTCGGCCCGATGGTCGGCGCGCTCATTGATTTCGATTGAAAGCATCATCAATATCCAACAATAATATGTGATTCCATGTGTATAAATGATTATATATTATAAATATATATATATTCTTGATGGTAGTTGACTTATCATCATCTATTAGTAATTTAGAATGTTAACAACATAAATTTCATTTATATTTGTATTAAAAAATGTTTTTTCAAAAAATTTGATCCAACCGTATAATAATGAAATATCTTATTTGTTTGAAAATTCATCTTCCTAAAATATATAATCATATTATGAAATAAATTTGTATATAATTTTTGTTAATTATTTTAAAAATAACATTATTTTGTTATTAACACTAGTTTAAGTAATAAAATTATTTAAAATATCATGATAATTTAGTTATTAAATTTAATTTAATTTATAAGCTAGTATAACTTTATTTTCATCAAAAGGTTAATGAGATAAAAATTCAAATGCTTTTCATACAAGATTTTTTTAAATATTAAATTATCATATAAATTATATTAAAAATATACATTTAGAAATTCAAAATAAAATAGTTAAAACAACAAAGTTTAATATATTAATCATATATTATAATAATTAACCCCTATGCTATAAAAGAGATAGCCAAAATATCAAATTTTATAGATAAATCTTTGAAAATCTCAATCACTAAGCTAGTTATTTAAAAAAATTAAATAAAAATCTCGATCCAATTGGGCTATAGTTTCAAACCCATGAGTCATGGGCCAAAAGCAGAATCAGGCTAAATTCAAAAATACGAGAGATAAAGTGGGCTGACCACATCAGTCTCGACCCATATCATGACTTTTACATTCCTTTATTTAGTTGGGTTGATCAATTAAACTACAGTTTTATGGCTCTAAAATAATCCTTTCAACTTAAATTATAAGTCTAACAATACACTTTTGAGGTTTGACTTAAATGGTAAAAGACTTAAATGAACACCCGAGATGTAACAATGTAAGAGATGTGACAAAAAAAAAAACTTATCCATGAGAAAGTGGATAAAAATAATTTTAGTAGTATCTAAAGAACTAAGGTAGCGTTTGTTTTTTGATTTAATGCTGAAACAAAATAGCTTCAGCATTAAGCTGTTTGTTTTTTTACATTTTCACGACTTATTGCTGAAATTTTTTAAAAAAGTTATGAATAGAAAAAGTGAAAATATTTGGCTTTTTCTATTCAGAAAAAGTCATTTTCCACAAAAATAAGAAAAACTCGATCATTGTCTAACAAGAATAAGATCTAGCAATATACACTATTAGAGATGACAACGGAAGGGTTTGGGACGGCGGTCCATCCCGGCCCTCGCTTTGTTATTTTTTCGATTCACGAAAACATCTGCATTTAAAAAATTAAGCAGGTAGTTGGAGATGGGAAAAATTCTCAAACTTCGCCTGGATTTAATTTTAATTTTAATTTTATTTTTATATTTGATTTTTATTTTCATTATATTAAAATTAATATTTTCATAAAAATAAAAATATTATGAATTTTATAAATTATTTATTAAAAACATTATAATAATTATTATTATTTATATTAAAGTATAAAAATAAAATAATAAAAAATTATTTTTATAATATAATTAGGGCGGGGTTTATTATTATTATTTTGGATACATGGTTTATATTGCTTCATTCGGGTTCGTTTATACCCCGAAACAATTTATTTATTTTCAATTCACTTTATTTTAAATGAACTTACCTCAAGCCATTTCTTTGACTTTCGAGATTTTCGTAAAAAAACTCGTTCCTGAAGTCACTGGCAACTTATCACCCAAAAAATCGAAAAAATTTCCGCTTGTCTCATAATTCGATGAAACTTTTCTGGGTCACTAGATTTCGCGAGACGAATTTAACGGCGCAATCCGTTTCGTCATTTGAGATCTAAAGAATTTTCTAGGCTTTCCTGAACCCTTATGGTAATTTATTATTTTTATTAACATTTTGTCATTTTTGAAAAATTCTAATTTTCTCGAGTTTTATAGAGAGTAACAATAACACGTCTCGGATTTGAGAAAATAAACTCAAACCCGTAAAAAACCAGATTAAAATTAAATTAAACCTGTGTCATTAAGAGCGAGGCGGGACGGGAACCCAAAATAATCCATCCCGTTGCCATATCTACTCGCTACCCAATGTTAAAAAACAAACAACTTAATATTTAATGCTATTAAGTACTATTCAACATTAAGCTCAAAAAAAAATTATATTCAGCATTAATTTAAAAAAACAAACACCACCTAAGTAAACCAATTACTATGTTTCAAAACTAAATAAATAAATAAATACTAAATTAAAAACCTTTCCATATTTCCAAACAGTTAGATAATTGAATAGTTCAAAAAGAGATCATTTTATTGATTTAGATTAGTAATAGAATTGATAGAAACATATAATTAAAAGTGTTAAAAACTTTAAAAGATACATAGCATCGATTTAATAGCAAAAATGATCGACTTTTAAGGACTACATATTTGATAATAAAAAAATGTCTATGAATTGTCGTCAACAACCAACTGTTGACGACACAATTACCCACCATAACCAAGTCGAAATAAAGCCCGCTGCATCAAATCGACGATAAAAACATTAAAGTAAAAAATAAAGTCAAATATAGATAAGTATAAAAGAAACCACTTTATTTAAAAAACTCCAAATTCGAGAAGAAATGATGAAAATGATGATTTGAATCAATAATGATAAAAAAAATAACTTTGTTTGAGCGAATAAGGACTTAAAGAAATAATAGAGGAATGATGGATAGGAGCTTTAAAAACATTTTTCCATACAACAAAAAATATAAAGAATATAAAGAAATTAACCCTTCCTTAAATTTTACTATAAAGAATATGAAAAGAATATTTAAAATTTTATATTTATATAATATTTTTTTATATATTTAAATATTTTTATATGGGGTTAGCGGATAATAATAGTAAAAAAAAAAATATGAAGAGAGCTCGTGCAGTAGTTGTGGAGATTTATATATGTTTGAAAATCGAGATCATTAGGTATATTTTGACTCAAAACCGAAAATTCGATTTGGACCGACATATAGGTCGGTCGGCTGATCTTCTCTAGAAAGCAGTGGAAACATAAGTCAATCTCTTTGTAATTACCTCTCCTCTCTCCTGCTTTGCGTCGAGTGGGAGAGAAAGCATCTCCTTTGTTTCTCGTTTTCCGGCTCAGATGCAGAGTTTCAACGTGGCCCGAATTCCCTCTCTTGTATCTCTTCTGAAACCTAGCTCCACGATTGCGATCTGTCTTGGATTCCTCAGGTCCTTGCGGCTTGATATCTTTCAAATTTCTGAGAAGCTATTGCGGTAATCTTTATTTTCTTTTTGTGCTTCTAATTTTACGTGTTTTTCAATAATTTTTAATGTGTTTGTGTAGGTTCCATGATTTTCTTGATAATTTTATTCACAGGATCTCAATTCTTAGATTGTTTATGGTGTTTATTTGATCTACATGGACGGTGATTTGCGACTTTTGGTTTGTAGAGAAGTGGATTATTTATTCTTTTTGGGTGTGCTTTGATGTGTGGAGAAGAGGCTTTATGGAAATATTAAGATTTTTTTTTCTTTCGATTTTTTCTTTTCTTGCATGCGATGATTTGGCCTTTTGGGTGCTAATAGGGCGAAAACGGGAAAAATTTGGAAATGCTTGGGATGCCTTTTTCTTTTTATTGTTCCATTTACATGTTCTTTCTCTTTTTGGTTTTTGTATGAAGTGAATAACTCATTTTTATTGCATTTCGACGATTGTATGGTTCAGAGCTTCAGCCATCGAATTCAGTGAATCTCTTATTGAATTTCTATAAATTTTCCGTGGGAAGAGTGGGATCATTAGTTATTTGGAAGAACTAGGTTGGTTGAGAGAAAAGCTTCGGCTTGGAAGGGTTACTTGCATGCGAGCTTACGAGATCTCAATTCTTTGTGTGGGAGCCGAAGTTGATTGCATTGTTGAACATCTTTCTGCTATTGAACTTATGGTCTTTTCAATGGCAGGTTCTCAATTTTTGATGAACTTCGGAGGCTTATGTTGCGCCTGGACTTGATGGTGAGACAAACTGTATTTTGAACATGTAACGCCCAGGAATTTGGATAGGTATAAGTTAGGGAAAATAATAATGACAAGAATTTGTATAGGTATAAGTTACGGAAAATAATAATGACAAGAATTTGTATAGGTATAAATTAGGAAAAATAATAATGACAGGAATTTTTATAAGCATACGTTGTAAGAAATAATAATGATAATTCAATTAGGCGTTGTAATAATAATGATAATTCAATTAGAGCGTTATGAAAATAATAATGATAATTCAATTGGAAGCGTTATGAAAGTAATAATGATAATTCAATTAATTAATTAATTAATTTAATGAAAGAGGGGTAAAAAGGTAATTTTCCTAATAGATACCCCAAGTATAAATTGTAGTAAGAAAAGAAAATTATTTCTATTCTTCTTTGAATTTCTTTCCGGCTGGAAGAATTTCAGAGGACGTACGACTTTCTGATCTAGGGTTTGAAGAACAAATTTCTCTAGGTAAGATCTTCCTTATTTTATTTTTCTAGATTTCTTTGATGTAGATTCTTTAATTTTCTTTCAGTTTAGATTAACCCCGAAGAAGTCAAATTTAGATTACACTTTCGTTCTTTAAAAATAAAATAAAATGAGGATTGGTGGTGTCATACTGAATTACTTTGAGTATGAGAATGAAAAAGTATTTAAGGATAATTTTTGAAAGAAAATAATAATAAACAAATAAGATAAATTTGAAAAAATTTGAATTTTTATAAATATATGTATTTGATAAGTATTTAAATATATATGTATTTTGGCAAATAAATATTTTATTAAGGATTGAATTTATTTGATAAAATATGATTAGAATAATTATTTAGCGATTATAGGAAATAAGATTAGATTAATAGCATTGTCCAAGTATGATAATTGTTAAGTAAAAGGTTAGATGAGTATTGTAATAATATAATTTGTAATATTTCTTTATAGTAAAAAATTTAGTTCGGATTAGAGCATAAAAATAAATATATTATTAAAACCTAAGATCCGAAAGGAATATGGAGTTTTATAAAATTTGTAAAACTACCTAATTCAAATAGTTATCATTTGAGCAGTTGTCAATATGTTTGAGGTAACAAAAAATCATGTTAATAGAATAAACTTTATAAATCACAAATTTTATAAAATGTTAGAAACCCATTAACTTTTATTATTATGAATTAAAGAATTAAAATAATATCATTGTTAAAGATATCAAATTAGGAAAGTTTTAAGAATAAATAAGTAATGATGATAGTTTCTTCCTTATTATTTTAGGAGATATATTTCATTGAGGTGAAATTCTTCTAATTAGCTTTTTCAAAGCTTTTGAGTACTCCTTTGAGGTAAGGGATATTAATGCAGATCTTTAAAAAGAAAATTGTTTGTTTTTACTTCATTTGAGAATGAAAATTGTTTTAAGTAAATTATATATAATTTTGGTTTATGAAAAGTTTTACTTTTTTTATTTATCTGATTATCCATGGATCAAAAGTAGTTTTATATGATTATCTTTTGAGATTTGTTTTGTTTACGAAAGAAAATGTGGAGATATGATGTTTTGTAATTTGAACTTTTGAATGAAATATTTGACTTTGGTTAGTTCGGCCCTATCAACGGGAATAATAGTTGACACTATTTGGCCCTTGTCAACGGGATATAATAGTTGACCTTTACATTTTCTTAGTAGGGAATGTAATTGATTTGAACCCCAGCCTAAAGGGGTTTGGTTAGAGGTTACTAGTACTAGTAGTGTTTGGTTCCGTCCACCTTTAAATGAACAATTTGCGGCTAGCCACCCATTTGAAAGTCCCACATGGCTAGGCACCATTTGATATTTGATGACGGAGAAAAATATATTTGAAATGTATTTGATTTTGGATTTGATATGAAAGTGTTTGAATCGAAATTTGATATGAAATTGTTTGGATCACATTTGATATGAAACTGATTTGAAATGAATGTGAGAATATTTTGAAGTATATTTTGTTAATGTTCCAACTTATTTTTGAATCAAAAGTTTTGATGAAAAACACCTCCTATTTGTTATATGATCGAAAACTTTTTTATCCATGAAAATGTATTAGTATTTCTTATTGGGCTTTGAGCTCACCTTTTATTCTTTGACAAAATTTTTCAGGTACTTTTAGTTTCCGCGAAGAGTGATGGCTAGGTTGGGAATTCGTCATCATTAGGATTTGATTAGAACTTTATGTTGGATCATGTTGAACTAATAAGTTCATGTTTATGAAATGTTGAGTTTAAAGTTAATTGAAAGTCACTTGGATGATAACATTACTTTTATATTAACAAAGTTGGTTGGCTGAGATCCCAAATATTGTTATATTAGAAACGACTATATATGACATGCATAATTGAGATTTGGATATTTTAAAAGTAATTTTGTCGGCATGAAATTTTGAATTTGGAGGATTGATGAATTTAGAAAGTTCTTTACTCACGAGATAGGTGTTTGGTAATTA
The DNA here is from genome assembly GCA_016808115.1 of Tetrastigma voinierianum. Lineage (NCBI taxonomy): Eukaryota > Viridiplantae > Streptophyta > Magnoliopsida > Vitales > Vitaceae > Tetrastigma > Tetrastigma voinierianum. The sequence goes on along the minus strand of JAEQBH010002304.1, from coordinate 550,609 downwards.
GACAAAAATCCAGTTACAAGGAAGGTTAGTGTCGTTTCACACTTCAAACCTTCAGGCTGAAGGCTTGAAGGTGTGAATTGATAGTCATGCCCCTAGGGTGGGTTTCGGGGCATGACAGAACACGTTCAGTATTTTCTCTCCTTTTTATTGTGTTTGATAGCATTATCCTTTGTTAATTGAAGCATATCACATTTTGCTAGCGATTGCTTTGTTGATTGTATCCTCTTTATTTTGTGACCGACATATTAGATGTTCCATTCTTTGTTTTTCCCGACATCCTTGCTAATCTTGTATGCCTTTTTTTTTGGTTGTGGACTTCTCTCTGCAGATTTTCAACGCTTCTATGATTTTGTGTTCTTTTATGCGGGGAAAATGGTCAAAAGAACATGAGTAAGTAATCTCATCAAATCAATGTAGACATCAAATTGGAATGTCTACGCTTTCGGTTTATGGTAGACATATATTTGCTTAGCACACATGTAGAGACCTGAATAGCATTTCCCATTTCAATTGTGTCGGCTCTCGTGAGGCCCATTCTTGTGGTTCCTTAATTAGATTGGGACTCTAATGGAATGCCATCTCCCTTTATGCTTTGGGTTGTCCATTAGGCACCCTTTTTCTGAGAATATATTATACTGCTTTTTACAAATCAACATGCCATTCTTTATGTCACTTTGGAAAGTTCTATGAGTTTGATCTATCATCGTTTCTTTTGTTGAGCCTATAAATTTGATATTCGAATAGAAAGGTTTAGCCTTTGTTGTATTGTGTTCCTGTATCTTATTTTTAATTTATTCAAGAGCTGACTAATCATTGGATTCTTCTTAGAAAAATCAGCGACATAATATCTACGAAGATACTTAGGTGTAAGTTCTAGCCTTCAACAGATTATTATTACATGAAAACCTTGAAGGGTATGATCAAAGGTATTAATTTCTATGAATATGTATTGTTACTTAAGTCACTAGCATGAATATTTGATCTTCCATTGTACACACATTTTAGTGTATTTATTGTAACGGAAAATAGTTTTCAAAAACATGAATAGAAATAGTTCCTACATTTTTGTTTTTCTTTCACCAATTCATTACGTGTAAGACATAAATAATATCTCTTCCCCTTTTGTCTCCCAAGTAAATCCTGAAAATTTTCCAAAAAAAAAAAAAAAAAATATATATATATATATATATATATATATATATATATATATATATATATATATATATATATATATATATATAGAAATGAATCAATATATGTGAGTAGAAAAGTAACTTGCAGCACGGGTCTCTCTATATGCCTCGTCTTCGTCTTCTTAGGGAAGTCGCACCCCGAAAATAATCTCTTCATTTCTTTCCAAGGATCTTCCTATCATTTCATCATAGTTGGAAGGAAGGCCCAAAAATGCCATATTCCTTCACCTACCAAGCAAGGGTCTGGCACAAACTACATAAAGACCCTAAGAAAACCCTCTCTATTAAGAAGACATTTTTGATTTGCTGTCTTGTGTTTCTAATAAATTGTTTAATAGTTGGCATGCTGAATCATACACATAATGGACTGGTTTATATCAATCTATTTCATGAATTATTAAAAAGAAATTTGTCAAATTCAAAGTTTACCTAATCTTTAGTTTCTAGTCCCCTAAAGGTAAAAACAAGTGGGATTTTAACCTTTTTATTTTGATGCTTCTTTTTCTTTCACTTTATCCCATGTGCCACCCCTTCTTTCACTTTTTATCCCATGATTTTCTAAAATAATTCATTTCACAAATTGGAATAGGTTCCAAATTCCTAATTCCTTGTGTATGCCCATCTCCTGGGATAAATGAAGTTTGGCCCCTTTTTCTCTTTTTATTTTATATCCATAGGAATGCCGCAAGGTTGGAGTGCACAGGAGAATGAGAGAAGTGCATACCTAAAATAAGATAGATATCCCCTCCATGGAAGGGCGTAGGGATGACAATGTGTCAGATTTTAGATTCCCCATCCCCATTTATTATTTATATTCTCATCCCCATCAGATTTACATTTTTTATCCCCTTCCTCACATTTATTGGAGGATCCAATACCCATACCCTCTACCCAAATACCCTATTCCAATTTGTGAAATGAATTATTTTAGAAAATCAAGGGATAAAAAGTGAAAGAAGGGGTGGCACATGGGATAGAGTGAAAGAAAAAGAAGCATCAAAATAAAAAGGTTAAAATCCCACTTGTTCTGCTGAGACTTAAAGCAAAAGATGAAGTAAACACAATTTGACTCAATTTCTTTTATAATTCATGAAATGGAACCCGATATAAACCGATCCGTGTATGATTCAGCATATAACAATAAAAAATTTATTAGAGAAACCTGGAATAACAATCGATGTCTTCTTATAGAAAGGGTTTACTGCTTAAGTCTTTGCTGTAGATTTGTCGCTAGACCTGGCAACCGACGAAGAATATGGCAGGCCTTCTTCAGCTATGATGAGGTGATAGGAAGATCGCTGGAAAGAATGAACGGCTCTTTTGGCAGGGTGAAGTGAAGGCGGGTATAGAAAAGGGGAGAGACCAAAAGATGATTACTTTTCACTCACATATAATCAAATTCATTTCTATATCTATCGATATATATATATATATATATATATATATATATATATATATATTTTGGAAAATTTCGAGTTACTTGGAGACAAAAGGGGAAGAGATATTATTTACATGTCTTACACGTGTGGCTGTGGTAAAAAAAACAAAGCCTATAGAACTATTTCATTAATATTTTAACCTTACTAAGACCCACAACAAATACACTAAAATGTGGCTGCAATAGAAGAATCAAATATTCATGCTAATGACTTTGAGTAACAATACATATTCATAGAAATATACCTTCTAGAGTCATACCCTTCAAGAGTTTTCATATACTATGATTGAAAACTTCAGAAAACGCATATGTCTTCGAGAAGTATGTATGTGGGTGATTTTCTAAGAAGAAATCAATGATTGGTACCTTAAATAGAGGCCAAAAGGCAGATACGAGGAATGCGACCACAGTAAGGGAAGCCTTTGATTCGAGCATCAGAGGCTATAGGCTGGCAAAAGAAACAATGTAGATCAGAGCTCATAGAAATTTCAAAGTGACATAGAAAATGGCATTTTATTTGTAAAAGCGATATATATTCTCAGAAAAAGATTGCCTAATATTAACCCATAAAGGAGATGGCATGCCAGACGAGTCCTATCTAAATAATTAAGGAGGCAACTTGATGGTGCTCTGTATATTACAAAACTATGGTTAGAGCAGGGAGAGGCCAAAATCGTAGCTCATAATTGGACCCAACTTGGTTTTATATTGGATGGTATAAACGCAGACTCACGAAGGTGAAGAGCTCGATTGGTTTGCACGAACAAATGCAGTGAGGCCTTATGTCACAAGGGGTTTGTGCTAAGGAAATGCAAATCCTAACTCCTAATTGAGCCAAGTATCATATCACAACCCCTATCTACTCATAGTTATCCCATCTCACCTCAGAAAGAGTTGTGTGGGTTACCTAAACAATACCGTAATTTACAAATTAGGACTTCTTAAAAGAGCCAACACCAAACTGCTGAATTGTAACTTAGGAAGAAAATACATTAATTTATGTTACAACTCTGCAAGATTGATTTTTTAATTTGAAAACACTTTAAATGATAGGAGGAAAATAAAGGTATCAATCTGATCGTGCTTGGCCATAGAACAAGGAATGTTGTTGTCCTGAAGAAGAGCTCCTTCGGATCGAAGTACTACATCTAGTCCCAACTTTTAAGCCTTTAGAAGCATTCTACTTACAAAGGTTTTCTTTCTTTTTACATTTGTAAGAAAAAGAATATGCTCTCTGATCCTTAGAAAGGCCACACCAAGGTACACCTGATATATAACAAATATGCATTAAAAAGGCTACTTGACAAAATGAGAGTAAAAAAGCCCCCTCAACACTTACTTGGAGCTCAATGGAGTCATCTGGCGATTCTAATAAGAGTGTCACGCTAACACAAACCACACAGAATTCATAGATTGCCTTCATAAAAGCCCCTACTTTCTTGAAACAAACTTTAGTTTCTTTTCTCTTTTTCTTCCCTTTTTTTTTTTTTGATGAGTAAGGAAGAAGAATATATTCAAGAGGAGAGCTACCAAAGTGGCAACTCAAAGAAAGTACAAGGAAACAAAGCATGACCCCACGGGAACCTGCAGCCAGAAAAAAAAAAAAGCAGCTAACAGCACAAACACAAGGAGAGATTTTACCTAAAAATTGAGCAGTCCCAAAAGACACCATTGAAAACCACAAAAACGCCAAAATCACTTAGATCCTAGCCACTCAATGAACTCAATAAGTGTTGTAGTGCCCTCTGTAATGCATAATATAGTCTCGGCCTAAAGGAAATACAAAAAAGAGGATTTTAACTTCTGGATAGACAACATCCCATCTTCAAAAGCAATTTTGTTTCTTGCTTTCCATATAGTCTAAAAGAAATAAAAATTGACCCTCCGTCCTTTCCTTTTTTTGCCTGCAAAAGACCACCACCTCCATCCTTCCAAAGTTTGTAAGACAGAACTATGAAGGACCCAATGGACACCAAAAAAAGAGAAGAATATGTCCCATAAAACCCTTGTTGCACCACAGTGAAGCAAAAGATGGTCTATTGTTTCTTCTTTTCCTTTGAAAGCATCCTGTTGTGAGTCTTCCTCATCAGTCTGGTCAAGAGTGAGATGTTACCCTATGCACTTAAGCAAAGCATATTCTGGACTCCCTCTCTTGAAATTTGCCAAATGATGTTTATAGGGAATATAGTAGACGGAATCCGAGCACTAAGCATGGTTGACAGGAGAAAAGCCCTTACCTCTTCCACCCACCTCACCTTATCCTTCAAGCTTGGCTGCACTTTTGTCCGGCTAAGGAAAGTAAGAATATTTTTTACTTCCTCGATTCCCAATGTATTAGAGAGGATTAAAAAAATGAGGATTCCAACATACCATCTGTCATTCGGGCTCACATCTCTTTAATCACAGCGTCTTTGCTGACAACAACAACAAGCAGTTGGGGAAAGAAGAAGCATCACTAAAGCCATTGACCCACACCATATCCTTCCAAAAAAGCACCTGCTCCCAGCTACCCTCTCGGAATTTTCGACCACGGATCGCGCACCTTTCTAAGATCTTTCAAACTCAACTCATCTTGACCCTCACCATTTGGTACAACAACTCTGATCTCATACTTAACTCTAATTAAAATATTTCAAAAGGCATCTTTTTCCTACATAAAGCGCCAACTCCATTTACAAAGAAGGGCCTTAATAAGAGTCGACAATTTCTTAATTATTTAGATAGGAATTCAAATGGCATGCCATCTTCCTTTATGCTTTGGGCTGTCCATTAGGCACCCCTTTTCTGAGAATATATTATACTGCTTTTTATAAATAAAAATGCCATTCTTTATGTCACTTTTGAAAGTTCTATGAGTTTGATCTATCATCGTTTCTTTTGTTGAGCCTATAAATTTGATGTTCGAATAATAAGGTTTAGCCTTTATTGTATTGTGTTCACCATATCTTATTTTTAATTTATTTGACAACTAATCGCCAGTTCTTCTTAGAAAAATCAAACATAATATAGAGAATACTTAGCGGCAAGTTCTAGCCTTGGTAGTTATGTGCATGTAAAACCTTGAAGAAATTTGTAGTCCCGAGAAGGTATTAATTTCTTTGAATATGTGTATTTACTTAAGTCCTTTAGCATGAATATTTGGTCTTCATGGTGCACATCTTAGTGTATTGGAATCCTTGAGTTGGCATGCATAATGTTGTTTTATTATGAAATCATTGGCATAATCACATTGTTATGGTATTTGTTGTTTAGTGATTGAGTGTTAAGGTTTCTGCGGGGATCACTTGGATTGACAGTATTATGGATAAGAAATTATGAATGAGTGGAAACTTTAAAATTGAAAACAAATGTTATTAAGTTTTAAAACTCATTTGTGTTTCTTTCAACCGTCTGAGTTTTAACCAACGGATAGTTGACACCTTCGAGGTTTATGATGCAGCCAATTTGTGAGGAATAAATTTTGGCATCTTTAAGATGTAACATGCAAGTATTAGCTGTCTCCCAATGCAGTTGGTGAATTCTATTACGGTGTGGCCTTTTTTAATTGATTTTGTTAGAGCACATGCAGGTTTGATTTGCTTCCACGTAATTACTTTCATGGAATTTTTAAGTTTATTTTTATGATTATTATCAATAATACTATTTTCATTTGAAAACTATCTTATGATCATTCATTTGAAATTCAGCTATAAATGGAAACTATGCGAAGATGAGCATGTGAGCAAATGTCCCGACAGATATTGCACGTGTGGCTTTTTATGTTCCAAATTTGTGCGTTTGCTCTAAGGTTTACATGGGTTGTACCCATAGTACGTCATGGTTGTATCGATGTTTCCATGACTTGTGCAGGGATTTGGAACAAAAAAATCTTGGTTTTGTGCAGTCTCTTTATCAAATATTTAGTCACATACTAGATGAGCTTCAAATAAAAATTTTGGTCCTCGTTTTCAAATAATTTCAAATTAAGTGGTTTCCCATTATAAATTCTCTTTAATTAGAAAATTTCAAAGTAGTTAGCACTTTGATATTGATAAAAGCAGTTGCTATTTACATACCACAGGTCTTTTGTATCTACCGATTGTATGATGAACTAGAATCTACAATAATTGTTTATTTATTGGAAGGTTTGTTGAATGTGTTTTTAGGTGTGTTGAGTCTTTAAGGAAAAAATATGGATACTAGTCAAGAATGAATTGTCTGGTACTTCTCAGCATTCCTCTTACCTTCTCATTTTGTGGGATAGGCTGTATGAAGAGAAAAGCATTACATAAGCAGAGGTACTTGGTATATATTTAATCTGGTATTCATATCAGATGGGTAAGGAGTAACCAGGCCATCCCCGTCCAGAATCGAAAATTTTGAACAGATTATCCTAATATTTAATTGGGTTTAAAATGTTCCTCCATTTGGATCGAGTATCGGATTCATCATTGGATCCGAAGGAAATTGTCATCCCTAGAAGGGTGTGTTAGTCTTTGAGAAATGTTAGAAACTGTGTTTTTAATTTTCCCCATATTTTATGGCTATGCTATAAGAAAGAGAGCTATTTTTTCATACGGGATTTTATGATTTGCTACGACATTGGCATTTCTGAGACATTGTACATATCTATCATCTTTCTTGCAAGATTGTCGGATCTGATAACAATGCCAAATTCTTCAGTAAGTATGGTGATTCAAAAGCCCAGTCGTGTGAATATGATGACTCCCTCCACACAGTAACGTCAATTTGAACTCGGTTCTCAATTGTTCGTCATACCATCTTGGAAACTAATCTCTTTCTGAGTGAGAGGAACCACGGGGAGTGTAAAGCTCTACTACATAACAATTTTATACGCAGGGGCTCAGACTCAAGACCCGATAATTAAATTAGGAGAGACTGACCCATTTCACCTACATGTTCGATGAACTGGTTTTATAAATTCTTTAACCGTTATATATTGTTTGAGGGAAAGTGAAAAGGAAGAAAAGCTGATGGAAAAACAGAAAACATTGTATTAATTTTTAATGAATTTTTGTTATATTTAATTTTCTTTGGTATTTTTGGTAAAGCGATCAAAATGAGAAAATCATATTTCTTTCTTTGTACTTCTCAGGGACAAAACGCTCAATGAATTCAAATCATGTGAAACAGGGTGCCTGGTCATTTGGGTTTGTTTCTCATTGAGTTGAAACTCTACCTTGGCAGAGCAGAGAAAGTCGCGGGAGGACTCCATCATCACATGAGCTGGAGTTTGTGGATTCATAGCACGTGACTCCATAGACTTGGGGCGGCAGTTGAACCCTAAGCGAAGCAAGCAAAGGTTCATGTCTTCATCGAAGGGATTCTGAGGCTCTTTTCGGCCAGTGAGGTTCATTTGTTTTCATTGCAGTCAGCACATGTTACATTTGTTTTGGGGCGAAAGGGAAAGTTGGGTTATAACATAATAAGATTGAAAAATTTGGAATAGGTATACTCTCTATTAATGTTTGTGGTCTTATTGATCTGTGAAACTCTGAAGGAGGAAGGAGTGGATCTATTTGTAAATGCAAAGAAAAGAGTGTTTTGATGTTTTCTATATAGTTTCAACAATGATGGTTAAATAGGGTGGAAATTTCTAATTACGTATTGCGATCAGTCTCAGTAAGACATGATTAATTCTAATGATATTGATTGCGTGGTTGGTGCCTTGTATGGGATCTTCTAGGAAGCGTAGTCTATAAAATAAGATCATGGCAATAAGTTTGTTGTATGGATTATAAATACCATTGGTTATACGAGGGAATATAAAGATCCTTTCTTTCATCAACTTTGCTGTTATTTAACCATTTCTTCCGATGAATTGTTGTAGGTTATGAATTTATTCTTTTATTCTAGAATATCACTCCCCAGTTGCGGGTTTCTTGAGATGCTAACATCTCTATAGTCTATAGATTAACTTCTTTGAGTAGGAACTTAGGAACTTTGATATGGGTTCAAATTTGGCATGTTTATAAATTCAATTAGAGAGTAGTATATAATAAGTAGGATTTGGTGAAAAGTGAACAATTCCCTATTGGCATGAAATAAAACCATTGTTTTTATGTCTTTTTTTAATCATGAAGCTTTGGACATTGTTCCCAGATTAGCATATTAGTGATAAAGTGGAGTCGATTCAAAAGCATCCACTGTGACATTGAGTATTATTCAAAAGCATGCCATTCTAAGACACCCCCCTCTTGAGGCGACTTGGGTTGGTGGAGGTACCACAAAAAAGGAAAAAAGAAACATTCTAAGACACCCCCCTCTTGAGGCGACTTGGGTTGGTGGAGGTACCACAAAAAAGGAAAAAAGAAACACGTTTGGTATCACATATTATTTTTAATAATATAATTGTATTTGTTTTTACTTTACATCATATTATTGTAATACTCTATTCTTATAAAGAGCCTTCGCCTGACGGAAGGTGTTGTAGCCGGGAGGGTCCGCTCATGTCATTGCTTGACATCCTACAACATTTGATCGTCTTATGTTGATGCAAAACTTTGGTTCTACGTGGCATTGTTGGTTCCTTATAAGCCTTACAGGAAGAAAGGGTGATCAAAAGAATGGGGCATGGGTTGTGCCTTGGGAGTGGATTCTTCCTCAAATCCTCCCGATTTCTTCCTCTTCTTCCAACTGCAGAATGAAAAAACCAACTTATGTATTAATGCAAGCGTTCACCATAAGATCTCCTCATTAAGTGTACTTTTTAATTGGAAAAACATACAACTTAATAATTCAGATATTGAATTGTACCTTATGTTGTCTCTCTCTTACCATCTTGTGCTTGATCAAACTCCTCTTCTCTGCTACTAATCATGCACTAAAAATATATAAACAGAAAAAAAACAAAAGATTCTCAACCAAGAGAATGCTTTTTATTCACATCAGTTATCTAGAAAACCTTAAGTTCAGCGGTCAATGCAGCTAAATATGGTCTGGCGAAGTCATCTTGAAATAGAAGTAATTAAATATGTGGAGAACAAGTAATGAAATAGAAAATTCTTATTTATCAAAGTAGGCCCAATCACATGCACAGTGAACAAGCCAGAGCACGCTGATTGCGGGGATATCGTTGTGGAGTTTAGTCAGTGAATGTGTTCTTTACTATAGGAGGTTTATCAAGCCTTTGAAATTCAATGAAAAGAGCCCACATGTAAATGTTTTCTAGAGCATTGATGTCTAAAATCAAATGTCATCTATAAATTTTATTTTCTTTTTTAACTCTTGTTGTTATTGAGGAGCTTTGCTTATTCATTACAAGGCTGACCCTCTTTGGTTCATCGGTTGTCCATACGTCCTTGTGCAATTGGTATCCGTAGCTTTTCCTCCTCCCCACCAATTTACGTATCTTCTTCATAGAGTGTTCCTTCTTCAAGTGTCCCTTTCTTGCTGATGAAATTAAAATTGCACCTAAGCAAAAAGTGAAATGCGAGATGTTTCAGATTCATTTTTTAAAATGATATTAGCTTCATATTCCTTAGATTGAATGGACTGGCAGTGGCCTTAGTAGCTATTGCTTAGTGCCTTCCACCAACGTGCAAGAGGTTATTATCAAATCCAAATGCAGAGTTCAAATCGATTAAACAACCATTAAATTCCATTAACCCAAAAACAACAAGCGAGACCATAACTTTTTCCTTAGAAGTGTTAAATGTTACATTATGATGAAGATCGGTAATAAGAATGGAAGCGGATGGTAAAGCGCAAGAATTTAGTTACCAACCAACAGTCACCACATTTCTTGGGCTCCTTCTCTCTCACGGAAGTTACGCGAAATGCTAAAGCAGAAAGCGAGAGAAATAAATAAAATCAATCAAAATTTTGTATAAACATAGTTAAAGGAAAATAAAATGTGGATTTTCCGTCAACTCTTTAATTCAATTTTCTTTCCATTGATGTTATCCCGAGATGAAGAAGCCTTGGGTTTCTTTGTAAACCGAAGTGCCAATTTCATTCCTCTTGGTATTCTATTTTGATTCATTTCTCATCCTTGAGATCTAAGTACTCTTTGTTTCGGCATTGAATGTGCATCTCTCCCCTTCAGAATACAGTCCCACTTTGTTCTAATATCAAATGGTTCATCTCACCTTGATTATCACCATTCTCCGCTTCCTCGTATCCTTCATCAATTCAGTAGTTTTGGATCACCATGTCTTCTTCCTTCTGCCTTGTCTTCCACTAGCATCCTAATCTTGGATAATCCTTCAGGCTTTGTCAAAGATGGAGGCTTAATTAATAAAGATGGAGCTCAAATTATCAAAGATAAGACTGAATATGGAAGGCTTCAAATTATCCAATAATTTGGCCATAACCCTCCATGACACATATTCCAGGATTAGGTAGCCCTAATTTTGCTACATCCCTCTTATTTTTTCTATAAATAGAGATGTTGTGTAGAGATGAAAATCATCTCATCCCACACATCCTACACATCTCTAAATGGAAAAGAGAAAGGGAGTAGGGTGAAGGAAGAGAGTTGAAGTGAGAGAGAAAATTGAGAGCAATTTTATTGGAGTGTGGTAAACACTATATTTTTCTCCTTTTAGTGAAAGATGCGCAGCAGCCAGTGGAGTAAGAACCCAGTTTATTGCAAACCACGTAAATATTGTGTCAATAAACGGTTATTTATTCATCTCCTCTCATAAATCTTAGAATGAGGTGTGTTATTTTTCCCAACAAGCGGTATCAGAGCTCTGGATTGCAGGGATTAGGATAATGCTTAGTGTGCTTTCTGTGGTTCAGGCATTAGTGATCTTCCACATGGAGAAAGAATATTTCTTAAACCTTTTTACATCCAATTTTCAATGAGGTTTCTATTTTTCGTGATTCTGGGGTTTATTAAACTGATGTTCTAATACAAGGTGGTTTAAACTTGAATAGTCAAAAGCGATTCGAGGGTTCGGGGCCGAGAGGGGAGGCGATGGCGAGAGCTCTCATGTGGAGGAAGGTGGCGAGCAAGTCCGAGGGTAAGGACTGTAGTCCTTCTACGGGTAGGAAGGACAAGTCTCGTGATGCCATTTCTAGCTTTGAGGAATGATTAAAATTCGGGCTAGAGTTGGGTGTAGGCGGACACGAAGGGGATGGACCTTTTTGGGAGAAAGCATGGAGAGGCCGTGGAGGACGTCTCGAGTGCAGATCAGAGACCTTGAGAGGGATGCAAAGCTCGTCGATTCATGCGGTGTCACACGTGGAGTTCATGACTTTTCAAGACAGGGTCTTGAGTATGCTCGCTAGCTTGGAGTCAAGGGTGGAGGTCCTGACCAAGCATAAAGAGAAGCTGAGGCAAGAGGTGGCCATTTATGAGACAACATTGTTGGCTCGGGTTATGGCCACTCACGAGGCACCAAGGGTGGAGGTGCGAAGCCCACGCGCGTTAGGTGGAAGCGGGATGTATGGTCGCCCGAATCCTTGATGGATTACAAGGAAAGCATGTCTTCCTAATGACGAGGGCTCAAGGGTTAGCGCCTGGCTCGGGTGGGGGAGAAGAGGTGTCCCCCGGGGGTTCAGAAGATAGCTGCAGCACGGATAGGGGAGAAGAGGTGCCACAGTAGTCTTTGCCCGGGCTGGGAAGGGAGCAAAGTGTCCTACATTGGAAAGATAAAAGTAGCGCAAGCATGAGATCTACGCCAAAGTTGAAGTACTTCCTATGCGATGGTCGCATTGACAAGGGAATGTCTAAGAAAAGCACTTAGTACCCTTATCGAAAAGTGAGAAGACGATGGAGAATGCACGCTGGGTTGTCACAGGATGATAGACGCCCTCGAAGTCATGCTCGGTACATTCAGACGATTCGGGCTATACTACGATGGCGATTCGGCGGGGTATTTTAAGGAGTTTGGTGGCTAAACATCGAGGAGTCCCTGAAGATTGGGGAGACCGCAGAGATGCTCGTCCATCGAGGGGCCCGGTCTGATTAGGTCAGGAGTGATGAGGGCTGGGCCCTTCACACAGATGGTAGTCTTCGGTACAGGGGATCGGTGGTGGTTCCCCAGTTGGTATAGTTGAGAGATGAGATCCTAAGGGAGTTCCATTGCTCTCAATTTTGCAGTGCATCCAGGTGGCATGAAGATGTATAACGATCTACGTCGTCCCGGTACTCTTGGAGAGGCGAAATGAAGAGAGCCACGTTGGGAGCTTTGTACGGGAGATGTCTCACGTGTCGGCGGTGGTGAACACTAGAGGCCGGCGGGGGCTCTCCCGGGCTTTGGAGGTAGCGAAATGGAAGTGGGAGCACGTCACGATGGACTTTGTGACCCACTTTCCACGGACATCGTAGGGGCATGACGCGGTGTGGGTTATTGTGGACCGACTTACCAAGTCAGCACATTTCTGTGTCTGGATGACACTTCATTTGAGGAGTTCGGCGGGTTGTATATATGGGAAGTGTGCGGTTATATAGTGTCGATCTCTATCATATCGGATCGGGATCCACGGTTCCGCGGCTCCCGGTTACGGAGGAGTTTCGGATGGCCATGGGGACACATATGAGGATAGGCATAGTGTTTCATCAGTAGACGGACAGAGCGGTCAGAGGACTATCCGGGTTTGAAGGACATCTTTGTGAGCAAAGCGTCACGGACTTAATTGGCTGAGATGAGCACTTACCCTTGTGATTCGCCTACAACAGCGATTATCAGGCGGTATCTGGATGATGCCACATGAGGCTTTGTATGGAGGCCGTGGCGTCTTCGGTTTGTTGGATGGAGGTGGGAGAGAGACCCTCCACGGGTCCGGATTTGATCAGGGATACCTCAGAGAAGGTGGACTAGATCACGAAGGCGGCCCAGGTTTCACGATGAGCACGAGCGAGGGCGAAACCCGAGTCAACACCATGAAAAGACACGGTTCCCTCTTTGCAAGAGGCGGTCAGGATTAGTGTCGAGGTATATGTCGCCCGTATGTAGTTGAGGCACGACGGAGATAATGTTATTGAGCAGAGACGGATGAGATGCGCTGAGACATGAGGAACTTAGTTGTAACACCCCAAAGAGTATACCCTAGTCGTTTTCGACATGTTGAGGGTAATTTATCGGCGTAAATTTAACTGTTTTATAAGTTAAATGCGAAACCGGGAAACGAGAGACCCGGAAAGTTATAAAACTTAAGGACAATTTTGTATTGGTCCAAAAAGGGGGCTTAAAAGTCATAGTTGGCAAGATTTGAGGCCAAAATGAAATAAAAAGAAATTGAAATACAATTGGCCATTAGTTGGGGGACAAAAATGTAATTATGATAAGTTAAACCAAAAATGGGTTATTTTAGATGGCGACAAGGCTAACAAAATGCGGATTTAAAGACCAATTTGATCTCAAAAGGGAGAAGAAAACGTGAGAGAGAGGGGAAGAGCAAAAGGAAAGAGGAAGAGGAAGAAGAGAAGAAGAAGAAGGGGAGAAGTTCAAGCAAAGCTCAATTAAGGTATGGATACTTGACCTTGGTATGGAAACTATGGATTTTAGCATGTTTTTGTATAAGAATTACTTGAGTATGTATTGCTAGGGTTTCCATTGAACATTAAATTGATTCCCATCTCTAGGGTTTTGCTAGGCAAACATTATAACTCTAGATTTAAGGGAAGTTTGGTTGAAAAGCCTAGTTCATAATGGTAGATATAGAATCCTCCAAAATTCCAAGGATTTGTAGAATTGGGTGAAAATTGGTATGAATCCTAGGATTCCTTTGCAAATTAAAAGTGTTTGTGGAGTTCTTGGGAGGGATTCCATGTTAGTTTTTGATGAAGGATGCATTAAGAGTGATCTAAGGAGGATAAGGCATGAAAAAATGGGAAGCTGCAATTTGGGCACTTTTAGGAGTTCTACCGGTAGGATTGAAGTCCTACCGGTAGAATATCTCTTGGTCATTTTGGCCAAGTCCTCTTGAATGGGAATTTGCTACTCTGTTCAGTTTTGACCAGTTTTTCGTAATTTGGCCATAACTTCCTCATTTCTTATCGATTTGAGTGATTCAAGTGGCTCGTAAAAATAGACTTCAAGGAGAACCAAACTTTAAGAGAGGGGTATCTCAATTTCTGACTCTAAGTGGTAGAAAAAATCCACTCAAAGTGTGGTATGTGCAAGCCATTTCATCGGAGTTGATCATAGCGTAGTCAGGAGTTGTTTCGGACGTATCTTGAAGTTCAGTACTCGAATTGGAGTGATTCAGTTGGAATAGAACCCTTAAAATCTTAGATTTAAAGGAGTACAAGGATCCAGTGCCAAATATCGAGACAAGGCACTGGAAAATAAATACTTCAATCTGTCCCTCGGTAAAATCGGTAAACCGACTAGTTGGCATGAAAATGCCATAACCTGAGTTTGGAAGATCCAATTGGAATGATTCCAATTTCTGAGTAAGGATGATTCATAGAAGAATAAGAATATATGAATAAGGTGTGATTACATGCTCATCATACCTTACCGGTATATGGTCACGATGCATCGTGAGCGCGTAAAGTGGCTAACAATGCCCTATTATAAGATATTAAGTTCTTGAACTCCTATAGTTGTAAAACTACCTAAGACCCGATTATTAAATGACACGACACTCCTGTCACGATTAGTACTTGATACTCCCGATTAGTACTCCGGCACTCCTGATTAATACCCGGTAGTCACGATTAGTGCTCGGCCTCCTGATTATGCCGGTACTCTGATTAGTGCTATGGCACTCACGATTAATGCCGGTACTCGATTAGTCTTTCAAACACTCTGATTGAAATGCCGGTACTCACGATTAGTCTTCACGGCACTCACGTTACGATTAGTGCTCACGGCACTCACGGTACGACTAATTGCTGCGGCGCCACGTATTGTGTAGTATCTTGGTACTTATTGTCGCGTATCTTACTTACAAAATGTGCGGTCTAGGAAGTCAAGCGGTTATATGATAAGTCTGCGAAAAGTGCAGCCAGTACCTCACGGGCCACTCACATCTGCGATTAAGGCACGTAGTACCTCACGGGTACTCTGTATTTGTATAGGGTGTAGTGCCCTCACGGTGCTCCTGCATCTGAATAAGTCCTGTAGTACCTACGGGTACTCCTGCATCTAAATAAGTTCTGTAGTACCTACGGGTACTCCTGCATCTGAATAAGTTCTGTAGTACCTACGGGTACTCCTGCATCTGAATAAGTCGATTAGTACCTCACGGGTACTCACATCTCCCGATATGTCTCGTGTCTGAATAAGTCACATCTCGATCTGGATTACGTAGTACCTCACGGGTACTCACGTATCGTGAAGTTACGTCTCTGTATAAGTCCTGTAGTACCTACGGGTACTCTTGTATCTGATAAGTCTCATATCTGAATAAATTATGTCATTATCGTATGTTACGTAGTACCTAAAGGTACTCACATGTGACAAGTCTGATGCGATCCGTTCTGTAGTACCTCACGGGTACTCACGTATCGATAAGTCCGTGCACAGACAGAAGTTGCATCACCGTGTCGTCGGATTCTGCGGTACTACGGGTACTCCACGTATGCGAATAAGATGCAGTAGTACCCCTCACGGGTACTCACGTATCTGAATAAGGTCACGTAGTACCTCACGGGTGCTCTGTATTTTGAATAGGTCTGTAGTACCTACGGGTACTCACGTATGCGAAAATGTTACGTAGTACCACGGGTACTCACGTAATTTAATTAGGATTACGTAGTACCCTAATGGTACTCTACTGTATTGGATTAAGTTTTTGTACGCCTCTGATTAAATGCAGCAGTACTTGCGGGTACTCCTGTATTTGATTAAGTTACATCCCGTATTCTGCTAAGTCGATGGTACCTCACGGGTACTCTTGTATCGATGAAATAAGTACCATTTTGTAGTACCTGCAGTACTTATTATCGAGTAAGATAAGTATAAGTCCGGAGTGGTACCCTCACAGTACCTCAGATATAAGAGATACGTGCCTGTGTACCTCACGAATTGCTTTTGTACCAACAAAATGTTATGTAGTACCTACGGGTACTTCCGTATCCAAAATACGAGAATAAGCTCCGTATAAGATCTGAAGTACAAGGATATGCTCCGTAGTACAAGTATAAGATCCGAAAGGCTAGAATAAGTTCTGTGAGACCAGTATAAGTTCCGTAAGACCGGTGTAAGTTCCGTCAGACCAGTATAAGTTCCGTAAGATCAGTATAAGTTCCGTAAGATAAGTATATGCTTCGTAAGATCAGTATAAGTTCCGTAAGATAAGTATATGCTCTGTAAGACATGTATAAGATCTGAAATACATGTCAAGTTAATAAGACAGTATAAGTTTTGTAGTACTTACAAGTACTTAGTATAAGTATAAGTTACGCTAACTCCTCACGGGAGTCTGAATAAACATAAGTTGTTATAAGAAAGCATAAGTTACTAGTAAGAATAAGATGCGCCAACTCCTACGGGAATCCAGAATAAGAAGTAAGCTGTTATAAGAAAAGTACCCGTATAAGTTCATAATATAAATACGTAAAATTTATATTATGCATTATTGTTTTATGCATTAAATGTGTATATGCATAAAACATGTTTCCCTTTAAAAGGCGTAAAAAACATACGGGTTTAATCAGTGTGATACGAGGAAGACATCTTGAAGACTTATCTGGTTGGGCCAACACACCAGGAAGGGTTCACTACATGTAGGTTCTACGCTCTGATTTGTAATTGTAAAAGTACAGTTTTGTATTTGTAAATGGGACTCAGTTTATGTGTATAGATTTTGATGGACACCACTCCGGTGGTAGTTCTTTTGATTATGTTATAAAAGGTGGGCCATACCCACAGGTGCCAGTTGGCTTTTAAAAAAAAAATCAGTTCAAGAGTCCCAGTATTTGGTCTCGCGTCCCGGACTCGGTTCGGATCCGTCATTCGGGTCGGGCAGGGAATCGGGGCGTGACATGGATAGAGGAGTTCCTACCTTCGGCTAGAGAGGGGCCGCAAGGATGAGAGATGTTGGCAAGAGGGAGGCCTTAGTGCTGTGCGCGGAGACATGCGCTAAGTAAGTGGTGCCGAGTGATTGAGATCGCATCGGAGGTATCACGCTTTGTTATGAGTCTTGGCCGATAATAGCGGAGGAGTAGCGGACGGACACTGAGCCTTAACGTGAGCTTAGAGACACCCTTGTGGAGGCAAGAGGTGAGCGTGGTGCGCGGCAGGCGTGCGAGACAGTGGGCTACACAATGGTATGCTAGGGCCATTGAGATACGGGACCTTGAGGGCGGTGAGAGAAACGGGTTGCTCGGGCCGGATGGTGCTCGGAGGAATTGTGCTTGGGGAGTCAGTAGCGGCCACGAGGAGGCAATTTGTTATAGAAGCGGAGGCGCGAGTCGATGCTTGAGGCGCAAGGAGAAGCACGTGAGATGTGCCAGAACAAGAGCGATGTCAAGAAGATCTGCATTTACGCGGGGTTAAAGCGGGTCGGTGCCTTACAAGATCTAGGCGATCGACATGTGATGGAGGCGACTATAAAGCCCAGAGGACAATCCGTGAGAAAAGTTGATCGTGAGAAGTGCAGTCTAGCACGGGTTAGAGCGCCGCTGCATTGGGTGAAAAAGTAGGCGTGTGACAGTTGGTATCACAGGGTAGGCACGGTTGCATATCGGTTGGCGCTACCACTGAGTTTGTCGAGTGTGCATGCGGTATTCCATGTCTCCATACTCCAGAAGTACACCCCGGATCCGACTCGTGGTGGATTGGGGAGAGCTTGTGGTTGATGCGGATGAGACCTTCGAGGAGGGACCAGTACGTATCATGGACAGCCGGGAACAGGTTTTACGCGGTAAGACTGTGAGGCTGGTGAAGGTGTTGTGACAGCACCAAGTAGTGGATGAGGTAACATGGGAGCGCGATGACACCATTCATGCCAACTACCCCTTCTTGTTCGGAGAAAGACCGGATATTACTTTAAGCGATGGGAGGCGATGCTTGAATACATGAATAATCCGAGGCGAGTTACAGGCGGTCAAATGGATCCTCGGATATCTGCCTTTGGGGTACTATCTGAGCAAAACTGCTTTTTGTTTCAAAGGTGGGAGATCGATACTACTTGGTTGTTAGTAGATGTTGATTCAGTAGGAAATGTTGACATCAGAAGGAGCACTATAGGGTATGTCTATACTCTAGGAGGTACTGCAGTGAGTTGGGGTTCTCAATTGTAGAAGATAGTTGCTCTCCTGGCTGAGAGCCAGAATATGTCGCTATTACGAGGAGGCTGACCAAAGGCCAGTGAACATTGATGAAAGTGAGTTGTGTTCGAGCTTTGGTTAGCTGAGGAAATAGAATATCAAGGTCGGGAGGTTTTCTTTGCATTGATCAGGGTGTGAAGAGCAGTTGAAATTAGTCTTCAAGTGGAGATTGTCAAGATGGGCTCCAATTGTCAAGATGGGCTCGATTATCAAGATGGAGGCTTCAAATATGGAGGCTTCAAATTGTCAATAATTTGGCCATGACCCTCCATTTTCTTCCTTGTTAGGTAGCCTAATTTTGGCTACATCCCTCTTATTTTTGCTATAAATAGAGATGTTGTGTAGAGAGGAAAATCATCTCATCCCACACATCCTACACATCTCTAAATGGAAGAGAGGAAGGGAGTAGGGTGAAGGAAGAGAGTTGAAGTGAGAGAGAAAATTGAGAGCAATTTTCTTGGAGTGTTATAAATACTTATATTTTCTCCTTTAGTACAGAGATCTGTGACCAGTGGGTAGGCAAGTTTGTGCCAAACCACGTAAATATTATTATTAAACCCGGTTATTTATTCGCCCTCCTCTCGCCATCCCGGAAGATAGAGGTGTGTTATTTTCCCAACCGAAGCCACCGGATACTCTAAAGGTTCACAGAGGCACTTCCAGAGGCACTTTGATCGGGAGGCTAGATGGGTTTTTGTTCCGGTGGTGTTGGATTCCATGGCCATATCAATGCAAAAAACTGGAAGTCGGCGAGGATGTTGTTGGTTTCTTGGACGGCAAAGAGAGAGGGTATTCTTATAGAGGCTGATTGGTTCCATAGATAGAATGTTGAATCCTTTCCTTTCCTTTTTCTGGGTGATCTCGGTTGATCTTGCTTCGAATATGGCATTTTTGGGTTTCCAAAATCCAACTATGATGAATCCTTGAAAGGAAATTGAAGGATTTATGTGAATTATTTCCTTGTAGGCAAGCCGTCTTGATTATATTCAATGCGGGAAGGCAGAGAAGACAAAAGGAGAAGTTACCTTTTAGTTTGCTTTTTTAAAAAAAAAAAAAAAAAAAAATTCAAAATATTATTTTCATCCAAACCTCAAAAGAATCTACCAATTACTAATATATCGAAAACAAAACAAATAGAGAGAGAAAGTAAAGAATAAAAAATAAAATTAAAGTAATAAATTACTTATTTATTTTATTTATTTTAATATATCAATATAAAATTTAAATAATTTTTTGAAATACTAGCGAATATTATTTATATTTAATTTCCTTTAAAATTTTATAGATAACTAAATTTAAGAAAATAATTTTTGCTAACATTTTTTTTTATTTTCTTAATAACTAAATATAATACAAAGGACCATGAGTATAAGGTAAAATATTCCACTATTACTAATTATTTGTTCTTGCTATTTATGTCTCATACGTGATGAATTGGTGAAAGAAAAACAAAAATATTAGAATTTTTTGATTGAAAACTATTTTTCGTTTGATTCTCAGTTTTTTAAGAAAAACATAAAAAATATTAAATTCCAAATAATAATATAATTTTGAAGAAAACATAAAAATGAAGTTGTTTGTGTTTTTTTAAAAGCGTACTTCAAAAACATGAATGAAACAAAATTGCATGTCTTTTAAGCAAATATTTAAGACGTTAATTGTGTAAAGTAAATTAAACATGATAAGCTGTTATGAAAAATAATATATTAAATTTTTTCGTTTTAATATAAAAATTCTACCAATATCTTCAAACTTGAAGAAGAATGTAAGTAAAAAAATTTACTAAATAATTTTTTTTTAAAAAAAGAGTAATAATAATAACAATCTTTAGTAATTTTTTTTTAAAAAAAAAGAGTAATAATAATAACAATCTTTTCAAATTAAAACCATTGACAAATATAAAATTGTAATGATTTTTTGGAACCATCAATCAACGTCGGAACATCAAAATTCCAAACTCATTACTTTGTTAATCTCCAATTAAATTAAATTAAACAAATAAATTAAAAAAAATGTTGAAATTATTTCATAATCTAGGTGACAAAACAAGTACAAATATTCATTTAGAGTTGTTAAATGGGTCAGTCCAACCTATTTTGAGTTAGCCTATTTTATGAAATTTAAAACTTGAAATAATCTGACCCATTTATATTCGGACTAGTTTTTAATTAACCCAACCCAACCCAAAATAGGCTAAAGTGGTTCAAAACCTTAAAAAATACTAAAAAAAATTAATTTTATAAATTCATTATTCTTTAAATAAAAAAATATATACAAATATATAATAATAATTAATATATAAAATTATTGAGTCTAAATAATATAATAATAGTAAACAAACTTAAATAAATAAATAATGCTAGAACACTGTTATAATCAAAGTACCAAACTAGCTAGCTAAATAATACCAAAATAATAAAGTAACAATTTAATAACATATATGAGAAAAACAACTATAAAGTATCAAATTAAATCTTATGTCTCTAATCTTTATCCTCATCCTCATTACATTTGATCGGGTTTAAAATAATGGGCAACGAATGACACACGAAACCCACATCAGGCTTAAGAGGAGGTTAAGAAGTAGGCCCCGGTACGGTGCCTGGCCCATACAGTGGCATCCCCAGACCACGAGGCCCCAGAAAGCGAGGGCCCGAGTCACTATAAAGGCTGATAATATAATCAAAGAACTCGTACTAAAGGAAAATACTCAACCTACACCAATTAGGGAAGTAGGATATTTCCTAATTATTGCCCATCAATTATCCCTTATTGATCGATTTACGATAAGTAAAGAAAATCTCTCACCCAATGGGAGAAATATCATATCATCATTCAATTAGGAATGTTATCATTCTGTTGTGGACCCTACCCGATCCACGGGGCCGACGCGACTCACTTTTAAACGAAAAGAAAATGTGGGTTGATTTTTGAATTTTAGAAAATTTGTCCCTGAGGAGGAACAGTTTTTCTTTGGAGTCACCACTTACTTTTTGTTGTTATTTTATAAAGGGGAAAACCAAGTAAGAACAAAAAAGCTGATGACTCGATGTATGGAAAAGCGGTCTGCGAAAATTAGATTTTAGATTAGGGGATCGGATTACCTATCGGTACCTGCATGTCACGCCCCGTCCGGTCGGCAGGTTGATTCTAAGCGAAGTGCGGGGCGCGATACTATCTATACTATACTATGTCTTGGGACTCTTATTGACTGTTCTTTCGGAGTTGTACACAGCCTGTAGTATACAAACAATTTCTGTAATAACAAAAATCATTTACATATACCAAAGAACTACCATCGGAGTGGTGTCCATCACAATCTATACACATACTCACGAGTCCCTTTTACTTATACGTATACGATTTACATTACAAAATTTGAGATTGCGAAGCGTGGCTGATGAGCACTATGTGCAGGTCGGCTGCTGCGTGTGGAAATGTTACGTCCTCTATCATTGTCTTACATACGTACCTACATGGATTGAACACAGTGCTAAGCTTTGCAGCTTAGTGAGGAACATAGCATGGACAACCACGATCATTTATCCGCAAGCTTATTCATATGCATTTCATATATAATACATATTTCTATAACTTTAGTACTTATCTATTACATATACTTTGCCTATTGCTTGTCAATCTCTTTCGGTACATATTACATGTCTTTGTATCTTTTATATACTTTTCTTTGTTCTGTTTCTATACTTTGCCTTATCCTATACTTATCATGTTCATTTTCTTTCATGTTCGGATCTTTGTGCATGTATCATATACATTCCTTATCTCGTATGCTCACCATAACCTATCTTATATTGTCCTGTACTTTTATCTACAATCTTATACTTTTCATATACGATACTTTTGTATGCTTTCATATGATACTTTTCATGTACTATATTTTCCTATGTTTTTCATATACTATACTTTTCATATACCTTTCTCTTTTATCTACTTTCTGTACTTTACTTGTTCCTATCCTTTTCGTGTACTATACTTTGTACTTTCTATATACTGTATTCATGTACTGTTCATATACTATTTTCATATATCTATATTCATGTGTTGTTCCTTTCATATACTGTTTTTCGATTATACTTTTTATATGCTTTTCGTATACTGTGCTTTTCATATTCATATTGTACTGTACTTCTTGTTCTTGTAACTATCTATACTTTCATCGCATAGCAGTGCTATGCTTCTCATATCATGTTATATGATCTATACATATCATTTCCTTTTAGGTTTCATGTCTGCAAATAGCTTAGAAGCGGATACGGGAAATAACTATATGTACCCGAAGGTACTATCATTGTACGAGACAGTGATATCTCTATGTATGTACCCGAAGGTACTATCCTTTATGCGAGGCGATGATCTCTATCTTGTTTATACTGAAGGTATCATCAGCATGAGACGGTGACCTATGCCATGTGCTATGCTTAGTGACCCTTTTGGGGCCTGCCAGTGATCAACGGGATCTATGTCATCGACCAAGCGGGGCCTGCGATATCTATGGCTAATATCACGTATGCGTATCTTTATAATAAGCTATTATCCCTATAGGCATGCCTATCTATCCCTCTACTAGGTTCTAAGCAGACAATCCAGATATTTTTCATATCATATTTTCTGTACATATTTCATAAGCATGAATAACTATTGTTATCATGATCGCTTATGCAATATATACTATCATTAATTTACTCTGTATTCGTTCTCATTTCTGTAGTTTCATATTACGGTTCTCATATTTCTCTATAATACATATATTCATATCTTTTGCTATCATTTAGTTTTGTCTAAGTATCATATATGTAATCCTGTCATATATCATGAATGCATCTATGCACTCTTGTATTCATATATTCGTATATATCTTTTATGAATCATATCCTTTATGCGTTTCTATTATGATTTAGCTATTCATGTACTTTCTATATTTCTATCATGTATGCTTTTACTCATTCATATATTCATATATGTACCTATCATTCATGTACATGTACTCATTCCTATGCTTTGTCATCTTTTACTTATCTCTATCGTTCTTAGCATTTACGCATTTCTATCATGTGCTTTTAGCATGTTCCATCTTATTCATTTCGGTATGTCTATCATATGTTCACATCATATAATATTATATTCATATGTGTCTATCATTCGTGTACTTTTGGCTATCATATCTTATGACATATCCTATCATATCTTATCATATTTTATGACTTATACCTATCATATCATATACGTTGCATATACATGTCCTTTTTCATATACTTTTCATTTACTTTTATGTTCATGTTCATGTTCAGTTCATATTTCATTTTTGACACTAGGTCTTTGTACTCATTTAAAGCTAAGGTGCTAAGGGTTCTAATCCAACTGGAATCACCCAATTCGGAGCACCGGAACTTAAGATATGGCCTAGACACCCGTGACTAATCTATGTTCAAACTGATGCATAATTTGACTTGAACATGGCCCCACTTTGAGTGAATTTTTTTTAGGCCACTTAGAGTCAGAATTTAACGATGTCTATTTCTTTATGTTTGATTCTCCTTGAAGTCTATTTTAATTGGCCACTTGAATAACTCAAATCGGATAAGAAATGAGCAAGTTATTGCCAAAATACGAAAACTAATCGAAATAGGAAAAATAACAGGTGTGTCGCAGATAATTCCCTAACATGTACCCCATATGTTCACTTCAGCGTGTACCAAGACACATTTTCGTGTGTGTACCTAAGATATTCCCTAACATGTACCGGTGACATGTTCACTAAAGGGTGTACTTAGCACACATTCAAGGTGTACTCTATTACATGACCCGAAATGCCCGTATCGTGTGTTTTCTCCCATTTTTTCCATAGTTTTCCATCCCAAACCAACTCTATACTTCCTACACACATCAAAACCATTTCCTATTCCTCTTGTAACCTCTTTTCTATTCAATTCCTCTTTCAATACTTATCTTTACTTCAAAAATATTTCATGAATTTCTCCCAAACAACTCTAATATGGGTTAAGACGCATACACAAACCAATTATGATGATTAGTTAGGGTTTGTTCTAAACCCTAACTCAATTACTCTCAATTAACCCATGAATCCATCCTCAAAGGGAGGATTCCCTACTTTTCTTGTGTCCTTTAGAGTTTTACCAACCCTAATTTCAATACATCTTTGGTTAGGATGAAATCCTAACAAACCCTAGGCTTGGAGACAACTAATAACCATACTATTGTATGGAAATTATATAAGAATTCATACCTGCTAGTTCCATACCTTGATCTTGGCTTCTCCCTCTTCTTTCCTCTCTTCTTCTCTTTCCTTTCCTCTTCCTCTTCCTCTTCCTCTTCCTCTCTTCCTCTCTCTTTCTTTCTCTCTCTCTTTTCCTCTTCTCTCTATCACTGGGCTTGGTCTTTCTCTCTCCAAATGAGACCAATTTTTGGTCTTAAATCCCATGTTTGTTAAGGCCATGTTTGGCCAAGACAAGAAAACCCAATTTTGTTTTAAGTTTCCTTATTTGCCTTTTTGTCCTTAAACTCCTTTCTTTTTGCAAAGCAATTTATGTCATATTCTAATTTAACCCTCATCTTTCCTCAAATCCTGCAATTACATATAATCTTATTGATTTATGCCTCTCTATATCTCAAGTGGTAAATACATTATTCTTGGCTTTATTATTAATTCTGGGTCTCTCGTTTTATTTCCCGTAAATTCATATTTAGCTTATAATATACCCTAAACAAGTCCGAAATTGCTAGGGTATATTTCGGGGTGTTACACCTCATATGAGGTAGCACCCCTCTGTGCCCGAACTGTCTCTACCAAAGAATCGGGTATGTGGGAGCATATGGGTCACAGACGATAATCTCCAGGCTAAACATGTCAACTTGGATCGACCAACCCACTGGGTATCTGGCAGCATGCTTAAAAAACACCAACCAAAGTGGCAAATGGCGCGTGACTGCGGGTCCCTAGCCAAGCGTCGTAAGGAAAGTTAGTCGGCATTTTGAGTATACACAATTTCTCAAAATTATATATCAAAAGAAAAGGAAGACAAGAGAAACTCATACATGGCATCTCAAACTAATTACTGACGCTTACCAATTTCAGGTAACCATATCTATTCATCCCAAAGAAACGCTCAACAAAATTAGATTATCGGTGTGTTTAACTAATCACCTGACTCGCATAGGTCTTGATTCTTAAGAATCCAAAATTGAACCACATTAATCCGAACTAAACCCCATTTCGCACCCTAAACATAGCCCTACACCGATCCTGGAGCGAATTTGGCTTCACCTACAAAGGTCACAGCTTTAATTAAACTAAAATCAGACGACACTTACAAAACCCGAAATCGGCCGATTCGGGGCTTCCCAACCGGCCGATCCGGCTTGAGAACAATTTCCAAAATTTTAGGAATACTCTTACAGAGTAAGAAACAAAATTCAAATCTGCACAATTCCGACACCAATGACCTAAGAACACGCAAAACAAAGTACCCAAACTTCCATTCCGGAAAACTAAACCCAATGAACTGGTTGACCTGGTTTCCCAACCAGTTCAGCCGATTGAGAGAGAGACTCTCAAAATTTTTCAAAACCTTCCTCCGAGAGTCAAGAATCCAAAAAAAACAAATCAAGTAGAAAACCAACTCTGAATGACTGAGAACCGACAATAATAAACGGCGCAAAGACCTAAATCGCTGCTCCAGTGAATCGATCTGGCGGAATCGATGATCCGTTTCAACCGCTTCATCCGGTTGAGAGAGGATCTCAAAATTTTTCAGAACCTTCCACAAAGAGTCAAGAATCCAACAAAATAAACGGAGTACAAATCCAACTTTGAATGACTGAGAACCCACACAAACGGTACCTAGTGACCTAACACGAGTCCGCAAACAACAAAGGCAAAGAAAAGCAAAAAAGAAATGGGAGAAGCATATAAATGTCAGACTGTGAAGATTCACCATTATTCCCTTTTCTTCTTTCTTTCCACTTCCAAAACCTGGTATCCACTTCCAAAACCTGGTATCCACTTCTTCAAATCCGTCGAAACTCCTCTTCAAAACAAGAGAGACCACGCCCCTCCGAATTTAGATAAACTCTCCTTTCCTCCTTTTTCTCCCTTTTTTTCTCTCTTCTTCCTCCATTCCCTTTTTGATCACCTCTCCACGTTTTTTCTTCTATTTCTCTCCCTTTCTCCTCGATCCCACTCATTTTGTACACCTTCAATCCCAGAACTCCCCCTTCGCCCCTAACTTCCCCACTTCATAAACACTTCTATTCCTTAGCGTCCATAGCCACACATTTACTCCTTTGCTTAACCTCCAAGTATCCAAGTGGACCCAAGGTGGGTTGAAAGCAACCCATAACATGGTCCAAAACTGGATCCAACCCATGCCTAGGACTGATCTGGGGCTTATGGGCCCGATTCATATAGGATTTGGGCACCAAAATAAAAAAAAAATTAGCGCCCCACGCAAGCTATCCCGATGCACCGGATGTACAGTTCTCAACTGGTAGATATGATTGAGAAAAAATCTGAAATTTTGAGATAATATTCCTTGAAGAATAAGGAGTCCATGAAAAATGGTGCTTGATTCAGCTCATAGGAGATATGACCAAAACAAGCCTTAGTGCCCGACCAACTCGTCTAGTAATGAACTTCAATTGAAATCAATTGAGCCGGCCGATCTACATTAAAAATTCTCAATTTTTTTCAAGCATTTCAATGATTAAGGAATCCAAAAAAAGAAACGGCATTCAATTCCGAGTTCAAACGAGGGAGATATGATTGAAACAAACCCAAGTGCTCCGAATTTGACATACTCCAATAAACTCCGATTGGGCTAAACCTTTGGGGGGCCCACTTGCTTCCTATGACACGATGCCAATAACTAAAAAAAAAGAAACCACGATGACACTCTAAAGTGAACTACTTACGCACTCAATGGACCATATACAAGCCCACCCGAGGGCTCGGCTATTTTGTGACGCTTCCAAAAGGTCTCTAATGGTGTTATATGAACGGCGGGCGAGTGTGCCACCCAAAGGATAAAAGTTCGAGGGACAAAATTGAGGGTCTACATCTACCATCATCCAACTAGAAATTAATCATGACCCATTATAAATACCAAGTCACCCCACTCCAAGGAAAAGTAAGCACAAAGCTTCATTCCTGGGCAACGATATTCTCTCTTCCACCTGAAGAATCGACTTAGGGCATCGAGGCGTGAACGGCGAAATTTCTGTACCAATCCTAGCTTTTCTTTGTTTTTTGCAGAGGAGCCCGACATCCTGTCAATGCATCGCCCAAAGAACTCGAGCACCGCCCAGCCCAGCTCCGGCTGAAAAGCACCACGCTTAGTGTCGCTTGTGGAACGATGGGCCTTTTGCATAAATAAAGTCGATCTCTTAGTGATCGATGGTATCAACTCCTCGCATCACGCGTAAGCCACGCCAATCCTCCAAGGATGCAAGACCAGCCAGGCGACGTGGATAGCCGACCTCTTGGTGGCGCGCTATAAACTGTACAGGTCAACACGGACGAGGTGGAGCTCCCATCACGCCAACCAACGCTGGCCGAGTCGAGCAACTCACCGCATAAAGGGCCAACGCCCCAGATAGCGACAGTCCGGTGCCAAAACTCTGTTACCCGAGAAGAACAACGCCTCAACCCTCATCAAGAAGTAGATAGAGAAGGAGAAACTAGTCATGCCAGGGAGCATGACCCTTACCAACCCCCCGGAGAGGATCGCAATGAGGAGAGGCAGTGCAGGAATAACAAAGGCGATGGCCCATCCTTTATCAACAGGAGACAGAGAAGCGGTCGTGGGAGCAGAGGTTTATCGACATCCAAAGAAGAGCTCACCCACAATATGAGCAGCATCACCCATCTCATAGACGCCTTGGTACAAGAAATTGAATCCCCATTCACAACCGGGGTGTCAGACTTCCCTTTCTGCAAAGCCCGACGCCGCAAATCGAAACGCGCCTGAGCGGAACGAAAGACCCCATGATCGCCCCACATATAAAACCAGATGGAGTCGCACGATACTCGGGACTTCATCATGCAGCTCGCTATCATATGACTAGTGCGGCCCGCCTTGGCCTGGCTTGAATGACTCCGCCTTTCCATCTCATCATTCACAGAGCTTTCCATCACGGTCGTCTCCCACTTTATCGGAGCAAGGACGTACAAGAAGCCAAGTTATCACCTTTTGACCATAAAGCAAAGCTCGCAGGAGAGCCTGAGATCATATGTCCAGAGATTCAAAGCAAAATTGTTAAAGGTGGATATCCCCGACGAAAAATTCGCCATTACCACTTTCATCGCAAGGCTGGGGGTGCAGTCGAAAGACCTCATGTTCTCTATCTCAAAGAACCCTCAAGCGAGCATGGCCAAGGTCCTTTCCAAAACAGAGAAGTATATCAACGGCGAAGAAGCCCTCTTACCAAACAAAATAGCTCTTCCACTCAAAAGGAAAAGAGCAGGGGCGACAAGAAAGGGAAGCGAAGCCCTGTGGAGACAAGGCATGTGACATCCCCAAGGGAGGAGGAGAAAATAAAGGAGCGGTCCCCATGAAGGCTAGGACGCGAGACCGCCTAGGACGCCGACCAGCCGCAAAGAACGGTATACACTCTAGCCACCCCCTCGACGACCTCGTCACAGTCCTATGGCAACATGAAAGATTCCTTAAACGCCATCCCGTGATGAAGTCGACCACGACAAGAGACGCATACTACAACACCGTGAGTTCCAATAAGGGTCATGGACAATCGAACGCACGACCGCATCCAACTAAGAAAAGAAACAATACCTAACTGATGTGGACATCTCCGTCGCTACCGATCAAAGAAGGTCGTGACCAGCGCAAATTTCGACACCACCTCATCATCCGGCACCACCTTAGCACCAACTACCCTTGGGAGAGATCCTGTGATCTCCGGAGGATTTGCAGGGGGCGGGGAGTCCAACTCATCCAAGAAGGCCCACCTGCACAGTATTAGATCAGAGGGAACCCTAGAAGTGCAAGCCATCTCCAAACTCCTTCGGCTGGATACTACCATCACCTTCTCGGACTCCAACATGGAAAGCTGTCAGCATCCCCATGACGATTTGCTAGTGATGAGGGCTGTCGTGGCTAATAAGACAATCCATAGGGTCCTTGTCGACAATGGGAGCTCAGCTGATATCATCTTCGCATCAGCTTTCGATAAAATGGGTATTGGTAGCCGAGAAGGAGCGGGCCAAGACTTACGCATACATGGATCTTCTGGGATGGTGTGGCGCTCGCCTCTCGAGTCTACACAACTAGTGCTCACTTTGGGAGACCCCCCATGCCAGGCTACGACAATAGCAAGGTTTCTCATAGTAGATGCCCCATCAACCTACAATATGCTACTGGGAAGGCCCTCCCTCAATGCCATAGGGGTCGTTCCCTCCGCTTATCACATGGTTATCAAATTTCCAATTTCAAATATAGTAGGAATGGTTTGAGGAAACCAGCGCATAGCCAGGGAATGTTACTCAGCATCAATGAAACAAAATACGGTCAACAACATCTATATAGACGAGCCGAAGATGCGGGTGAGATCGCAGTAAGCACCCGACCCGCCCCTCGTATGAATTAGAGCCTATATACAAATACACTGTGCCGTAACACCTTGTCTACATAGGGTCTAAACTAGCGGACGACATCAAAAGCCCTCTCATCCGTTTTCTAGAGTAGAACATGGAGGTATTCGCCTGGAAACAAGAAGATATGGGCGGGGTCGACCTTGCAGTCATTACCCACAAGGCAATGGTGGGAAGGTTTAACGTCAATCCTCCGTCGGCCACAAAAGAGAAGGAGTTTTGCCCCAGGCAAGATGGCATGATGATCGAAGAGGTCGCAAGCCCTCCAAGCAAAGGCAATAAGAGTAGCTCGAATACCCATAATGGTCGGGCTAACGTTGTTCTAGTAAAAAACAAACGGCAAGTGGCGCCACTTGCATCGACGCGCATATCAATGTGGCCTACCCAAAGGATAGTTTCCCACCGATTGATTCATAGTGACGCCATCACTTACGCGAACTCCTAGTTTACGGACGCCTCTTCTCTGGTTACAAACTGCATCTGTAATGACCCCAACTGCATCAAGAGTACCTCATTTGTCACCGGTCGTGGAACCACTCGTTATCGAGTGATGCCCTGATCGAAGAACGTAAGAGCCACCTACTAAAGGTTGGTGAACAAGATGTTCCAAAAACAAATTGGAGCATCTATGGAAGTATATATAGATGACATGTTGGCAAAATCGATAAAAGCCGAGCTCCACATAACCCATTTAGCCGAGGCGTTCCAAGTTATTAAAAGCTACAATATGAAGTTAAACCCAACCAAAGCGCGCTTCGAGTCTCCGCTAGGCACTTTAGGTTTTGTAGTCATCAAATGAGGAATAGAAGCAACCTAGAAGCAAGATAAAGGTCACTCGAAGTATGTCTCCTCCTTCAAACATTAAAGACATTCAACGCTTAACAAGGAGAATAGCTGCGCTAAGCCTCTTCGTATCTAAGGCCAGCGACAAATGTCAGCCTTTCTTTTAGGTTCTAAAAAAGGCCTTCCGGTGAGGCATTCATGGCACTCAAAACCTACATGAGCTCCCCCACCAGTCGTTCTAGTAAGCCCTTCCAAGGAGAACCCCGTCTCCTCTACCCGGGCCGCTTAAGACTTCTCAACTAGCGCCGCCCGGTCGAGAACGTAATAGAGTACAACAAATGGGTCTACATTATTGCACCAGCCCGAGGAAGGTAGGAGAGGTATCCAAAAATGGAGAAGCTGATCCTCACGTTGGTAACTACATCTAGAAAACTCTGACCTTACTTCCAAGCTCATATTGTCGAAGTTCCAACCGAATATCCGATGAAGAAAATACTACATAAACAAGAAACCTCAGGAAGGCTAATAAAATGGGCTATAGAGCTGAGTGAGTTCGACATCAAGTACAAACACAGACAGTAATAAAAGGGCAGATCTTGGCAGACTTCATCATGAAATTTACCCCAACGACGTCTACGGAAGCAACCCAGCTGACACCCGACCTCCCCATCTGGAGATTATCCGTGGACGGGGCCACCAATGTCCAAGGAAGCGGTGCAGGTCTGATCTTGACTTCTCCAGACTGGATAGATGTGGAATACGCCCTCCAATTCGACTTCCAAGCCTCCAATAACGAGGCCGAGTATGAGGCTGTCATAGCTGGACTTAACCTCGCCCACTCTATGGAGGCGTATCACCGGAAGTGAGCAAATGACCCCAATTGGTGGTAAACAGATAGGAAGACCCCTACTAGCCGTAGGGTTAAGATGATCCTATATCTCAAGAAGGTGCGAGAATTTCTTAAAAAGTTCATACGAGTTCAGGTCAAGCATGTACCAAGAGCAGAGAATTCCCGAGTTGATGCCTTAGCAAAACCAGCAACACCCTCACAAGAAGACCTCGCGACCGGGACACCGTTGAGCACCTCCCCAAAACCCTAAGAAGTACTACAACTAAGTTTCCCTATGATGTCCAAACCGAGCTGGATGGACCCTATCTGGAATTACTTGGTGGAAGGAATGTTGCCAAGCGACCCGAAGGAGGCATCCAAACTTAGAGGAAGGTCGACAAGATTCACCGTCCATCGAGGGACCCTTTATAAACGAGGCTTCTCCGCACCCATTCTTAAGTGCGTAGGGAAAGAAGACGCCAATTACATACTCAAGGAAGTGCATGAAGGCATCTGTGGCAACCACATCGGAGCTCGGACCTTAGTAGGGAAAACCTCTAGGCAAGGGTACTACTGGCCCACAATGCTCAAAGACGCTACATAACTCGGTCGAACAAAGTCATGTGGAGGTGCCACAAGATATTCCCATCTCCCATTCGAAAGCAACCGACATCACAAGTCCCTAGCTCAGCAGATGGGCTAGATATAGCTAGATCCCACCACTGGAAGAGGCTGGGTTGTAAATTTATCATTGTGGCCATGGACTATTTTACCAAATGGGTCGAGGCCGAGCCCTTAGCTACAATCACATAACAGAAGGTACGCAACTTCGTCTGGCATTCTATAATATGCAGGTTCAGGATCCCAAGGTCCCTCGTGTCCGATAATGGGAAACAGTTCGACAATCCTAAGTTCAAGGATTTCTGCGCCGAGCTCGGAATCAAGAACTACTACTCATCCCCAACTCATCCACAGTCCAATGGGCAAGCAGAGGTCACTATAAGGACTCTCAAGGCAGCACTGAAGACTAAATTAGAAGATCTAAAAGGAAAATGGGTAGATTACCTCCCCAAGGTATTATGGGCATATAGAACTATGTGCAGGTCAGCAACTCAAGAAACCCCGTTCGCTCTGGCCATTGGCACCGAAGCAAAGAACTGGGCCGAGGTCGGATTAAAAATCACCAAGGATCAACTCACAAAGATCGAACACAACGAAGAGGTCCTTCGCCTAAACCCGGATCTCCTAAGAAGCGTGAGCGTGTCCCTAAGCGTGTGGGAAGACTATCACGTAAAAGACAATGAGATACTATGACCTGGCAATAAGCCCACCGCCATAAGTTCCGCGACCGGTTCAAAAAAGCTATGCCAAAGTATTAGAAAGACCCCGCATTAATGGGAACCTGAGACCCACCAAAGGCCCATCGATCCCTATAATCGTATTCGGCAACTATGAACTCCGAACCGAAGAAGGAAAGGCCCTTCCCCACTCATGGAACGTTGAATATCTCAAACAATTCTACCAATAGGACCCTGAGCGCAGTAAATGGCACAGCACCAACGTCTCATTTCGAATAACACTATATATGTCCTTATTTAACCTATTTAGTATTACGATGAGCCAAAAAATAAGTTATAATGATAAAGCCAAGAGCTCTGCCTTTCCAAAGGCGTTCGAGATACTCGTAAACGAATGATCTACAAAGGATTGTTCTTTATTTTCAAAGAAGTTACAGTTAAATACAAAGAATTACATTCAATGGCCGCCTCAATATCTTAGAGGTTTCGACGCAAACAAGTCTCTCGCCTCCTCAAAAGGAAAATCCCACAAGGAAAGAAAGAGAGCAGGTGGAGCCCCGCTCTAAAGTTACACATAACACAAGTACGAAATTTTATTGCGTGGAGGTCACAGAATCACCTAAAAGAATCACAAAACCTTTCTTTGCATCTCAAAAATTACAAGAGCTAAACTGTTTTTCACATCACCAAGATCTGGTCTGTGCAAAACCACAAGAAAGGGAAAAGGAAAGAGAAAGGAATGAGAGAGAGAGAGAAAGAGAGGGAGAAAGAGAAAGAAAAGAAGAAAGAGTGAAGAAAATCGAAAGTTCTGGCATTTCATGCTTTTCTTAAAGAATACCACCCTTCCGAACACGCCCCCAGCACAGCTCCATCAGGCTGGCATAGCTAGGGAACAACAAAACTTCCATAAGGGAGTAGAACTAGGGAAAACACAACCTACAAGTGGTAGACCATCGAACTAAACGCTCACTCCGCGATCACCATATGTGACCCCATGCAAAGGATTTGACTCAACCCCGAGGCTTCATTATGCGCTAATCGACCGGGCCAGCCAGAAGAAGTAGAAAAGCATAGTATTACCAATGAGGGACCGCTTATTTATAAGGAGCCCGACACTTGAAAATCGCAAGAATCCAGATCCCAATTCTCCATAGATCCGCATTAAAGCCACACGTGTTTTCTCCCAAGAGAAGCGACGGAAGGGTCTTAAAGTTCTCCTTTGAACTCAAGAAGCTCGGGCTTTTAAAGCATAATCGCCAAAAGGGGCTTAGAGCCCCAGAGTCCAGTAACTCTATTTTTAGAGCATAACTGCTCAAAAGGGTCTGAGCCCAAGAAGCGCTAGAGCATAACTGGCCAAGAAGCTAAAGAGCCACTGAGCCATGTAGTCGCAGCTAGTAGCCGCCTTTTCGCAGCTTAACAACCAGAAGGCCTTAGCACCCTATCAATAGCTTAGTTTTCAGAGTTTAATAAATGGAAGGCCTTAGCGCCTGAGAGCCCAGTAGTTCAGTTTTCAGAGCCTAACAACTCGTAAAGCCTTAGCTCTGTGGTTTCCAAAAGAGTTTCGCTTTTAGAGCTTAACAGCCGTAGGCCAGAGCTACGGAAAATATGAAGCCTAAGAGCCCAAAAGAGTTTCGTATTGCAGAGCATAATCAAGCCGGAAGGCCAGTGGCCAAGAGTATATAGCTCTCAGATTCGACAAATTCAGACAGCAGAGCATAACTCGATCATGAAGACCTGCAGGATGGGGACCAAGTCAAGCCAAATTGACAAAACAATAAAAGGAGCGATAAAATTAATCGGCGAATCTTTATGTATTGACGAAAAGCCAAGGTCAGAAGCAATACAAAAATCCCTAGCCTGCACTAGGATATAGCAAGGTTAAAATAAAAGGCCTAAGTTACCTAAATAAGTCGAGCCGACTCTGTGGAAGCAAGAGTCAAAGGCGGAACCCCAACTGGCGAGGCAAGAGTTCTGGCCCCAAGAACCAGAAGATCACTGTGTAGGGGAGCATGAGCCGGCCCCGAAACCACTCCGGCGCCCTCATCAACCCACCCTTGGAAGCGATTCTTCTACCTCCCCCATCGAAAAGATGGATGCTGGTCCCTGTGTTTGGGGGCAGCCTGTGGGTCTGAGACGTTGGAAGGTGTCACCCAGCTCATTGGGTGCAAGCCTCGTCTTTGAGCTCTGCTATCCCTTCGCCCCTCCGGCTAGCCAGAGCCTCCTACCTCGCAAGGTCCATTTGAAGCTTGCCGAGCTCCTCCGTCAAGCGTTCCACGTAGTTCCAGCCTCTAAAGCCTCTTGCAGCCCGTCCAATGCTCTGAGTATCTCGCCCATAGTCATCTCTTAACTACCGCAACCCCTTTCTCTCGCCACCGCAACCTTTATCTTCGCGACCTTTACATCCTTCAGCCCTTTCTTTATCCTTAGCCCGTACTCGCCACCAAAGCATGCTTCAAAGTCGACTGCGGCTTCACGAAGCCTCTCAACAAGTCCCTTTATCCGCTTAAAGGCCAACCTCTCGAGGTCGTGGAAGCAATCTTAGCTCAGAAGACTTCACCGCTGAGCCCTAGGTAAGGCCGAAATGGTACCCTCCCGCGTTTCCTCGTAAGTAGCCACCTACCAAAAAACAAAAAGTCAACTAGCAGAACTGAAACAACAAAGAAAAATATCGACGAAAACACTCGACGTACGTAAGGTTACTCCTAGCGTAAGAGCCGTAGCCTCTCGGCCTACCAGGCCTCTACCTTCCCGAGGTCGAGTCGAAGGATGGAGGAAATGTTCAACGGCAAGCTCTACATAAGAGCGTAGATTCCTCACTCCCCAGCCCCTTCAAAGCCATCACGATCCCCTGTCACCCTCATACGTGTGATAGTCGGCACTGTCGCCCGCGATATGGGACTCCAAACCGAAAGAGAAAGAACCTCCAAGGGGGGCTCAACCGCCCTCCTCAAACTCTCGAAGAACTCCATCCCTGCCGGGCGCGAAGATTTAGGAAGAGGCTCCCACCTTAGATCTTACCGAGCGGCAAGGGCAAACCTTGGCTAGGTCGGAGGCTTTCGCTTCACGCTCTTCTTCTTCTCAGCCAACACCTCAAAGAGGGCCCGAAGCTTTCCCCGTGTAGGCTTCGCGATAAGGGGCTCCGAAACAGAAGGTGAGGAGGACTTGGAGACAGGAGGCTTCATGATGGAAATGGGAGAAGATCTCAGGAAAGGAAGCCGGGCAGGCCTCTCACCGGATGATCCGGGGATATCCGACCTGATGAGCTCGGAATAGGCATGCGAGGCGCACATGACCACTCACACCTCTGTCTTGTAATCGATCGAGTCGAAAGCACCAAGACCACGTGACCAAGGTAATATTAGAAATATCCTACAAGCCATGAAAAACCAGACGAACTAAAGCCGGGCGAGAGCTCACGTAGGTTCTCGGGGGTAGTCCAGACGGCATGAACGCCAAGTGTGTCCTCCCGGTCAAAGGGATTGTACTCCCAATGACGGCCACTAACAAAGAAATAACGTTCCTTCTAGTACTTGTGTGAATATGGAAGGTCCGAAATAATCAACTGAGCACTTGAGCACTTGGAGATATAAAGAAAGCCTTCAGTGGCCTCCTTTACGTTAAAGAAGTCTAAGAGCATAGCTATGTTGGGAACGCCCAGGCCTCTGTCCCTAAAAACGACTAACAACCCCACCAAAACACCCCAGAAGTTGGGGGAAAGCTGAGAAGGGCAGACATTGAAATGCTGCAGAACCCTTTTTACAAAAGGATGCAAAGGGAAGTCGAGGCCATTCTCAAACGCCACCTCAAAAAAGCACACCATCTTGGGCACTTAGACGACGTAGGTGGTCATCACGACGGGCACCAAACTTGGATCCCAAACAAGGGCCCATATCGGGCTACAAAGATCTCACCATACAAAGATTCGACCCGGTTGGGGCCCACAGCCTCAGCATTCTGTATGGAAGCCCTCAAATATTAAGAGTCGCTAGGGTATCGAATTTTATTAATTTTGCCCTTGCCCTTATCCAAGGGGAAAGAGGGTTCCCCCGGGGCAACCCGGTGAACCACCACAGCCAAACTATTGGACTAGCCACCAGTCTGCCATGAACTAGACACCTCAGCAGGATTACTCCCTATGAGCAAAACATAAGAGTGACCAGGACCCATGGAGATACGCAGGGCTAAGAAAGAAAAAAGGAGAAGAAAATGCAGAACCTCAACCAAGCAAGCCCTAAAGCCTCGCAAGACTTCAAAACCAAAAAGACAAAGGAGAAGAAAAGACGTACCAAGAACAGAAACAGGACGAGGGACACAAACCCCAAATGAGCTATCATGGACCACCAAAAGTAGTCTTGAACAATAGTCGGAAAAAATTCAAGAGAAAAGGAAGCTCAAACTTGTAGAGGCAAAAAAGCTTCAAGAACAAGGGAACAAAGTGCAAACGGTTAGGGGACATTTTTAAGGAAGCTAAGAGCCACAACCGAAATAAACGCGAAAATCAAGAAGCCATCATTATCACATGACGTTGGACGATGACAAAGCCCTAATCAAACCCTTCCTGAGTAGCCACGCGGTATCGGCACTGACCGAGAACGGTATAGCCTCGCCTACGCCGCTAGGCCAAAGGTCAGCAACCGGACGTTTAAAAATAATGGCCGCGCAAGCCCAAAACACGAGCTCACACGTCAGGCTTAAGAAGGGATTAAGAAGCTCAAAGACTAGTGCTCCCCGCCCTTTGATGGTATCCCCTAAACACAGCCCAAACTAAATAAGTCACCCCTTCAAAAGGTCAATATAATCAAAGAGTCAGACTAGCTGGAAAATTACTCTAACTTTCACCAATTAGGAAGCGGATATTTCCTTATTATCGCCTCATCAATTATCCCTTATTAACTCCACGATAAGGAAATAAAATCCCTCACCCAATGGGAGGAAATATCGATCATCATCCAACTAGGAACCGACGGCACGACCCATTATAAATATCAGGTCACCCCATCGCTAAAAGGTACGCACAAAACTTCATTCCTTAAGCAGGTTGATCTTCTCTTTCACTGGAAAGAATTGACTTAGGCATTGGAGAGGCAACGGGCGAACCCCCGCCGATCCTTTTCGTTTCTTGTTTTTTCAAAGGATCCTGACATCCGTGAGTGTTTACTCCCGCCTGATGAACTCCGAGAAAATCCAATTTTCAAAAGGACAAAATCGTAATTTGGTAAAATATGAAAATTTCTAGATCTCGGATGATGAAACGGACTTTCACCGTTGGAATCATCTCGAAATCTAGCTACCATGTCACCCCGTCACCTGAAGACGTTTAATTTGCACGCTGAGGAACGAGCGTCATGACGCTTGGCACATTTTTTGATTGGCACACAGGTTCCACGTGTCAAGCTCTAATTCAGTCAAGTTGAGCTCAAGGTGGGACCCACGTTGACACATGGCATGATGTCATTGGATAGAAAAGTCAAACTAATGGAAAGAATGGCATAATTGTAATTATGGAAAGTTAAAGAGACAAGACAAGAATAGTTGTCTTCTCAAAATGAAAAAGGCAAAAGAAAACGTGCCGGAGGAAAAACAGGGGAGATGCAGAGGCTAGGTTTTTTATATTTTTAGAGAGAGAGAGAGCACCTTCTCTCTAGATTTTGGTTAACCGACCGCCTGATTGACCGAGTAAGAAGCGGAAGCCGCCCACGCCGGAGCGGATCACGCTGCGGACTCGGTTTTAGGAGTTTTTGACAACTTCCACGAGGTAGTATATTTTCCTACTTGGTTTACTTTAGTCAGCATTTATAATGCAGGGGTTGATTAAGGGAGCCATGAGAGGCCATGTAAATTAGTTCCGAGCCTTGGGACTAAGGGGTATGGATTTCATGACCGGTTTCACGGATTGTGGGAGTTAGGGTTTTAACTAGAAACTGAAAATTCTAGGTGTTGTGGTTTGTTTGTTGTGAGGACAAGGATTGGAACCAAATTGGTTCATGTTTGTGAAGGGAAGGTGAAGAGCCCTGTTGAATGGTCCTAATTTTGAGACCTAGTTGTGTGTTATGGCTTGCTCAATAACATGCAAGGCGTGGAACTGCAGATATCGATGCATGCGTTGATGTATTACCATGGTTTGCATGGAGGTAGATTGAAGGTATAAACTATAATTACATGGTTTGTAAATGTTTCATGTAGTGC
Source organism: Tetrastigma voinierianum (assembly GCA_016808115.1). Lineage (NCBI taxonomy): Eukaryota > Viridiplantae > Streptophyta > Magnoliopsida > Vitales > Vitaceae > Tetrastigma > Tetrastigma voinierianum. The sequence goes on along the minus strand of JAEQBH010002304.1, from coordinate 511,064 downwards.
TCATTCATGCATGTAACATGAGGAAAATGCATTGGCATCATGCATTTCATATGCACGCCACATCGCCGTTCAGCGCGGTGTAGGTGGGCAAGGTTTATTCTACACCGGCAGGAATGGGTCGTGAAATCGGGAAAAATGGGACAAAGTCCAAGGTAGACGTAATACCCGAAATTTAAGCGCGTTTTAATTTGGATTATTAATATAAATTTTTCCTAATTATATATATTTATGTTTAATTCTAAGTATTTATTTTCAGGTCTTAATAATTATTTTTGGCCATATAAATTATATAGATAATTATTTTAATAGTTATATGGCTTAATCTAAGTGTTAAAAAATAAAGTAAATACTTAAATATATACTAATTATACCCTAATTAAGTTTTAATATGTACCAACTCAAATTAAATTGTGGCTCAGGACTTAATTGAAGTTGATTAATATAATGGAGGGATTTAAAGGTAATTGAAGGCTAAATTACATTTTCGGCCTTTCTTCCTCCTTCACGCGGCCCCCTTCTTTCTCCCTTCCGGCCAGCCGCCACCTCCGTCTCGTGCCCATTTCCCACACCCCCAAGCCCGCACTCACTGCAAAGACTCACCGACGCCAAATGCACCTTCGACCACTCGACTCATCTGAAAACGCCTGAATCGCCTGAACTCCACTCATTTCTTTCTCTCTCTAACCCGCCACTCCCGTCTCGCGCTTCCGCCACCTCCGCCAAACCGACACCGTATCTGAACTCTCGCCCCCCAAAACTTGATCCACCCTTGATCGACGCTCCAAGGTCGCTTTTGCCGGCGGAACGGCGGTGGAGCTTCGCCGAGTTGGATCGCCGCCGATTCGCCACTCCGGTGGTCCTCGATTTAAACGATCACATTTTGGGTCCTTTGATGGGCCGCGCTGCGTCCTAGAATCTAATTCCTAACCTCAAATTTTCCGCCACCGCTGGCGGCGCGACCTCGAAGCGGGCCAAGATGTAACGCTTGTCCCCGCTCCGCTGGTTCCGATTTCCGGCAGGATCGCTTCCGTGATCTCAGCTTCTCGGTAAAGAATCTATACCCTAAAACGTGTGGGAACTCTAATCGCGGTATTTGTCCCGATAACGATTTTAATTGTTCAATAATGTATGCTGAATATGTCCACCGTATTTCGACTACGCTGAATTAGTTACTCGTATTTGCATGATCCAAGTAGTTATTGTATTGATTGTGTATAGCTATGAATACAAATTGTTGATTTGATGATCGGGACGGTCGGGCAATAAAATTGTAGTTGTGTGGTCTTACGATGTTTGATTTAATGCGGTATATTGAAAATGTTATTTAAAGTGTGTTCGACTTATTTTATGCGGAGTTAAGTCCCTTGTGGGAGGTTCTCGTCAATCTTTCTGAGAATGATGCTTATATCTGCCTAGCTCGTGAATTGTCTAGTCGAGTCTAGAGTTGCTTAAACCTCAATCTTATACGATTATGTCTCTTCTATTCTGTATTATCCGACAATACGCCAGTGCAAATACATGAAGCGGCCTGAGACCCGATTCTTCAGTTGAGTTGATATCATATGGTTTATAACACACCACTGCATAGAAATGCATAAACATTTGCGCACAGCTACAATTCACATTATCACGACATGATTATTACTATCGAAATGTTATTTACTATGGTAAATTTTCAAATTATTTAGTTGTTATGAAGTATATCTCTGCAGATATGAGACTCGTTATAATGATGGATGTGGGAGTGTGTATTGTATTTTGCAATGATAGTAATAGGAACTATAAGCAGACATACCACCCGATGGGTTACATCAGATCAAGGCGCACCGGTATTGACTATATGGTTATAGGTTTATGGTTACGGACATGAGTTCCCCCGTTGAGCCGCTTTCCTGGACGCCGAGGTAAGGTCCCCTCGCCGGCGTACTGTGGCGCCGCTATGGACAGATATGTTGGGCCACGAGGTAAGGACCCCGCTACATTCTCGGGGCGCCACTATAGGTTATTTGATTAAGTGTCGACTGAGTTAAGGACCCCGTCGAGCATTCTCTCGGGCGCCGGCCTCATTGGATTTAAAGAGAGCCGTAGGCTTATAGTATCGAACATGTGGTCCTACTAATGTCTCGCTGATGTGATATTCAGAAGTTATGACATGAACTATGTTGTAGCGATACATGATTATGTGAATTTCCTTATTAATATAATTTTCATTACCATGTTTATATTATGAATTACTATAAGTATGTATAACATTTTGGTTGTGGGATATGGAAAGGAATTATGTGATATTAATCTCACTCGACCGACAGCCTTAATTTATTTTCAATCGTCAATTCCTCCTTCTTCAGATCCATGATAACCCGCCGAATTCTCTTCCTTCACGACGGTTATATGTACTATTATGATATTATTAATCTTTGTCTATTTAATCTAGTGTCACCGCTAAAGACTTCGAATATTCGTATATTTTGTACTTAGATAATTCGCTTATTTGTGTATGATGATTTTAGAGGGATCGTAGATTTCATCTCTCCCTATTGATGTTTGGCATCTGAGCATATTATATAGGTAGGTTGACATATTGTCAGGTGACCGCATGATAGTTGGTATAAGTCTTTCAGTTAGGCTTACTACGGGTTTCGGTGGCTTTATGCTTTCCCATTCCCTAGCGCCGGTCATGATCCCCCAGAGTTGGGTCGTGACAAAGTTGGTATCAGAGCCATAGGTTCATTTCCTATGGCCTAGAGTCTAAGTTTCCAGTACTGCGGAATTAGGATCGTAGTTCGCCCTTGTCCGTCACCATTGCATCTAGTTTCGTCGTCCGTTGTATGTCTGTTGTTATCCGATACTTAGGTTACATTTTTCGCATGAGACTAAATCATGGGGTTACGGCAAATGGCAGGCCGCCGATGCCGGCAGCCGACAAAGAGCTAAGCCGAGGCCGCACAGCTTCTAAGGATGAGGCCCAGGAGGCCCAAGATGAGGTCATCCCTTCAACATCCACCGGGGCCTCGGGAGAGGGCGAAGGAGACTGGTAGCCCCGCGGCAAAGAAGCCTAGATGTGTACCGGCCGATGAGCCACGTGCCGAGGAGCTGACAAAGTTAATATGCCCTGTGCATAAGCCAGTAATGGGCCAGATGCCTCGTGTCGCAGCCTACTATGGAGGCATTTTTATGTATGATCGGGTGCGCATAGCCCAAAGAACTTAGTAGAGCATCACGGCACAGTTTACAATAGTTCTTTACCGTGGGATCTCAGATTCGACCAGATCACATTCCCTTTTCGTCTCAGTGACACCGTGCCAATGAGGTTGCATTTTGATATATCCGGTGACCCAATGGATTTTCCGGACGGCGGGAGAAGAGAGCACGATCCGAGAGCATCCGACAGACGGACTATCGAGATGTGTGCTTTTCCCGCGGCTTGGGCATTGCAAAGGGGTACAAGGATTACACTGCCGCTTTCTCGAGGGTGCATGATACGGGCTCGGGCCAGTGGAGAGATTTGAAGATAATCATATTTCGCATGAGGTGTTATACCAAGACAGCTTGAGCAAATTCAAGAGAGATGATATGTCCGTAGTGGAGTATAATCACAGTTCGTTGCATTCTGGGAATTTGGCCCGAGTTAGTTGCACGGAGGCCGCACGAGTAAGTACATCACCGGGCTCCTGACCACACTTCATATCCTGGTACGCCGAGGAAGTGTAGCTTCTTGGAGGTCAACAATAGCGTAGACAGATGGAGACTGACTCTTCGCTTCATGGTATCTTATGATGGTGCTAAGAAGAAGACCCGCATTTATGAGCAACTAGTACACTGGTCAAGTAAATAAGCAAGATATGGTGGTACAGAGTACTTCGTGGTACAAAAGGCAGATGCAGCGCTTTAGGATCAAGGGGTCTGAAGAAGGGTAGACGTGAACTGTAAGGGTTATAGAGGCTTCCTGATCGACAGGGGTTTGAGCCCGCTGGGGGCTATAGTTCATGCGTAGTTCGTGCCTCTGGGTACAACAAATACACCAGATCGTAATGTGCCCACAAATGGTGGGCGAATAACAAAAATTCTGTATATGCTGGTTAGTGGAGCTTGTCAGGTGTGGTGAGTCAGCCATACACTGTAACTCATGGTCCTAGATTTCCTCGCTTCAAGAATTTTCCTCAGTATTCTCCCACGCTAGTGTCGCTCATCAGCTTCATCGACAACGCCCATTTTCAAAGTGCAAGAAGATAAATGCGCCAAAGAGTATCGGGATGGAGGGATGTGATTCCCAGAGGCGATTAGAGAAATGGTCAGATTTGAGTTCTACCAGCCCGACTGGTCATGAGTTTTACACTTCACTTTCTGCACGCCAAGGCCAAATGTCGTCAGACGTGCACTGGTTCCATCCGTTATACATGGTATTAGTATGGTGATTAGATCCAGCTAACAGCATCTTTGGGGTCTCTAGTTTGCATTTAGCCTGGTATTCAACCAAATTTTATTTCTCGAGATTCCGTTATCGGCCACTACCTTCCTGAAAGTGATGCCTTAGAGGCAGATATTTACTTCTTCCACGTGTCCCATTTCCTGAAGAAAGAGACCTTCTTCCGCGATTCTTGGTTTGCTGGATGATGGATTTCGAGGTTATTCGGTGATGATCATTATTATAAATAACACCTCCTGATTTCATTTAGAGAAACATGATTTTCCTTAATCTGATGATCAGTTTCGTCACAGCGATACCACCTTCTAATTTAATTCACCCATTACGCCTAAAGTGGATAATAACAGCCAGGTTATCCGGCCCCGGTGGTACACGGCAGCAGAGAGAGGTGTTTATGATGTCCTCATCGCTGAATTTCCGATGTTTTCCCGCAGGAGTTGCCGGTTGCCACCCGACAGGAGATAGAATTGGTAATTATGTCAGACGCACAGTTTCATCTCCGCTACACCTATAGGATGGCACCGCAGAGTTGAAGGAGCTGAAGGAGCAGTTACAGGATTTGTTAGACAAAGGTTTTGTCAGGCCTAGTACTTCTCCCCTCGAAAGTTCTCAAGCACAGGTAAAAGAAGAAAAAGAAAGATGGTTCCTTGCGGCTATGTATATAGACTACGAGTCGAACAAGGCGACAACAGACGACAAATATCCGCCTCCCGAATAGATGACTTGCTTGATCACCTTCCAGTGGTGCATCATGTTTTTCTAAGATTGATCTACGGTCGATTATCATCAAATTTAGAAAACAAGACATGAGGATAAATTCAAGACAAGATTCGTGACGAGGTACGCTTACAGAGTTCCTCTAGTGATGTTCCTTTCGACTCACTAACGCACCGGAACCTTTATGGATTTGATGAACAGAGTGTTCAAACCCTTCCTGGATCGCTTTGTAATTGTGTTCATTGATGATATCTTAGTATATTCTCGGAGTGAGGAGGAGCACAGAGGATAATATTTGGGTATTGCAGAATTTTGAGAGCAGCAGGATGATACGTGCCAAATTCTCCAGTGAATTTCGTCAGACAACAGCCTCAGAGCATGAGTAGCATCGAGGGAAGGCATTCGCGGATCCCAAAGAAGATAGAGGCGTTGATGGATTGGCGCAGAGACCAACCACGGTGACCTGAGGTTCAAGTTTCCTCGGGTTTAGCCTCTAAGATATCGCGTCAGGTGCAGGATTTTTCTTTAGATCGCGCACTGGCTACCTGCTAACCCGTAAGAATGCGAAGGAGGCTTCGTGGAGGCGTAGTTTCGTGTCGAAGGATTGTTTGACCTCCGGGTCCAAAGGTTGGCATTACCTTCCGGTACAGAGGTTATACAAGGTAATGGATGTCAGAGCTGGATTAGTGTAGCTGATGCAAGACTTACAGATTGCTTATGCTTCTAGTACCAAGAGACACGAGCGTAATTACCCAACCTATGACTTGAGATGGCGGCATGCAGATCTTAGATTGAAGATCTGAGACATTACCCGTATGGTGAGACGGTGAGATTTTCACTAGATCACAAGAGTTTAAAATATATTTCGTACAGAGGGAGCTAAATTTGAGACAGAAGATGTGGCCTGAGTCAAGTAAGATCATGATTACGATTCAATATCACCCAAAAGTAAGGCTAATGTGGTGGCGATGCTTGGAGTAGGAAATCATCAAGCGCTTCACCCACATTAGTGCGTAAAAGCCACATCTGACTTGAGTCAGATGAATTGTATGATCGTGGTTTGCGCTTGGGAGGTGTCGAGTCCGGAGCACTTTTAGCATTACTTCGAGTCAAACGTACTTCCATGGATGCGTACTAAGACAACTCAATGCGTAGACCATATTAACACTGATGAAAATTATGGATGAGGTTCAACAGGGTCAGGCAGGTGATTTTGTGATTGGGGAAGATGGCACGCGAGATTGGTACTAGATCAGGTGTCCCCGACAAGCCGATGGACTTAGGAAAAGGATATTACGGAAGAGGCTCATCATACAACTTACAAGATTCATCCTTGCCCACTTAAGATTGAACATCATGATCTAGGTAACTATTGGGCGGAGGGTATGAAGAAGGATGTAGCGGAGTTTGTATCCAAGTGTTTGACGGCCAAAGAGGTCAAACTTGAGCATCGTGGTCGCCTGGTTTGGTTAGAGCCTTACTCCCCATTCCAGAGCGAATGGGAGAATATTACCATGGACTTTGTGATCATACTCTCGAATCTCAAGGGTGGTATGATTCCATTTGGGTGATAGTCGATCGAATGACTAAGTCGGCACACTTCTACCTCAGAACAACTTTTCCGTAGCTGTGTATGCTAGGTGGCATTGATAGATTGTTAGTCTTCATGATCCGCCGATTGTGTCTCGGCTGTGAGGGCCCCACCACTTTCTAGGTTTTGGCGGAAACTTCATGAGGAGCTTGGTACTGATTGACTTTAGCATGCCTTTTCACCTCTGACGCAGATGGATACCTGGAGATTATCGGACGCTGGAGGAGAGGTTTAGGTATGTACATGGATTTTGATGCCAATGGGAATGCATTTACCTCGGTGAGTTCAAGGTACACGCTATCATGCTAGTATCTGTATTGCGCCCACGAGGCATTGTAAGGAAGGGATCGCCAGCATGGGAAAGAAGTTGGTGAGAGAGGAAGTTAATGTGTCCCGACTGGTCCAAATCACTCGAAAAGATTCCTATTATTCGAGACCCAAGCAGAGTCCGCTTTTGCATTTAAGAGCTACGCCGACCCCAAGAGGAAACATGTGGAGTTTGGTGTAGGTGAGTATGTATTCCTGAAGGTTTCCCCGATGCGAGGCGTGATGACGGTGCGAGGGGAATTAAAGACTTCTACGTGGGACCATTTGAGATTGTGGATAGAGTCAGGATGTAGCCTACCGACCGGAGTTGCCACCCACTCGCTCAATATTCATCCCGCCTTCATCGCATGTTATAGCACGCATGGCTGATCCTTCTACATGTGCTAAGGTGCCCAAGAAGTAGATCAAGAGATTTTACTGAGGAGCACTCAGAAGCATTGTGGGATACTTAGGTTCGCTAACTCCGATCAAAAGTCATTCCAATGGTCAAGGTCCCATGGCGTAATTCATTAACTAAAGAGTGCACTGGGAACTGAAAGCAGAGATGGATCGTCATACCCATACTGAGTTCCAAAGAATGAGGTATGTTTTCTATTCTAAATTCGAGGATCTAATTCTCTTATGGAGAGAATCGTAATACCCGAAATTTAAGCTGCTTTTAATTTGATTATTAATATAAATTTTTCCTAATTATATATATTTATGTTGACCCTAAGTATTTATTTAGGTCTTAATAATTATTTCGCTACAAATTATATAGATAATTTATTTTAATAGTTATATGGCTTAATTCTATGTTAAAATAAAGTAAATACTTAAATAGAGATACTAATTATACCCTAATTAAGTTTTAATTACAAATAACTCAAATTAAATTGTAATTAGGGGACTTAATTGAAGTTGATTAATATAATGGAGGGATTTAGTTGCAACTGGGAAGTTGGGACTACATTTTCGGGCCTTTCTTCTTCCTCCTCCTTCACGCTGCCCTTCTCTTTCTCCCTTCCGGGCGCGCCACTGGTCCGTACCATTTCCGCCACCCCCCAAGCCTCACTCACTCGCAAAGACTCACTCGACGCAACACCTCTTCGAATACTCCTGGATCGACATCTAAAACTCGTAATCGCGAACCCACCTCGCCTCTTTTCTCTCTCTAACTCCGCCACCTGCCAAGGCCCGGCCACCTCCGCCCCAAACCGGACACCGCATCCGAACTCCGCCCCAAAAACTTATGATCCACCCTTGATCGACGCCCAAGGTCGCTTTGTCGGTGAACGGCGGGGCGGAGCTCGCCGAGTTTGGGATCAAGCTGGCCGATTCGCCACCCAGGTGGTCCTCCGACGAAAACGATCACATTTTTGGGTCCCTTGAGCTTTAGGCTTCGCGTGGGTGTCCTTCGAATCTAATTCCGCAACCAAATTTTTCACACCGTCATAGACGCGATCCTGAAGCGTGCCCGTGACGTAACGCTTTGTCCCCGCCCGTGACCCGCCTGTGATCAGTCAGATTCGAAGCTTCTGTAAGAGAACAATCTATACCCTAAAACGTGTGGGAACTCTAATCGGTATTTGTCCGATAATCGATTTAATTGGTCCACAATGTATGCTGAATATGTCCATCAGATTGACTACGTTGAATTAGTTACTGTATTGTATGATCCGAAGTAAATAATAAGATTGATTGTGTATGCCATAATACAAATTGTTGATTTGATGGATTGGGACTATAGTCGCAATAAAATTGTGAAGTTGTGTGGCCTCGCCGATGTTTCTGATTTTATCGTGTATATTGGAAATGCTATTTAAAGAAAGTTCCTGATTTGTTTTACTGTGGAGTTAAGTCCAGCTTTTAGGGGAGGTTCTCGCCGAATTTTCGTAGAATTATGTTGAGACGCCCAGTTCGTGAATTGTCAATAGCCCAGAGTTGCTTAAAACCTCAACTTTGATATTGATTTATGTCTTTTCTAGTTCAGATTGTCCACATACTACGCCTGGGGAGCAAATGAGAGCGTGTGGTTCGCCTCGAGACCCGATTCTCTGGTGGAGTTGATATCATATGGTTTATAATACACCATCTCGCATTTAAAATGCATAACATTTATGGCATTAAGCTACACTCCGTCATCACGACATGATTATTACTACTGAAATGTTATTTACTATGGTAATTAAATTATTTAGTTGTTATGAAGTATATCTGCATATGAGACTGTTATAATGATGGATGTGAGTGTGTATTAGACGGTAATGATTGTAATAGGAACCAGTAGTAGGACATACCACCGATGGGTTACACGATCAAGACCGGTATTGACTATTATGTTATAGGTCAAGTGGTTATGGACATGAGTTCCCGGTTGAGCCGCTTTCTGGGACGCCTGGAGGTTAACCCCGTTGAGCGCTAATTTCGGGGGCGCCGGCTTATGGATTATGATATGTTAAAGGTCGGAGGTAAGGACCCCGTTGAGCATTCTCTCGGGCGCCAAATATAGGTTATTGGATTAAGTGTCGACCGGAGTTATGACCCCGGTCGAGCATTCTCTCTGGGCGCCTGGGCCTTACTGATTTGGAAGAGAGCCGTAGGGCTTATAGTATTGAACATAGGGGTCCACGATGTCTTCGATTGATGTGATAGTTTCGTGTTATGACATGAACTACGCTGCAGCGATACATGATTATGTGAATTTCCATTAATATAATTTTCATTACCATGCTTAGCTTATGAATTACCATAAGTATGTATAACATTGTCAGGATATAGATGAATTATGCGGATATTAATCCTCACTCTCGACTCGCCTCACTTATTTTTCAGTACTATCGCCCTCTTCTTCGTATCCTTGATAACCCGCCGACTCTCTTCCTTCACGGCGGTTATATGTACTATTATGATATTATTAATCTTGTCTATTTTAATCTAGGTGTCACCAGCATTTCTAATATTCAGATATTTTGTAATTTAGATAATTTCATATTTTGTGTATGATGGATTGTGAGTGTGGACGGTGATTTCATCTCTCCGGCTGGATGAGCCAGTATCTGGAGCATATTATATAGGTAGGTTGACATATTGTCAGGTGACCGCATGATAGTTGGTATAAGTCTTTCACAAAGCCATTACTGGGTTTCTATGTATTTTACGCTTCCTCATTCCCTAGCGCCATTATGATCCCCAGTTTGGTCGTGGATAAGAGATATTCACGAGTGTGTAAAATGATCAAAATGATAAATTACATATTTTGGGCGGAGTGTTGGGGTAGATCTCCGTGGTGAAAGTCCCAAATGTTATTCACTGCTAGACTTGAATCCGCATGATAAGTTCGTGAAAATGTTGAAAAGGCGTATACTGGCCCGGCGGTAAACCTGGAACTGTGTCTACAAAAGAAAGAGGAAAGAAAAAAATCAGGTTTTGATAAATAAAATTAGAGGGTCTTTCAATGGTTTTAATATTGTGTCAAATCGATGACTGGTTTTATTCACATTTGGCATTCCGTGCATGAGGAGCTCATTGGGACTCAGGTCGTGAGCGTGAGGGGTTGCATCTCATGCTTTATATAGACATTTCATATAATAGTAAATAATTGTATGGAATGTGATTGATTGTTTATATATGTCATTGCACACTTCGTCGTGGGACCCCCTTTCAGGTACAGGGACTATCCAGGGAGATGACACTCACTAGAGGCCGCTTTTAGAAGAACTGGCTCAGAGCTTTGAGATGGTTTTCGTTTAATATGTATTAGAATTGTAGGTTTTAATATGTATTTGTATTAATGGTAATAAAATAACTCTTTGGACTATTGGAGTATAGTTAAGTACATGTTTGATGGAGTATTGATGGACCCGAGTGGCCATTTTTACGGTATGTCTCAGGATACGAGACGATAGATTTTCCTGGTCACGGGGTAGTCAACGGACACCCCGGGCACACGTCAGGCTTAAGAAGGGATTAAGAAGCAAGCCCAGTACTAGTGCCTGGCCCTTGATGGCATCCCCCAAACACAGACCCAAAACGAGGGCCCAAGTCACCCCTTCAAAAGGCTGGTAATATAATCAAAGAACTCGTACTAAAGGAAAATACCCAACCTTCACCAATTAGGGAAGTAGGATATTTCCTTATTATTGCCCATCAATTATCCCTTATTAATCGGTTTACGATAAGGAAATAAAATCTCTCACCCAATAGGAGAAATATCGTATCATCATCCAACTAGGAAACTGATCATAATGACCCATTATAAATATCAGGTCACCCCATCGGTGAAAGGTACGCACAAAACTTCATTCCTTAAGCAGGTTGATCTTCTCTTTCACTGGAAAGAACTGACTTAGGCATCGGAGAGGCAACGGGCGAACCCCCGCCGATCCTTTTCGTTTCTTGTTTTTGCAGAGGAGCCCGACATCCGAGTCGGCCGGATCGTGGCCCGCGCACTTGAGCACCTCCCGGGGCCCGGTTGAAAAAAACACTAATATCCACAACAATAATATGTGATTCCATGTTATAAATGATTATATATTATAAATATATATATTCTTGATGGAAAAAATGATCGACTTTTAAGGACTACATATTTGATAATAAAAAAATGTCTATGAATTGTCGTCAACAACCAACTGTTGACGACACAATTACCCACCATAACCAAGTCGAAATAAAACCCGCTGCATCAAATCGCCGATAAAAACATTAAAAAGAAAAATAAAGTCAAATCTAGATAAGTATAGAAGAAACCACTTTATTTAAAAAGAAAACCCAAATTCAGAGAAGAAATGATGAAAATGATGATTTCGAATCAATAATGATAAAAAAATCACTTTTTTTGTTGAACGAATAAGGACTTAAAAGAAATAATAGAGGGAATGATGGATAGGGCTTTCGGAGACATTTTTTGCCATACAACAAAAAAATATAAAGAATATAAAGAAATTAACACTTCCTAAATTTTTACTATAAAGATCATGAAGAAAATATTAAAAATTTAGTATTTATATAATATTTTTTATATATTTAAATATTTGGTATGGGGTTCCCGAGATAATAATAGTAAAAAAAAATTATGAAGAGAGAGCTCATTCTGTGGTTCTGTGGAGATTTACATATGTTTGAAAATCGAGATCATTAATTGAGCATTTTCAAATTTCAAACCCCAAAATTTACTGATCGACATATAGGTCCGATTCGCCCGACATTTCTCTAGAAACAAGTGGAAACACTCATCCCTCTCTTATTACCTCACTTCTCCTCATTATGCGCCCGATGAGAGAAAGCATCTTCCTCTTCTCGCCGCTTCACCGCCTAGAGTTTCAACGCCGCCCGAATTCCTCTCGTATCTCTCTCTCAACCTCTCTCCCGATTAAGGCCCTCGTCATGGATTCCTCCTACCCTGCGGATTTCGATATCTTTTCAAATTTACGTGTTACCGCGATACCTTATCTTTCTTTGTGCTTCTAATTTTCGTGTTTTTCAATAATTTTTTAATGTGTTTGTGTGGGTTCCATGATTTTCTTGATAATTTTTATTTCTGGGATCTCCAATTCTTCGTTGTTTATGGTGTTTATTTGATCTACATGGACGGTGATTTACACTTTGGTTTGTAGAGAAGTGATTATTTATTCTTTTGGGTGTGCTTTGATGTGTGGAGAAGAGGTTTTATGGAAATATTAAGATTTTTTTCTTTCATTTTTCTTTCGTGATGCGATGATTCGGGCATTTTTGGGTGCTAATAGAACCGAAAACAAGGAAAATTTTGGAAGTAACGTGGAATGCCTTTCTTTTATTGTTCCATTTATAGCATGTTCTTTCTTGGTTTTCATAAGTGAATAACTCATTTTATTGCATTTCGATCAATAGATATTCAGAGATCACCATCGACTCAAATGAATCTATTGAATTTCATTTTTCCGCAATAGGTGGATCATTAGTTATTTGGAAGAACTAGGTTGGTTGAGAGAAAAGCTTTGCTTGAAGTGGTTACAAGATCCGAGCTTACCTCGAATCTCAATCTTTATTATCGAGACATGGTTGATCGCATTGTCAACATCTTTCGCTATTGAACTTATGGTCTCTTTCAATTACGGGTTCTCAATTTTGATGAACTTCGAGGCTTATGTTGCCTGAATTATAGTAGAGGATAAACCAGATTAACATGTAATGAATTTGATAGTATGTTATATGAAAATAATAATTGATTTGTGAATTTCTTGTATAGGTATAATGAAAATAATATAGAATTTGTATGGGTATAAATTAGGAAAAATAATAATGACAGAATTTATAGTAATATCGTTATGAAAAATAATGATAACCAATTAGACGTTATGAAAATACAATGATAATTCAATTAGACGTTATGAAAATAATAATGATAGTTCAATTAGTAATTAATTAATTAATTTAATGAAAAGGGTAAAAGGTAATTCTTCCAATAGATACCCTAAGTATAAATTGGAGTAAGAAAAGAAAATTCTTTCTATTTTCTTGAATTTCTCTCCGTCAGTTAACTGGTAACGACGGCTTTCTGATCTAGTGGTTCAAGAACAAATTCTTCAGGTAAGATCTTCTTATTTTATTTTTCTAGATTTCTTTGATGTAGATTCTTTAATTTTCTGTTAGTTTAGATCAATCCTGAAGAAGGCAAATTTAGATTACACTTTCATTCTTTAAAAAATAAAATAAAATGAGGATTGTAGGTGGTCATACTCGACCATTTTAGTATGAGAATGAAAAAGTATTTAAGGATAATTTTGAAAAGAAAATAGTTAATAACAAATAAGATAAAGAAAGATCAATTTGTATAAATATATGTATTTATAAAGTATTTAAATATATATATTTCGGCAAGTAAATATTTTATTAAGGATTGAGAATTTTTTGATAAGGAATATGATTTAGAGCAATTATTTAGCAATTATAGGAAATAATATCCGTTAATAATACTTGTTGTCATATATGATAATTGTTCTATGAAAGGTTAGATGAGCATTGTATAATAATTTAATTTGTAAAATATTATTAATATTATTTCTTTATAGTAAAAGATTTAGTTCGATTAAGAGCATAAAAATAAATAAATTATTAAAATAAGATCCTGTAAGTGAATATGAGTTTTATAAAATTTGTAAACTACTAATTCAAATAGTTATCATTTGGAACAAATTTGTCAATATGTTTGAGGTGAACAAAAAAATCATGTTAATAGAATAAACTTTATAAATCACAAATTTTATAAAATATTTAGAAACCCATTAACTTTTATTATTATGGATTAAAAAATTAAAAATAATATCATTGTTAAGAATATCAAATTAGGAAAGTTTTAAGAATAAATAAGTAATGATGATAGTTTTTTCTTATTATTTTAGGAGAAATATTTCATTGAGGTGAAATTCTTCGGATTAGCTCTTTCAAAGCTTTTGAGTACTGCTCGAGGTGGATATTAATGCAAGCATTCAAAAAGAAAGTGTTTGTTTTTATTTCATTTGAGGATGAAAATTGTTTTAACTGAAGTATATATAATTTTGGTTTATGAAAAGTTTTACTTTTTTTATTTATCTGATTATCCATGGATCAAAAAAGTAGTTTTGTATGATTGTACTTTTGAGATTTGTTTTGTTTACGAAAGAAAATGTGGAGATATGATGTTTTGTAATTTGAACTTTTGAATGAAATATTTGACTCGTTAGTTCGCCCCCAAGCCAACTGGAATAATAATGACACTGCTCAGCTCCTCACAACGGATATATTAAATGACCTTACATTTTCTTATATAATGTAATCGATTTTGAACCCCACCCTCTAGGGGTTTGGTTGTAGGCAGCAATTAGGTAGTGTTTGGTTCCATTCCACCTAAAAGAAACAATTCATGGCCAGCCACCAATTCTGAAAGTCCTGCCATGGTCAGCACCATTTGATATTGACATCTTAAAAATATATTTGAAATGTATTTGATTTTGGATTTGATATGAAAGTGTTTGAATCGAAATTTAATAATATGAAATTGTTTCGATCACATTTGATAAGAAATCGATTGAAATGAGTGAGAATGTTTTTGAAGTATATTTTGTTAATGTTCCAACTTATTTTTGAATCAAAAATTTTGAAGAAAACACTCCTATTTGTTATATGATTGAAAACTTTTGATCCATGAAAATGTATTAATATTTTATCGGGCTTTGAGCTCACCTTATTCTTTTCGACAAATTTTTCACAGTACTTTTAGTTTCCAATTTAAGAGATGGCTAGGTTAGATTCGTCATCATTATGATTTGGATTAGAACTTATGTTGGATCATGCTGAACTAATAAGTTCATGTTTATGTGAAATGTCGGGGTTTTTAAAATTAATTGAGAAAGTCACTTAGGATGATAACATCTGCTTTTATATTAGTACAAAGTCGGGTTTGAGAGATCCCAAATATTGCTATATTCTCGAACAAATTTTTATATGACATGCATAGTTGAGATTTATTTAAAAGTAATTTTGTCGGCATGAAATTTGAATTTGGAGAATTGGAGCAATTTAGAAAGTTAAGATTTACTGGACAGTGTTTCGTACTGGACAAAAATCCGCACAAGGAAGGTTAGTGTCGTTTTCTCATACCAAACCTTCAGCCTAAGGCTTGAAGGTGTGAATTGGACAGTCATGCCCATAGGTGGGTTTTGGGCGTGACAGAACACGTTCGCATTTTCTCTCCTTTTATTTTGTGCTTGAATTAAAGATTAAGTCACTCGTTAATCAAGCCTATCTTGTTTTGCTAGCAGTTGCTTTGTTGATTGTATCCTCTTATTTTTGTGACCAACATATTAGATGTTCCATTTGCTGTTTTTTTACCAGCATTTTTGCTAATCTTGTATGCCTTTTTTTTTGGTAGGTGGACTTCTCTGAATTTTCACGCTTCTATGATTTTGTGTTCTTTATGTGCCGTGAAAATGGTCAAAAGAACACGAGTAAGTAATCTCATCAAATCAATGTAGACATCAAATTGGAATGTCTCGCTTCGCCTTATGCTTAGAACATATATTTGCTTGCATGCATGCATGTAGGCGCGCCATTACCGCTGGTTCCTTAATTATTTAGATTGGGACTCTAATGGCATGCCATCTCCTTTATGCTTTGGGTTGTCCATTAGCACCCTTTTCCGAGAATATATTATCGCTTACAAATCAACATGTCATTCTTTATGTCACTTGGAAAGTTCTATGAGTTTGATCTATCATCGCTTTGTTGAGCCTATAAATTTGATGTCTCGAATTTAAGGTTTAGCCTTTATTGTATTGTGTTCCCTCAGATCTGATTTAATTTATTCAAGGCAACTAATCATTGGATTCTTCTTAGAAAAATCAACGACATAATATCTCTGAAGATACTTGGCTGCAAGTTCTAGCCTTCAACCGTTGTGTACATGAAAACCTTGAAGGGTATGATCCAAAAGGTATTAATTTCTATGAATATGTATTGTTACTTAAGTCAATGTAATGAATATTTGATCTTCCATGGTACACATTTTAGTGTATTTATTGCACCCTCGAGGCTGGTATGCATAATGTTGTTTTATTATGAAATGTGTAATCACATTGTTATGGTAATTGTTGTTTCGTAATTGATGTTGGGTTTTTCTGCGGGGATCACTTGGATTGATAGTATTATGGATAAGAAATTATCGATGCGAGGAAACTTTAAAAATGAAAACAAATGTTATTAAAGTTTAAAACTCGAATCGTTTTTAATGTACCTATCCGAGACTTAACCAAATGTATGTAACATGCAAGTCTTAGCCGCTTGATGATTTTGCTCCGCTGTTTTAATTGATGATTTTGTCGAAGGGCATGTAATGTTTGTTTGCTTCCATGGAATTACTTCATGGACTTTTTGCTATTTCTTTATGATTATTATCAATAATACTATTTTTTTTCATTTGAAACTTCTTATGATCCGTTTCATTTGAAATTCAACTATAAATGGGAAAACTAGGCTATGTATCGATTTGAAACTATTTGAAAATGAGTGACAAAAAATCTTATTTGAAGCCCAACAACATGTGAGCAAATATTTGAGATAAAGAATGATTGCACGTGACCAAGCTTTGTTTTTTTCCAAATTTATTACGGATTTGCACTTGTTTATATGGTTGTAATCTATAGTTCATCATGGTTGTATCCATAATGTTTCCATGACTTGTACCTCGAGATTTGGAAACAAAAATCTTGGTTAGGTGCAATCCTCTTTATCAAATATTTGGTCACATGCTAGATTGGGCTTCAAATAAGAAATTTTGGTCCTCATTTTTTAAATACTAAATTGATAATTTAGCATAGTTTCCAAATTATAAATTCTCTTTAATTGCTGAATTGCTCAAAGATTTGGCACCGATATTGGTAAAAACAAGATGATGCTATTTACATACCCCGGCCTTTGTATCTCCTGTGTATATTTAACTAGAATCTACAATTTTTTATTTGTCGAGTCTTTAAGGTACAGAATATTGAGTCCCTGAAATTGACATTGCCTAGTGATTCAAACACATCCCTCATCCCTCCTCATTTTGTGGGATGGGCTGTATGAAGAGAAAAGCGTTACATGCTAGAATGCGAATATCAGAAACACAACTGATCTCATCAACTGCCTCCATGCTTGAGGCTAAAATAGGGGTTGCATCATGGTTCAAATCCACAAGATGTTCATAGTTTATATTTCAGACCTCGAATCATTAGTATTCCTTTCTAGTGGTTTTAACATGTGTTGCTACATTTTCAACTAAAGATTTTGAAGTTATGAGTTGATTATGAAACAAGGCCGCATTTTGCTTCTGCTTGAAGTTCCTTGTTTTGAAGATAATCAAGAGTTCGGTGACATAGATTATCAAGCAAAGATAGAGGGTCAATAGATTGAGTAGAGCTGAGGTAGAGCATGGTCTAAAATTCTAATTCCTGTGTGTATGCCATCTCCGACAAATGAAGCTCGCCCTTTCTCTCTTTTTATTTTCTATCCGTAGGAATGCCGCAAGGCTGAGTGCACAGAGAATGAGAGAAGTGCATACCAAATAAGATAGATATCCCCCCACGGAAGGGTGTAGGGATGACACAATGGCCTGATTTTTAGATTCCCCATATCCCCATTTATTATTTCTATTCTCAGTTCCCATCGATTACATTTTTATCCCCTTCCTCACATCCATCGAGGACGATACCCATACCCTCTACCCAAATACCCTATTCCAATTCTGGTGGAAGGAATTATTTGTGAAATCTATAAAAGTGACATGGTAAAATGATATAAAGAAAAAGAAGGCCAAAATAAAAGGTTAAAATCCACTTGTTTTTACCTTTAGGGGACTAGGAACTAAAGATCGTGTAAAATTTGAATTTGACAAATCTCTTTAATAATTCATTAAAGAGATTGATCTCGAACTACCATTATAAAGAGGATTCAAAGATGAATCTATGAACAACAATTTATTAGAAACACAAGACAAAGAAATCGAAAATGTCTTTTTAATAGATAGTGAGGGTTTTTAGGCTTTTTTAGGTCTCTATGTAGTTTGAAGCCGCACTCTTACTTGGTAGGTGAAGGAATATGGCATTTTTGGGCCTTCCTTCCAACTATGATGAAATGATAGGAGGAAACTCTGAAGGAAATGAAGAGATTATTTTTTGCAAAGGACTTCCCAGAAGACGAAGATACGAGGTATATAGAGAGAGACCAAAAGGTAAGCCATCTTTTCACTCATATGTCGATCATTACTATATCCAATGATTTTTTTTTTTTTTGAAAATTTTTCAGATTTACTTTGGAGACAAAAGGAAGAGATATTATCTATGTCTTACATTCAAAGAATGAATTTTCGAGAAAGAAAAACAAAAATGTAGGAACTATTTCATTCATTTTTAAAAACTATTTTCCGTTACAATAAATATATCAAAGTGTACAATGGAAGATCAAGTATTCATGCTATGACTTAAGTAAATACATATTCATAGAAATTATTATGTACTTTCCGATCATACCCTTCAAGGTTTTCTATGTACACAACTTGCTAAAGGCTAGAACTTGCCGCCAAGTATCTTCAGAGAGATGAGGCTTTGATTTTTTCTAAGAAGAATCCAATGATTGGTTGTCTAAATAAATTTAAAAATAAGATGGCTGTGAACACATACAATAAAGGCTAAACCTTCTGATTCGAACATCAAATTTATAGGCTCAATAAAAGAAACAATGATAGATCAAACTCATAAAACTTTCCAAAGTGACATAAAGAATGGCATTTTGATTTGTAAAAAGCAGTATAATATATTCTCAAAAAAGGGTGCCAATGGACACCAGCATAAAGGAGATGGCATGCCATTTGAGTCCCATTCAAATAATTAAGGAGCCAAACAAAGGAATTGCTTCAGAGGATGGCAAAACTATATATGTCAGGAGAATTTAAATCGTAGTTCATAATTGGACTCCACTTTTGGTTTGTAGGCTGGATATTATAACACAAACTGTGAAAGAATCAAACTCGTTGGTTTATCTTAACAATCTCAACAAAGTCCTTATGTCCTAGGGGTTTGTGCTAAGGAAATGCAAATCCTACCTCCTAATTGAGCCAAGTATCATATTACAACCCCTATCCACTCATAGTTATCCCATCCCACCTCAGAAAGAGTTGTGTGGGTTACCTAAACAATACCGTAAGTTACAACTTAGGACTTCTTAAAAGGGCCACACTTTCAAACTCATTATGTAACTTAGAGGAAAATACTTAATTTATGTTACAACTCGCAAGATTGATTTTAATTTGAAAACACTTTAAATAATGAGGAAAATAAAGGTATCAATCTGATTGAAGCTTAATATAGAACAAGGAATCCTGTTGTCCACAAAGAGAGAGCTCCTTCACTTAAGTACTATACATCTAGTCCTAACTTTAAGCCTTTAGAAGATTTACCATGAGTGGATTTTTCTTTCATTTCATGTAAGAAAAAGAGAATATGCTTAAGGGGCCCTTGAAAGGCCACAAGGTACACAACATAGTATAGCAAATATGCATTAAAAAGGCTACCCAACAAAAGAGAGAACAAAAACAAGCCCCTCTTCTTACTTGAGTCAAAGAACTCGATTATCACAATGCTCTAATAAGGATGTCTATCGCTAACACAAACAACACAAGTGCATGATTGGCCTCTTCATAAAAGCCCTACTTTCTGAAACAAACTTGGTTTCTTTCTTTTCTTCCTCTTTTTTTTTTTTGATAAGAAGAAGAAATATATTCCATTAGAGAGCTACCAAAGTGGCGACTAAAGAGAGTACAAGGAACAAAACCATGACCCCACAGAACACCACAAAGCCAAAAAACTAATTTAACAGTAGCACAAAAACACCCAAAAAGGGAGGCTAAACAAAAAGTGAACAATTCCCAAAAACACCTACAAAAAGGAAAAACCACAAAACGCTCAAAATCACTGGATCCTGGAAGTCAGCACTAATGAACTCAATAAGCATTGTAGTGCTCTCTTTAATGCATAATGTAGTTCCCAAATTAAAGGAAATACAAAAAAAGAGGACTTTAATCTCCGGATAGACAACATTCATCTTCAAAAGCAATTTTGTTTCTGCTTTCCATATATAGTCTAAAGCATAAAGGCCCACCTCCACACATCCTTTTTTTTTTGCCTATAAAGACCATTCATCCTTCCAAAGTTTGTAAGACGTAACTAGGAAGGACCGAATGGACACCAAAAAAAGAGAAGAAAATATGTCCCATAACACCTTGTCACACCGCCAATGAAGCAAAATATGGTCTGGTTGCTTCTTCTTTCATTTGCACAATGGTAAAGCACTATTAGCCAAGGGTCTTCTCTCTTCTGAATCTAGTCAAGAGTCGAGACCTTTTCCACAGCCCCAAGAAAAGAAGCATGTTCTGGACTATATCTTGGGCTGCCAAATGATGTTTACAGGGAAATAACAATGGGAAGCATAATCCAAAACTTTAAACATGGATTTGACAGAGAAAAGCGCTTTTTTTTTCTTCCACCTACCTCACCTTATCCTCCAAGCTTGGTTGCACTTTTGTTCGGCTGAGGAAAGTAAGAAAATTTTTTACTTCCACCAATTCCCAATCATTGAAGGGTCTCAAAAAATGAGGATTCCAACATCCTCCTCCCTCATCCAGGCTCCACATCTCTTTAATCACGACGTCTTTGTGAGCAACAACAACAAACAAATCGGGGAAAGCATCACACAAAGTCATCACCACACCTCTTATCCTTCCAAAAGACTCATCCCATTACCTCCTCAGCCAGCCCGTACCACCATCCCATACTTTCAAGCTCTTCCAAACTCCAACTCCGTAACCAGCCCTCACCATTTTGGTAACAACCTCCCTTGATCCTCCCCGTTGCATTTAACTCTAATTAAAACATTTAAAAGGCACTGCTTGTATAAAGCCCAACTCCATTTACAAAGAAGGGCCTATAAGAGTAGACAATTTCTTAATTATTTAGATAGGGACTGGTGTACCATCTCCTTTATGCTTTAGAGTCCATTAGGCACACTACGAGAATATATTATCTTTGCTTTCTGAATCGAGAAATGTCATTATTTATGTCACTTTGGAAAGTTCTGCCAGGTTTGATCTATCATTGTTTCTTTTGTTGAGCCTATAGAATTTGATGTTCGAATCGGAAGGTTCTTTATTGTATCGTGTTAGGTATCTTATTTTTAAATTTATTTAAGACAGCCCGATCATTGGATTCTTCTTAGAAAAATCAGCGACATAATATCTCAGAAGATACTTGGCGGCAAGTTCTGGCTTTAAGCCAGATTTGTGTACATAGAAAACCTTGGAAGGGTATGATCCGGAAGGTATTAATTTCTATGAATATGTATTGTTACTTAAGTCTTCATGAATACTTGATCTTCCATTGTACATTTTAGTGTATTTATTGTAGCAGAAGAAATAGTTTTCAAAAACATGAATGAAATAGTTCCTACATTTTTGTTTTTCTTTCACCAATTTATTACGTGTAAGACATAAATAATATCTCTTCCCCTTTTGTCTCCCAAGTAAATCTTGAAAATTTTCCAAAAATAAAAAATAAAAATCGATAGATATAGCAATGAATCAATATATGTGAGTGAAAAGGTAACTTACCTTTTGGTCTCTCTCTATATGCCTCGTCTTCGTCTTCCTAGGGAAGTCCTTTGAAATAATCTCTTCATTTATTCCAAGGATCCTCCTATCATTTCATCATATTGGAAGGAAAGGCCCAAAAATGCCATATTCCTTCACCTACTAAGCAAGGGTCTGGCACAAACTACACAAGACCCTAAGAAAACCTAAAAACCCTCTCATAAAAAGACATTTCAAATTCTTTGTCTTGTGTTTCTAATAAATTGTTCAATAGTTGGCATGCTGAATCATACACATAATGGACTAGTTTATATCAATCTCTTTCATGAATTATTAAAAAGAAATTTGTCAAATTCAAATTTTACCTGATCTTTAGTTTCTAGTCCCCTAAAGGTAAAAACAAATTAGGATTTTAACCTTTTATTTTGATGCTTCTTTTATTTCCTCTATCCCATGTACCACCCTTCTTTCACTTTTTATCCATGATTTTCTAAAATAATTCATTTCACAAATTGAATGAGGGTAATTTGGGTAGAGAAATTGTGGAGTATGGGATCCTCCAATGGATGTGAGGAAGGGGATAAAAAATGTAAATCTGATGGGGACGAGAATAGAAATAATAAATGGGGATGGGGAATCTAAATGCCATTCTTTATGTCACTTTGGAAAGTTCTATGAGTTTGATCTATCATCGTTTCTTTTGTTGAGCCTATAAATTTGATGTTCGAATCATAAGGTTTAGCCTTTATTGTATTGTGTTCCTGTATCTTATTTTTTTACTTTATTTAAGGCAACTAATCATTGGATTCTTCTTAGAAAAATCAATGACATAATATCTCTGAATATACTTGGCAGCAAGTTCTAGCCTTCAACCGTTGTGTACATGAAAACCTTGAAGGGTATGATCCAGAAGGTATTAATTTATTTGAATATGTATTGTTACTTAAGTCACTAGAATGAATATTTGATCTTCCATGGTACGCATTTTAGTGTATTTATTGTAATTCTTGAGGTTGGCAT
The DNA here is from genome assembly GCA_016808115.1 of Tetrastigma voinierianum. Taxonomy (NCBI): domain Eukaryota; kingdom Viridiplantae; phylum Streptophyta; class Magnoliopsida; order Vitales; family Vitaceae; genus Tetrastigma; species Tetrastigma voinierianum. Next base: position 487,871 of record JAEQBH010002304.1, on the reverse strand, counting down.
GCATAATGTTGTTTTATTATGAAATGTGTAATCACATTGTTATTGTTTTTGTTGTTTAGTGATCGATGTTGGGTTTTTCTACGGGGATCACTTGGAATGATAGTATTATGGATAACAAATTATCGATGAGTGGAAACTTTAAAAATGAAAACAAATGTTATTAAAGTTTAAAACTCGAACTGTTTTAACGGCCCAGATGCAGGGACTTAACCGACCAGATAGTCTACACGCTTGAGGGTTTATGATAGGAAGAATTTGTGAGGATTAAATTTTAGCATCTTTAAGTTGTGACATGCAAGTCTTATCTATCCTCTCATTGCTGGTTAATTATGATTCTAATGCAGTGCTTGGCTTTGTTTGCAATTGATGATTTTGTTGAGCACATGTACGGGTTTGATTTGCTTCCCCGGAATTACTTTCATGGAATTTTATGGTTATTTCTTTATGATTATTATCAATAATACTATTTTTTTTCATCTGAAACTTCTTATGATCCGTTTCATTTGAAATTCAATTATATATAGGAAAAGCTATGCTAAAGGTATCGATTTGAAACTAATTGAAAAATGAGGACAAAAAAATCTTATTTGAAGCCCAGTTCAACATGTGAGCAAATATTTGATAAAGATGACTGCACGTGACCAAGCTTTGTTTTGTTCAAAATTTATTACAATTTGCACCTGAGGTTTACATGGGTTGTACCCATAGTACATCATGCTTGTATCCAAATTTTCCATAGCTTGTTTCAGATTTGGAACAAAGAATGCGGCTACATGCGATCCTCTTTTATCAAATATTTGGTCACATACTAGATGGGCTTCAAATGGAATTTTGGTCTCGTTTTCAAATAATTTCAAATTGATTGGTTCCCCCATTATAAATTCTTTTTAATTAGAATTGCTTTCAAAGTAGTTGGCACTAATATTGTTAAAAGCAGAGATGATGCTATTTGCATACCACTGGGTCTTTTGTATCACGGTGTATGATGAACTAGAGATCTACAATAATTGTTTATTTGTGGAAGGGTTTGTGATCAACTGTTTTTTAGGTGTGTTGAGTCTTTTAAGGAAAAAATATGAATACTAGTCCTTGAAATTGACATTGTCTAGTGCTTCTCAACACATCCCTCATCCCTCCTCATTTTAATGGGATGGGGTACATATGAAGAGAAAAAGCGTTACATAAAGCGAAGTCACCCAAACATACGAAACACAATCTTGATCTCATCAATCTGTCTCCATTCTGGAGGCTAAAGAAGTTGTAGAATATTGTTCAAAACTTGATAGTGTTCATAAATATATTTAATTAGACTAGAATCATTAGTATTCCTTTCTTAGTGGTTTTAACATGTGTTGTTACATTTTCTTTGAATTTGCAAAGATTTTAAGTCATGGTTAGGTTAAAAGCAGTGCATTTTGAGCATGCTTGAACTTCCTTGTTTTGAAGATAATCGAGTTCGAGGACATAGATTTTGAAGAAGATAGAGAGTGGCTCGATATGATTAGTAGAGTTGGGAGGGCGTAGGAGTTATGAAGGTTCAGTTCTAATTCTGGTGTATGCCCGTCTTTTAGGACAATGAGTTTGGCCCCTTTCTCTCTTTATTTTATATCCACTTAGGAATGTCGCGAGGTTGGAGTGCCTGAGAATGAGAGAAGTCAATACGAAATAAGATAGATATCCCCCCATGGAAGGGTGTAAGGATGACAATGGGTTGGATTTTAGATTCCCCATCCCCATCCCTATTTATTATTTCTATCCTCATCCCCATCGGATTTATCTTTTTTATCCCCTTCCCCACATCCATTAGAGGATCGGGTCCCGAAATACCTATTCAATTGTGAAATGAATTGTTTAGAAAATCATGGGATAAAGTGAAAGAAAGAAGGGTGGCACATGGAGACGAGAGAAGGAAAAGAAGTGTCAAAATTAAGGTTAAAATACAGCTTGTTTTTACCTTTAGGGATAGAAAGCGAAGATCAGGTGTCATGAATCTGACCAGTTTCTTTTTAATAATTCATAGAGATTGATGTAACCGAGTCCATTATGTGTATGATTAGACATACTTGACTATTAAACAACTTATTAAAAACACAAGACAACCAATCGAATGCTTTTTTAATATAAATAAATATATATTATATATTTAATCTTGTATTCATATCAGGGATGGGTAGGAGATACTGGACTAGTCCACGATCCAATCAGAAAATTTTTGAACAGATTATCCGAATATTTAGTGGGTTTAAAATGTTCGTCCATACCTCTTCCATTCGGATCAAGTATCGGATGGATCCATCATTGGATCAAAAGGGAAATTATCCTGAAGGGTGTCGATCTTTGAAGTATTTGTGTTTTTTATTTTTTCATCCATATTTTATGGCTATGCTATAAGAAAGAGGCTATTTTTTTCATACGAGTTTTATGATTTACTACGACATTGGCATTTATAGGACATTGTACATATCTATCATCTTTCTTCGCCCCGAGATTTTCGGATCGATTACAATGCGAATTCTTATAAGTATAGTGATTCAGAAGCCCAGTCGAGTGAATATGATGACTCCCTCCCTGGTACGTCAATTTAGGAACTCTGGTTCCATAAATTGTTTAAGTCATACCATCACGAGACTAATCCCTTTATGAGTTGAGGGAACCATAGAGTGTGAACTACACCCTAAATACGTTCATACGATCTAGATTACTAAGTAGTTGGGAATCTGATATTTCATTCTGTATTCAGTGGTGATTCATAAATTCTTTAAACCGATCCATATCGTAATACGTCTAAAGAGTAAAAGCGAATAACAATATCTCTTAATTTAATCAATTACAATTATATTAAGTACTCTGTTATTTTAATGAGCAAATCAAATAAATCATATCTTCTTTCCTTGGTACCCTCAGAGTTTTTAACAACCTCAATGAATTGGAAATCATGTGAAACGACTTATGCCACAGTCATTTGGGTTTGTTGTTTCTATTGCGGGATTGAAACTCTACAGTAGCTTGAAAGTCGCACGAGACATCGAGGGCGTAGGCTGGGCGTCGATTCAGCACGCGACTCCGCGAACTTGAAGGCAATGAGTGAACCCTAGCGAAGCAAGCAAAGGTTCATGTGCGGTCGAAGGGATTTGCAGGGCTCTTTTCGACGACAGGGTTCATTTGTTTTTTCATTGTAAAAGCAGTCGCATGTTACATTTTGTTTAGGGCCAAGGGAAAGTTGGAATAGGTATACTCTCTATTAATGTTTGTGGTCTTATAGATGTGGAAACTCTTGAAGGAGGAAGGGTATGGATCTATTTGCTAAGTAAAAGAAAGAAGTGTTTTGATGTTTTGATATGTTCGATCGGCTGTGATTGATTTAGTGATATTGATTGCCGTGGTTGGTGCCTTGTATGGCTGATCTTCCTAGGAATGCATGATGCATAAAATAAGATGGCAATAAGTTGTGTATGGATTATAAACCATTGGTTATATAGGGAATATAAGAATCCTATTCAATGTAGTTGTTGCTTAGGTTATGAATTTATTCTTTTATTCTCGAATATCACTCCACGATTGCGGGTTTGCGGATGCGAGCATCTATGGTGCATAGATTAACTTCTTTGAGTAGGAACTTAGGAACTTTGATGGGTTCCAAGTTGTATCCCCGATTTTATAAATTCAATTCAGGTAGTATATAATAAATGATTTGGTGAAAAGTGAACAATTCCCTGTTGGCGTAGAAATAAACCATTGCTTTTATGCCTTTTTTAATCATGAAGCTTTGGACACATTGTTTAGATTAGCATATTAGTGATAAATTTGAGTCATTCAAAAAAAGCATCCTCTGTGACATTGAGTATTATTCAAAAGCATGCCATTCTAAGACACCCCCCTCTTGAGGCGACTTGGGTTGGTGGAGGTACCACAAAAAAGGAAAAAAGAAACATGTTTGGTACCACATATTATTTTTAATAATATAATTTTATTTGTTTTTACTTTACATCATATTATTGTAATACTCTATTCTTATAAGAACGCCGCTGACGGAAGGTGTTATGTAGGGAGAGATCATCATGTCATTGCATGACATCCTACAACATTGATCGTCTTATGTTGAGAATGCAAAACTTTGGTTCTCGTGGCATTGTTGGTTGCTTCACGACCTTAGGAACAAGGGTCGATCAAAATGGGGCATGCGGGTTGTGCCTTAGGAATCGGTTCCTTCTCTGATCTCACGATTTCTTCCTCTTCTTCCAAGCGCAGAATGAAAAAAACCAACTTATGTATTAATCGGCGTTCACCGTAGATCTCCTCGTTAAGTGTACTTTTAGTGGAAAAACATACAACAATAATTAGGATATTGAATTGTACCTTATGTTGTCTCTCTCTTACCATCTTGTATTGCTTGATCAAACTCCTCTTCTCTGCTACCTAATGCATGCACACAAAATATACCAATAAGAAAAAAAAAACAAAAAAATTCTCAACCAAGAGATACTTTTTTATTCACATCAGTTATCTAGAAAACCTTAAGTTTAAGCAGTGAAGGATCCCGACCCGGATTAACCTCATGAACCCGAGGGGACCTCCCGGCACTCCAACGGATATAGAAACTTTTCCTTAAAACCATAAATTAAAATCCGTGAAATGACCTTTACAATTCTTCACATATCTTTTAAAAATAATGCGAGCGAAGTCTTAAAGAATTTCTTTCTTTTCTTTTCCAACATAGATTTTTCGGAAAATCGACGAGTTTCCTCTGTTTCGGACTTTCCCAAATTTCTGAAAACCTGATGAAACATTTAAAAACACTTCTAAACTGATTCATCAACTTCCATATTAGGACTCCTAGATCCACAACCCGATCGAAACACAATATACATATATACATTTATTTCTTTCAAATCATCAAAACATTTAAACCTTCTTCAATTCCATGCATAATTTTATCAAAAAATGACAAAATATTCACATATACAATATGCAAATTATTTTCAATGCAGTCACATGCGTCGTCTCCTCGATAGCTCGACTCCTTTGCACGGGGGGGTACTCTGCGATGCACTGTCTCGGAGTCACGAAAATATTTGTTGAAACATATGGAAAAAGAGTGAGCTAAACGAGCTCAGTGAGTGTACATTTTCATTTATATAACATTTTCAGTACATATCAAAATAATACATACTTATACAATTAAAATCCATTTATACATTAAACATTTATGCCTTAAACTTTCTTTCCATAAATACTTATACCATTAAAAATGATTTATGCTTTAAACATTTTATACCTTAAACTTTCTTTCAATAAATACTTATGCATTTAAAATCCATTTATGCTTTAGAATTTGTATGTAAACTTTCTTTCCATAAATACTTATGCATTTAAAATCCATTTTATGCTTTAAGCATTTATGCCTTAAACTTTCTTTCTTTATTTCTTTCTTTCATTCTTCACGATGGGCCCGGGAATAAACACAGGAAACGGTTTAAAATGCGACGGTGAGGGGCAGTCACATTCAGTCATAACCACTACGGCTGCGGAGAAACTCCGCGCTTTGCATAGGGTTCTAGTACTTTATCACGTGTAAGGATGTGCCTAGACACTATTTCCACCACTCGGTTGGTAACCTATAACTTTACCCTCTTAATCCTTGCAGCAAAAGTACTTGGCCGATGTCGGTCATAACGAGTCATAGGGGTTTAGGGTAACCATCGGTAAAACATTTCTTCAAAATACATTTATAAATACATTTTAAATCCTTTACTTTATCATTAAAACACATATGCATACTTTAAACATTTTTAAACTTTCATAATACCTTAACATATGCATACATATTTAATACACATATAAATATATGCATTGATGCAAGATAAAACAATGCAATATAAAACATTTCCATATGCCTTAACATTTACATTAAACTTTCAGTTTAACATTAAAACCATTCACTTTTAAAAAACTAAATTCTCAAATATCATTTTCACTCACAGTTCAGCTCAATTCCGCTGCTTCCCGTTGAGTTCCGTTCCCGTCCAGATGGTCCTTTTCACCTTTTCCAAAATCACAATTACATCTAACCATTTAATCCACCATAAACACTCATTCCTATAGTATTCTTATTCCTCTAGGAATCTATTTTATAGGAATTGGAATCAATCAATCGGATCATCAAACTAAAGTTATGGCATTTCATGCCAACTATGATCATTTGGAATTTTTCTAGTGACAGTTTGTATTACTCATTTTCCGAGGTCTTGACTTCATATTTGACACTATGTCCTTGCTCTCATTTTAAAGCTAAGGTGCTAAGGGTTCTATTCCAGTGGAATCACCCAATTCAAACAGAAACTCACTTTACGTCCAAATAACCGGGCTAATCTATGTTCAAAAACTGAACCAGAATTTGGCTTGCATGGTCCTACTTTGAGGTAAATTTTAGGCCACTTAGGATCAGAATTTGTGATACCTTCTTCCTAGCTGATTTGTTCTCCTTCAAGTCTATTTTACGTAGCCACTTAAATCACTCAAATTGGATCAAAATTGAGCAAGTTATGGCCAAAATACCAAAACTGGTCAAAACTGAAAACAGGACATTTCCTGTACCGAGACTGCTGCCCAAAAATTGACCAAAATGTGTTTCTCTTCCATTTTTTCTTTCACTCTAAACACTTAAATCTGATGCATTACCCATTTCAACATAACACACACAATTCACTATCAAACCCTAACCCTTACTCACTTGATTTTGTCAAACCTAACCTAAACCATGGCTTTCTCAATTGATATTAAATTCAGCACCATTAAACCTTAAATACCATCAATTTAACATCCATACCAGAATTTAAGACATTAAACATGGAAACATCAAACCCTAACTTTCCCACCATGAAAACTTACTTGTTTCTTGAGTTTCTTTTGGCTCCTCTCATGATTACCACTTGAAGATCACTTGAAAGCTTGAATGAGGAGAAAAATCACATCATACCTTTGCCTTCACTTTTCTTCTTGCTTCTCCTTTCTCTCCCTTTCTTTTCTCTCTTTTCTTTCCCTCTCCTTTCTCTCTCTGGGTTCCTTAACTTTTTGAGAGACCAAATGAATTATTTTGTTTGTCTCCCCATTTAAATATTCACTTTCCTTTAATTTCAATTTGGTCCTCCATTTCTTTTATATTGCCAATCAACTTATTTTGTTACATTTGAGCCCATGAACCTCATTGGTCAATTCTAATGAGTCACAAACCACAACTTAGCCCTTAAGAAATGTTTTGATTGGCTCTCATGAAAATATCTCAGCACATGGATTTTTCTCGGTTCACCTTATCTTTGCTTTTATCTGAGTTAAATGTCAAAAATATTCTATGGTCATTACAAACTTCAAATTGACCATGAAATATTTTAATTAAATCACTTCACATTGGATTCAGGCTTTGAAATCACCGAGAAATCCAGTTTAAAATCATTAAAATCATTATCCGGGACAGCAGCGTATTATTACGAGGAATTACGATTCGAATCACACGGAAACTATCCAAACGGACTCGTTTCACTTTATTTGAGTTTCGTTAGTCTTTTTATGATTTATTCGGACCTTTTCGTATTTTTCGGCTCAATTTAGAAAATTTCGTCTTGAGGCTCCCAAATTTCGATCCAGGAAATCACTATTCATAAATCTCCATTATCTTCTAAATATGCGAGTTCAAGTCCTTAGGAGCAGAAATTTTCTTCAAAATCCCTTTACCCAACCCCTCCATCAGGATAAAATAAGAAAAAAAAAAATCACTATTAATTTAGGGCACCGGGTTCACGATTTTAAATTTTCCACTTCATGCGAAAATGATGTCAGGCAGTTCTAGTCTGTCAGCGCCGACACATCGTTCAGGCCATCAAATCAGTTCGATAACTACTATTATAACATTCAATAAGGTTGGGGTTTTACAATCACCTCCTTATAAAAATTCCGATCCTCGAAATTTAAATTCTCATGTTGCTTCCTCTCTAGTGATTCATCCTGACACCTTTACTAAAGGAATCACTTTGTTTCAAAGAACCTAATCATTTCGATCAACAATTTGAACCGGTCTTTCTTCATACGTCAAATCTTCTTTCAATTCAACCGGTTGATCTCTTAACACATGTGAAGAATCTGTCATATACTTTCAAAGCATAGAAATGTAAAATATGTCATGTAATTACAGCGGTCGGTGTGACAACCTCAGTGAGCGCTACCCTCTCAATTATTTTCATAATTTCATAAAGTCCCGTATAGAGAGGGACTTAACTTCCACTTTCTTTAGAATATAAACACCCTTTCCCGGGTGATATCCTCATAATCTGATCCCCACCTAAATTCCAAATCTCTCCTTGGAGTTATCAACATAACTTTTAAATCGATCAGGCTATCTTTAATCATCATGATAGCTTTAACATTATCTATTGTAACTGAACAATTTATGAACCTAAAATTTTCTCTCTCCTTATCATCCCGACATAATGAGTCCTACTTCCTTATAAGGCATCATAAAGGCATGCATTTCAATGCTTTGCATGATAACTATTATTGTAGGAAAACTCCATTAATGGTAAATGTCTTTCCTAACTTCCTTTAACTCTAACACCTGAGCCTTGAGCATAACTTCCAATATGCATGAAACGCTGATTGGTCATCCGTGAAGTCATACAATCTCTTTTATATACAACTGTTGACTTCTCAACTAAGTCACTATTTTTCCATAGGTAGGAAATTGGCGATTTCGTCGATCTATCCCACAATCACCTATATCAACGTCATAACCACTGCGGCAAGTGGAAATAAAAAAAAATCCATCATGATTCTCTCCATTTCATTTGAGGATCGGAAGAGACTATAAGAACCACAAATCTTTGATGCTCAACCTTAACTTTTGACAAATGAGACATTTAGAAATAAGTCAACATCTTTCTTTATGCCTCCACCTTTAGTATTCCCTTAGGGGTATGATACATTTTAGTGTTTCTTTGATGCATGTACCATGTAGAGTGAGCCTCCACATGGTATTTATTTCTTAATCTTCATCTAGTACACATAACTTTTGTGACCTATAATCACTATACCATATGCCCGTACTAAAAGTCTTTTAACGCAGACTTCGACTTCACTTTTCAATTTAATCATGATCATCCTTGAGTCTATAGCGCTCCCTTACCTTGTCTATTAGTACGGGATAATATCTGTCAATTCTAGTCTACGCACCTAAAGACCTCAATTCCATAAATCTAGGGAGGTACACAACCTTTAGGTAGGAGATATGGAACCCGTAGGCTTCCTACTAAGAGCATCGCTACTTCACATTAACATCTGATGGTATCACTACCAGTGCACTGCTAATCCTTAATGAGTTCAACCCATCTCCTCTGGTCCTCATATTTAACTTTTTCTATGAATAACATTACATGCTCTTGCGGATCTGTAAAATTTTACATGCAACTCCATATCAAGAATGCCTCCATATACGTAGAGCAAAGACTACAACAAATAACTCGTTATGTCTCACAATTCCGCTCATGCTTTTCAATCGTCAATCATATGGGCAAGTTATCACATTTTCATGTTGCATTAACACACCCCTAAGCTCTAGAAGCATCACAATATAATGTATATCCTTCTGCCCCGACGAATTGTAAGAACTAGGGCTAAGGTCAAATTCCTTTTAGTTCATCGAATCTTTTCCTCGACATGTCTCTTACCATACAAACTTTTCATCTTTCCTGTCAATTTAGTCAAAGGATCCGCTAACTTTGAAAATCCCTTAACAACCTTCCGATAATACCCCCGCTAAACCTAGAAAACTTTGTATCTCTCGTCTCATTTAGGTGGTTTCCTTGGCTCACAATTTTCAATCTGAGGATCGTAAACCCCTTCACTGGAAATCACATGCCTTAGAAAGGCAACACCGTCTAACCGTAACTAGAATTTACTAAAAGTTTAAGTATACTAAGTAAATAGAATTTACTTTAGATGCCTCATGATCTTCATTATCGCTAAATAGATTAAAATGTCATCACACTGACATACTTATAACAAACTCGATCTAAATAAGGTCAAAGATCCTATTCATAAGATCCATAAAGCGGTCGAATATAAGTTAGTCCAACTAGTATGACTAAAAACCCATAATGCCTATACCGGTACTCAAATGCAGAATGTCTCTGATCTAATCTTTGACTGACGGCGGCACCTGACAGAGATTCATTCAAATACCTCTCGTAACGATCGTGCGATCGCCACCGTGGAACATTATATTTCACTTGACAATCAACACACAATCTTAATCATCATTTTTATAACGAACTGACACTACATGAATGACACGACAAACCCCGACTCATAAGTCATCCATTTATACTTTCAATTTTCAATTCTTTCAACTTTTAAGGTTAACATATAAAGTGTGCCTTAGCAATTGGTTCTGTCCTAGGGGTCATTTCAATCTAAAAATTAATATATATATATATATTTTTTATATATACCTAGAAGATCCTCTAGAAATACATCCGGAAATTATTTGACTATCAGAATATCTTCCATTCGACTACCATTATCCCTCACCTCAATAGCATAAGCTAGGTACCTTTGATATAACTTCAAGTATTTTACTAGCCCACATAATCGTCATATTATTGGTAGGTAGTATTTTCCGTAACCCACATAAACAACCTCTGCCTTCCTCGCTTATAGACCTAACCCTTTCCTATAACAACTCTTGTAGCATGATGTCTAGATAGTAAAACTCATGCCTAATATAACATCAAAGTCATGGATATCTAATAATATCAAATCCGCTTAAAACTCCTAGCCCTCCACAATCACTCATGAACAATCAACTTTTCCATACTTTTCCTAGGGTGGCAAAATTCTACCTGCATATTATCCATCATTATGTCTTCAATTTCTTCCATTTTCTTTCACAATTACAATTAACAATTCACTTAATGTCATTGATTCACTTAAGCTTAAATTAAAACCCATGCATTTTCAATTAACCATCTCATTACCCTCTATCCACTCACTCATGCCTTCCGTGACTTCCTATACCGCCATAATTTCTTGCTCTAATTTCCTTATCCTCTCAATGGACACCGTCGGGGCTCACTCTGGCCGGGACAGAAATGTCAGGCTAACATCCGAGCCATCTTCTAAAGGTATCCGTCCCTCCTACGACTTCAGGAGGCGGGCGTTCTAGCCAGATCATGTGTGGAGGAACATACGTGCACTACTCAACATGTTCCTCGTGTGGTGGTACTACTCGCCTCGGGGAGCTCTCCCGGTGGGGCTGGCTGGATCAGACGGCAAGATGTTTTCAGTAATTGTGGCTTAATATGTCATGTAATGCATATATGATTTTAAATCACATAAATTTTTTTTTTTTTGTTTTTTTTTTTTTTTTGAAATCTTAAAAGAAAACATTAAAACAATCATATAAAAATAAAATTTTCAAATCTTATAACATTTTCAAACTTCGCTCCGATACATGTTGAAGGATCCCACCCGATTAACCTCATGAACCCGAGGGACCTCCCGCACTCCAATCCGATATAGAAACTTTCCTTAAACCATAAATTAAAAATCCGTGAGCGAACCCTTTACAATTCTTCACATATCTTTTAAAATAATGCGAAAGCGAAGTGCTAAAAATTTCTTTTCTTTTCCAACACTTAGATTTTTTTTCGTGAAAATCGCCGTAGCTCTCCGTTTTTCTGACTTTCCCAATCTCTACAAACCCGATGAAAACATTTAAAAACACTTCTAAACTTCAATTCATCAACTTCCATATTAGGACTCCTCAGTCCACAACCCAATCAAACACAATATACATATATACATTTATTTCTTTCTAAATCATCAAAACATTTAAACCTTCTTCAATTCCATGCAGATTTTATCAAACATGACAAAATATTCACATATACAATATGCAAATTATTTTCATGCAGCCATGCGCTGCCTCCTCGATAGCTCGACTCATCGCACAGGGAGGGTACTCACCGATGCAATCTGCCTCTGTGTCCCGAAAATATTTGTTGAAACATAAGGGAAAAAGAGGAGCTAAACTAGCCTGTTGAGTGTACATTTTCATTTATATAACATTTTCAGTACATATCAAAATAATACATACTTATACAATTGGGGTAAATCCATTTATACATTAAAACATTTATGCCTTAAACTTTCTTTCCATAAATATACCATTAAAATCAGTTTATGCTTTAAACATTTATACCTTTAAACTTTCTTTCAATAAATACTTATGCATTTAAAATCCATTTATGCTTTAAGAATTTATGCCTTAAACTTTCTTTCCTTCCATAAATACTTATGCATTTAAAATCCATTTATGCTTTAAGCATTTATGCCTTAAACTTTCTTTCTTTATTTCTTTCTTTCATTCTTTCCTCATGGAACCTGTGGGAATAAACACACCGAACGCCTCGGTACCGACGGTGAGGGACAAATATGCCTACTATAACTAATTACGCCGCGGAGAAACTCACGTTTGCATAGGGTTCCAAACTATAGTACTTTATCACGTGTAAGGATATTACTCTAGACACCTATTTCCTCCTCAGTTAGTAACCTATAACTTTACCCTCTTAATCCTTACACGCCAAAGTATCGGCCGATATCACTATAATACCATAGGGGTTTTAAACCATCATGAAACATTTTTCAAAACAGACATGACACAAATATTGAACTTATTATTCATTAAATATATATATATTCTAACATTCAACCAGTAATGTAATTCTGTTTATATATTACATATTTAATACACATATAAATATATGCATTGATGCAAGATAAAACAATGCAATATAAAACATTTCCATATGCCTTAACATTTACATTGGGAACTTTCAGTTTAACATTAAAAACCATTCACTTTAAAACTAAATTCTCGTACATCATTTCACCTGCGCCCAATCGCCTCACTCCGCTTGCTTCCCGCTGAGTCTCGCTCCCGTCCGACAGTCCTTTTCACCTTTCCAAGAAAATCACAATTACACATTAACCATTTAATCCACCATAAACACTCATTCCTATATTCTTATTCCTCTAGGAATCTATTTTACTTAGAATTGGAATCAATCCAATCGGATCATCCAACTAAAGTTGTGGCATTTTCATGCCAACTAGTCACATGCATCGATTTTTCTAGTGACAGTTTGTATTACTCATTTTTCTGAGGTCTTGACTTCATATTTACAATTATGTCCTTATACTCATTTAAAGCTAAGGTGCTAAGGGTCTCATTCCAATTGAATCACTCCACCTCGAGCACCGAAACCCACTTTACAGCCCAAATAACCGCTAATCTATGTTCAAAAACTGAACCAGAATTTGGCTTGCACATGGTCCTACTTTGAGTAAATTTTTAGGCCACTTAGGATCAGAATTTGGCGATACTTTCTTCTTCAGTTTTGTTCTCCTTCAAGTCTATTTTACGTAGCCACTTAAATCACTCAAATTGGATCAAAATTGAGCAAGTTATGGGCCAAAATACTCAAACTGGTCAAAAACTGAAAAACAGATTACTTCCTGTACTGAGACTGCTGCCCAAAATTCACCTCAAAATGTGTTTCTTCCATTTTTTTCTTTCACTCTAAACACTTAAAATCTGATGCATTATACCCATTTCAACATAACACACACAATTCACTATCAAACCCTAACCCCTTACTCACTTACATTTTGTCAAAACCCTAACCTAAACCATGGCTTTCTCAATTGATATTAAATTCAGCACCATTAAACCTTAAATACCATCAATTTAACATCCATACCAGAATTTAAGACATTAAACATGGAAAACATCAAACCCTAACTTTCCCACCAAGAAAACTTACTTGTTTCTTGAGTTTCTTTGGCTCTCCTTGATTACCACTTGAAGATCACTTGAAAGTTTGAATTTATGAGAAAAATCACATCTCATACCTTTGCCTTCACTTTTTCTTCTTGCTTCTCCTTTCTCCTTTCTTTCTCTCTTTTCTTCCTCTCCTTTCTCTCCTGCGGTTCCTTAACTTCGAGAGATCAACGAATTATTTTGTTTGTCTCCCATTTAAATATTCTAACTTTCCTTTAATTTTTCACTTTGTCCCATTTCTTTATATTGCCAATCAACTTATTTTATTGCATTTGGAGCCATGAACCTATTGGTCAATTTAATGAGTCACAAACCCAACTTAGCTCCTTAAGAAATGTTTGATTAGTCTTAAGAGAAAAGCTATTCCATTTTATCGTATTTCTCGCCACCTTATACCGCTTTTTTTTATACCGATTAAATGTCAAAATATTCTATGGTCGTCTAAACTTCAAATTGACCATAAAAATATTTTAATTAAACCCTTCACATTGATTCCAAAGTTTGAAATCACCGAAATCGATTTAAAATCATTAAAATCGGTAATCCCATAAATAGCGTATTATTACCCAATTACGCCTCAATCACCCGAAACTATCCAAACGGACTCCGCTTCTCATTTATTTCCCGCTTTCGTTAGTCTTTATGATTTATTCCCAGACTTTCAGAGCTGCTCACTGCACTCAGCCAAGCAGGCCCAATTTCATCCTAAATCACTATTCACTTAAATCTCCATTATCTTCTAAATATCAGTTCAAAGTCATAGGAACTGAAATTTTCTTAAAAATCCCTTTGCAAACTCTCTCCATCCATAAAATAAGAAAAATCACTATCTATTAGGGGCACCCGTTACAATTTTCGAAAATTTTCACTTCATGCCCAAATGATGTCTCAGAGCGTTCTAAATTTAATCCACCCGCTTATCATTAGACCTCAAATCATTTCAATAACTATACTTATAACATTCAATAAGGTCAGGGTTTTACAAAGGCCACTAGCCATGCAAAAGCTAAATATGATTCACAACTGAAAAGTCATCTGAGGCACAGCTAATTAAATATGTGGAGAACAAGTAATGAAACAGAAAATTCCTTTATTTCATCAAAGTAGGCCCAAAAAACATACCTGTGAGTAAACTGAGCACCTCTCCACCGCCCAAATATCGCTGTGGAGTTTCAAGTCAATCTAAGATGGTGTTCTTTTTCACAAAGAGGGTTTTGACTAAGCATCAAACTTAAACAAGATCTCCCACATGTAAATGTTTTCTATAGCATTGAAATGTCTAAATCCAAAATGTCATCTATAAATTTTATTTTCTTTTTTAACTCTTGTTCCAACAATCGCAGAGCTGCTGTCTATTACTAAAAGACCCCCACCTGTCTACTCCAAGGTCCAATGGAGTCCTCAGGTAAATTGGTATCCGTAGCTTTTCCTCCTCCCCCCACCAATTCCCTCTCGTATCTCTTCATGTTGTTCCTTCATCCTTGTCGCAGTTGAAATTAAATTGCCCGAGCAAACCGAATGCTTATGAAGTTTCCCAATTCATTTTTGAATGATATTAACCTCTCGTTTCGATTGAATGGCCTTTGGCAAGTGGCCTCGAAAGCTGCTTGTTCTTCCGTACCCTTCCACCTGGCCAACAGTGCAAGTAGAGGATTCAATGCTCTAAACCAAATGTGCAAGGTTCAACCAATTAAACAATCATTAAATTCATTAGCAAAATAAATAAAGGCATTCATAACTTTTTCCTAGAAGTGTCAAATGTTACATTATGATGAAGATCGCATTAAAGAATGGAAACGATGAGTAGAAATCAAATTGAGTTACTAATAACAAAATTCTTACATTTCTTAGGCTCCTTCTCTCTCCACCAGAAGTTCTGCTTGAAATGCTAAAGCTTCAAAATAGAGGAATAAATAAAATCAATCAAAAGGCTGTATAAACATAGTTAAAAAAGAAAATAAAATGTGGATTTTCAATCTAACTCTTCCCAATCTGAATTGATTAACTTTCCACGTTTCTATCCCAAGACAGTTTCGCTGTCGCAAACCAGAAGTGCCAATTTCATTCTCCTTGCTATTCCTCTTTGATTCATTCTCATCCTGAGATCTGGGTACCAGACTGTGATTGAATGTGCATCTCTCCCAGACCAAGATACAGGTCCACTGTTCCTAGCTTTTTCAATGGTTCCATCCTCACCTGTCACTACCATTCTCACCTTCCCCTACATCCTTTCCATCAATTCCGTAGTTTTGGATCACCAGGTCTTCTTCTACTTCTACTTCTGCCTTGTCTTCACTAACATCCCTAATCTTGAATAATCCTTCCAGAGAAGCCCTCAGATACTCTAAAGGTTCACAGAGGCACTTCCAGAGGCACTTTGATCGGGAGGCTAGATGGGTTTTTGTTCCGTGGAAAAGCTGGATTCCATGGCCATATCACGTATAAACTCGGAAGTCGGCGAGGATGTTATCTAGATCTTGGACGCATGTAAGAGGGAGTGGTATTCTTATAGAGGCTGATTGGTTCCATAGATAGAATGTTGAATCCTTTCCTTTCCTTTTTCCGGTGATTCTTGCATCTTGTTTCAACAGTGGTACTTGGTTTCAAAACTAAATGATGAATCCTTGAAAGGAAATTGAAGGATTTAGCAAGCAGATTATTTCCTTGTGGGCAACCGATCTTCCCCAGTTATATTCAATGCCAGGAAGACGAGAGAGAACAAAAAGAAAGTTACCTTTTCTGGATTTGCTTTTGTTTTTTGTTTTTTTTTCAAAAATATTATTTTCATCCAAAACTCAAAAGAATCTACCAATAGATTGTATTACTAATATATCTTTCATGAGTTAAAGATTATGTTTGGTTCAGAGAAAAACAAATAGAGAGATAAAGTAAAGATAAAAAATAAAATTAAAGTCATAAATTACTTCTTTATTTTATTTATTTTAATATATCAATATAAAATTTAAATAATTTTGAAATACTAGCTAATATTAATTATATTTAATTTTCTTATGAGGATAAAGTAAAATATTCCACTATTACTAATTATTTCTTCTCGATATTTATGTTTTATACGTAATGAATTGGTGAAAGAAAAACAAAAATATAAGAATTTTTTGATTGAAAACTATTTTCCAAAAAACAATAAGAATAAGAAAATCGGTAAACAAGTTTTTTTTTTTTTAAGAAACACATAAAAAACATTGAATTCAAATAATAATAATAATTTTCAAAAACATAAAAATGAAATTGTCTGCGTTTTTTAAAACTGTTTTCAAAAAACATGAATGAAACAAAATTGCATGTCTTTTTTAAGCAAATATTTAGGAACGTTGAGTGACTAACAAAAAATTAAATTAAACATGCTAACTGTTATAGAAAAATAATATATTGAATTTTTTCGTTTTAATATAAAATTCTACCAATATCTTCAAATTTGAAGAAGAATGTAAGTATAAAAATTTACTAAATAATTTTTTTTTAAAAAGAGTAATAATAATAACAATATTTTCAAATTAAAACCATTGACTAATATTAAATTGTAATGATTTTTTGGAACCATCAATCAACATCGGAACATCAAAATTCAAAACTCATTGTTAATCTCCAATTAAATTAAATTCATCAATAAATTTAAAAAATGCTGAAATTATTTCATAATCTAGGTGACAAAACAAGTACAAATATTCATTTAGAGTTGTTAAATGGGTCAGTCCAACCTATTTTGAGTTAGCCTATTCGAGTTATGGGCTAAAACTTAGGCTAATCTGACCCATTTATATTCGGACTAGTTTTTAATTAACCCAACCCAACCCAAAATAGGCTAAAGTGGTTCAAAACCTTAAAAATACTAAAAAAATTAATTTTATAATTCATTATTCTTTAAATAAAATAAAAATATACAAATATATAATAATTAATATATAAATTATTGGAGTCTAAATAATATAATAATAGTAAACAAACTTAAATAAATAAATAATGCTATAACACCTGTTATAATCAAAGTACCAAACTAGCTAGCTGGGTCAATACCAAAATAATAAAGTAAATAACCAACTTAATAACATATATGAGAAAAACAACTATAAAGTATCAAATTAAATCTTATGTCTCTAATCTTATCATCCCCATTACATTTGATCGGTTAGGCAATGGGCACGCAGGCCCAACACACGAGCACACACGTCAGGCTTAAGAAGTTTGATGTTGCGCCGCATTGCCCGGCCTCACTCTTGATGGCATCCCTCAAACACAGGCCCAAAACGAGGGCCCAAGTCACCCCTTCAAAAGGCTAATAATATAATCAAAGAACTCGCATTTAAAGAAAATACAATCTCCACCAATTGTGAGGCGACATGCTTCCTAATTATTGTTCATCAATTATCCCTTTATTGATCGACATTTACGATAAGGAAAGAAAATCTCTCACAAAATGGGAGAAATATCATCATCATTCAATTAGAAAGTTATCATTCTCACAGGGACTTACCCGATCCATCGTCTGGCGCGATCGCTTAAATGAAAATAAAATGTGGGTTGATTTTCGAATTTTAGAAAATTGGTCTCAGGAGGAATGGGGCTTTTCTTAGAGTCGCCACTTACTTTTGTTGTTATTTTATAAAGGGAAAACCAAGTAAGAACAAAAACTCCCCAATGACTCCAAGATGGAAAAGCGGGGTCTCCACAAAATTAGGATTTTTAGGTCCGGATCGATTACCTATCTGGGAAGGTGTACCTCATATTAGGTAGCACTTTCTAGGGCCCGAAACTCGGTCTCTACTATGAATTGGGTATGTGGGAGAGCATGGTCAGTAGATCGATAACTTCCTAAAGCAACATACAACTCGATCTTACCAACCTTAATCGGTATCTATGCTTAAAAACACTCAACCAAAGGGCAAATGGCGCTGTACTGCGGTCCCAGCTGCTGCTAGGCGGTTAGTTGCACATTTTAAGTATATAATAATTTCTCAAAATTAGATATCAAAAGAAAAGGAAGACAAGAGAAACCATACATGGCATCTCAACCACTCATTGATGCTACCACCTGCGTGCAACCATAGCTTATTCATCCCGAAGAAACTGCTCAACAAACAATAGATTGGCTGGTGTTTAACTAATCACCCTTGGCCCCGCATAGGTCTTGATTCTTAAGAATCCAAAATTGAACCACATTAACCTAAACTAAACCACATTTCAGACCCTAAACATAGCCCTACACCGATCTGGAGCGAATGGGCCTGACTCAACAAGGTTATAGGCTTCAATTAAATTGAAATCGGACGACCCTTACAAAACCCGAAAAACTGGCTGATCCAGTTCCCCAACCGGTCAATCCGGTTGAGAACAATTATGAAAATTTTTCAGAAACCAAAAAATACAAACGGTGTACAATTCCGACACCGAATGACTAAGAACTGAAGCAAATAAAACAAAGTACCCAAACTTCCATTCCGGAAAACTGAACCCAATGAACTGGTTGATCTGGTTTCCCAACCAATTCATCCGGTTGAGAGAGACTCTCAAAATTTTTCAAAACCTTCCTCTGAGAGTCAAGAATCCAAAACAAATCATGAAACCAACGCTCAATGACCGAACCGACACAAAAGGCGCCTAAAGACCCAAACTGGGCTGCTCCGGGCGAAACTACAATTGAAGTGAATCGATGATCTGGTTTCCCAACCAGTTCATCCGGTTGAGAGACGATCTCAAAATTTGTCAGAACCTTCCTCAAAGAGTCAGGAATCCAACAAAATAAACGGAGTACAAATCCGACTTCGAATGACTGAGAACCTACACAAACGGTACCTAGTGACCTAACACGAGTCCGCAAACAACAAAGGCAAAGAAAAGCAAAAAAGAAATCGGAGAAGCATATAAATGTCGTACCTGTAATATTCATGGCTATTCCCCCTTTTTCTTCTTTCTTTCCACCTGTTCCAAATCCACCTTCAAACTGGTCGAAACTCCTCTTCAAAACAAGAGAGACCACGCCCCTTCGGATTTAGATAAACTCTCCTTTCCTTTTTTTCTCCCTTTTTTTCTCTCTTCTTCCTCCCTTCCCTTTTTGATCACCTCTCCACGGTTTTTCTTCTATTTCTCTCTCCCTTTCTCTCTGATCCCACTCCATTTTGTACACCTTCAATCCAGAGAACTCCCCCTTTCAGTCTCTAACTTCCCCAGCTTCATAAACACTCCTCTATTCCCAAGGTCCATAGTTTGCCACATTTACTCCTTTGCTTAACCACCAAGTATCCAAGTGGACCCAAGGTGGGTTGAAAGCAACCCATAACATGGTCCAAAACTGGATCCAACCCATGCCTAGGGATTGATCCGTCGTCACAGGGCCCGATCCATAGGACGTGGGGGCACCAAAATAAAAACAAATTAGCGCCCCATGCAAGCTAGCCCGATACACCGATTGTAAAGTTCCCAACTGGTAGATCTGATTGATAAAAAATCTGAAATTTTGAGATAATATTCCTTGAAGAATAAGGAGTCCATGAAAAAAACGGTGCTTGATTCCAAGTTTGGGTGAGGGAGATATGACCAAAACAAGCCTTAGTGCTCCGAATTCGAACCTGCTCTAGTAATGAACTTCAATTGAAATCAATTGAGCTGGCTGATCCGGTTACTAAAAATTCTCAATTTTTTTCAGTTACTTTCTCATTGAGTAAGGAATCCAAAAAAAGAAACGGCACTCAATTCTGAGTTCGAACGAGGGAGATATGATTGAAACAAGCCCAAGTGCCCGGGACTCTGACATACTCCACAAACTCTACTGGCTAAACTGGGGCCCACTTGCTTCCTATGACACGATGTCAATAACTAAAAAAAAAAAAGAAACCACGATGACACTCTAAAGTGAATTACATACGCACTCAATGGGCCATATACAAGCCCACCTAAGGCTCGAAGACAGACTAAGCCTAAAAGGGCCCTAATGGTGTTATATGAGAACGACAAGGAAAGTGTGACACCCAGTGCTGATAAAATGCAACTCGGCCGAGGGACAAAATTGAGGGTCTACATCCGTATCATCATCCTAACTAAAATTGATCAAGGGACACCATGCATTATAAATACCGCCAGTCACTCCCATCATGAAAGTACGCACAAAACTTCATCTCTGGCGCTTGATCTTCTTCCACTGAAAGAACCGACTTAGAATCTGAGAGAATAAAGTAGCCCTTATTAACTTTTAGTTTCATGTTTTTGGCAGAGGAGCCCACATCCTAGTCACAGACGCAATAAAGAATCCGAGCACTCAAGCCCAACTCTAGTTCCGCTTGAAAGCATCATCGGGCTTGAAGGCCGCTTGTGGGAACGACAATTCCTTTACAAATAAAGCTGATCTCTTAGTGACTGATGGTATCAACTCGGAACACAAGCAGGAGCCACACCAATCCTCCAAGGATGCAACACCAAACAGCGACGGATGTACCGACGGAGGCGCGCTTATAAACCCAGACAGTCAACATCGATCGAGGTGGAGGCGCTCCGTATCACCAACCAACGCTTGCTGAGAGAGTTGGAGCAACTCACCAGACAAATACAACGCCCCTAGGAGAAGCGACATGCCCGAAAAGGCTAAAACTCTGTTACCCGAGAAGAACAACGCCTCAACCCTCATCGAGAAGCAGATAGAGAAGGAGAAACTAGTCACGCCAGGGAGCATGACCCTTACCAACCCCCTGGAGAGGATCGTAATGAGGAGAGGCAGGGTGGGAACAACAAAGGCGATGGGCCCATCCTTTATCAACGGGAGACAGAGGAGCGATCGTGGGAGCAGAGGTTTAGGCTGATCCAAAGAAGAGCCTCACCACATGAAGGAAGCAAAGAGAAGGCCAAGCTCCCATCTCTATAGACGCCCGGTATCAAACCGAATCCTCGCTCACAACCGGGTGCCGCACTTCTTTCTGCAGTTCGTAATGCCGCAAATCGAAACGTTCGATGGAACGAAAGACCCCATTGATCACCTCAATACATATAAGAACCAGATGGAGCTGCACAGATACCAGGACCCCATACGGTGCAGAGCCTTCGCTATCACACTAAAGGGCCCAGCTTTGGCCTGGTTTAACAAACTCCTGCCGTCTTCCATCTCATCATTCACAGAGCTTTCCATCGCGGTCGTCTCCCACTTTATCGGAGCAAGGATGTACAAGAAGCCAAGTTATCACCTTCTGACCATAAAGAAAAGCTTGCAGAAGATCCTGAGATCATATGTTCAGAGATTCAATGCAAAATCGTTAAAGGTGGATATCCCCGATGAAAAATTTACCATTACCACTTTCATCGCAAGGCTGGGGGTGCAGTCGAAAGACCTCATGTTCTCTATCTCAAAGAACCCTCAAGCGAGCATGGCCGAGGTCCTTACCAAAACAGAGAAGTATATCAACGGCGAAGAAGCCCTCTTATTTAAACAAAAGAGCTCTTCCACTCAAAAGGAAAAGAGCAGGAGCGACAAGAAACGCGGGAAGGAAGCCCTAGAGTCGCAAGATAGGATGCATCCCTGGGCGAGAGAGCAGAAAATAGGGAGCGGTCCCCGCAGGGCGAGGGAACTGCCGAGACGACCTAGGACCGCCACGACCGCCCTTGACTGAGCCGTGAAGAACTGCATACACTCGGGCAGTCACCCTCGACGACCTTAGTGTCATAGGTCTTACGCGAAATGCAACATGAAATATTCCTAAAATGGCCATCCCAGATGAAGTCAGACCCAGCGACAAGAGACAATACCAAATACTGTGAGTTCCATAGGGGTCATGGACATCGAACAGACGACTGCATCCAGCTAAGAAAAGAAATTGAATACCTAATCTGACGTGGGCATCTCCGCCGCTACGTGGATCAGGAAGGTCAGGACCAGGCGCAGCTGACACCACCTCATCAGCCGGCACCACCTCAGCACCAACTACCCTTGGGAGAGATCCATGTGATCTCCGGAGGATTTGCAAGTAGGGCGGAGTCCGTAAACACCAAGAAGGCCCACCCAAGACAGATAGATCGAGGAACCCTAGAAGTGCAAGCCATCTCCAAACTCCCTCAGCTGGATACTACCATCACCTTCTCGGACTCCAACATGGAAAGCTGTCAGCATCCCCATGATGATTTGCTAGTGATGAGGGCTGTCGTGGCTAATAAGACAATCCACATGGTCCTTGTCGACAATGGGAGCTCAGCTGATATCATCTTCTCATCAGCTTTCGATAAAATGGCTATCGAAGTGGTAGCTAGGAGCCGCTTAGCACTTAATGCATACGGATTCTTGGAGAAAGCGGTGTTGCCTCTCGAGTCTACACAACTAGTGCTCACTAGACTCTTCATGCCAGCTACGACAATAGCAAGAAGTTTCTCGGTAAGATGCCCACGCCTCATAATATGCCACTGGAAGGCCCTCCCCACGCCATGTGGGTCGCGTTCCTCCGCTATCACATGGTTATTAAATTTCCAATTTCAAATATAGTAGGAATGGTTTGAGGAAACCAACGCATAGCCAGGGAATGTTACTCAGCATCAATGAAATAAAATAAGGTCGACAACATCTATATGGACGAGCTCGACATGCGAGACGAGGTAAAGCACCCGACCAAGCCTCGCCGTAAGAATTGGGAAACGCTCATACAAATACATCAGCCAACACCTCGTCTACATGTAATCTAAATAGCGGACGACATCAAAAGCCCTCTCATCCATTTTCTAGAGCAGAACATGGAGGTATTCACCTGGAAACAGGAAGACATGGACGGGGCTCCACCCTCAAAGGATTACCCACGCCGAACACAATCCTCCTTTGGGCGTCACCAAGAAAAGAGAAGGAGTTTTCGCTTCCATAAAGACGTGTATATGACACGAAGAGGTCGAAGCTCCTCCAAGAAAAGGAGAAGTGGAATACCCATAATGGTTGGCTAACGTTGTTCTCGCCAAAAAGCAAACGTGGAAAGTGGCGACTTGCACGATTTCACAAACATCAATAGGCCTACCCAGTTGATAGTTTCCTACCCTGACGATCCTCATGAGAAATGGACGCCCACGGCCGGTCATGAACTCCTTAGTTTCACGGACGCCTTCTCCGCTACAACCGCATCAAGATGGACCCTAACTAATAAGAGAAGACCTCATTTGTTACTTGTCGTGGAACTCCACTATATCGAAAGGATGCCCTTTGACTCCGAAGAACTAAGAGCCACCTACTAAAGGTTGCGAACAAGATGTTCCGTAAAAACAAATCGAGCACTATGGAAGTATATATAGATGACATGTTGGTAAACTAGAAAAGCCAGCTCCACATAACCCACCTAGTCGAGGTGTTCCAAGTCCTGAAAACCTACAATATAAAGTTAAACCCAGCCAAATGCGCTTCGAGTTCCTCGCTTAGAAGTACTTAGGTTTTATAGTCAACAACCGAGGAATAGAAGCAAACCCAGATAAGATAAAGGGTCATGCTTGATATGTCAGCCTTCCTTCAAAAACAAAGACATCTCAACGCCATCAGGAGAGAACAGTCGCGCTAAGCCGCTTCAGATCTAAGGCCACACAAATGTCAACCTTCTTTAGGTTCTAAAAAGGCCTTCCGATGCACACTGCTAAGGAGGCACACCACGCGACCTCAAACCTACCTAAGCTCCCCCCCCCTCCCACCCTCATTGCTCTAGTAAGCCTCCGAGGGAGAACTCCTCACTCTCTACCTGGCCGTTTACACTTCGAACTAGTGCCGCCCGGGTCGAGAACAAAATGGTAGTACAACAAACAAATAACAGAGTCGAGCTTCTTGAGAGGAGCGCGTGAGGGAGAGGTATCCAAAAATGGAAAGCTGATCCTCGCGTTGGTAACTACATCTAAAAAACTTCAACCTTACTTCCATGCTCATACCGCCGGTTCCAACTGAATATCCGGCGAAGCAACATCGCATAAACAAGAAACCATGAAGGCTAATAAATGTGGGCTATAGAGTCAGTGAGTTCTAAGCATCGTACAAAACCAAGACAACGATAAAAGGGCAAATCTTGGCAGACTTCATCATGGAATTTACCCCAGCGGCGTCTACGGAAGCAACCCAGTTGGCACCCGACCTCCCCATCTGGAGATTATCCGTGGACGGGGCCACCAATGTCTAAGGAAGCCGTGCGGTGTCCGACCTGACTCTCCGTAATCGGATAGATGTGGAATACACCTCCACCCTGACTCCAAGCTCTCCAATAACGAGGCCGAGCATGAGGTCATTCATACTAGACTTAACCTCGCTCAATTCATGAGGCAGATCACCCCGTGAAGTGAGCGCAAATGACCCCACTGGTGGTAAAACAGATAGAAGACTCCTACGAAGCCAGAGGAAAGAAGATGATCCTCTATCTCAAGAAGGTGCGAGAATTTCTTAAAAAGTTCATACGAGTTCAGGTCAAGCATGTACCAAGAGCAGAGAATTCCCGATTTGATGCCTTAGCAAAACCGACAATAAATTCTCACAAGAAGACTCCGGGCGACCATACCGTTGAGCACCCTCGAACCCCCAGCAAGCATCGACAACGGAGAAGTTTCCGCATGTCCAAAAACCGAGCCGACGGACCCATCCGATTACTTATTATGAACATCGCTGCGACCCGGGCTGGTGCAATTCAAACTCGGGAGGGAAGGTCGCACGATGCAAGATTCACCGTCCATCGAGGGACCCTTTATAAACGAGGCTTTTCCGCACCCATTCTTAAGTGCGTAGGGAAGGAAGACGCCGATTACATACTCGGGTGGAAGCTTGATGAAGGCACCGTTGCGGGTAAACTACATCGGGAGCTCTGGACCTTAGCAGTGGAAAACCCGAGGCAGGCAAACACCGTCCAGCTAACACTAAAAGACGCGACATAACCGGGTCGAAAATGCAAAGAAAGCAGGAGATGCCAAGATATCTCATCTCCCATTTGAGCAACTGACATCAGTCACAAGTCCCTAGCCTTTTCAGCAGTATGGGCTAGATATATTGGGACCCCTACCACAAAGAGGCTGTAAATTTATTATCATGTCGCGGATCATTTTACCAAATGGGTTGAGGCCGAACCCTTAGCGACAATCACAGAACAAAAGGTACGCAACTTCGTCTGGCGTTCTATAATATGCGTGTGTTCGGATCCCAAGGTCCTCATGGCCCAATAATGGGAAACAAGCCGATTAACCCTTAAGTTCAAGGATTTCGCTCCGAGCCTTAATCAAGAACTACTACTCATCCCCAGCTCATCCACAGTCCAATGGGCAAGCATAGGTCACTCTAAGGACTCTCAAGGCAGCACTGAAGACTAAATTAGAAGATCTAAAAGGAAAATGGGTAGATTACTCCCAAGGCATGGTGGGTATACGTAACTAGGCGCAGGTCACAAACTCAATAGAAACCCCGCTTCGCTCCGGGCTCGCACCGGCGCAGATCCGGGCCGAGGCTCCGATTGTACCACTAAGGACGAACTCACAAGCACCGAACACAACAAAGAGGTCCTTCGCCTAAACCTGGATCTCCTAGAAGAAAAGCGTGAGCAGGTCCTGAAGCGTATGGAAGACTATCACAGAAAGACAGCGAGATACTATGACCAAAGGGTCAAGCCCAGGAGTTACAAGTCGGGCGACCTGGTTCTAAAAAAGCTTCTGCCAACAAGGAAAGACCCCGTACATGGGAAATTGAGACCCAATTGGGAAGGGTCCTATATCGTATCCCGCATAATCTGACCTGGCAACTATGAACTCCTAACGGAAGAAGGAAAATCCCTTCCCCACTCATGGAACGCTTAACATCTCAAACGATTCTACCAATAAGACCTCGGAGCGTAGTCTATAATAAAGAATCCAACGTCTTTGAAGATTCAATATGACTAAGCAACCTAACCAAGAGGAGGGTGAATTGGTTTTCTCAAAAAATTCAGACACAATGATTAAATCTTTAATTTAAATGCAATAATAATAAATTAGCAGATATGATAGAGAAAGTAAACCCGAATTTATAGTGGTTCGCACAACCTTGCCTACGTCTACTTCCTTCCTTCAACCGGTGAGGGTTCCACTCAGTGTCAAGCCCAACCCGAGCTTCTTTCTTTACACTTGGATTATGGCTCCACTGGCAATCTTCTTCAGCTATGCACACTTGAAGTTCCAAGCTCCAATCCCGAAGCCGATTACACTCGATTTCGCCTCCAATGGCTCCTAGCAATTTCTTCAAGCTATACACACTTAAAGCTTCTCACTTAGGCACTATTTAGACACTCAAGCTTTCAAGATCTTTCAAATACAACTCAAGCTTTGATGAACATAAAGGTGCACTCTAAAATATGCAAATGTAATGAATGCACTCACAAACTTAGTTTGAGAACTAATATACAAGAGAAAAGATGATTGAGAGCAAGTTTGTTGTTTTACAAATGATCCCCCACACTCTATTTATAGAGTGGGATTTTGGGCACTGTTCACTAGTCGTTTTACTGTTCATGACACTGTTCACTAGCTGTTTTACTGTTCACTAGCCATTGGTACTGTTCATGATACTATTCACTAGGAAACAACAATGGGAGAAATATCGTATCATCATCCAACTAGGAAACTGATCATAATGACCCATTATAAATATCAGGTCACCACATCGGTGAAAGGTACGCACAAAACTTCATTCTTGCTGTGCTGATCTTCTTCATTGGAAAGAACTGACTTAGGCATCGGAGAGGCAATGGGCGAACCCCCGCCGATCTTTTTCGTTTCTTGTTTTTGCAGAGGAGCCCGACATCCAGAGTCAACGGACCGGCCTAGTAATTCGAGCAGGCTCCAGCCCAGTTCCGGTTGAAAAAACATCATCAATATCCTACAATAATATGTGATTCCATGTTATAAATGATTATATATTATAAATATATATATTCTTGATGGTAGTTGACTTATCATCACTATTATTTGACTGAAATGTTAACAAATATAAATTTCATTTATATTTGTATTAAAAAAAAATGTTTTTTTCAAAAATTGATCAACCGTGTGATAACAATGAAAATATCTTTTATTTGTTTGAAAATTCATCTTCCTAAAATATATAATCATATTATGAAATAAATTTGTATATAATTTTTGAGTAATATTTTAAAATAATATTATTTTTGTTATTAACACTAGTTTAAGTAATAAAATTATTTAAAATATACTGGATAATTTAGTTATTAAATTTAATTCTAATTTATAAACTAGTATAACTTTATTTTTTATCCTAAAAAAAAAGAATTAATGAGATAAATAAAAATTCAAATGCTTTTCATACAAGATTTAAATATTAAACATCATATAAATTATATTAAAATATACATTTAGAAATTGAAAATAAAATAGTTAAACAACAAAGTTTAATATATTAATCATATATTATAATAATTAACCCCTATGCTATAAAAGAGATAGCCAAAATATCAAATTTTATAGATAAATCTTTGAAAATCTCAATCACTAAGCTAGTTATTTAAAAAAATTAAATAAAAATCTCGATCCAATTGGGCTAACCCATTCCAAACCCACATGAGTCATGAGCCAAAACGAATCAGGCTAAATTCAAAAAATACGAGATAAAGTGGGCTGACCCATCAGGCTCAGCCCATATCACCAGCTTTACATTCACTATTTAGTTGGGTTGATCAATTAAACTACAGTTTTATGGCTCTAAAATAATCCTTAAACTTAAATTATAAGTCTAACAATAAACTTTTGAGGTTTGATTTAAATGGTAAAACACTTAAATGAACACCCGAGATGTAACAATGTAAGAGATGTAACAAAAAAAAAACCTATCCATGAGAAAGTGGATAAAATCAATTTTAGTAAAGATTCGTTAACTAAGTATACAAGAGCGACTAATAAACTAAATAAATTTTCAGCATTAAGCCGTTTTTTTGCAATTTCACGACTTATTGCTGAAATTTTTAAAAATTTAAATAGAAAAAGTGAAAATATTTGGCTTTTTCTATTCGTAAAGTCATTTTCCACAAAATAAAAAACTCAATCATTGTCTAACAAGAAGTTAAGAGCTAGAAATATACACCACAGTGACGACAACGGAAGGGTTCGGGACGGGCTGTCCCATCCCGACCCTCGCTGTTTATTTTTTTCACCCCAAACTGGCCTCATTTAAAATTAAACAAGTACATGAGATGGGAAAATTCTCAAACTCACTGCTTAATTTTATTTTTGTTTTTATTTTTTTAATTTTAATTTTTTTTATATTTGATTTTATTTTTATTTTATAGCGTAATGCATGATGCCAATTCAAACACATTCATGCTAATATATTCACATGCATATATATTAACATAATTAAATTACATAAAACATGTTATATAAATTCTCAACCAATTACACCAAAATTAGCTCACATGGGCTAATTAACAAACACAAGCAATTCATTTTGAATCACTCAACACTATAAAATTTACACAAAATATTCATTAATAGCTATTCATGTGAACAAGAAAACCCTCGAGTTATCAAGAAACACACCACACAAATTTTCCCAATTTTCCCACCTCCTATATAAGAGAAGCCCTAACCCAATTTTCCCACTTACCAAAGTAAACCCTAGGTCAAACGTTCCCTCCAGTGTCTCTATCGCTCAGATCCGAATCCTCCTCAATTCTTCGCACGCAGAGACTAGGAAATATTAGGCCGATGTGGTAAGTGCTCCTCATCTCTTTGAGAGCAGTTTGAATGGATGTTCATTATGTCAACATGGATTTTGTTGGGTGGCTTTGGTTGGTGGTTCTGTGTTTGTGGTTGCTTAGGGCATCTGCAGCGGACGGTATGGGGAGGAAGATGCTGACTGAACTGAAAGGGGTAAGTCCAATACTGTTGGAGATGGGTTGTTGGGAGACCATTGTGTGTGTATGGGCTATTCTTGTTATATTCGCCATTTTGGCCATATCTATGGCAAGATTGAAAAATACTGTAAAGGGAAAGGCTCATAGCTCTTCTATGGAGCGAGCCGTGAAAAAACGGAAGACCAATACAGAGGATGCCTCATCCGACGACGTCGCGGGGTGCCCTTAGATGACAACGAGGCGTGGTTACACCCAATTAAGGCTATATCGGTTAAGCAAGACAAATCGGGTGAACCACGACCTGAGGGGATGTATGACTCAGCCATGAGCCTCTACGAGGAGGAGCTCCACGCAATTATCGTGCCCGCTGACTCCTACGATCCCCTATGGTGACATTAGGCAATTTCGTCATACATGGCGATTATTTTTTACAATCGTGGCATGACCGATTTTGCTTCTATATTGTTCGCCACGCCATGGGTCCGAATCGTTTTTTGCGACGACCATGACCCTTCGCGCGCCGGCTTCCGCGCTAGGGATGTTCCCGCCTGCTCGACCGCCGGCTATACCTCAAAATGTCTTTAAGGCGCCCCTTCCTCGGGTAAGGTAAAAGGAAGATAAACCTGACTGGCACCTAAGGCCGTACTTCCTGCCCGCTGCCTCGGCATGCCCTGAATGTGGGACCTAGTAAGGTTGGTCCTTCATATGAGTTTATTTTTGCTGAACGTTATCGGCCTCCCCCTGGTGTCCGAATTTGGTCCCCTGATGTTTTGACTCTTTATGCCGCCTCCGTGCCTGGTATGGTCTGCTTTTTTGAAGTTGCCTTTGATAACGGCCTTCGTTTTCCACTTCATCCCTTCATAAAAGGTTCTATTCGATGACACCCTTGTCCGTCTTCCGTTGGCTCCTAAATATAGGCATTTTTGTGAGTTTATTGCCTTTAGGGATAAAGGGGCTCAAGGCCCCCAACGTGCCTCGTCCTTCATCTTTTTAGTCCAACGGCTACAACCGAGGGTTTTATTTATTTCTTCAGACGCTCTGGAGCCCCTCTGGTGATCTCGGATCTTCCTTCCTCACACAGGTCATGGAAGGGACGATATTTCTTTATCAGTGGCTCCAATTGGGAATACGATTCTTTCGATAGGGACGACACCCTGGGTGTTCCCACGACTTGGAGCGCCCCTGATAATCTCCGTGAGTGTTCGTATTACTTTTGGGTTTGATTTGTCTAAAGACGACTGAGTACAGACAAATTAAGCCTGAGCGTGTATTCAATGTCTATCCCTTCTGGTGAGGTCAGAATTAAGCCTGCTTCGCTCCCCTGTGCATTCGAGGCTCCATCTATAGAGAGTTTCCAAATTGGGAGGTCGTCCTCTGCTTGAGTGGTTTCGTCAGGTTCTATTAGAGCAAATTCCATGACAAAGTCGGCTAAGACCTGCCCCTTTATTGTCATTTTTGGCTTGTATCTGATGTTGAACACGCTTAGCTCTATGGCCCACTTCATCAGCCTTCCGGAGACTTCTGGTTTGTGCAACACCTGCTTCATTGGGTATTCTGTTGGGACTTCTATGGCGTGGGCCTGGAAATAGGGACGAAGCTTCCGAGTTGTAGTTACCAGTGCTAATATTAATTTTTCCATTCTCGGATACCTCTCTTCCGCTCCTCTTAGAGCTCGACCAGTGAGTAACCGGCGCGCCAGACGCTCTTCGTCTCCGAATGCAGTACTCGTGGTCGGCTGAGAAGTCCATACTGGCTTATACAAAGTGAGGAGTTCTCCTTCAACAAGACTTACTAAAATGGGAGGAGAACTCAGGTACATTTTTAATGCCATGAATGCTTCTTCACACTTTCAAGGTCCTATCAAAGTTTCTTCGTAACTCGAGTTAAGGGTCACATTTATCACTTCGCCTCGATACGAACTCGACTTGTGAGCCGCAATCCTCCTCGTCACGGGAACTTCTTTATTCCTGATGGCGATGACATATCGAGCACGGCCTTTATTTTTTCCGGATTGGCCTCGATTCCTCTGTGATTGACTATGAAACCCAGGAATTTACCGGCTGACACGCCGAAGGCACATTTGGCTGGGTTTAGTTTCATGTTGTAATTCCTTAGGATCTGAAATGACTCAGAGAGGTGAGGGATGTGGAGACCGGCTATGGTGGATTTTACCAGCATGTCGTCTATGTATACTTCCATAGTTGCGCCTATCTGCTTCTGAAACATCCGGTTTACTAACCTCTGGTAGGTTGCTCCTGCATTCCCCCGAGTCCAAACAAGATTACCCGATAACAAAGAGGGGCCCTTATGCCGTGATCGAACTGTCTTTTCCCGTCATCGGGTCCATGCTGACTACAGCCGAAAATGCATCCATAAAACTGAGTAGTTCGTGGCCTGCCGTGGCGTCCACGATGAGGTCGATTCTTGGTAGAGGGAAGTCGCCCTTCTCGGCATGGTTTATGTCGCAGTCGGCGCAGCGGTCGCCACTTCTGCCATTGGCGGACGAGCACAACATTAGCCAGCCACCAGATATTCTACTTTATCGCTTCTCGCTAGAGGAGCTTGCTGACCTCCTCATTGATGGCTTTTTGCCTTTCTGGTGCGAAACTTCTGCGTTTTTTCTTGACCGGTTTGAAGGAGGGGTTGGTGTTCAATCTATGAATGATCACTGTAGGGTCGATTCCTCCCATGTCTGACTGCTTCCATGTGAAAACATCTCTATTCTGTCTCAAAAACTGAGTGAGGAGGCTTTTGAGGTCTTCCGCTAATTTAGATCCGATGTAAGCGAGGTGTTCGGTCACATCCAAATGATACCTGGCTCCAATTCCTATGGTTAGTGGCCGAGTGAGTACCTCAACATGCATGTCAAGCTCGCCTACACTCACGCTGCCGACCGCCTTGCTCATCGAGGCCAGCATTTCTCCGGCCACCCGCCGATCTCCTGACCATCCCGACTCCATTTATCTGGGAATTTGATTATCATGTGATATGCCGAGGGGATGGCTTATCATGGCCAGGGAGGGCCCGCCAGCTGAAGATATTATAGTCGACGGGCGTCCACTATAAGGAACCTTGCTGTCGTCGTTGCCTGGCAAAGGGGTTCTCCCAGGGTTAGCACCAGTTTAATCGAGCCCAACGGTAATACCTTCTCTCCTGAAAATCCCTGCAGATGTGTGTTGACGGGATCTAGCTTTTCCCTCCCAATGCCCATTTTATCGAAGGCTGACGCAAAGATGATGTCAGCTGAACTCACATTATCAATTAAAACCCGGTGAACTGTGGTGTTGGCCACAATTGCGCGGACTACTAGTGGGTTGTCATGGGGGTGTTGGCATCCGTCCAGATCTGAATCAAAAACGTGATGGTATTGTCGAGTCGTGGTAGTTTGGATACTGCTTGTATTTCCCCATATCTGCTGATCTGATGCTGCGCAGTGGGCCTTCCGTGCCGAACTAGATTCTCCTCATCCCGCGAACCCTCCCGAGATCACATGGATCTCTCCAAGGGGCTGTTGATGCCGAAATCGCCGCTTGGGCCGAGGTGGCTACTGCGAGTCAGCCCGGGTTCGACTCGGTCCGACAGCCCGGTTCCCCAGACATGAAGGCCGCCAAAGACATCCACGCCATCAAGTACTCATTCTCTTCTAGTTGTATACAGCTTGTCCGTGCGATGCCCATAGTCCTGTGGAACTCGCAATACTCGTGTTTTCCCTCGTCACGGATCCGATTTCATCTCGAGCCTGGCCATCTAGGAACTGCCGTTCGCACTTCCGCGTAGACTCTGTGGATACCGAGGCCAAGTAGTGGAGTGAAGCGCTGAGACGGGTAATGCTGCCGCCCTTCGGGCTTGCGGTGGCCCAACCGGTCTCCCGAGACTCCCCTCACCTTTAGGATCGCTCCCATCCCGATCCCGGATTTCCTCCGTCGCCTTGTCTCGGGCTCCGCCGCCGTCCGTCTGTCAGCCTTTCTTTGCGGGCGAGGAGCCTCTTGATATGAGGGCCTCTCGCCGTTTATATACTTTTTTCTCATGGCGAGGACTCGGCCATG
The DNA here is from genome assembly GCA_016808115.1 of Tetrastigma voinierianum. Taxonomy (NCBI): domain Eukaryota; kingdom Viridiplantae; phylum Streptophyta; class Magnoliopsida; order Vitales; family Vitaceae; genus Tetrastigma; species Tetrastigma voinierianum. The sequence continues at coordinate 454,113 of JAEQBH010002304.1, read as the reverse complement.
CTTCGCTGAGGGTTCTTCGAGATGAGAACATCAGTCCTTGATTGTACTCCTAACCCACAGAATGAAAGCTATGATAGCTAATTTTTCACGTACGTCTATTTCAAGGACTCGGCGCGAATCTTGTACGTATGATTTCAAACTTTCCGCGATCCTGTTTGATGGTCAATAGATGGTAGCCTTTCGCTTCACGTCCCGGCTCCGATGAAATGGGGAGACGAATGCCAGATGCCTCCTCTGGTCGAAGAAATTGTTGCAGGGGGAATTCTATTTAATAAGGCCATGGCTGGGCCTTTCAGTGTAGTGGCGAACGCCCTACACCGTACAGGGTCTTGATACCCATGCAACTCCATTTGATTCTTGTAGGTATTGAGGTGGTCGACGGGATCCTTGATTCCATCGAACGCTTCCACCTGTGGCATTCTGAATTTGGCTGGAAGCGGGTAGCGTAGCACCTCGGCTGTGAAAGGCGATTTAGTTTGCTGTACCAGGGTATCCATAGTGTCGGGGGCGCGTCCCTTAACCACCTCCTTCACGCGGCCGAGCCCCCAAGGAAGACTCCTAAATCCCGCTCCGATGTTCGGCCTTCTTCCGCCCTGGCGGGGGCATGATGGTTCTTCGCTTTTACATGCCCTTCGTATCGCCTCGTTCTCTCTCTCCCAGCTAATGTAGTCCGTGTCCCCGGCTTGATCGGGACTCCGCTCCGCTCGCACCCGGGAATACTATGATCGTATCGCCCCTTGTGGGGAATATTATGACCTTCCGTCCACGCGGCCTCCCTCGATGCCGATTCGTCTGCAAGCTTCTAACCTCTTCTATCGTGCGCTGGTTGACTTTAGGCGGAGTGCCGCACTTATCTGCATCGCCTCGCATTGTTTCTACCGCCTAGGAGGTCCGCCGTCCACATCGCTCCGGTGGACTTCAGACCTCGAGCCGCCGTCCGCCAGGTTCCGCGGTCGATATATCATCGCGAATCGAGAAATCGCTATATTTATGTAAGAACCGCTGCTCCTACGCACGGCGCCTAACCGATCCATGCCTTTTTCAACCGGAACAGCCGGAGCGTGTGGGGGTCGCCGGGTTGACCAAGACCAGCCGAAGGGGCTGAACCGATGGCGCCTGATCGCCGGGTAGATCACCGCACGTCGGGTCTACGTGCTCGATGCGTGACTTCGCAAGAAGAACCGTAGCTGGAAGAAGGGCCGGCGAGGGCTTCTCCCCAAGTACGCTCCGATGCCTAAGCGATTCTTTGGAGAGAAAAGATAGAATGCTTCGGATCGCTTAGTATCATGCACTCTTCTCTCCGATGAACTCCGTCCATTTATTTATAAAGTATGTCCCTGCTGGATTGTTAATGGGGTTTGTTCCCATTGGATGAGATCCTTCCCAATAGTCAGCCTTAGATTTAGTAACGGATTAGTCAGAGGAGTTTATTTGGATAATCCTCCTTCTCTATTGGGGAATGTCCAACTGACGGTCTTCTATTGCTTTTTTCTTTCCTTTATAATGGGACTTGATTGGACGAACAGGATATCTTTAAGGGAATATTCTATTTTTTGTATTATAAGGATGTGGGTTGACTTGGCCGGGTATGGGCCTTCCCATTTTTCCAAATCCGTGTTTTGGGCCCGACGAACTAGGCCTCTATTTCCACAAGCAGGAGGGACACTCCGCACGCGCAGCCCATCAAGGCTGGGGGTCAAGAGTGAGATACTTGGCTTGTTTCTATCCCCATCGCTTGCCCCCACCTTAAAAGACCGGCAATGAGAATTATTCTGAATGTTACATTCCACGTGTCCGTCGTACGGTTAATTAAACCTGATCGCCGTCACACGTGGTATGTTAATGATGGCCCTTTGGGTTTCGCGCTTGTTTTTCATACTCCCCTTGTTTTCCTTTGTTTTTTGCCGACCTCCCCAGTTTTGAGTTCCTTGGCCCTATACCTTCCTTTTTTACTTCTTAGTATTCTTGTATTTCGTTTTCTCCTGGATTTTCATCCGTCTAATTAGTGTCGGGTCCTTTTCTGTCGTTTTTTCTCCTAGTTTATCTATAGTCTGCTGCGCTCCGCTCTCTTCTCGTCTTTCTTTTTCGATTGGCACGACGTAGCTCCTAGGTTCAGTCGCTGATGTTGCTTATATTGTTCAAGAACCGGCCATGGGTTCAATCGTTTTCTTTGCGTATCGACGATGACCCTTCGGGCCGGGCGCCCTGCCAGCGGGCTAGGATGTTCGACGATTTTTCAACCGTGAATCGAGCGCAGGGGGTCGTTGGACCAAGACCGGCCGATGGGCTGAATCGAGGATGCCGATCGTCGGGCTAGGTAAGATCGCGGTAATGTCGTCTACTGTGCCTTGACGCACTCCCCCGCAAAGAACCAAGGAAGAAGCGGTGGCAGTCGCCTGCGGGCCGCCCGCTGGCGCTTCTAAGTCGACTTTCTTTCGAGAGAAAAGAGAGAATGCTTGGATTGCTTAGTATTGGCGTACCTTTCTCTGATGAACTATCCATGTATTTATAGTAGATGTCCGGCTGGTTGGATTGTGAATGGGGTTTGTTCCCATTGGATGAGATCCTTCCCTATAGTCAGCCTTAGATTTAGTAACGGATTAGTCAGAGGAGTTTATTTGGAATAACTCTATCGGGAATGTCCAACCGACGGCTCCTATTGCTTTTTCTTTCCTTTTATAATGGGACTTGATCGACTTGTTATGATATCTTTTAGGGAATATTCTATTTTCAGATTATAAGGATGTGGGTTGACTTGGCCGGGTATGGGCCTTCCCATTTTTCCAAATCCGTGTTTTGGGCCCGACGAACTGGGCCTCCGTTTGGGCTGCTAAGGAGGGACACGGGCATGACGCGGAGCCCATTGCGCTTTTAGGGCTATAGAGAGCAGAAATTGCTTATCCCTATCACCGCCTCAGCCTCGCGGTATCGACCGCACGTGGGCAAGGGCTGTAATTATTCCTGCAACGGTTGTTATCTCCACGTGTTTGCTCGGGTATGGGTTAATTAAACCTGATCGCCGTCACACGTGGTATGTTAATGATATTCCTCGTCAGCTTCTTGTTTTTCATACCCCCTTGCTTTCCTTGCTTTTTGCCGACCTCCCTGCGCTTTGAGTCTCTCTCGGCCCTATACCTTCCTTTTTTACTTCTTAGTATTCTTGTATTTCGTTTTCTCCTGAATTTTCATCCGTCTAATTAGTGTCGGGTCCTTTTCTGTCATTTTTCTTCTCCCATTTCATTCCTGGGCCCGCTGCGTCTCCGTCTCTTCGTGTTCTTTTCGATTGGTACGACGAGGCTCTAGGGTTCAGTCGCCGGATTTTGTTTATATTGTTCGCTTACGTCATGGGTCCGAATCGTTCTTCTTCTTTGCGTATCGACGATGACCCTTCAAGGGCGCCCTTCTGCCGGGCGGGCTAGGATGCCCTGCCCGTCGACCACGCCGCACTCAAAATGCTCCCCGAGGCGCCCCTTCCTCGGGTAAGGGTAAAAGGAAGATAAACCCGACTGGCACTTAAGGGTCGGATTTCAAGTCTGCTGCTCGCATGCCGTGAATGTGGACCTAGTAAGGTTGGTCCTTCATATGAGTTGCTTGCTGAACGCATCGGCCTCCCCGGTGTCCGAATTTAACTCCTCGGTTTTAACTTCTTATGCCGCTCCGTGCCTCGGTATGGTCTCGCTTGAAGTTGCCTTTGATAACGGCCTTCGTTTTCCACTACATCCCTTCATAAAAGGGGTTCTACAACATTTCAACATTCGCCCTTCTCCCAGTCGTCCCAATGGTCAGCATTTATGTGAGTTTATCGGGCCTTTTAGGATAAAGGGTCATGCCCCCAACGTGGCTCGCTTCCTTCATCTTTTTAGTCCAACGGCTACAATCGAGGGTTTTATTTATTTCTCCGCACACTCAAGCCCCTTGGTGATCTCTTCGGATCTTCCTCCTCGTGCCGCGGAAGCGGACGATATTTCTTTGTCAAGGCTCCAATCGGGGAATACGATTCGGGCTAGGGACGACACCCTGGGTGTTCCCACGACTTGGAGCGCCCCTGATAATCTCCGTGAGTGTTCGTATTACTTTTGGGTTTAATTTGTCTAAAGACGACTGAGTACTTCTAACCTTACGTTTTCTTCATGTTTCCCAGGTGCTCGTCTTGACCTTAGTGACGAAGATAATGTCAGAGCCTAAATAAGACCGGAATGCTCCGCGTCCCTACGCAGAGTCGGGAGCAAAGCCTAACATTCCTAGCTCATCTTGCCTGACGCCCGCAAGCTTCCTTTCCGCCTCGAGGCCTTGCCTCCTTTCTTCGGGAGTTCTTCCCCAAGCCTACCGCTGCCAATTCCCACCGGTGGAAGAGATTTAGTTCATTTTGGGGCGACGCCCTAAGCCCTGAGCGCAAAAAGGAAAACCAAGCTCCTTCCGAAAAGGACCTACGGCCTGCCAAGGTTCAGAACTTGGGGGTGTCTCCTCCTTCTCCTGTTCGAGAACCGGAGCAGGCGTCGCCCGGGCCGAGGCCCGACCAAAGGCCCCCTCCTCTCTCGCTCAAGAGCCGGAGCTACGCCGCCACCCCGGCCGAGGTTTGTAATCGGGCACCTCCTTCTCCCCGCCCAAGAGCCGGAGCAAAGGCCGTCACCCTGTTCACTCACTGCCTCCCAGGGCCCCGATAAAGGCAAGGGGTCTTTCAAAGTGCTGGCCGCACACCGCTGACAAATTTCCGCTCTAACCGTATGGAACTGGCCAATGACAAAAGCCAAGTTACCACCTCTCGAGGACGCTGAGTCGAATAAGAAGAAATTGAAACCAAAAGCTGATGCCATCAAATATTCTTTGCTCTCTAATGCCGAGCTCGCGGCAGGTGCTATCTCATCCATCCTCCGGAGTCTGACCTTGGGAGGTCGAAAGAGTTGCTGGTTGATGAAGCTCTGGCTTTATCTTTTCAGGGGGTTGCCTCGGTAAGTCTATAATCGTGCTTATTTCCATGTGGGTTCTATGCCAAACACTGATTTCATGTTCAATATGCAGGTCGCTACTCATTTGAAAGGCCTGGCCGAAGAGGCCAAACTCAATGAACGACATGTGAAGATCGCCCGGATTTATAAGGCGAAGGTGGCTTCTCTCACTTCGAGTGGCCAGCCAAGTAGAATTATACGCAGCATATGACCGAAGAAATAGAGAGCGGTTGTTCGATTCGAATACTTCATCTGGCTGTGTTTCGCAAAGAAGTAGAGAAGACGTGTCCGAGTACCTTGACAACTACTGAGGCGAAGCCGAGGTTGGGGGGCGAGCCCTGTGTTAAGAAAATGATTGCCGAGACTCTGAGAGTCGAGGTTTACCCAGAGTGAGCTTCAACTTGTTAGGGAGGAACTCATCACCTCCCGGGGCGAGCAGCGGGATCTTCAAACGGAGCTACGCGCGGTCACTGGTGATTTGAACGATAAGGAAAAACAACTCGAAATTGTCCGTCATAAGTTTCGCAGGGTGTTGCCGGAGATCGCCGTCGTGAGTCCTCCGTCAGAATTTATCACGCTAAGAGAGGAGGTCGTGGTTTGCCACGCATTCATTAGAAGGTCGCATGGTCGCCGCAGGGACGAGGCCATCGTGACACCGCGCACCGCCGTGCCTGGGCAATTTCCCCGAGTGGCTCAAGCCAACGGAAAGCCATTCACGCGTACCGATCCGGATTTCAACCGACCTCCCAAGTGACTAAGAGGCTGAGGATCTTCCGATACGAACTATCTCTGTTCCCTGCATCCCGCCGAGGCCCTTCTCATTCTTTCATCGCCCGATGCTCAATCCCAGACTCATCTCTAAGCACTGAAGGCCTAATTTTCTCCTTTCTTTCTTTTTTTTTTCGTCAGCCCTGGGCCCGATACCTATGTACCTTCGATAAACACTGCTGAGATTCAGGTTCTCGCGAGATATCTTTATTCTTTTCCCGAGTCAGATAACCCGAATTGAGTGGTCCTAGCAATTTAGACTGCATCATTGAAATTTTGTATAGTATTCTGCTTGAACTGGCTTGGTTCTCAAACCGTGTGGTTGGCGTAGGTGGAGTTGTATGGGAAGAGCTCGTCCATGTGAATAGTAGGAGCTCGTCCATCTGAGTTGAGGGAAGAGCTTCGTCAATATGAGTTGTAGGAAGGAGCCCGCCCATCCGGCACAAAGGAAGGGCCTGGCCAATAAGATTTGTAGGCAAGGAGCCCGGGTCCATCCGCAGCGGGCACGTCAATAAGATTCAGTGTGGAGCCCGTCCATCTAAAGTGCAAGAAGGGCCTGGCCATAGTGGGCTGGGGAGCTCAGCCCATCCGTGAGCTGAGGGAAGAGTTTGGCCAATGTGAATAGTAGGAAGGATCCCGCCCATCTGAAGTGCAGCCGAAGGGCTCAAAGATATGAGAGCTACCCATTTGAGCCAGGAAGAGTCACAATAAGATTTAGGCAGGAGCCCGTCATCTCGTTGCAGTGCGTAGGTGGTCACAAATCAGATCGGGAGCTCGTCCATCTAAGTTAAGGGGAAGAGCTCGTCAATGTGAATAGTAGGAGCTCGTCCATCTGAGTTGAGGGAAGAGCTTAGTCAATATGAATTGTAGGGAGGAGCCCGCCCATCCGCACAAAGTGGAAGGCTCACACAGATTTGCAGGCAGGAGATCTGGCCCGTCCAAGTGCAATGAAGGGCCTATCGTAGGTATCAGGGAGCTCATCCATCCAGCCGAGGGAAGAGCCTGCCAAATCGCACCGCGGGAGCCTGTCCATCTGAGCTGAGGGAAGAGCCACACAGTGAATTGTGTGAAGGAGCCCGCCCACTCCAAAGTGCTGAAGGGCCTCGCCAAAGACACAGAGGAGCTCGTCCATCTAAGCTGAGGGGAAGAGCTCTGTCACAGATTTTGTAGCTGAGCCCTTCCTACCCAGCCATGGCGGCCTCCGTCGACTGCACTGGAGTCGCCCACAGAGCCGAGGGAAGAGCCACAAGATTTGTAGGCAGAGCCCGGGTCCATCTCGAAGTGTAGTGAAGGGCCTGCCAACCGCATCGTGGGAGCTCGTCCATCTAAGCTTCGAGGGGAAGAGCTCACACAAGATCAGAGCGTGAGCCCCGCTCCCATCTAAAGTGAGCCAAGGCTCCGCCGAGTGTATCAGGGGAGCTCGTCCATCCGAAAGGAGGGGAAGAGCTAGTTAAATCATCAGGAGCTCGCCCATCTAAGTTGAGGGAAGAGTCATTGTATGTGAGCAGAGGAGCTCGTCCATCCAGTCGAGGGAAGAGTCATTGGTATGAATTGCAGAGTATCTACCCATCCGGCGCCAGCGAAGGGCTCAATAAGATTTAGGTAGAGCCGCCCATCCGGGCGCGGAAGGGCTCACAAAGTGTACTGGGAGCTCGTCCATCCGGAAGGGAGGGAAGAGCCTGCCAATGTGAATAAGTAGGAGCTCGCCCACCAGGTTTGGGAACAGCTTACACGTGAATTGCAGGAGGAGCCCGCCCATTTGAAGTGCTGTGAAGGGCTCGTCAATAAGATTTGTAGGTAGGAGCCCGTCCATCTGAAGTGCAGTGAAGGGCTCGTCAAGGTGAGCAACCGGGCTCATGGCGCTGTGGCCTTGGTGGCGCTTTTGAGCGAGCGCGATATAAATTTCGAAATGGGTTCGACCCGAGGCAACAGGGCCTGCAGGGTGATGGGCCTGCCAAGGTGAGCAACTGGGCTCATGGCGCTGTGGCCTTGGTGGCGTTTGAGCCGAGTGGCGATATAGCTTGAGAGCCGGTTTGACTCCCCGAGGCGCCGTACCTATGCAGGCGGGATGGCTCGGGCTGGCTGGGTGAGCAATCGGGCTCATCAAGGCCGTGGCCTTAGTGGCGCTTGAGCCGAATGGCACATAGCCCCGAGCCGTCCGACTCCCGAGGCAAAGCCAGGACCTATGCAGGCAGACGGGCTCAAGGTGAGCAACCGGGCTCATGGCGTTGCGGGCCTTAGTGGCGTTTGGTTTAATGGCACATAAATGAAATGTCCGACTCGAGGCACATGGCCTATGTAGATGGGTCGGCAAGGTGAGCAATCGCTCATAGCGCCGTGGCCTAATGGTTGAATGCTATGTCGAAACACTTCATGTCGCTAGTTACCCTTCAATTATTGGAAAGAGGCGAGCGTCTTTAATGCGAATTTATGTAGAATTTTGAACGATTGCGCAGATTCCTGAATGCTTTGGCCTAATTATAAATGATGGTTCTATTGCTCTTGTTTACTGTACTTTTGAGAATTTTGGCTCTCATAGCAGGCGAATGAAGTTCGCGTGGGACGGATGTTCGGGTTCGAGTTTTATGTAGGCACTCAAGCTTCTGGATCGCCTTTCCGATCTCCGCATGTGGAGTTGTGTTTTCCCAGCCCCCTTATGAGTCATGTTATTCTCTAGCTTCGTGCTAGGGAACACGTCCGGAGAGGGCGGTGGATCCCTTGCACTGCTCTCTCTGTTTTTCTTTCTTCTTCTCCTCTCTTTTTTCTCTCTCCTCCTCTTTTTTCTTTCCCAGCTTTCTCATCTGCTTCTTTTTTTCTTCTTTCTGTCTCTCTCCTCTGTCCCTACCCCTTTTTTTTTTCTTTTCTCCCTATCACACTCCTCTTTTTCTTTTCCCTCTTTCCTGTCTTCTTCTCATTCTGTCTTTCCCCTTTTTTTTTTTTTTTTAGGGGATTGCTTGTACTGAGTGCTTTTCAAGATGTAATCGAGGACACCACTGATTGTAACCGAATGCGATTCATTTGAAATAAAGAGAGACTTTTTAAGTCTATGAACTTTCCCATTGCGTATTTTTCTTTGTTTTATATATCCGACCTGTTTGAGATATCTAACTAAATAACCAGTGTACGCCCAACTCGTCACATAAGAATCGATAAGGCTTTATTACAAACCGGTGCCTACTGGTAAAAACGCTTGAGATGCTCCGCATTCCATGTATGTTGTAAGATTTTTCCCTCCTCTGTTTGGAGCTCATAATCGTCTCGTCTCGACGACCGGGTTATTATGTATGACCTTCCCCGGGGCTTGGGCCTAACTTCCCATGCGTTGGATTCTTTCTTGCTGGCAGGAGCTTCTTTAAGACCAAATCCCCCGGCACATAACTTTTGGGCTTGACTCTCTGGTTGTAGTACATGGCTGTCTTCCTTTAATACTCCTCTGTACGCTGTTGAACCTGTTCACGCTTTTCATCTAGGAGCTCTAAGTTCAGACACAGGGCCTCGTCATTGTGTTCCTCCGATGCTAACTCGACTCTAGGAGACTTTATTCCAACCAATGGGGCTCATCGCTCTGTACAAAGGCCAGGCAACCTGGGGTTTCCCGTGTTGCTGACTTCTGTGTCGTCCTGTAGGCCCATAGTACCTCGGGGAGGTATTCTACCCAATTACCTTTAAGGTCTTCCAGTTTGGTCTTCAAGGCGGCTTTGAGGGTTCTAATAGTGACTTCAGCCTGTCCGTTGGATTGAGGGTGCGCTGGGGATGAGTAGTAATTTTTAATTCCGAGCTCGGCGCAGAAATCTCTGAATTTGGCATTGTCGAATTGTTTCCCGTTATCTGATACCAAGGCTCTTGGAATACCAAACCTGCATATGATAGCTCGCCACACAAAGTTTACGATACATGTCGTGGCTAAGGGTTCGGCCCGCCGGCCCGCGGTGAAGTAATCTCTTTGCGACGATTATGAATTTTGCATTGGCCACTGCCCGATGGGCGAGGTCTGTATGTCGACCTTTGTTGGAAGGGCGGTGGTGATTGATGTTAAGGGCTCTGACGGGAGGCGCGATATTTTGGCGTGCTCCTGGCAGATTCTGCATTTCTTGACTAGGCGGTCATCTTTGAGTATTGTAGACGATGGTATCCCACTAACCTCGAAACTTTTTCACGCTGGCGATTCGAGGCTCAGATATGGTTCCCACATATGCCCTCGTGTACTTCTCTTAGCACATACTCAGTGTCTTCTCCTGCGATGCATTTTAGGAAAGGTGTGAAGAATCCTCGCTTGTAAAGGCTTCCCTTGTGATTGGTAAACCTGGAAGACCTCACTCTTATCTTATCCTCTTCCTTCGGGTCGTTTGGTAGGGTTCCTTCATTAACATAATCCCAAATGGGGTCCGTCATTTCGGTCACGAGATCCTACTTTGGGGCGACCACCATCTTTGTAAAGGGTCGATAGAAATTCAGCGAGGGTATTCGATGACGTTGACTGCAGAGATCTTCTGCGAGGCGTAGCTAGTTTTGCCAAGGCGTCGGCTCGGGAGTTCTACATTACGGGCGTGCCCATTTGAACCAACACAAACTTCTTTAATAAATCACGGACCTTTTGGAGATATAGAACCATCGTCTGCATTTTGGCCGTATGTCTTGATCTGTCGACCACCGGTAGGAGTCGCTGTGACCTCTATTTGGTCATTTAATAGATAAATGAGTTGAGGCACCTTTATAATGACCCCTCATGCCAGCCTCTTTGTTAGGCATGGAACCCCGAGCACCGGCGCGTATTGATGTCTATCCCATGCAGGTGAGGGTCGAGAATTAAGCACCGCTCGCTTCCTGTGCATTTGAGGCTCCATGAGTTTCCATATGGTCGTCCTCACGAGCAGTGGGCTCGTGGCTGTCGGGCCGAATTCATGGCAAAGTCGAGCTAGGACCTGTCCCTTTATAGCGAGTTTTCGGCTTGTGCACGATGTCGAACTTCGCAGCTCTATGGCCTTGACCTTCGGAGACTTAGTTGTCTGATACTGCTTCATCGGATACTCTGTTGGGACTTCTATGGTGTGAGCCTTGAAATAGGGATAAAGCTTCCGAGCTGCAGTCACCAGCGCCAGTATTAATTTTTCCATTCTCGGGTACCTCTCCTCCGCTCCTCTCGAGCTCATTGCGATAGTACGGGTCTTTATGCTCGCTCTTTGTCTCTAGCAGTCTGTATTTGGTTGAGGAAATTACGTGCGACTAAATTATAAAATTGAGGGTTCGTCTTTCAGCGGGCTTCTTGGGGTCGTTGGGAACTTCGGGTATGCTTTTAATCTGTGAATGCTTCTTCACACTTCGCGTCCGTTGAAAGGCTTTCTTCCATGACTTGGAAGAAGGGTGGCATTTATCCTTTCATATAATCTGAACACCTTGAGGCTACAATCCTCCTGTCGATTATTTGGACTTCTTTTATTCTTGATGGTGACTATCGTATGCGACCATATTTTGTCAGGATTAGCCTCGATCCCTACAGTGATTGACTATGAAACCAAAATTTTCAATGACCTTGTAGAAATTGTTGCATTTGAGGTTTAGACTTCATGTTATAATTCCTCAGGATCTGGTATGCCTCAGAAAGATGGGCGATGTGTAGATCGGATTTGGGGGACTTTACCCGGCGTATGCGTGTATGTATACCTCCATTGTTTGCACCTATCTTGGCACACAAGACATCAGGTTCACTAATCTACAGTGAGTCGCTCCAGCATTCTTGAGTCAAGCGCATTACCCAGATACTTGATGGGTTCCTTGTCTTTGTGACGAATGAAGTTTTCTCCTGGTCATTGGGGTCCATGTTGATCTGGTTGTAGTCGGAGAATGCATCCATAAAACTAAGGAGTTCGTGTCCTGCAGTGGCATCCACGATGAGGTCGATCCTTGGCGAGAGCTGTCGCTAGGCGTGCTTTATTTATGTCGGTGAAGTCGTCTGGTCGCCACTTGCCATTGGCTTTCTTGCGAGTACAACATTGGCCGGCCCGCAAGGGATGTGCACTCTTATTGCTCCTGGCGGAGGAGTTCTGGGCTTCCTCGTTGATGGCTTTTTGCCTCTCTGGCGCGAAGCTCCTGCGCTTTTGTTTAACCGGCTTAAAAGATGGGTTGGTGTTTAACTTGTGAGTGATTATTGTAGGATCGATTCCACCCATGTCTGCCTGTTTCCATGCGAAAATATCTCTGTTTTGTCTCAAGAACTGCGTGAGGAGGCTGAGCTCATCGCTGGTTTGGGCGATATAAGGCGAGGATGTTACGGAGTGCGTCATCCGGCGGAAATCTTGGTTACAGTTCCTCCCCCAGGGCTCGGGTCGGGTGAGTGCCGTCGGTGCGTGTCGAAGCTCGTGCGTATTCACATTGTCGGCCTTCTTTTGTTGTTCATGGAGGCTGTATGGCATTCCTGGCCACCTTTGATCTCCTCGGACCATCCACATTCCATGCGTGGTAGAAATTTAATTATCATGTGTGATATCTTAGGGGATGGCTTTATCGCGTGAGAGAGGGCACGCTATGACATATTATGGTGGCCAGGCGTGCCCATAAGGAACCTTGCTATGGTCGTCGCCTAGCAAAAGGGCTCTCGAGTTAGTCTTAGTTGGATCGCGACGATGGTAATGCCTTTTCTCGTCGCGTAGATGAGTGTTGACGGGTTGGCACACATTCCATCTTCAATACCCGTTTTGTCGGGCGGCGAAAATGATGTGTTGAACTCCACGATATCAACTAGAGCAGATGAGAGCGGGTTGTATTGGCCTGTCCCGCGCGGAACTTCTGTGTGGGTCATCATGGGGAGTAGTGGCACCTTCGAATCTGAGTCGAGAATGTGATGGTAGTGTCGATTAGTGCGATTTAGATCTGTTTATTATCCTCACCTGTCTCTTGATCTTATGCTACGTAGGTGGGCCTTAGGCGCCAGATTCTCTTCCGGCAAGTCTCCAGAGATCACATGGATTTCTCGGGGTTGCTGGTGTTGAATGGTTACTTTCTTAGGGTGGTGGTTCTTTGGTCGAAGGTCGGGTTATGGTTCTGGGCCTGACTTTAGGTTTGATTCTGAGTTTGGTTCCCTGGGGATATGAAACGCCGAAGATATCCGCGCTGTATCAAGTATTCTATTACTCTTCTTAGTTGTATATAGTTGTTCGTGCGATGCCCGTAGTCCCTATGGAACTCGCAATACTTGGTGTTATCCCTTGTTGCGGGATCTGATTTCATCTGAGTCTGCCATCTCAGGAATTGCTCGTTTCGCACTTCATGTAGGACTTGTGACACTGAGGCCATTAGGGGAGTGAAGCGTTGAGGCGGGTAATGTCGTAGTCCTTCGGTTGTGAAGGTGGGCTGAACGGTCCTACGAGACTCCTCGCCTTTTAGGGGATCGCTCCGTCACTTGCTCAGGATTTCCTTTGGTCGTCTAAATCTCTTGGGGCTCGCCCTCGTCGTCAAATCTGTCGCCCCTTTCTCTTTGCGGTGAACTCTCCTCTTTGATATGAGGCCTCCTCGCGTTTATATACTTTTACCTTTGGCGGGGACCTCGGCCATGCCTTAATGGGTTCTTCGAGATAGAGAACATTAGGTCTTTGATTCAGCCTCCCCAACCCCCGGCAATGAAAATTTTGTGATGCGAATTTTTAAATCGGGTATGTCTATCTTCAGGGACTCGGCGTTGAATCTTTGTACGTATGATTCAAACTTCCTGCGATCCTTGTTTGATGGTCGATAGATGGTATTGCTTCGGCTTTAATCACGTCACGGCTCAGATGAAATAGAAACGAAGCAGCTATAGATAGCTCTGAATGAAGAAATTATCACGGGAATCTGTTAAGCCGAGGCCATGGGCTGGGCCTTTGGTGTAGTGGCGGGCATGCCGTCTGAAGTCTTGATACCCATGCAGCTCAGTTTGATTCTTGTAGGTATGGTCAACGGATCTCTGATTCCACGAACGTCCCACCGTGGGCACTCCGACCACTAAGCAGCGTGAAGACCCTACCGTGAAAAGGTGATCTCGCCTTGTCGTTCGTGGCATCCATGGCCTGGGGCGCCGTCCCTTTAACCACCTCCTCACGCCTACCGGTTCTTCGCAAGACTCCTAAATCGCCTCCCACGTCCGCTTCGCCCTACGTGGGGCATGATGTGGTTCTTCGCTTTCGACATGCTCCATTCACGCCTCGCTCTCTCCTCCAGGCACTTTCCCAGGGTCCGTGTCCCCGGCTCGACCGACTCCGCCGGCTCGCAGACCAGGAATACTATGATCAGACGCCCCTCGTGGGAGGAATATCAGTGGACCTTCCCTGTCCGTCGCGCCCCTGGGATGCCGTGACTGGTCCTGTGCCCCCGCCTAACTCTTCTATCGCGCCGTCGACGAGGCGCCGAGTACTCACCAGTCCGTGACGCCTGTAAGATCGCCCCACGGCTCAGAGGTCTGGCTCGCCCACATCGCTCGGTGGATCCCGGGCACCCTCGAGCCGCCAAGCCCCGCTCAGGTTCCGAGTCGCTACCATCAATAACCGAGAAATCCGCTATATTTATAAGAACCGGCCGCTCCTACGTGACGGCGCCTAACCGACGCATGCCTTTTTTCAACCTAATCGGGCCGAGCGTGCGCGTCATTGGTCGACCAAGACCGGCCGGGCCGGTCGACCGAGGATGCCGATCGCTCAGTCAGGATCGCCGCGAATGTTGGTCTACTGTGCCCGGATGCGGTGACTTCGCAAGAAGAACCGTAAGGGAAGAAGGGCTCTAAGGAAAGGCTTCGCCTCGTGGACCGCTCCGATGCCTAAGTCGATTCTTCGAGAGAAAAGAGAGAACGCTGATCGTTTAGTATCAAGGCATCTTTCTTCGATGAACTGCCCATGTATTTATAGTAGATCTACGGTTTGGATCGTGAATGGGGGTTTGTCCCCATCGATGGAGATCCTCCCTATAAATAAATTTTTGGGATTTAGTAAATCCGATTAGTCGAGGAGTTTATTCGGGATAATCCTCCTTCTATCAGGGAATGTCCAACTGACTAGCCTCATTGCTTTTTCTTCCTTTATAATGGGACTTGATTGGACGAGCAGGATATCTTTTAGGGAATATTCTATTTTCTATATTATAAGGATTGGCCGACTTTACGGTATTCTGCCTTCCCATTTTTCCAAATCCGTGTTTCTCAGTCTCGACGAACCGGTCCCGTCAGCTTCTCGCTATGGAGGGACACTGCATGGCGCAAGCCTATCAGACTTTGTGTCAAGTGAAAGTGAGATACTTGGTCTGCTTCTCTATCATCCCTATCACCTATTTAGTACAATTCAAAGATTAAAGCCTCAAAAAGCTTCTATTCAAGATTAATTAAAAACAAACACCACCTAAGTAAACCAATTACTATGTTTCAAAAATAATTAAATAAATAAATACTAAATTAAAAACGTATCCATATTTCCAGACAGTTAGATAATTGAATAGTTCAAAAAGAGATAATTTTATTGATTTAGATTAGTAATAAAATTGATAGAAACATATAATCAAAAGTGTTAAAAACTTTAAAAGATACACAGCATCGGTTTAATAGAAAAAAATGATCGGCTTTTAAGGACTACATATTTGATAATAAAAAAATGTCTATGAATCACGTCAATAACCAACTGTTGATTTACACAACTACCCAATTCATAACCAAGTCGAAATAAAGCCCACGCATCAAATCGACGATAAAATATTAAAATAAAATAAAGTCAAATATAGATAAGTATAGAAGAAACCACTTTATTTAAAAAGAAAACCCAAATTCAGAGAAGAAATGATGAAACTGACGATTTCGAATCAATAATGATAAAAAAATCACTTTTTTTGTTGAACGAATAAGGACTTAAAAGAAATAATAGAGGGAATGATGGATAGGGCTTTGAGACATTTTTTTTCCAATACAACAAAAAAATATAAAGAATATAAAGAAATTAACCCTTCCTTAAATTTTTACTATAAAGAATATGAAGAAAAAAATATTTAAAAATTTATATTTATATAATATTTTTTATATATTTAAATATTTTATATGGGGTTCCGCAGATAATAATAGTAAAAAAAAAAAATTATGAAGAGAGAGCTCATTCTGTGGTTCTGTGGAGATTTATATATGTTTGAAAATCGAGAGATCATTAATTGGTTAGTATTTTCACTTAAAACTCGAAATTCTACTTACCGACATATAGTCCGATCACTGGAGATTTCTCTGTAAACAGCTGGAAACACCTTCATCCCTCTCAGATACCCTCTCCCTGTCTCCCCGCCGTTCTCGATGGAGGAGAGAAAGATTCCTCCTCTCGCTTCGCGCTTTCCCCGCTCTGTAGCTCAACGTCAGCCCGACCCTCTCAGATTCTTCGAAACCCTACCCTCGGGACAAGGCCCCGTCATGGATTCTCCGGCCTCGCGCTTTGATATCTTTCAAATTTACGTAAGCTACCGCGTAATCTTTATTTCTCTTTCAGGCTTCTAATTTTCGTGTTTTTCAATAATTTTAATGTGTTTATGTGGGTTCCATGATTTTCGATAATTTTTATTTCCGGGATCTCCAATCCGTCGTTTATGGTGTTTATTTGATCTATACGACAAGTGATTCATGAATTTTGGTTTTAGAGAAGTGGATTATTTATTCTTTTTTGGGGTGTGCTTTGATAAAGTGGAGAAGAGGTTTTATGGAAATATTATGATTTTTTCTTTCGATTTTTCTTTTCTTCATGCGATGATTGCATTGGGTGCTAATAACCAAAACAGAAAATTTGGAAGTAACGTGGAGTGCCTTTTTCTTTTTATTGTTCCATTTACATGTTCTTTTCTTTGTTTTGCATGAAGTGAATAACTCATTTTTATCGTATTTCGACGATCAGATGGTTCAGAGCATCAAATGCATCGAATTCGTGAATCTCTTATTGAATTTCGTGAAATTTTCGTGGGAAGAGTGGGACTATTAGTTATTTGGAAGAACTAGGCTGGTCGAGAGAAAAGCTTCTATTTGGGAAGGGCTACTTGCATCTTACCTAATTCCTAATCTCAATTTTTATTATCGAGACGTATGTTGATCGCATTGTTGAACATCTTTCACATTGAACTTATGGTCTTTCAATGTATGTGTTCTCAATTTTGATGAACTTCGAGGCTTATGTCATACTGACTGATGGTGAGACAAACCGTATTTTGAACATGTAACGCCAGAATTTGATAGGTATACAGGGAAAATAATAATGACAAATTCGACAGTATAAGTTACTAAAATAATAATGACGTGAATTAGATAGTATAAATTAGAAAATAATAATGACATGCACTTTATAGCATACGTTATGAAAATAATAATGATAATTCAATTAGTAATTAATTAATTAATTTAATGAAAGAAGGGTAAAAAGGTAATTTTCCTAATAGATACCCCAAGTATAAATTGGAGTAAGAAAAGAAAATTATTTCTATTCTTCTTGACTTTCTCCTGGGTCGGAAGAATCTTGAGGACGATTTATTGATCTAGTGGCTCAAGAACAAATTTCTCTAGGTAAGATCTCTCCTTATTTTATTTTTCTATATTTCTTGATGTAGACTTTTAATTTTCTTCGCCTAGATCAACTCAAGAAGTCAAATTTAGATTACACTTTCGTTTTAAAAATAAAATAAAATGAGGATCGTGGTGCTCATATCAATTACTTTGTATGAGAATGAAAAAGTATTTAAGGATAATTTTTGAAAGAAAATAATAATAACAAATAAGATAAATTTGAAAGACTTGGAATTTTTGTATAAATATATGTATTTGATAAGTATTTAAATATATATATTTTAAGTAAATATTTTATTAAGGATTGAGAATTTATTTGATAAGGAATATGATTAGAATAATTATTTAGCAATTATAGGAAATAACATCCGTTAATAATACTTGTTGTCAAGTATGATAATTGTTAGGTAAAAAAGGTTAGGGATTTAGTATCAAGGTAATAATTAATATAATTTTGTAAAATATTATTAATATTATTTCTTTATAGTAAAAGATTTAGTTCTGATTAAGCATAAAAATAAATAAATTATTAAACAGATCCGAAAGGAATATGAGTTTTATAAAATTTGAAAACTACCTTAATTTTAAATAGTTATCATTCAATACAACATGTTGAGGAACAAAAATCATGTTGATAGAATAAACTTTATAAATCACAAATTTTATAAAATATTTAGAAACCCATTAACTTTTATTATTATGGATTAAAAAATTAAAATAATATCATTGTTAAGAATATCAAATTAGGAAAGTTTTAAGAATAAATAAGTAATGATGATAGTTTTTTTCTTATTATTTTAGGAGAAATATTTCATTGAGGTGAAATTCTTCTGATTAGCTCTTTCAAAGCTTTTGAGTACTCGTTTGAGGTAAGGGATATTAATGCAGATCTTTAAAAAGAAAAGTGTTTGTTTTTACTTCATTCGAGGATGAAATTGTTTTAAATCAAGTATATATAATTTTCGTTTCTATGAAAAGTTTTACTCTTTTTTATTTATCTCGATTATCCATGGATCAAAAAGTGTTTTGTATGATCGTACTTTTGAGATTTGTTTTGTTTACGAAAGAAAAATGTGTGGAGATATGATGTTTTGTAATTTGAACTTTTGAATGAAATATTCGACTCGTTAGTTCTACTACAACAGAATAATAGTCGACACCATTCGCCCTCATTACCGGGATATAATAGTTGACCTTTACATTTTCGTGTCGTAATTGATTTGAACCCCTTACCTCAGGGGTTTGGTTGTATAAGCGCCAGTACTAAGAGTGCTCTTGATTCCATTCACCTTAAAAGAAACACCATGCATTAGCCACCCATTTGAAAGTGTCCCACATGGTCGGGCACCATTTCGATATTTGATGACCGTAAAATATATTTGAAAATGGGTCGATTTTGGATTTGATATGAAAGTGTTTGAATCGAAATTTGATATGAAATTGTTTGGATCACATTTGATATGAAATCGATTTGAAATGGATGTGAGAATGTTTTGAAGTATATTTTGTTAATGTTCCAACTTATTTTCAATCAAAATTTTGATAAAAACATCTCCTATTTGTTATATGATTGAAAACTTTTGATCCATGAAAAATGTATTAGTATTCTTACTGAAAGCTGAGCCTCACCCTTTATTCTTTGACAAATTTTTCAGGTACTTTTAGTTTCCGCGAAGAGTGATGGCTAGGTTGGGGATTCGTCATCATTATGATTTGATTAGAACTTTATGTTGGATCATGTTGAACTAATAAGTTCATGTTTATGTGAAATGTTGGGTTTTGAAAATTAATTGAGAAAGTCACTTAGATGATAAATATCTGCTTTTATATTAGTACAAAGTCATTTGAGAGATCCCAAATATTGTTATATTCTCTAACAATTTATATGATGCATAATCGAGATTTGATATTTAAAAGTAATTTTGTCTGCATGAAATTTTGAATTGAGAATTGATGAATTTAGAAAGTTGCGCATTTACTCCGAATAGGTGTTTGCACTGACAAAATCCAGCTTACAAGGAAGGTTAGTGTCAAGCCACACTTCAAACCTTCAGTCGAAAGCTCAAGGTGTGAATCGACAATTACGCCATAGCGGGTTTCGGGGCATGACAGGCACGTCAACAGATTTTCTCTCCTTTTATTCGGTGTTTGAATTAGCATTGTCAATGCTTAATCAAGCATATCCTGTTTTGCTAGCGCTTGCTTTGTTGATTGTATCCTCTATTTTTGTGACCACAGATAGATGTTCCATTTGTCGTGCTTTCCCAAAGATTCTTCGCTTAATCTCGTATGCCTTTTCGGGTAGTGGGATCTCTCCGAATTTCACGCTTCTATGATTTTGTGTTCTTTATGTGCCGGAAACGGGTCAAAAAGAACACATGAGTGTTAATTCATCAAATCAATGTAGACATCGACCAGAATGTCTCGCTTTCAATTTACGCTAGGAACATATATTTGCTTAGCATGCACGCATGGTGCCATTACTCATTGTCTTTAATTACTTAGGATTGGGACTCTAATGGCATGCCATCTCCTTATGCTTGGGTTGTCCATTAGGCACCCTTTTCCGAGAATATATTATATCGCTTACAAATCAACATGCCATTCTTTATGTCACTTGGAAAAGTTCTATGAGTTTGATCTATCATCGCTTCTTTGTTGATCCTATACCATGTTCGAATCGGTTTAGCCTTATTGTATCAGGTTCCTCAGATCTTATTTTTTTAATTTATTCAAGGCAACTAATCACTGGATTCTTCTTAGAAAATCAACTACATAATATCTCTCAAGATACTACAAGTAGTTCTAAATCTTTCCGTACTGGGCTGTGTGGTACATGAAAAACCTAGCTGGCATGTGATCCGTAAGGTAATAATTTTTAAGAATATGTATTGTTATTTAAGTCACTAATGAATATCATCTTCCACGGTATTACATTTTAGTGTATTTATCATCCTCGAGGTCAGGTACGCATAATGTTGTTTTATTATGAAATGTGTATCACATTGTTATGGTATTTGTTGTTTCAGAATTTCCGATGTCGGGTTTTCTACTAGATCACTCGATTGATAGTATTATGGATAAGAAATTATCGATGAGTGGAAAATTTAAAAATGAAAATAAATGTTATTAAAGTTTAAACCCGAATCATTTTAATGTACCTATCCGAGACTTAACCAATAGATGTAGCATGCAAGTCTTAGTTGTATGATGATTTTGGGTTGGCCTGTTTTAATTGATGATTTTGTTGAGCACATGTACAGGTTTGATTTGCTTCCCTAGAATTACATTCATGGAAATTTCTGGTTATTTCTTTATGATTATTATCAATAATACTATTTTTTTCATCTGAAACTTCTTATGATTCGTTTCATTTGAAATTCAATTATAAACGGGAAAATATACAGGTATCGATGGAAAACCATTTTGAAAAATAACGTAAAATCTATTCAAGCTCAGCTTCAATATGTGAGTTAAAATATCGATAAAGATGATCAGACGTGACCAAGCTTCCTTTGTCTTTGTTCCAAATTTAATGACTACACCTTAAGGCTTCATACGGGTCAGACTCCATAGTTCATCAGTGGTCAAATGTATCCAATGTTTCACAACATGTAAATTCGATTGGGAACAAAAATCTTGGTTAGGTGCAATCTTCCTTATCAATATTTGGTCACATGCTGATCATTTCAAATAAGAAATTTCGTCTTCATTTTTCAAATAATCTTCAAATTGATACTCTTAGCATAGTTTCCAAATTACAAATTCTCTTTAATTAGAATTGCTCAAAGTAGTTTGTAATCGAAGTATCGTAAAAATATGATGCTATTTACATGCTCTCACCTTTAGATTTCTCGTGTAAGGGATTTAACTACAGGAATCTACAATAATTTTTTATTTGTGGAAGGGTTTGTTGAATGTGTTTTTAGGTGTGTCGAGTCTTTTAAGGAAAAAGAATACTAGTCCTTGGGAAATTGGGATTATTTGTCTAGTGCTTCTCAACACATCCTCATTCCTCCTCATTCTCGTAGGACGGGTCACATGAAGAGAAAAGCATTAAATGCAAGAGTTACTAAACATCTGAAACACAATATCATCTCATCAACTGCTCCACTCGAGGCTAAAGAAGTCAGAATACGGTCTAAACCAATGTATTGCGAGACTGAATCAGCTGCGTATCTTCTTAGTGATTTTAACATGAGTTTACATTTTCTGACTCCGCAAAGATTTCAAGTCATGGTTAGATTCTCAAACAAAATGATTTTCGAGTTTGTCAACTTCCTTGCTTAAGATAATCAAGAGAGTTCGTGACATAGATTCAAGAAGATGTGAGTGGCTCGATATGATTAGTAGAGCTGAGGGGCGATGAGTTACGTAAGGTTCCAAATTCTAATTTCGTGGCATTTCATCCTCCGACAAATGAAGTTTCAATTCCTTTCTTTTTATTTTATATCCATAGGAATGCCGCAAGGTCAGAGGTGCACAGAGAGAACAGAGGTATGTACACCTAGTAGCCAGATAGAGTACACCTCCTGCTGAAGGTTAGTAATGACAAATTCGGCCTGGACTTGCATTCCCCATCCCCATTTATTATTTCTATTCTCGTCCCCATCAGATTTACATTTTTTATCCCCTTCCTCACATCCATTGAGGTCCTATACCCATACTCCTCTACCCAACAATTTATTCCCACTTGTGAAATGAATTATTTAGAAAATCATGATAAAAAGTGAGTTAAGGGTGGCAATATGGGATGGGAGTGAAAGAAAAAAGAAGGGCCAAATAAAAGCCAAACCCACCTGCTCTCACCTCAGTGACCAGAAACCAAACAATCAAAAAACCCAAAACCCTCAAATTTCTTTAATAATTCATGAAAGAGATTGATCTAAACCAGTCCATTATGTGTATGATTCAGCATGCCAACTATTAAACAATTTATTAGAAACACAAGACAGCAAATCGGAAATGTCTTTTTAATAGAGAGGGTTTTTTAGGGTTTTCTTAGGGTCTTTATGTAGTTTGTTGACTTCATTGGTAGGTGAAGGAATATGGCATTTTTGGGCCTTCCTTCCAATCCATGATGAAATGATAGAGGATCCTCGAAGGAAATGAAGAGATTATTTCCTTGGGCAAGGACTCTCCCTGTGAAGACGAAGACGAGGCATATAGAGAGACCAAAAGGTAAGTTACCTTTTCACTCATATATTGACTATCATATCTATAATTTTTTTTTTTTTTTTTGAAAATTTTCAAGATTTACTGGGGAGCATAAAAAGGGAAGAGATATCTATGTCTTACACGTAATGAATTGGTGAAAGAAAAACAAAATGTAGGAACTATTTCATTCATGTTTTTGAAACTATTTCCGTTACTCATAATACACTAAAAATGTGTACAAAGGAAGATCAAGTATTCATGCTAGCTTAATTTAAGTAACAATACATATTCATAGAAATTAATACCTTCCTCGGATCATACCCTCTGCTGTTTTCATGTACACAATCTGGCTAAAGGCTAGAACTTGCCGCCAAGTATCTTTAGAGATATTATGTCGTTGATTTTTCTAAGAAGAATCCAATGATTGGTTGCCTTAAATAAATTTAAAAAATAAGATACAGGAACACGATACAATAAAGGCTAAACCTTCCGATTCAACATCAAATTTGATAGCTCTCAATAAAAAGAAACAATGATAGATCAAACTCATAGAACTTTCCAAAGTGACATAAAGATATATTTGCATTTGATTTGTAAAAAGTAGTATAATATATTCATAAAAAGGGTGCCTAATGGACAGCCCAAAGCATAAAGGAGGACGGCATGCCATTCGAAACCCTATCTAAATAATTAAGGAGCCAAATAAAGGAATTGCTTCGTGATATTACAAAACTATGGTTACAACAAGGAGACCCCAAATGTGAGCTCACTGAATCATCTTATGGTTTGTATTGGATATTATAAATACAAAACTAGGGAAGTGAATCAGAACTCTGCTGGTTTACCCGAACAAATCCGGGTCAAAGTCCTATGTCCTGTGGCTCAGGCTATGAAATGCAAATCCTCCTCCCACTGAGCGCCAAGTATCATATCCCACAAACCCCTATCCACTCATAGTTATCCCATCCCACCTCAGAAAGAGTTGTGTGGGTTACCTAAACAATACCGTAAGTTACAACTTAGGACTTCTTAAAAGAGCCAACACCAAACTGCTGAGGTGTAACTTAGGAGGAAAATACTTTAATTTATGTTTTAACTCTGCAAGATTGATTTTTTAATTTGAAAACACTTTTAAATAATAGTGAGGAAAATAAAGGTATCAATCTGATTTGTGTTTGGCCAGGAACAAGGAATCTTGCTGTCCACAAAGAGAGAGTTCTTCGACTGTATACTACATCTAAATTCTGAACTTTAAGCCTTTAGAAGCATTCTACTTACAAAGGATTTTTCTTTCATTTTCTGTTGTAAGAAAAAGAGAATATGCTTACAGTCCTTAGAAAGGCCACGCCAAGGTACACACAATATATAGCAAATATGCATTAAAAGGCTACCCAACAAAAGAGAGAACAAAAACAAGTCTCCCCTCTTCTTACTGAGCTCAACCGATCATCACAACGCTCTAATAAGGATGCCCATCAAGCACACAACAACACAAGTGCATAGATTGCCTTCATAAAAGCCCCTACTTTCTTGAAACAAACTTTAATTTCTTTTCTCTTTTTCTTAACTTTTTTTTTTTTTTTGATAAGGAAGAAGAATATATTCAATAGGAGAGATACCAAAGTGGCGACTCAAAGAGAGTACAACGAAACAAACCATGACCCCACAGGAACACCACAGAAAGCCAGAAAAAAACCAGCCCTAACAAAGCACAAAAAACACCCAAAAGGGAGGCTAACAAAAAGTGAACAGTCC
The DNA here is from genome assembly GCA_016808115.1 of Tetrastigma voinierianum. Classification (NCBI taxonomy): domain Eukaryota; kingdom Viridiplantae; phylum Streptophyta; class Magnoliopsida; order Vitales; family Vitaceae; genus Tetrastigma; species Tetrastigma voinierianum. Next base: position 429,954 of record JAEQBH010002304.1, on the reverse strand, counting down.
CCAAAAAAACACCTGAAGAAAAGGAAAACCACAAAACGCCTGGGAAATCACTTAGATCCTAGCCACTCAATGAACTCAATAAGCATTGTAGTGCTCTCTTTAATGCATAATGTAGTCTCACTTAAAGGAAATAAGAGTGACTTTAACTTCTGGATAGACAACATCCCATCTTCAAAAGCAATTTTGTTTCTTGCTTTCCATATAGTCTAAAAAAGACATAAAGGCCCAGCCCTCCACACATCCTTTTTTTTTTTTGCCTACAAAAGACCACCACCTCCATCCTTCCAAAGTTTGTAAGACAAAACTAGGAAGGACCAAATGGACACCAAAAAAAGAGAAGAAGATGTCCCATAACACCCTTGTTACACCACAATGAAGCAAAATATGGTCTATTGTTTCTTCTTTTCCTTTGCACAGAAAGCATCTATTAGCCAAGGGTCTTCCTCTCTTCTGAATCTAGTCAAGAGTTGAGACCTTTCCCCACGCTGCCTCCCAAGAAAAGAAGCATGTTCTGGACTATATCTTGGGCTGCCAAATGATGTTTACAGAGAAATAACAATGGGAAGCATAATCCAAAACTTTAAACATGGATTTGACAGAGAAAAGCGCTTTTTTTTCTTTCCACCTACTCTACCTATCTCCAAGTTTTATTGCACATTTGTTCGGGTTAAGGAAAGTAAGAAAATTCTTTACTTCCTCCACCCCAACTGCTGGGAAGGTCTCAAAATGAGACTCAAACATCCTCCTCCCTCATCCAGGCTCCACATCTCTTTAATCACGAAGTCTTTGTGAGCAACAACAACAAACAAATCGGGGAAAGCATCACACAAAGTCATTGACCCACACCACTTATCCTTCCAAAAAAGCACCCTGCTCCCATTACCCTCCTCAAAGGCCATTTTTCCAGCCACCAGATCCCATACCTTTCTAAGCTCTTTCCAAACTCCAACTCCGTAACCAGCCCTCACCATTTTGGTACAACAACCACCTTGATCCTCCCCGTACTTAACTCTAATTAAAATATTTCAAAAGGCATCGTTTTCCTGCATAAAGCGCCAACTCCATTTACAAAGAAGGGCCTTAATAAGAGTAGAAAATCTTTAATTATTTGCATAGGGACTCGAATGGTATGCCATCTCCCTTATGCTTTGGGCTGTCCATTAGGCAACTCTTTTCTCGAGAATATATATTTATACTGCTTTTACAAACCAAAATGTCATTCTTATGTCACTTTGGAAAGTTCTATGAGTTTGATTTATCATTGTTTCTTTTGTTGAGCCTATAAATTTGATGTTCAAACTGTCAAGGTTTAGCCTTTTATTGTATCATAATGTTCCTGCATCTATTTTAAATTTATTTAAGGCAACCAATCATTGATTCTTCTAGAAAATCAACGACATAATATCTCCCGAAGATATCATGGCAAGTTCTAGGCTTCAGCCGTTGTGTACATGAAAACCTTGAAGGGTATGATCCAGAAGGTATTAATTTCTATGAATATGTATTATTACTTAAGTCACTAGCATGAATACTTGATCTTCCATTGTACACATTTTAGTGTATTTATTGTAACGAAAATAGTTTTCAAAAACACATTGAAATAGTTCCTACATTTTGTTTTCTTCATCGCTCATTACTGCAAGACATAAATAATATCTTCCCTTTGTCTCCTAAGTAAATCCTGAAAATTTTCCAAAATAAAAATAAAATCGATAGATATAGCAATGAATCAATATATGGAGTGAAAAGGTAACTTACCTTTGGTCTCTCTCATATGCCTTCTGGCCTTCATTCTAGGGAAGTCCTGCCTAAAAGGAAATAATCTTCATTTTCTTCCCAAGGATCCTCCTATCATTTCATCATAGTTGGAAGAAGGCCCAAAATGCCAGATATTCCTTCACCTAACAGTTAAGTGTCCAAAATAAACTACATAAAGACCCTAAGAAACCCCTAAAACCCTCTCTATTAAAAAGACATCGATTTGTCAGTCTTGTGTTTCTAATAAATTGTTTAATAGTTACATGCTGAATCATAGTACAATGGACTGGTTCAGATAAATCTTTCATGAATATTAAAAGAAATTTGTTGTCAAATCTGGCAATTTTACCCGATCTTTAGCTTCTAGTCCCCCAAAGGTAAAAACAAGGGATTTTAACCTTTTATTTTGACGCTTCTTTTTCTTTTCATTTATCCATGAAGCACCCTTCTTTCTTACTTTTTATCCCATGATTTTCTAAAAATAATTCATTTCGCCAAATTAGAATAGGGTATTTGGGTAGAGGGTATGGGTATGGGATCCTCCAATGGATGTGAGGAAGGGGATAAAAAATGTAAATATGATGGGGACGAGAATAGAAATAATAAATGGGGATGGGGAATCTAAATGCCATTCTTTATGTCACTTTGGAAAGTCTCTAAGGAGTTTGATCTATCGTTCTTTTGTCGAGCCTATAAATTTTATGTTCGAATCATAAGGTTTAGCCTTTATTGTATTGTGTTCCTGTATCTTATTTTTTTAGTTTATTTAAGGTATAACTAATCATTGATTTTCTTAGAAAATCAACGACATAATATCTCTGAAGATACTTGGCGGCAAGTTCTAGCTCTTTCAACCAAGCAGTACATGAAAACCTTTGAAGGGTATGATCCAAAAAGGATAATTTCTTTCAATATGTATTGTTACTTAAATACTAGAATGAATATTTGATCTTCCATGGTACACATTTTAGTGTATTTATTGTAATTCTTGAGGTTGGCATGCATAATGTTGTTTTATTATGAAATGTGTAATCACATTGTTATTGTATTTGTTGTTTAGTGATCGATGTCAGGGTTTTTCTATGGGATCACTGGATTGATAGTATTATGGATAAGAAATTATCGATGAGTGGAAACTTTAAAAATGAAAACAAATGTTATTAAAGTTTAAAACTCGAACTTTGTTTTAACAGTCGTCTGGGGACTTAACCAACAGATAGTTGACACCTTCAGGTTTATGATAGGAAGAGGCTGTGAGGATTAAATTTTTGGCATCTTTAAGATGTGACATGCAAGTCTTATCTATCTCTCTAATGCTGGTTAATTATGATCGGTTGTGTGCTTGGCCCGTTTTAATTGATGATTTTGTTGGAGCAATATGCAGCTTGATTTGCTTCCCCCGAATTACTTCTGTTGAATTTTATACATTTTATGATTATTATCACAATACTATTTTTTCATCCGAAACTTCTTATGATCCGCTTCATTTGAAATTCAATTATATATGGAAAAATCCATGCTATGGGTATCGATGAAACAAATTGAAAATGAGGAAATCTTATTTGAAGCCTGGCTAACATGTGAGCAAATATCTGATAAAGATGACTGCACGTGACTAAGCTTGTTTTGTTCAAAATTTATTACATAATTCCACCTAAGGTTTACATGGGTCACTCCATAAGACATCATGCTTGTATCCAAATTTTCCATGACTTGTACCCAAGATTTGGAACAAAAAAATCTTGGTTACGTGCAGTCCTCTTTATCAAATATTTGGTCACATACTAGATTGGGCTTCAAATAAGAATTTTTGGTCCTCGTTTTTCAAATAATTTCAAATTGATTAGTTTCCCCATTATAAATTCTTTTTTAATTAGAATTGCTCAAAGTAGTTGGCACTAATATTGGTAAAAACAGATGATGCTATTTACATACCCTGGGTCTTTTGTATCTACTGGTGTATGATGAACTAGAATCTACAATAATTGTTTATTTGTGGAAGGGTTTGTTGAATGTGTTTTTAGGTGTGTTGAGTCTTTTAAGGAAAAAATATGAATACTGCTAGTCCTCAAATCGACATTGTCTAGTGCTTCAACACATCCTCATCCCTCCTATTTCATGGGATGGGCCGTATGAAGAGAAAAGCTACATGCGTAGATACTAAACATCCAAACATTGATCTCATCAACTGCCTCCATTCCGAGGCTAAAGAAGCTGTAGAATATGGTTCAAAAACCACAAGATGTCTGCAATATATTTCATAATTCGAATCATTATATTCCTTTCTTAGTGGTTTTAACATGTGTTGTTACATTTTCTTGACTCGTAGTTTGATTTTGAAGTCATGGTTAGTTCTCAAATTGTGGTCAAAGATTTTTGAGCAATGTTTTGAACTTCCTTGTTTTGAAGATAATCGAAAGTTCAGACATAGATTTTAGTTAAAGAGTAGAGTGGCTCAATAAGGATTAGTGAGTTTGAGGGGAAGTAGAGTTATGAAGGTTCCACATTCCTAATTCCTGGTGTATGCCCATCTTTGGGACAATGAAGTTTGGCCTCTTCTTCTCTTTTATTTATATCCATAGAATGCCGCAAGTGTTTGAGTGCACAAAAGAATGAGAGAAGTGCATGTCCTGAATAATATAGATATCCTCTCTATGGCAAGGGTGTAGGGATGACAATGGGTTGGATTTTAGATTCCCCATCCCCATCCCTATTTATTATTTCTATCCTCATCCCCATCGGATTTATCTTTTTTATCCCCTTCCCACATCCATTGAGGATTCGTCCCAGCCACCCTATTCCAATTTGTGAATGAACTACTTAGAAAATCATGGGATAAAAAGTGAAAGCAAAGAAGGTGGTACATGGGACGAGTGAAGGAAATGAAGTGTCAAAATTAAAGGTTGTACCATCGCTTGTTTACCTTTAGACTAGAACCAAGATCGGTAAAATGTGAATCGACAAATTTCTTTTAATAATTCATGAAAAGAGATTGATCTTAACCACTCCATTATGTGTATGATTTAGCATGCCAACTATTAAAAACTTATTAGAAACACAAGACAACCAATCAGAAATGTCTTTTTAATATAAATAAATATATATTATATATTTAATCTTGTATTCATATTAGGGATGGGTAGGAGATACTCGGACCCGTCCCCATCCCCGAATCCGAAAATTTTTGAACCCGATTATCCGAATATTTAATTGGGTTTAAAATGTTCGTCTGTCACCTCTTCCATTCAATAGCATCGGACCTTAATTACTGATCCTCGAAGGAAATTGTCATCCCTAGAAGGGTGTGTCAGTCTTTGAGAAGTGTTGTGTTTTTTTATTTTCACCTATATTTTATGGCTATGCTATGTTATGGTTTATTTTTTTCATACAGATTTTATGATTTGCTATGGCATTGGTGATTATGAGACACACCACATCCATCATCTTTCAAGATTTTCGGATCTGATTACAATGCTGAATTTTCATAAGTATGGTGATTCAGGAAGCCCAAGCCGTAGAATATGATGACTCCTCCTCCTCGCACGTTTAATTTAGGAACTCGTCTCCAGCTAAATCAAGGTCATACCATACTGAAACTAATCCCTTTACGAGTTGAGAGGGAACCATAGGAGTGGTAAAACTCTACCACATAACACGGCTACATACCTATGGCTCGATCTCATTGTATTAATTTTTAATCGATTTTTTTATTATTTAATTTTCTTTGGTATTTTTGGTAAGGCAATCAAAATGAGAAAATCATATTTCTTTTCATAGTACTTCTCCTGACAAAACATAACCTCACCGAATTGAAATCATGTGAAGCAATCCTATGCCCCGGGTCATTTGGTTGTTGTTTCTATTGCAGGATTGAAACTCTACCCCGGGTAGCGCTTGAAGAGAAAGTCGCAGAGACCGCACGACAACAACCTGAGCCGTCTCTCGTATTCCCGCTCTCGTGACTCCATAGACTTGAAAGACGGCAAGCTCGAACCCTGCCGGCAAGCAGTGTTCACACACAAAGCAGTTAGACAAGGAGGGGGAGTCGTCTCGACTCCATGGAAACAGTAAAACGTAGCTCCATGCCTCAAAGCTCCCATGTGCGGTCGAAGGGATTGCAGGCTCTTTTCGACTACAGGTTCATTTGTTTTTCCATTATAAAACAAATGCCACAAGTTACATTTTGTTTAGGGCCAAGGGTTGGAATATAAATATAAACAGTTAGAAAAGTTGGAATAGGTATACTTCTCATTAATGTTCGCGGGTCTTATAGATGTGGAAACTCTTGAAGGAGGAAGGGTATGGATCTATTTGCTAAGTAAAAGAAAGAAGTGTGTTTGATATTTTCTATAGTTTCAACAAGCCATGATTGAAATAGAGATTGAAATAATTTTATTGCACGATTCGATCTACCGTGATTGGATGAAGATGTTGATTGACGTGGTTGGTGCCTTGAATGGCTGATCTTCCTAGGAACTGTAGTCTATAAAATAAGATCATGGCAATAAGTTGTTGTATGGATTATAAATACCATTGGTTATACAGGGAATATAAGAATCCTTTCTTTCATCAACTTTGCTATTATTTAACCATTTCTTCCAATGAATTGTTGCTTAGGTTATGAATTTATTCTTTTATTCTCGAATATCACTCCTTGCAGGTTTGCAGATGCCAAGCATCTCTATAGTCTATAGTTTAACTTCTTTGAGTAGGAACTTAGGAACTTTGATCTGGGTTCCAAGTTGTATCTGATTTTATAAATTCAATTCCGAGGTAGTATATAATAGGCAGATTTGGTGAAAAGTGAACAATTCCCTATTGGCATGAAATAAACCATTGTTTTTATGCCTTTTTTAATCATGAAGCTTTGGACATTGTTTAGATTAGCATATTAGTGATAAAGCTGGAGTCGATTCAAAAAGCATCCACTGTGACATTGAGTATTATTCAAAAGCATGCCATTCTAAGACACCCCCTCGAGGCGACTAGTCGTGGAGGTACCACAAAAAATGGCAGTTGATGTTTGGTACCACAAAAACATCACAGGCCACTATAAGTCAAACTATAATTTATTATTATTTTTAATAATATAATTTTATTTGTTTTTACTTTACATCATATTATTGTAATACTCTATTCTTATAAAGAGCCTTCGCCTCCTCTACTGATAACGGAAGGTGTTGTAGCCGGGAGGGTCCGCTCATGTCATTGCATGACATCCTACAACATTTGATCGTCTTATGTTGAGGAATGCAAAAGTTTGGTTCTCGTGGCATTGTTGGTTGCTTCTCTGACCTTCTAGGAACAAAGGGTCGATCAAATGGGGCATGGGCTGTGCCTCGGGAATCAGCCTCTTTTCAATCTCCTGATTTCTTCCTCTCTTCCGACTGCAAGAATGAAAAACCAACTTATATTAATGCAAGCGTCACTCATAAAATTTCCTCGGCTATGTACTTTTAATTGGAAAACATACAACTTAATAATTCAGATATTGAACTTAATTTTATGTCATTTCTCTTTACCATCTTGTATTGCTTGATCAAACTCCTCTCTCCATCCACTGTGATGCACACAAAATATACCAATAAGAAAAAAAAAAAATCTCAACCAAGAGAGATACTTTTTTATTCACATAAGTTATCTAGAAAACCTTAAGTTTAAGCAGTCTATGCAAAAGCTAAATATGATCATAACTGAAAGTCATCTTGAAATAGAAGCAATTAAATATGTGGAGAAACAAGCAATGAAATAGAAAATTTTGATCATCGGGTAGGCCCAAAAATCATAATTCGGTGAGTAACCCAGCACGCTCCACTCCGCCTGATATCGTTGTGGAGTTTCAAGTCAATCGGCATGGTGTTCTTTTCACAAGAGGTTTTAGACAAAATCGAATACCAAAGAAGAGCCCCACATGTAAATGTTTTCTAGAGCATTGAAATGTCTAAATCCAAAATGTCATCTATAAATTTTATTTTCTTTTTTAACTCTTGTTCCAACAATTCAAGGAGCTTTGCTTATTCATTACAAAATGACCCTCACCTTTGGTTCATCGGTTGTCCATGGAATCCTTGTGCAATCAACCGTGAAATTTTCTCCTCCCCACCAATTTCTGTATCTTCTTCATGTTGTTCCTTCAAGTGTCCCCTTTGTTATGTTGAAATTAAATTGCCTAAGCAAACTGAAATGCGTAGAAGTTTCCCAATTCATTTTTTAAAATGATATTAACCTCTGAGTTCTCGTGCTGAATGGCCTTTGGCAGGCCTTGAAATGCTTTTTCTTCCGTGCCCTTCACCAATAAAGGCAAGAGGATTCGATATTCTAAATCCAAATGCAAGGTTCAATCAATTAAACAACCATTAAATTCATTAGCAAAACAACAAGCGCATTCATAACTTTTCCCTTAGAAGTGCTTAAATTACATTATGATGAAGATCAAGAATAAAGAATGGAAACAGATGAGTAGAAACTGAAATTGAGTTGCAATAACAAAATTCTTACATTTCTCGCTCCTTCTCCACCTCGTAGTTCTCGCTTGAAATGCTAAAGCTTCAAAATGTAGGAATAAATAAAATCAATCAAAAGGTTGTATAAAACATAGTTAAAAAAAGTGAAAATAAAATGTGGATTTTCAATCTAACTCTTCCCAATTCAAATTACTAACTTCCATTGTCAGTTATCCCAAGATGAAGAAGCCTTGTTGTCAGAAACCAGAAGTGCCAATTTCATTCTCCTTGTTGTTCCTTTTTTGATTCATTCTCATCCTTGAGATCTACTCAGACTGCATTGAAATGTGCATCTCCTCCTGCACTCAAGATACAGTCCACCTGCTCCTAGCTTCTTTCAATGGTTCCATCTCACCTCGGGTCATCACCTCATTCTCCCACCTTCCCTCATCCTTCATCAATTCGTAGTTTTGGATCACTGTGTCTTTCTACTTCTACTTCGCTTGTCTTCACTAACATCCCTAATCTTATGAATAATCCTTCAGAGAAGCCCCCGATACTCTGGGAGGTTCATCACAGGCATTCCGTAGGCACTTCTGATCGAGGCTAGATGGGTTTTGTCTCGGTGGTGTTGGATTCCATGGCCATATCAATGCATAAAACTGGAAGTCGGCGAGGATGTTATTGGTATCTTGGACGGCGAAGAGGGAGGGTATTCTTATAGAGGCTGATTGGTTCCATAGATAGAATGTTGAATCCTTTCCTTTCCTTTTTCTGGGTGATCTCGCTTGATCTTGCTTCGAATATGCCATATTTGGGCTTCCAAAATCCAACTATGATGAATCCTTGAAAGGAAATTGAAGGATTTGGCGAGCAGATTATTTCCTTATGGGCAACCGATCTTCACCAGTTATATTCAATGCCAGGGAGACGAGAGAAAACAAAAGGAAAGTTACCTTTTCACTCATATATTCATTGCTATATCTATCCATATTATATTTTATTCAAAAGAATCTACCAAGAAATTATATTACTAATATATCTTTCATTAGTTAAAGATTATGTTTGGTTCAGAGAAAACAAATAGAGAGATAAAGTAAAGAATAAAATAAAATTAAAGTAATAAATTACTTTATTTTATTTATTTTAATATAACAATATAAAATTTAAATAATTTTGAAATACTAGCTAATATTAATTATATCAATTTTCTTTAAATTTATAAGATCACTAAATTTAAGAAAATAGAATTCTTTTTAAGCAATATTTTATTTAATTTCTTAAATAACTAAATATAATACAAAGGACCATGAGGATAAGGTAAAATATTCCACTATTACTAATTATTTGTTCTTTATTTATGTCTCATAATGTGATGAATTGGTGAAAGAAAAACAAAAATATTAGAATTGTTTTATTGAAACTATTTTTCGCTTTTAAACAACAAGGACAAGGAAACTCCAGAACACGTTTGATTCTCGCTTTTAAGAAAACATAAAAACATTAAATTCAACACACAAATAATTTTCAGAAAATATAAAATGAAGTTGTCTGTGTTTTAAATTGTTTACAAAAACATGAATGAAACAAAAATGCATGTTTTTTAATTCTTTAAGCAAATATTTGTGTGAACGTCGAAAGTGACTAACAAAACAATTAAATTAAACATGCTAACTGTTATAGAAAATAATATATTGTTAAAAAACATTATATTATCCAAATTAAGAAAATATATATTATGCGACAACTAATTTTTCGCTTTAATATAAAATTCATCAATATCTTCAAACTTGATGAAAAGTCAAGTATAAAAATTACTATCTCCGTCTTAAAAGTGTCTCAATATCACTTTTTCTACACTACGCTAAGAAACAATTAGATTTTATTTTATTAAATTATAGTGTAAATGGACAGTTTTACCCTTTTATACAATTTGTCAAATGGGTTATTGGTACTCAATTCTCCCTTGTAACTTTCTACTCCATATTAATCTCTTCATTTAAAATTTTAAATAAATCAGATATTTTTTTTTTTTTTTTGAAAACAATGTATATTCAAATGAATTCACAATGCTACCAAAAAAATTCACTAAAATTTTTCCTACTAAATGCAATTTAAAATTTTCAAGTAAAATGCAAATTTGTTGGGGCCTTCTTTTTTCTACAAGATGCATATTATATGGAATCAACCAAAGTTTAGAATCCATACTTCCTTTCTTTGTCCATGTCTCTGCGCAGTATGTGAAAGTTTGATTTTAAACAAAGTTTACACCCGGCATGCATTGGTATAATATAGATGCTCTTTACTAATGCATTGGAAATACGTGAAGATTATTAAATGGCAACATTGAACAAAACATCCATTGACTGCTATTATTGAGGGTAATTTAGGAAAAAATAATATGCTCTTCTAGATTTTGAGAATCAGACACTTTTATGGAACAAACTAAAAAGTGATATTTGACACTTTTTCTGGAACGGAGGTAGTACTAAATAAATTTAAAAAAAAGTAATAATAATAACAATCTTTTCAAATTAAAACCATTGACTAATATAAAATTGTAATGATTTTTTGGAACCATCAATCGACATCGAACATCAAAATTTCCAAACCACAAGTTAATTCCGATTAAATTAAATTAATCAATAAATTAAAAAATGTTGAAATTCTTTCATAATCTAGTGACAAAACAAGTACAAAGATTCTATTAGAGTTAATAAACGGATCAATCCAATCCATTTCGGGTTAGTCTATTCGAATTATGGGATAAAACTTAGGCTAATCTGGCCTATTTTTATTCGATACTTTTCACTACCACTGATACATGTTGGAGGTCAAAATAGGTTAAAACGGGTCAAAACCTTAAAAAATGCTAAAAAAAAATAATTTTATAAATTCATTATTCTTTAAATAAAAATAAATAATATACAAATATATAATAATAATTAATATAAAAAATGATTGAGTCTAAAAACACATAATAATAGTAAAACAAACTTAAATAAATAAATAAATACGTTAACACTGGTCATAATCAAAATACTAAACTAGCTAACTAATAGAGGTACCAAAATAATAAATTAACAACTTAATACATATATGAAAAAACAACTACAAAGTATTAAATGCAATCTTTATTTCAATCTTCATATCTGTTCCTTTATATCCAATAATAACATCTTATTTCACATTAGAAATCTAATATATATATATATATATATATATATATATATATATATATATATCATCGATGGTAGTTGAGCTATCATCATCTATTAATTAATTTATATATTAACAACATAGATTTTATTTATGTTTGAAATAAAAAAAATATTTTTTTTCAAAAAATGAATCAAATCATATAATAATGAAACATTTTATTTGTTTGAAAATTTATCTTTCTAAAATATATAATCATATTAGGAAATAAATTTGTATATAATTTTGTTAATTATTTTACAAAATAACATTATTTTGTTATTAACACTAGTTTAAATAAAATTATTTAAAATATACTAATAATTTAGTTATTAAATTTAATTTAATTTATAAACTAGTATAACTTTATTTTTATCAAAAAAGGATTAACGAGATAAACTGTGGTTCAAATGCTTTTCAACAAGATTTTAAATATTAAATTATCATATAAATTATATTAAAATATATATTTAGAAATTGAAAATAAAATAAAGTTAAAACAATATAGTTTAATATATTAATCATATATTATAATAATTAACCTATACTATAAAAATAGATAGTCAAAATATGAAATTTTCTATACACATTTGAAAATCTCTAATCACTAAGCTAGTTATTTAAAAATTTAAAATAAAAAATTTCGAAATAATCTGGGTTAACTCATAACAAACCCACATAAGTCAATGGACCAAAAACCAGGCTCCGGGCCAAATTCAAAAAATACGAGATAAAGTAGGTTGATCCATTGGGCTCAGCCCATATCACCAGTTTTACAATCACTACTTAAGTTGAGTTCATCAATTAAATTACAGTTTTACGGCTTTAAAATAATCCTTTCAGCTTAAATTATAGTCTAACAATACACTCTTGAGGTTTGACTTAAATGGTAAAAGGCTGAAATGAACACCCAAGATAATCCGATTCAAATACATAATAGAGTACTACAATGTAAAAGATGTAACAAAAAAACATTTTGTCAAACCCATGAGAAAGTGGGTAAAATCAATTTTAGTAATATCAAAAGAACTAAGTAAACCATTACTATGTTTCAAAAAATAAATAACAAATAAATACTTCAAATTAAAAGCTCATCCATTGTGACGCCTTAAACTCGGTCCGTTGACTACCCGCCAACCTGCTAGACACTTCATAATTGCTCTGCATCCGACATTTTTCACGTAAAATCTAGCAGTCTCCTTGTATCGCAGGACGCCTTTAACTCGGTGTCCATTGACTACCCGTCAACCTGCGGAAAATCCATGAATCTCATATCACGAGGACCTTGTCTGAGTAAAAATAAACCTCTTGGGCCCACAAACCAATACTCAAAATAATTATCTCAACTATATTCTCATAGTTTTCATGCTTGTTCTACAAAAAGATTTATACATATTTACAAAATATTTACTTAAAGCCACATTTCGGCTTTCTTCTCAAAAACTACCTCTACTGAGTGTCGTCTCCCTGGATAGTCTCAGGTACTGAAGGGTCCCACGACGAGTGGCTTAATCCAGGTAGAAAATTTTCCTGAGGTTACTCCTTCTAAAATGCATATGCAATGGCATATATAAACAATCAATCACATTTCATACAATTATTTTCTATATGAAATGTTTATATCATGCATGAATGCAACCCCCCTCATACTCCTGCACGAGTCAATAGACTCCTCACACAGGATACGAATGTGAAATAAAACCGGTCCACACACTACGACTAAACCATTGGAAAAAACCCTCTAATTTCTTTATCCAAACTGGTTTTGATTCTTTTCCTTTATTTTGTGGGCCACGGATTTGGGGTTTACAAGTAGGGCCTTATACGCCTTTTCAACATTTTCACGAACTTACATGCATTCGAGTTCATGTCTAGCAGGTGAAGATAAGCGTGGGACTTTCACTGCAGGGGGGATCTACTGACTTGCTCTTGCGAAACATGTAATTTATCATTTTGATCATTTACACTATTGAATCTCTACCTTGGACTTTGTCCCATTTTCCCAGGGATTCACGACCCACTCCTGGCTCTTGATGAGTAAACCTTACCTGCACCCACACGGGCGACACGATGTGGCCGTGCATATAAATGCATGATGCCCGTACATTTTCCTCATGTTACATGCATGAATAAACCTTTACATGAAACATTTACACACCATGGACAATTATAATTTATACATATAATCTACCTCCACTTACAAAAACATATTAATACATCGAAGCATGCATATTATCTGATTCCACACTTAGCATGCTATTCAGAAGCAAGCCATAACACAAACCAGGTCTGAAATTGGACACTCTTGAAATTTCCCACCGATGTAGCTTGTAAACGAATTTGGATTCACGTCAGCTATCAGAAAGCGACAAACCATAACATCTAGAAACTTTCGATTTCTAATTAAACCACAACTTCCATAGTCCGTAGAGCGGTGTGAAATCCGTACCCTTTACTTCCAAAGCTTGGAACTAAGTTCATGGCCTCTGTGGCTCCTTGGCTTGACACTGCAATTATAGGCTGAAATTTAAAATATCTGATGAGAAAATATCACACCTCTTGGGTTTGTATGTCGAAACTCGGCTTTTGGTGTCACACGTAAATCGCTGCGTGCAGGCTTTAGTCCTCCCGAACTTTCGAGACGTGTGCTTGAAACAGGAAAATATTCCTCTTCCCTTTCCTCCTTTCTCATTTTCCTCCCTTTTCTCTCTAAGAACCGTTTCCCTCTTTTCCCTCTTTCCTTTCTTTTCCTTCCTTTTTGCCTTTCTTTTCCTTTTTCTCATTTCTCATCTCACTTTTCTTCCATTTTCTCCTCATTTTCTCTTTTCTCTTTTCATTTCTCCTCGATTTAGACAACCACCATCAGGTCAAAGGAGAATTTCCTCCTCCTTCCTCGAAGCGAATGTGGCTCTCCCTTTTTCCATCCCTTTACTTTTATTTCATAATTCCTTATTATGACATCATGCACTCAAGTGGTTTAATATGAGCCATGGGATTCCTTTCCACACATGGCTCATTGTGAGCCATAGAATTTATGCCACCCATGTGGCTCAATGTGAGCCATTTCTTTTTATGCCAAGTGTCACTCTTTTGAGGTGCCATGTGGCATCTCCTCTCCTTGCCATGTGATAAGTGGGCACCGCGTCTCGAAAAACTATGTAATCAGGCCATCATAGAATTCAACGAGGAAATTTGACGTGGTAGCTAAATTTGTGAGGCGATTTCAAGAAGTCGGGTTCGTCATCACGAAATCTAGAAAATTCGGATTTTTACGGAAATTACAATTTTGCCCTTTTGAGGAAAATTGGAATTTTCTCGGGTCTTACGATCTGGGAGCTCTACCCAATTACAATGCGCAACGAATGCACATCTGACAGTCAAATATATTACAATATGGGTAAAGCGACCGCCCAGGCCCTCGCAGTACTCCTCATACTATGACTATATCAGTAGTTTTGAAAGAGTTAATAATTCACTCTTGCTCTGACACATATATCAAAATTAGAAATTCTAATACATGTTCCAAATCATCAAACCCTGACGAAACTTTTTCTTCTAAGACCACCTCTGACGTGCTGTCTCAGCGTCTTTGCATGCACAGTAAAATAAAGGGGTCCCACGACAGAGTGAGCTAAAGCTCGATGGGAGAATGCATACACAAGTGGAAGTCACCGCCTAAGTGCGGTGCAATGTTCAATTTAAACACATTCAAGCGAATGCATGATCCTACTTAGATATGCACACTTGACCAACTCGGATCAGGAGTCCTCACCAGAGCTCTCTCACACTTTCTTGCCCTTGGGCAGAAATTTGATTTATGGAATAAAGGGCAAAATCGTAATTTTGATTACAAAATTATAATTACGGTTAAAAAGTCCCAGTAATTAATTCTCTAGATCTCGGATATTGTGACAGTTGCCTGGGTGGAATCGTCTGAAATCTAGCTAGCCGTGAGCCCATGATTTGAGGCAGGTCGGAGTTTGGCGCGTTTTTCGAGGGCATCGCTTTTCGGTCTTAGTAAATCGATTTCGATGCGACGAAAGCTTCTAAATAGCATGTACTCATGTACCATAAGTGGTATGAGTAGAGAAATGATGAAAATGGACGGTCGAGGTAGTGCCGAATGTCAAAACTGGAGAAAGAAGGGAATTAATCAATTAAAGTGATTAAATGAGAATAAAATAAAATGTGAGCAGTGCTCTTCTTCATTGAATCAAAGGGCAAGAAAAGCGAGCAAAACCGGAAATCGAAGAGGAGATTGAGAAGAGTTTTAGAGAAGAACTTCTCTCTGAAATACGCGCCGATCAGGCCCAGGTTGGCGGACCTCGGGGTGAGGAAGGAAGAGCGATCTGCGGAACGAGGCTGCGCGTGGACTCCGGTTTAGAGTTTCTTCAAACTCTTCAGGTAGGATTTTCTCCTACTTGGGTTTATTCCCACTTTTAGTGTTTTTAATGTTTGGTCGGTGAGGCCATTGGGGCTGTTGGATCGGTCCCGAAACATGGGACCGAATTATCTGATTTTGAAACCAAATGGAGCGACGTATTGCTCCGCGGCTATATGGGTATGAAGATGGGGTTTGGTGGTGTGAATCATGTATTGGTTGGTTTTGAGGCGGTATTGGCCGTGAAATGCGGAGTTCAATGAACCTAGGATTAATTGAGTGTGGGGAACGATAAACCCTAGGGTTTTTCTTGTTCCCTGGGAAATAGTGATCCAAAAATGTATTTTGAAAAAATACGTGTTTAGTTAAGTAATTTGGATCGAATTGCTTATGTTTGAACATTAGCTGATGAGCTAATTTTTGGTGTTTGAAATGATAAATTACCATAACATGTTTGTGTGATTTAATTTTTAATGTGAATATATTTGTATTATATTTGCATGTGATTAGGCGTGTTGGAATTATACATGCGGTATATGCCTTTGGATCACCTAGGATTATAGGAGTGAGTGCATGAGATGAGTATAGGAAAATGGTTCGGAGGGTGATAAGTATAAATTATCGGAGGGTAGTCCCTGAGTGATATCGATCGTCGGACGCCAATTGATATTCATCGGAGTAGTCCTGAAGCAATTTATATATCCAATGTCGGGCGGCCCAATTGATATATATACATCGGAGGTTGTCCACTAATTAAATATTGAATTCTCATGCAAGGCTTAGGCGAGTGTGATAGAGTCGGTGAGGACTCGGGATGCGAGATTGGTCGTATGAACATTAGTAGGATCATGCATTTGCTTGAATGTTTTGTTTAAGTGAACATTGCACTGCACTTGGGTGGTGGGTAGCCCACTTGAGGGATTTTCCTGCGAGCTTTAGCTCACCGGTCGATGGGACCCCCTTATTTTAATTACGGGAGCGTGCGGACGTCATCTGGAATGAGGAGTTTTGGCAAGATTAATGGCTTTGATGGTTTCATATGTATTAGAATTCTCTATTTTGATATATATTTGTATAAGAGCCATTTACTAACTCTTAGAACTATGGGACATGGTTGATGGATATTGTTTTATAGACTGAGGCTGTTTTTATCCATGTTGTTATCCTTGGGATCGTATTGAATTTGTTTGGGACAGTCAAATGCGGGTTATTCTGGAGTGGCTGTGTTTTGGGTAGAGCTCACTTTGTACAAAGGAAGCTACGCCGATTTTAAAGTGGCGTCGGGTAACCCAGGCACTCCGGCTTGTATTAGCGGGTTGTGGTTGGTCAACGGACCCGAGGTTTACAGGGCGATTACAGGTTGAGTATCGAGCAGGTATAGATACCTGGGGAACTCTCGGGTTGGGGTACATCTATCACCGCTCGGTGTGGTATGGTATGGAGATTAGGTCAGGGTACCTAGGAAGGCCACGAGAGAAATTAGAACAACGCATGTGTTTGATTGTGATCATGTGATGGTATGATTGATGTTTATAACATGTTGATTGAATCGTAATGTTGTGGTTGGATTATTGTGCTTAGGTGGATAGCACCAGAATGAATAAGCTAAAATGTTGAACAGGATTAGTGTGAACAAGTTGGTGAAAAATTTTGGTAAAATGGTCGGGCAGTGCAGACGACGGTTCCGATTTTAGACGAGATCGGTGTGGGTTTGTGGAAAACTAGAAAATATGTCGAGTTGTCACGATTGTCTGTGGAAAAAAAAAAAGTGGAAAGAATAAATTTTATAAATTTATTTAGCCACAATAGATGATAGAAAATAATTTTTCTAAGTTGAAGAAAATCGAGAATAAATTTTTATGAATTTATTATGAATTTATGGGAGGAAAAAAAAAAGAAGATTTTTTAGTGATTTTAGTGGTTTTTCATACTGCTGGAGTTAATGAGAAAAAAAAAATTTATTTATCATGAAAAAAAAATATATATTTTTGGTGCAGTAGGGTGTGGAGGCCCGGGCGGGTACGGCGCGGGCTGGCGTGCGTCCGCCCGGTACGGCCGGGCGCGGCTGCGACACGGCCGGCGGGCTGCGGATATGGCGGGTGGCGGCGCCGCGGCTCTGGCCCAGGCGCCTTGTGTAGCGAGTGACGTCTTGGCCAGCAGCGTAGCCTTAGCGAAGCGGCCTTGTGAGCGGTAAGCGTCACGTAAACTTCTGCCAGCGCCGCCCAGCGAAGCGAAATGGCAACACTTGTAAACTGCGGCTCTGGCCGCCCATTTGCGACTGCGGCGGCCAAGAACCGCGATCGGCCAGCGTGCGCACACAGGCGTGCACAGGTGCCGGTTGGCGATTGGATACTGTCTTTGACTTCGGAGTGGACCGACTTGGTTTTGACTTCGATCTTATTTTGAGTCAAATGCGGACCGGTTATGAACATTCGTAATGAAAAAAATAAAAATAAATAAATAAATAAATAAAATAAAATAAAATAATAATAATATTAATTAAATTAATTAAAAATAAGCAAAAAAATCAAATAAAATTTGATAAAATTTTCGAAAAATGAAATTTTCAAAAATAAAATTTTGTGGATCAAAGCGATACAGAATTGTAGATAGAATTTCCCATTTGCTTCATATATGTAGGAACTTGATTTACTCTGTTGGTTGTGTTTGATTAGTGTCTCGGGGCGTGTTTATACCTTAGAATCTTGTGTGTTATTATTGCCATGTTGATTGTGTAGATGGCTAGTGGGACCGGGGCAGGGACGTCACGTGGCGCCGGTCGGGCACCCACGGAGCATATGATCGGCGCCGATGTTGACCGACGGGCTTTGTTGAGGTGTGGGTGTTGCGGCGGAAGTATTGCAGACTGGTGTGGTAGATGTCGAGTCAGTAACCTCCAGAGATTGGGCGCATCACCTGGGCGATTTGCGGGGAGGAGGGCAGATGGTGGCGGACCATTGGTTCATGCGGATAGAGAGCGTGTTGGAGGCCATGGAGATCTTCACCTCCGATCTGACCCAGTGTTGGCGCATTCCGATTAGGGGCGAGGCAGAGTATGGTGGAGATGGGTTGGGACACCTGAGACCTGGGGCTATGACATGGGCGAGTTCGGGAGTTGTTCGTGGTAGTATTTTCGAGAGACCATGAAGACATACCGCTTCAGGAGTTCCCTAGGGCGAGAGGCGGGGAAGCGATAAACGTGATGGACTACGTGGCTCGGTTCCACGGAGTTAGCCCGGATTTGGATGATTATGTGGCCATAGACATAGCGAGTTAGGAAGGTTCGAGAAGTGGTGAGATTGTCCATTCGTGCGGGACAGGACTCCGTCTGCATGACATGGATTCTATGGTTGGGAATGACCCTGACCGTAGAGAGATATAGGGTTTCGGAACACTCGGGATCACGAGTGTATCGATGTGAGGAAAAACAGTGATCTTCCTCCGATTCGAAAGAAAACGAGAGCCTCCCGGATTGCGAGGATCTCGAATTCCGCGATATCCGGGCGAGACGGTGAGGATTCTTTGATGAAGCGGGACAGATGAGGATTGCTAGTCGGGCGGGG
Organism: Tetrastigma voinierianum; assembly: GCA_016808115.1. NCBI lineage: Eukaryota > Viridiplantae > Streptophyta > Magnoliopsida > Vitales > Vitaceae > Tetrastigma > Tetrastigma voinierianum. Next base: position 410,611 of record JAEQBH010002304.1, on the reverse strand, counting down.
CGGATGGTGTGCTTCCATTGTCGGCGGCACGGACACATGAGGCAAGTTGCCCCAGAGACAAAGATCGGGGTTTTGGAACATCACGGTCGGTCGATGCGAACCGGGAGGATCCCGAACATTCCTCGCGGCCTGGTGCAGGCGAGGCAGTCAGTTTCGGGCTACGGGCACCCCATATCACGAGGCCGAGCCCAGAGAGGCCGGAGTATAGGTAGGGCGGAGGGACGGGGCCCTGAGGGGCGGGGACATAAGGGGTTCGGGCGTGTCTGTGAGTCTGCCCATGACGGCGAGTCGCGAGATCGGCCAGTGTTATCTACGGGGAATACGTTTTTGTTATCTCGCACAGTGTTTGAGTGTCTCATTGATTAAGGTGGCCGCATTCATTCATTCTTTACATCGGTTGAGGCGAGTTGGGTTTTAGAGGTTGAGACCTTAGAGGAGCCCGTGGTGGTTCCTCCCCAAGGTTAGGCGAGAATAGAGATGATATCGAGGTTGCGGCTGGAGATCTCGGGGACTTTACTCACGGTGGACGAGGATCATGGACCTGTCGAGTTCGATGTCATCTGGGGATGGATTGGTGGCGACTTACGGTCATTATCGATTGCGGCGCGAGAGAGTTACCGCCTACACGAATGGTGCTCGTGTAGTATTTCAGGGGAGGCAAGCATGACATTTTGCCCGAGACGATTATCACGGTGCAGGTCATCGGGGACAGGCGGCGGGTTGGCTGGCGGGCGCCTGCAGAGGATGGGGAGAGTCCGGACACGGCTCTGCCTCCCGGTAGTGTCTTGAGTATGAGGATGTTTTCGGATGAGTTACGGAGTACCTCCACGCCCAGGGTGGTAGACTTTGGTATCGAGTTACACCACAATTGTGCCGCTTGGCATCTCTATGACTCAGCGCCGATGGCACCAGTTGAGTTCTGAGAACTTCGAGTCCGAGTTACAGGGCTATTGGACAAGGGTTCATTAGGCAGAAACGCACTTCCCCATGGGTGGCTCCGGTTCTATTTGCGAAGAAGAAGAAGCCAGAAGACCCTTGACGTCGTTGACTGCAGACGGTTGGGCAGGGTTCTGATCGAGAATGGTGAATTGCAGAGGATTGATGATTTATTTGATCAGTTGAGAGAGACACGAGTCTACTCGAGATAGACCTTATGCTTTGGTTACCATCGGCGAGGTTAGGGATCTACAGAGATATTCCTAAGGCGGCGTTGGGAGCCCAGCGGTATAGGCGCTATGGGTTTACGGTAATGCCGCGGATTGTGAATGCGCCAGTTCATGGACCTCATACATAAATTATTCGGCCATATTTCGTCAGGTTTATGCATTAGTCTTTGTGGATGACATCTGATTTACTCCCGGTCGAGTGAACATGGGTATCACCAGGATTGTTTCACGAGTTGTTGAGACCGTATTTATCCTTGATTCGATGGTGTGAGTTAGCTTGCGAGGTGAGATTTTTGGGACACGTAATTATCGGCGCTCCAGTGTCGGTCGACCGGAGAAGGTCGGCGGTGATGGAGTTGGGAGGCCGTCGATCTTCGAGATGTGATTTCTTGGGATTAATTTGGGTACGGGAGATTCATTGAGGATTTCTCGATTGGCGACACCTATGACTAGGTTATTGAGGAAGGAGGTCGAGTTTGAGTGGGATAATGGCCAGATGAGAGGAGGCATTTCGAGAGTTGAAGGAGGGCTGCCGGCTCCCATCGCGTGGATTCGGACGGGACGAGTGCCAACGAGTGTATTGTGATGCCTCGAGGGCGGAGATTAGGATGTTTGATGCGGTCGGGAGGAGTAGTAATATGGTTCTCGTCGATTGAAGAATCACGAGCAAAATTACCCACACATGACATGGGTTAGCGTAGTAGTCTTCGCCTTGAAGATTTGGCGCCAGCTACTTATATGGTGAGGGGAGATTCGAGGTGTACTCGGACCATAAAAGTGCGAAGTATATTTTCCTGCGCGTGAGACCTGACATGAGGCATGAGATGGATGGAGTTCTAGAGGATTATGACTTCACTTTGCATTACCACCTGAGTAAGGCAAATGTGAGTGAGGCGATGCACTCGGTCGAAGTCAGGAGCCTTGGCTATTATGGCTTCGGGGAATTAGCGGTGCTGAGGCGTAGGGTCGGTTGGAAATTTCTGATGCGCGAAGCGGATTCGGGTGCTAGGGAGTTTGGTGGCACCTGCCGGAGTCTGCGGTGAGCAGGTGATTGAGTCCACGGTGGCGGGCCGCGGAGATGAGTGTCCATCGGGGACGAGGAGTACGGTCGGTACGGGTGACGAGGCTGGGCCCAGTTCCGCGCGAGATGGTGGTCTTCGATACGAGACGGGTAGTGGTTCCCCGATTGGCGATTTGAGAGATTCTCGGGGTTTCCTTTGCTCGATTTGCGATACATCAATTGGCGCGAAGAAGATGTACCAAGATCTTAAGTCGTGAGCCTTGTTGGAGTGGGATGAAGAGACACGTAGGGGACTTTGTTCGGCGATGTCTCACGTAATCGACGGAGTTGGGTGAGCACGAGAGCGGCCGGGAGACTCTTGCAACCATTAGTGGGCGAGTGGAAGTGGGGCATGTCACGATGGACTTTGTGACGCGCCCGCGTCTGCAGCGTGAAGCATGGCCAGCGGTATGGGTGATAGTGGGCCGAAACTCACGAAGTCGGCACATTTTCTGGCCGATGCGGATGACCTTCGCCTTGGAAGATTTGCTTGGGTTATACATTGTGAGATAGTCAGGACTACATGGAGTGCCGGTATCCTATGGTCTCGGATAGGGACCCAGGGTTTAAACTCAGCTTTTGGAAGAGTTTTGAGGCTGGGCCTTATGATTGGCTTGATGAGTACAACGTTCCCACCCTGAGACGGATGGTCGGTGCGAGGTATCTGGTATTAGAGGGACGTACGGGCATGCGTCTGGATTATAAGGAGTGGGGCCCAGGAGGAGCATTTGCCCTTGGTGGGTCGCTACGGCAGCCCAGGTTGGTGAGCATCTGAGATGGCAGGCGAGGCATTGCTGCGGGCCAGTGCTTAGATCCACCGTATGTTGGACCGAGGTGGGAGAGAGCTCCGTCAACTGGTCGACGATTAGAAGTACCTCCCGAGGGGTGAGCGATCTGACGGCGTCTTCTCACTGACTCGGGCGAAACGGAAGAGCTATGCGCGGTGTACGGCGTAGGCCTTTGGAGTTCGAGGTTGGGGATGGCGTCTTCTTGAAGGTGATGCTGGGAGTGGTCGAGGTTCGTGACAGCGGAAGCTATCAGCCAGGATTCATTGGACCCTTCGAGATACTTGAGAGGGTAGGCCTTTGTTGCGTCTTAGGTTCAGCGGGTCACCGCCCGACATGTCGGGTGTCCATGAGGTGTTTCACGTCCCCATGCTCAGAAGTACACTCGGATCCATTCGTGATGGATTGGAGGCAGTTAAGGGTTGACATAGATGGGACCTTCGAGGAGGACCGGTCTTGCATTGTTGATAATGGTGATCAGGTTTCTTGACCTGCAAGACAGGTGAAATTTAGTGAAGGCTCTTATGGAACACTATGGAGTAGGAGTTCACGTTTGGGAGCGCAGGGACCACGATCTGAACCACTATCCATATTGTTTGGGATGATACGTGGTTGTAGTTGTTTAGCAATTAAATAACTAATTTACATACGTAATTACGATTTTACGTTGCATATGCATGTGTTGATAATGATCGTTTAATTTCGGAGTGAAATTCCTTTAGAGAGGGGAGAATGTAGGGCAGAAATTTCAATTTACGGAATAAAGGCAAAATCGTAATTTTGATTACAAAATTATAATTACGAGTTCAAAATTAAAATTAATTAATTCTCCTAGATCTGGATAATGAAAGCAGTTCCCATAGTTGGAATCGTCTACATGAGAAATCTAGCTAGCACGTAAAATTTATAATTCTTTGAGGCAGGTCGGAATTTGGCACGTTTTTCGAGGCATAAACATAGTCTTGTCATCGATTTTCGATGACCAGAAGGCACAAATGGCATGCTCATGTACCATAAAGTGGTATGAGTAGAGAGAAATGATGAAAATGGACGATTCTAGGGTAGTCTTAGAATGTCACTTGGAGAAAGAGGGAATTAATCAATTAAAGTGATTAAATGAGAATAAAATAAAATGTGAGCAGTGCTCTTCTTCATTGAATCAAAGGGCAAAGAAAAAAGCGGGGAAACAAACGGGAAATCGACGAGAGGAGCGATTGAGAGAGTTTAGAGAGAGAGAGAACTTCTCTCACAGAAATGCGTCTTGTCCGTGGATTGGCGGGACCTCTCGGGGTGAGAAGGGAAAACGATCTACGCGGAACAGGCTACGCGTGGACTCCGGTTTTAGCGAGTTTCTTCAAACTCTTCAAGGTAGGATTTTCTCCCTACTTGGGTTTTATTCCCACTTTTAGTGTTTTTAATGTTTGAGTCGATTGAGGCCATTGGGGGCTGTTGGATCGGTCCCAAAACATCGATTAGAATTGTCTGATTTTTTGAAACCAAATGGAGCAGCCGTAAATTGCTCACGAGTATATGGGTATGAAGATGGGGTTTGGTGGTGTGAATCATGTATTGAAGGTTGGTTTGAGGCGGTGGCGTGAAATCTGAGTTGAATATGAACCTAGGATTAATTAGTGTCGAGGAGCGATGAAGCCCTAGGGTTTCTACATTTCCCAAGAATAGTGATCCAAAAAATGTATTTTGAAAAAATCGTGTTTTTAGTTAAGTAATTCGGATCGAATTGCTTATGTTTGAACATTAGCCAGGCTGGAGCGGCTAATTTTGGTGTTTGAAATGATAAATTACTTAACATGTTTGTGTGATTTAATTTTTTAATGTGAATATATTTGTGTTATATATTTGCATGTGATTAGTTGTGTTAGATTCGCATACACACCATTCCATATGCAACGGATCACCACCAGGATTATAGGAGTGAGTGCATGAGATGGTATAGAGGAAAATGGATTCGGAGGGTAGTCTAAAATATAAATTATCGGAGGGTAGTCCACAAACTTAAAATATGATCGTCGGGCGGCCCAGTTATTATTCATCGGAGGGTAGTCCTGAGCAATTTATATATCGATCGTCGGAGCGGCCCCGATTGATATATATACATCGGGTTGTCCACTAATTAAAATATTAATTCTTTCATCTGAGGCTTGGGCGAGTGTGATAGAGTCGGTGAGGACTCGGGATGAGTTGGTCGTATAGACATTCAAGTAGGATCATGCATTTGCTTGAATGTTTGTTTAAGTGGAACATTGCGCACTTAGTGGTGAGTAGCCCACTTAGGGCGGTACCTGCGAGCTTTAGCTCATGTCGTGGGACACTGCCATTTACGAGCACGAGGGGAGCGTGCGAGAGGGACGGCTCATCCCCCAGGGCCAGAGTTTTGAAAGAAGGCAAGATTAATGGCTTTGATGGTTTTCCATATGTATTAGAATTCTCTATTTTGATATGTTGTATAAGAGCCATTTACTAACTCTTAGAACTATGGGACATGGTTGATGGATATTGTTTTATGGCCCAGTAGGTTTATCCATGTTGTTATCCTTGGGATCATATTGAATCATTTGGGACGGGTAAATGCGAGTTATTCTGGTATTGTATTTGGGTAGAGCTCATACAAAGGAGACTGCCGAATTTTAAAAATTGGCGTCGGGTAACCCGACCTCATATATTCAGCGGGTTGTGGAGTAGTCAAACGGACCCCGAGGTTTGGGGGCGTTACCTTTAAGCCTGCGTATGAGAATATTTGTTTTTATTGGTAGGCAACCCTCGGAGTGAATATATATCAATCAGACCGCTCCGGCGATTGATATATATATTATTTGTTTGTGGACTACCACTCTAGATAGATATATATCACTGGGCATTTCCAGACGGTTGATATATTATTTAATTTGTGGACACCCTAGATGAATATATATATCAAACTGAGTAGCTCAAACGAGTTGATATATTATTTGATTTGAACTACCTAGATAATTAACATTTTGAACTACCCTAGAACCATTTTCTCTAGACTCATCTCATGCACTAACTCTATATTCCTAGGATGTTTCAGTGCATATGGAATACATGTATGCCGGTTCCAATACGATCTAATCACAATACAACATATCAACATGAATATATTCGCATAACTATCCAATCCTGCAATCATGTCATGTAATTAATCAATTTGACATCAAGATTAGCTCACTTGGGCTAATGATCATACCACAGTAATTTAATTTAAGTGCCTCGGTCAAACACATGTTTTCACGAAATTATATTTTCAAAACATTATTTAGGGGAATAGTGAAACCTCGTTTACTATTCTGAAAAATCCACAACGGTTCGCTCGGTGAACGAAATCCACGACCATTCGACGATGCATACCATACAACCATTTAATACCTGAAAGTTAGACGACCCACTCCCGAAGCGGCCTAGCGGTAGGCGGTCGCGGGGCGCTCCGTTCTTCCTCAAAAATTCTAACGCTTGATTCCCATGTTTTGGGGCGGAGCGAGCGGCCATTCTGGCTGCTGTAATATAAATACATGATTTAAAAGCAACATTGACACCCAAACAGCTGTGATTTTTAAGGCAGTCTGGCTATCCAAAAAAAGCGAACAATTTCCACAAATTCGGTCCCACATGTTTGGGACATGTCAAGCTTGACACACGGCCTCGAGCTAGCAGAAACATCAGCCCTTAAAATGGGAATAAAACTCAAGTGGGGAAAATCCTGCCTCTTGGAGTTGTCAAAAACTCATGGCTTAGGAGGTCCAGCAGCGTGGCACAACTCAGCGTAGAGCGTTCCCTTCTTGTGTTGAAAGGCTTATGCTTGACTAGATCTCTTACCAAATCTAAGAGAGAAGCCCTCTCTCTCTCTAAAAACTCTCTAAAATGGAGCTACTGCATCACTCAAAAATGGCTTCCCACGTTTTTGGTTGGCTAAATGAGGGAGATGAATCACTATTTGCTAATTTGGCCTCTAGTGACTTAAAGTCAAATTCTAAAATGCCCAATATGTCCCTTTTTACCAGATTTGATATTAAACTATCTCGTAGTCCATTTTCATCATTTCTCTACTCATACCACTTATAGTACATGAAATTTTATACTATCTGTGCCTTTTACATCGAAACCGATTCGGCTTTTAGAAGCGTGCCTCGAGCGTGCCGACTTCAGAAACGTCTCGAAGAATTACGAAATTTTACATGCTAAATAGATTTGAGGCGATTCAACGGTACAATCCGTTTCATCATCGAGATCTGAAATTAGTACGGATTTTTAGTAATTGCAATTTTGTAATCAAAATTACGATTTTGCCCTTATTTGAAGTGGAATTTCTCGGGTCTTCTCCCCCTCCTTAAAAAATTTAGTCCGAGAAATTCAGAGCAATCTAATCACTCACATGCATGTGCAACGTGCATTGTACCATGCATGTAAACTAGTCGTTTAAATGCTAAACGACCAAACCACGTACCTTCATCCCTAAACAAGAAGGGATAGGTAGCACTTGTGTGTCCTCGTGCTCAGCGTTGGCTCCTCCACTCCCACGGTCATAGCCATAGCACTCTCCTTTAGCCTCCGCGGTCTTGCGTCGCAAAACGTCATGTTCTGACAATGCACCTGGTCCCTCTCGAAGGTCCCATCGGTGTCGACCTCGATACGTCGATCCACCACATGAGCTGGATCTGGATTATGTATACCAGGAGTATGGAGATGTGAAACACCTCGAGACACGACATCTTTGGGTGGTAGCGGCTAATCGGTGCAGCGCGGTGCACATCCTCGAGTATCTCGAAGGCCCGATAAACCTCGGCGATGGCTTCCGTGCTAGAACGACCACTCTCTCTTGAGGCATCACCTTGAAAGCGTGATCACGACCTCGAACTCTAAATTCGGCGTCATTACACTCAGCCTTAGCTCTTCCTCTAGGCTGCGAGGCCGGTGAGAAAGACATTGTCGTATCAAGATCACCTTCTCGGAGGTGTCTCTATTCTAATGGGACCAGTGAGAAGACTGCATGGCCTCCCAGTACAATGCCTCATATGGTGCCATTCGTACACTCTTGTCTTGTTGTTATGGCGAATTCCTAAGGAGTAATTAATCCTCTGCCATATGATCCGGGACACATGTTAGCAACATGCCCTCAACAGTAAGTAATCCATACACAAGGTAACCTACAGCCCTTGCTTGGTGTGTAAGCATGCCTCCCCGAGGTCACAATCATTGTGATCGATGGGTAGTCGATCGCTAGTCCATGTCATATGACGTCCGTTGCAGAACCTGTTTGTCGACAGCACCTAATGCGATTTCGAAGGGTATCGAATACTCGAGTCACCCCAGGCTCTATCACTCAACTCTCGGTCTGGCATTGACAAATCATGTCGTGTGTTTTCATCTCGAGTCACTCGGAGCTCATCGCACTTTCGACTACAAGTCTGGCATTGATAACTGGCCGGTATGTTTTCATCTGAGTCACATGACTCCTCGGCTTACACGCCGAATCTTACATTTCCCCTGATTCATCATGAGTCTTCATTGGACGTGGTCCTAAGACAAACTCACCCCACACTCACCAGAGTGGTGAATGACCATACCGTGCACCCACAGGCTTCGTCTGCGATGTTGCAGGTGCAGAGCATAATAATTCCATGCTGCGACGCGATCGGGTAAAGCAGGGTCATACATGGTAGAATATGAGAGGATTTCTCACTCATGATCCAGACCCTGTCAGTCCTCTCACCCACATCCTAGGAAGAACATCTGGTTCAGCTACTCTAAAGGCCTTAACCTCGTTTCAGGTGATGCTAGGTGTCGAGTGTATTGATCATTGGGTCTCGATGCGACAACCCAGATGGTTGTCAACTCATCCATGTCAGAAGCTTGACCATCAACAACCAATACGTCGTACACCTAAGGTCCACTAAACCACCTTCTTCGCTTTGATCTGTCACGACTTAGGCCCCTTTGGCCCTCTGCTTTGTTGTGTTCTTGGAGAACAGCATATAGCACCGGCTGAAACTAGTTCCTCGGCCGTACTAGGGTGTGGAGGAGCTTGACCCCAGCCTCTCTCATGTTCTACGGCTAATTGGGATGCAGTGTCCCCCGAGTCTTAGGATCCACATCTGGGGCAATCTGAGTCACTCGTGCCAAATCCACGGCCTAGTCCTGAAGCTAGTGTGAAGCCCAGAAGTCTTACGCCTCTTCTGAACTAGGAGAAAGGCTGATCCTCCCTCTTGTTACCAACACATTATCCAGGAGTGTTCGGAATGACCTCGATTTCTCTCTGCGGTCGGGGCATGACAGCAGGTCCATATCCGTGAGGTGAAATCTGCGAGTCTACCTCAGATAGACTGACCCATTGTTCTCGCGTCTCTTCTTAATACCCGTCAATCCCGAAACTCATTATCTCGAGATTGACATTCGGTCTCTCCTAACATCCTTTGCCTCTTGACCTTCTCTAGGTCGTGACACTCTGATGCGACACCCACGTGTCTAAAAATCTCACCTCGGTAAATGGCTTCGAACTTCTTGAACTTGGCCAAATCTGGCCCGATGGTCTCTTAACGAGTTGCGAAAACAATCCTCAAGTGATACTCATGCTCCCACTCTGACTAGGAGTAGATCAAGATGTCATCCACAAAGACTACGACAAATTGATCTAAATAGGGTTGGAATATCCTATGCATGAGATCCATGAATCTTCTTTGACACTTCGTCAATCAAGGCATCCTTTGTAAACTCATAGTGCCATGCTTGGCGTCTGCTTATTTGTCTTAGGGATATCCGTATCCTAACCCTCAGGCGATGGTAACCGGTCGCGACACATCTTAGAGTGAGCTCGCACTCCTCTCGTGGTCGGAAATAAATCCTTCGATCCTCGACTATGTAGATGCCAGGTCTGGATCTTAACCTGTGCCACTTCCTTAGTCGGCCTTGCGTCGAAGGGTCTTGCCCTTAACTGGCCGCCAAATAGAGGCGGGACGCCTCGCGGTGAAGTGCTGGTCAATGAACCCTTGTCCAACAGCTCACGTAGCTGGGCTCTAAGTTCATGACTTCAATGGGATTGCCATCTGTGCGGAGTCGTAGAGATGGGTGGATATACCGAGGTGTAACTCGATACCCAGTCACTTGCTCTCTTGTGGAGTAGTGGGTAGCTCATACGGAAAACATCCACATACTCGCATACTACTCGAGTAGATCCAAGTCGACCTCTCTGAGATCCTCTAGGGTGGGCTTTGACCAACCGCGCTAAGCGTCACGGCGGCGGACTCATATCGCATGCGGTCTGCGAAATATCGTACTTGCCCAGCGAAATACGACACGAGTCACGATCACGTGTGTGGCGGTAACTCTCTGCGCTCTGTCGATAACAACCACGTCTGTAAATTGTCGACCAATCCATCCCAAGGATGACATCAAACTCGACATATCCATGATCCTCGGGTCCATTGTGAGTAGAGTCCCCGCGAGATCTCCGGCTCATGACCTCGACCTATCATCCCACTATTCTGCCACTAATCCACTGGGAGAACTCATGTCTGACGACTCTACGGGGTCTCTGAGGTCCTGCCCATTCCACCTTATTCGGACCTCATTCTCTAGCCAAACTGCGACTAGCCTAATCACGTAGTCGCGTCAGAGGTAATCTCCGTAGCCTCACAACACTTTCGTTCTGCGTGAACCAATGGTCTACCACCATCGGATCTTTTCCCCACGTGAATGTCGGAGGATGATGCCACTAAACCTCACAGGGTTACTAGGATCTTCTGTCTGTGCTATACCTTTGTGCTATAGCATTGGCTAGCTAATACCCTCTGACTTAGTGAGTCCGACGTCGAGCAACGATTGTGCACGACCGGAGTGCCAGTGGGCGTTCTCTACGTCTGCCAGACTACTACTAACCATTTACGATTAACATAACAGCAGAGTCATCTAACTTTCATTTAGTCTAACTATGATACATGCTGCCAATAGACCGACAACCGCTGTTATTACGATCCATTTCTTTAAGTGGTGCTAAATTCATTACTTAGTCGTTTTTATTCAAATAGGTACAGGCTCTTGTTCGTTTCATTATCCAAATCCCAGGTCGTAATCCTAACCATAGCATTCACCGCTTCTATACATTACACCATGCATATAATTTAAATGCAACTACCGCGCAATCACCATTTCAAATGGTAGTTAAATCCAATCTGGTATCTACAGAGGCATAACCGATAAGAGACACTAATCATACACATAACTTCGGTGCTTATCGCGCATAATCATTTCGTTTAAAATATTGTTTTTCAACAAAATTTTATTTTCAAAAATTTTATTTTTTGAAAATTTTATTTTTCCGAAAATTTTCTCCAAAATTTATTGATTTATTTGATTTTATTTGAATTTTAATAAACATTATTTTTTTTTTTCGAAAAAAATTTATTTTACAATGAACCTGCTTGTTCATTTGGTGACTCGAGGAAAAAACGAGTCAAAGCGGATCGAAAATGGGCAGGAGTGCAGAGTGCAACGCGAGAGCCAGCCAGGGCGCCCCGGGCCGCGTATACGCCGTACCGCTGCAGCGCGCCCAGCGCCTACCGCGCGCTGCGTCTGCGCTGGCCACCGCTTCGCCCGCCCAGCGTCTTATGCCTCTTGCCAGCGCCGTGCACTACGCCTGCCGCCCAACCGCGCTTCGCTACGCGCCCAACCACGCTTCGCCCTAACGCCGCGCCCAACCACGCCACGCACACCACGCCCGCTCACGCGCTAGCGTGCGCCAGCCGCGCCCGGCTGCGCCACGCTTCGCGCGCTTCTTTGCGCGCCGATGCCAGCCGCCGCCAGCGCTATCGGCGCCCAGCTCCATTACAACCTGCTGCGTGCCGTTCCAACCTCTTGCATCAAATTTTTTCATTATTTATGATAAATATTTTTTCCTTATTTCTGGCCAGTATGAAAAATCACTAAAGGCTCATAAAATCATTTTTTCATATCCTTAATATTCAAATAATTTTATAAAAATTTATTTAACCCACTTTTCTTAAATTTCTCCTGATAATTTCACCAAGAATTTATTTCCTCGATTTTCTTCAACAGAAAATTATTTTCATCTTTAATAAAAATTAAATACTTTATAAAATTTACTCTTACCTTTCTTTTTCAGTTTTTGTACCTTTGTACAACTCGAAACATTTTAAATATTTTCTACATCTCATGTACTAATCGTAAGCACACAAACCTACTCATCTTATATATGCACATGGCATACACCATCATTCATGTTATGCATATATTTTTTCACACAACATAATCAATCTCGTCCCTGCAACATGGTAGCGTACCATTCACCTGATTCATCAAATCACACAAAACACATCAATAAACGTGCAAGTAGTGTCTAGTTTTGTCAGTGAATTTTCCTAGAGTAATCCATACCTAAACTCAGCTTATCAAACCACACCTAGTGGTGATGTTTTACATTTCCATGGCCTAAGCAAATTTTCTATCCATAGGTTTATAAACCTATACTCCACTATACCACCTTGTGGTGATGGATACAAAGCAAGGCTCCCTAGGTATTCGTATACCTAGCTCGATCTGTTGTGACAGGCTGTGGCCCAAACCGGGGTTCGTTGACTACGTCGACCCGCGGAATGCTCGTGATAGCCGGGTGACCCGGGCATTTTTCACGAATCGGCGATACTCGCTGTACGGGGAGCTGCCCAGTCTGTCCTATGAAATAAGTCTGAAGCAGTCGATATATTCACAATATGAGTAAAATGGCCACTTGGGCCCATAAACAATACTCCTCGTACTCTGACAACTATATCGATAGTTTCAAAAGAGTTAATAATTCACTCTTATACAACACATATATCAAAATTAGAGAATTCTAATACATGTTTTCCAAATCATCAGCCACGACGGCTTTCTTCTAAGACCACCTCTATGACGTCTTTGTCTCATTGCATGCTCCTGTACTATAAAATAAGGGGTCCCAGTGACGGGAGTGAGCTAAAACTCGATGGGAGAAATGCGCCCTAGGTGGTACTCACCACTGAGGTCTTGGTCTGATGTTCGATTTAAACACACATTCAAGCAGTATGATCCTGCGAATACATGACCAGCTGGATCAGGGTCACTCAGGCTCTCTCACACTTTCGCCTAAGCCTCGTGTAGAATATTTGTTTTATTAGTGGGCAGCCCTCCAGGTGAATATATCAATTGGGCCTTTCGAAACTGATTGATATATATATTATTTGTTGTGGACTACCCTCCCAGGTGAATATATATCAAGCGGGCGCTCGAAGCGGTTGATATATCCCATTTAGTTTAATGGACTACCACTCCGATGAATATATATCCAAGCGGGCCGCTCAGGCAGTTGATATATTATTTGGTTCGGACTACCCTCTCAGATAATTAACATTTCGTTACCCACTCAGAACCATTTTCTACAGACTCTCATCTCATGCGCACAAGCTCACATATTCCTAGGATGTTTGATTGCATATGGAATGCATGTATGCAGGTTCAGCCAGTCTAATCACATGCAAACATATCCCAACATGAATATATTCGCATAATATCCAATCACACAATCATGTCATGCATAATTAATCAATTTCCAAGCATCAAAATTAGCTCACTTGGGCTAATGATCGCCGCAGTAATTTAATTTAAATGCGCTCGACCCGAACATACGTGTTTTCTGAAATATATTTTTCAAAACATTATTAGAATAGTGAAACCCTCAGTTTACTATTCCCGGAAAATCTAAACGATTGTTCACTCGTGGGCAAAAATCAGCCATTTCCGGCCCGTGCATACCGTCTGACCATTTAATACCTGAAGTTAGGCCGGTATCCCAGGCTTGGCCCTAAACGCCGTGGAGCAGTCAGGCTGCTCCATTCTTCCTCAAAATTCTAACACTTCGGTCCCATGTTTAGGCCCGTCCATGTTATTCCAGGCGTACATAATATAAATACATGATTTAATAACATTGGCACCCAAACAGCCCACTGATTTTTACGGCAGTCAGCTATCAAAAACCCGAAGCAATTTCGCAAAGTCGGTCCCATGTTTGGGGACGATCAAACGACCCCTCAAACCTCAAACTAACGAAACATCGAAAAACCCTTAAAAATGAGGAATAAAACTCAAGTAAGGAGAAAATCCTACCTCTTGGAGTTGTCAAAGGCTTCATGGCTTAGGGGTCACAGCGTAGCACGCTCCGCGTCGAGCGTTCCCTTCTTGTGTTGAAAGCCCATCAACGACTAGATCTTGCAAATCTAGAGAAGCCAATCTCTCTCTCTAAAAACTCTCTAAAATGGAGCTCTTTGCATCACTCAAATGGCTTCCCACGTTTTGGTTGGCTAAATGAGGAGATGAATCATATTTCAATTTGGCCTATAAGTGACTTAAAGTCAAATTCTAAATGCTCAATATGTCCCTCTTTTACGGATTTGATGATACGGCACTATCTGTAGTCATTTTCATCATTTCTCTCATACCACTTATGGTACATGAAATTACATGCTATCTGTGCCTTTATTCATGCTTCGAAAACCGATTTACGACGCAGAAGCGTGCCTCGAAAAAGCAGTGCCAACTCAGGCGTCTCAGAAAATTACGAAGTATGCTAAATAGATTTCGAGACGGTCCAACAGTACGTCTGGTTTCCATCATCAAGATCTGAAATTAAATTGGGTTTTTTAACCGTAATTTACAAATTTTGTAAATCAAAATTGATTTTGCTATTTAGAAGTGGAATTTGGATCTTTACATCCATAATTTCAAGCAGTTAGATAATTTGAATATTTAGAAAATACATAATTTTATTGATTTAGATTAAGTAATAAGGTCAAAAAACATAACCAAAAGTGTTAAAAACTTTAGAAGATACATGGCATGAAACAATAGAAAATAATCAGAAGCTCTTAAGGGTACATGTTTGATAACAAAAATGTCTATGAATTGTGATACGAAACCATGAACAACCAATTTGTTGACGACACAATTACCGCATAACAAAGTAGGAATAAAACCATTTTGAATCATCCTGACGATAAAAGAGAAACATAGAAAAAAGAGAAAAATAGAAACTGATCTAGATAAGTAAAAAACCATTTATTTTAAAAAAAAAACCCCAAATTCAGAGAAGGAATGGTGAAATGATGAATTGGGATCAATAGTGATAAAAATCATTTTTATAACAAAATAAAGAATTAAAAAAATAATAGAGGAAAGATGGATAGGCTTTGGGAGATATTTTTTCATACAACAAAAAAAATATAAAGAATATAAAGAGAATTTAACCCTCATTTAAATTTACTATAAAGAATATAAAGAAAAAAATTTAAAAAATTTATATTTTTTATATATTTAAATCTTTTATATGGGGTTCAGCAGATAATAATAGTAAAAAAAAAATGAAGAGAGAGCTCATTAGAATTAAAAAAAGTTATATAAAAATATAAAAAAACAAATTATCTAAATTATAAAAGCAAAGTTATACCAAGATAAAACAAAAAAACGGATCTTCAGATTAATAGTCTTTCTCTAGAAGCGAGTGGCGACACCTAAATTACCCTCTTTGTATTACCCTCTCTCCGTGCGTCACGATATACTGCGATGAGGAGAAATACGCCTCTGTTTGCGTTTTCCGGCTCCGTCTGGGGCTTGGCGTCGCCCCGATTCCCTCTCTTGTATCTCTTCTAAAGCCACTGGCTCCCAGTTGTTACGTCATGGATTCCTCCGGTTCTTGCGGCTTCGATATCTTTCAAATTTACAGAAGCTGCTGCGGTAATCTTTATTTCTCTTTTTGTGCTTCTAATTTTCGTAGAGAAGTGGATTATTTATTCTTTTTGGGTGTGCTGATGTATGGAGAAAGGGTTTATGGAAATATTAAGAATTTTTTTGATTTTTCCTTTTCTTGCATCAGTGATTTGGGCATTTTTGGGTGCTCAATATAAGCGAAAGCGGGAAAATTTTGGAAGTAACGTATGGAGTGCCTTTTCTTTTTATTGTTTCTTTGTATTTCTTTTCTCTTTTTGGTTTTGTATGAAGTGAATAACTCATTTTATTGCATTTAAATCGATTGTATGGTTGAGAATCAGCCATAATTGATGAATCTCTTTATTGAATTCTGTAAATTTTAAAGTGGGAAGAGTGGGATCATTAGTTATTTGGAAGAACTAGGTTGGTTGAAGAAAAGCTTTGGTTTGGAAGGGTTGCCATGGCTTACAGATCTAATTGCTGTGAGCAGTTGATTGCATTGTTGAACATCTTTACTTCTATTGCCATAGTCTTTTCAATGGCGAGTTCTGTTTTGATGAACCCGGAGGCTTATGTTCGTGATGCGGGAGCTTCTATAAATACACGAACATTGGGAATTCAGCCCTTAGTATTGAAGAATTGGATTAGGAGGTCAGCGTTGAATACATATGAAAACTCCTTTTTGGACCTCATTTGGGCCTTGGAAGGCAAGCTTATTGATCGAGACTTGGACAAACCCCTGATGTGAAAATTTGCCGTATTGATTTTAAGAAAGGGTTGTCAGAGATTTTATTTTATCAACACTTGGAAGATTTGTTTTATTTATTTTTTAAGAAAGTTTGCTTTATTTATTTTAGGAAGTTTGCTTTGTTATTTTTAGAAAGGTTTCTTTTTTTAGGTTGCTTTTGTATTTTAAGAGTTTCTTTTCTAATTCAGTAAAGTTTCTTTTTTGATTTTAATGAATTTATATATACCCCACAATGTAGTCTTTTGAAAATCGGTTCAAGTTTAATAATATTTTGATTTCTCTTTTTAAGAGTTCTCTCTTGTTCTCTTAGCCTCTCTTGGGTGGATTCCTTGGGGCGAGTTCGTGGCCTCCTTTCAGGTGGGTTGTAGTGGCGAAGTCTTGTCCGACTTATCAATCGGCGATCCATGTAGTTGATTCGTGGCGCATTAACTCATCATCTCTCTAGTGTGGATCGTTGCATTAACTTAGGTAAGTAACCACTCTTGTGGAAACTCTACTCTCCTCGCCTCATCTTTTCTCTCAACACCATTTACTGTTTCCTCTTGGAGACAATAAAGCCATCATCACGACCTTGGAGAACTGAATTCATCCACCAGCTAGCTGCACCTTAGAAAAACCGAAAACCTCAAATTGTAGCTCAAGCCAAGGTTGTTTTGCATCAAACAAACTCAAGCTAGTTCCAAACTAAAATCCTTCATTCTAAATCGTAATTTCATCATATATAACCCCTAGATCACCCATCATGGTCCCAACGCATCAAAAGTGGTATCGAGCTTAGTTGATGGGCGATCATAAGGTAAGGGTATTCTTAGTTCCAGGAGACAGAGTCATCCATGGTTCAAAGTGGTTCTCGATACATTCATAGCGCATTGCTAGTCCCAGATCACGTGGTTCGAGCGTCTACAAGCGGATGGCTATCAATGATGATCTGTAAGCAAGACCTTCATGGAAGGTGAAGGTGATGAAAGTTTTGTGAGGAGCTGTCTTAGCCCTAGCCAAGTTCGGGTGCGAGCGCAAAGAAGCTGAAAACGAAGCATTGAGAATATGATTATGGAGGAAGGTATGAAGATCGATACCCACGATGATGATTACTATGAGAAGCGTAATAATGATGAAAGTTCTAGATTGATCAAGTTTGATATTCAGAATTTGGAAGGAAGAATGCATGCGATGACTTCTTGGATTGGCTTATCTTAGTCGAGCGATGTCTTTGAATATTATGATCACCGGCGGCAAAGGTGAAGTTGGTGGCTATCAAGATGCATAAGAATGCTTCTTTTTAGTGGGGAAAATTTAAGAGACAACGTCGAGAGATGATGAAAGAAGATTGAAAGCTTGGGAAAAGATGAAGAAAAGAAGCTAAAACAGAGTATCTTCCCTTTATGTCCTTGAGATATCTTTCTCAAAATTCGAGTACAGACGTGAGAATCATTTGTGGAGGAGTATTCGGCTGAGTTTGAAAAATTGATGATCAAAGAAGGAGACTTACAAGAGGGTGAGGAGCGTACATAGCCGTACCTTCTTTGGTTTGAGGTTCGAAATTTCTAAAATTGTTCAATTGCGACCATATAATACTCTTGAGAGATGTGATAAAGCTTGCCTTAAAGTTGAGGCTCTAAGCAGTATGGGGTTTTACTACAAATCGGATTAAGAAGGATTTATCAAGAATTCGACTTCATGGGGTCTAGTAGTCTTAAAACCACCCTTAAACTCAAGTAAAGGTGAAGTGCACAAGCCCTGACAAGAGTCTATAAGTCAAGCGTGCTTTAAATCTGTGGATTTGGGCATATAAGCTTACGAATGTCCTAGCAGGCAGTGGTTGCCCTTGTTGAAGAATATAGGCGAGGAAGAAGGCGTCGAAGGAAGTAGTGAATCGACCATGAGATAAGGATGAACTTCTTATGCGGAGCCATGGGACTTCCTTAGTTGTTGAGGAGTCTTAAGATGAGGCGGCTTAGTGAGAATTGGTTGCGGTCTAATGTCTTTCATACAAGGTGCACATCTAAGGACAGGGTCTGTTTGGTTATTATTGATAGTGGGAGCTTCGAGAATTGTGTTTCCTTTGAGATGGTGCAAAAGCTTGATTTGAAGATGGATCCACATCCGAAACCCTATAAACTTAGCTGAAGCCCCGAGAGGGCGGAGTGATGTGAGGCAAAAGCATAGATTTTGCTTGTCTCTTTTACAATTGGAAAGCACTACCCGGGACGGGTATGGTGTGATGTTGTTCGAGGATGTTGCCACTTTCTTGGGAGGCCATGGCAATATGATGGCGAGATCATTTATGATGGCTTCAAGAACCTTACACATTCAGCAGGATGGGCGCAAAGATTGTCTTAGCACCCAGTTGAAGCAAACTGATTGCTCAGGCCTCCCGAGCCAGCCCGAAGCGAGTTCTTTGTTGTCAAAATCCGAGATGGAGAAAGAAATCAAAGCTGGTTCAGATGTGATGGCTTTGGTTTCTATTGAAGAAACCGAAAGTGAGAAGGAGATCCCAAAAGAAGTAGAGCCAATTCTGGCAGAATTTGTTTACCTAAGGAGATTTCACATGGGTTGCCCCCTATGAGAGATATTCAACATCAAATAGACCTCGTACGGGTTACGTTTTGCTTGATAAACCGGCTTTATGGGATGAGTCTAAGAACATGAAAAACACAAGGCAAGTTGATGAGTTGCTTGACAAAGGGCTTATTCGAAGTAGAGCCCTTGTCGGTTCTGCCTGCTAGTACGAAGGATGGATCTTGGAGGATGTGTGTTGATAATAGGACGGTCAGCAAGATTACTGGTAATATGATTTCCCGTTTCCAGACTCGATGATTTCTTTGGATCAACTGCATGGTGCGTCCATCTTTTCGAAGATTGATTTGAGGTGGATACAATCAGAACGTATGAGAAGGAGATGAATGGAAGACGGCCTTTAAAACTCGAGATGGACTCTATGAGTGGATGGTAATGCCATTTGGACTATCCAATGCCCCAGCACTTTTATGAGGTTTATGAATCATATCCTTAAGCCATGCATTGGAAATTTTTTGGTGGTATACTTTGATGATATTTTGATCTATAGCAAAGGCTTCGATGGAGCACTTGGAGCATTTGAAACGAGTGTTCTGTTCCTAAGAGACAACGATTATTTGTCAACTTGAAGAAGTGTGACTTCTATGCCGACATAATCATATTTCTTGGTTATGTGGTTACTAAAGATGGAATTGAGATGGACCGAAGCAAGATAGAGGCAATTGGCCAACTCCTAGCTCGATCCATGATGTGAGAAGATTTTCATGGAAATTTGATCTCTTTTATAGGAGATTTATTCGTGGATTTAGCTCTATAATGGCTCCTGTAACTAAATGCTTAAAGGGAGACAAATTCAAGTGGACTAGTGTTGCGAGAAGAAAACGAGTTGAGTTAGAAATGCTTGAAGCCCCCATGTTTGGTTTTACTGATTTGACAAAGTCTTGATAGGTGTGATCATCTCGAGTTAGGATTGGTCTTTGTCCTTGGTCGAGAAGGAGACCGTCGGCTTTCTTTAGTGAGAAGTTAAATGAAGCAAAGGAGTACTCCACCCATGACAAAGGAGTTCTATGCTATCTATGGAGCTTTATTTCATTAGATCGATACTTGCTTTACTGAAGCCATTTGTGCTTTTCTCATATCATGAAACCTTTAAAATTCATCGACCACAAGCCTGAGTTGAATCGAAGACATCGACATGGGTGGAATTCTTACAGCGTACAACTTCACAATCAAGCATAAAGCGGGTGTTCATAACGTTGTTGCGGATGCCTTAATTAGGGAGACATGCCCTAATGACTTCATACGAGTCAGTAGTTGGATTCGATGTGTTGAAAGAACTATACGAGGAGGATGCTGATTTTGGTGAAATTTGGAAGTTATGCACCGACAAGCCTTTTAAGGATTTTGTACGGATGGACGGTTTTCTCTTTAAAGGAAACACTCTATACATCCCATCTTGTTCCTTGAGATTGAGTATTCTGGATGAGTCGCATGGTGGAACATTAGGAGGACACTTTGGTGGCAAAAACCTTAGCTCTACAGTGAAGGAAAATTTCTTTTGGCACAAAAAATTTGAAAGACATTGCTACATTTGTCAAGAAGTGTGTAGTGTGCATGATGGCCTAAAACTCATGGAAACAATGCGGGACTATATACACCATTACTGATTCGAATATGCCATGGGAGGTAAGCTTGGATTTTGTTTTTGGGATTACACAGAATACAAAATGAGTCGATTCGGTGGTCGTTGACGGGTTTTCAAGATGGCTCACTTTGTACCCATGCGACAAGTCTAATGATGCTTCGCATGCCGACTTATTGTAGAAAGAGATTGTGCGTCTACATGAGTATTCAAGACTATGGTTTCGGATCGAGGACTACAAGTTTCTTAGTCACTTTTGGAGAAATGCGTGGAGGAAACTTGGGACTTCTTTACTATTCGGTGCCTCTTATCACTAATCGATGGTCAAACTGAAGTTACTAATAGAAGCTTAGGAGATTTGCTAAGGAGCTATGTAGGAAGAGCATTGAAACAATGGAGATTGGTTCTTTGAATTGAGTTTGCCTCTCTGATAGGTCCGTGCATAGAACTGTTGGGAGAAAATGTTGAGGTAGTCTATGGACTACAACCGATTGGACCCATGGAATTAGCACCCCATCAGGCTATTCAGCAATTTAGTGGAATGCTGAAGTTAGAGCGAAAAGAGATCGAAGTTGCATGAAGAAGTTAGGCAGATTGAAGAATAATGCAAATATGTGGAACAAGCAAATAGACGCACATAGAGTATGTTGAGTTTGAGTTGGCGAATTGGTTTGGAGTACACCTTCGCAAGGATAGGTTTCACGGGAAAGTTTGGAAACTCGAGCCAAAGGTAGATGGCCACTTTCAGAGATTATAGAGAAAATTGGAGAGAATGCCTACAAGTTGCGGTGCAGACCGAATATGAAATTTCTCCAATGTTGATATCCAAGGACTTGAGGGCTTATCACGGAGGTGAAGACTTGAGGGCAAGTCTTTTCCCGGTGTGGGGGATTGATGCGGGAGCTTCTATAAATACAGAACATTGGGGTCGACCCTTATTATTGAAGAATTGGATTAGGGAGGTCAAGACGCATTGAATACATGTGAAAACTCCTTTTTTGGACCTCATTTGGGCCTTGGAAGGTAAAAAAACGTGATCAGACTTGGACAAACCCCTGATGTGAAGCTGCCATATTGATTTTAGAAAGATTTGCTCCAAGATTTTATTTTATCCCTTTTAGGAAGATTTATTTTATTTATTTTAGAAAGTTTGCTTTATTTATTTTAGAAAGTTTGCTTTATTTATTTTAGGAAGTTTGCTTTATTTATTTTAGAAAGTTTTCTTTTAGGAGTTGCTTTTTGTATTTTAGAAAGTTTGCTTTTCTATTAAAGTAGAAGTTGCTTTTTTGATTTAGGAAGTATGGGGCTATATATACAGCCCTAATGTAGTCTTTTGAAAATCAGTTCAAGTTTAATAATATTTTCAGATTTCTCTTTTTAAGAGTTCTCTCTTGTTCTCTTATCTCTTGGGTGGATTCCCTTGGGGGCGAGTTCGTGGCTTCTCATACCTAGGTGGATTCCTTGGTGGCGAAGTCTTGTCCGGCTTATCAATCAACCCGTCCATAGTTGATTGTGGCGCCTTCACTCCATCATCTCTCTAGTGTGGATCGTTGCATTAACCCGGTAAGTAACCACTCTTGTGGAAACTCTACTCTCCTCACCCTCTCATCTTTTCTCTAAACTTTCCATTTACTTTGTTTCACTCTTGGAACAATAAAAACCATCATCCCTGACCTTGGAGAACCCATTAATCATAAGCTCTGCTTTACCTTAGAAAAACCGAAAACCTCAGAATTAGCTCAAAACAAGTTGTTTGCATCAAACCAAACTCAATAGTTCCAGGCCTAATCCTTCATTCATCGTAATTTCATCATATATACTTTATATCCACCCATCCGCGGTCCCAACCTTGCATCATTGCTGAAACGTGGAGTGAGACAAACATTTTCTCTCGTTTTTATTGTGTTTGAATGAGCATTGTCCTTTATTAATTGAAGCGTATCTGTATTTTGCTAGCGATTGCTTTGTTGATTGTATCCTCTTATTTTTGTGACCAGCATATTAGATGTTCCATTTGCTGTTTTTTCTGCATTCTTGCTAATCTTGTATGCCTTTTTTTTGGTAGGTGGACTTCTCTGAATTTTCACGCTTCTATGATTTTGTCGGTATTTCTTTATATAGTGAAAATGAGTGAAAGAACATGAGTAAGTAATCTCATCAAATCAATGTAGACATCAAATTGGAATGTCTCGCTTTTAGTTTATGCTTAGAACATATATTTGCTTAGCATGCACACATGTAGAGACTAGCTAACATTCCCATTTCAGTGGCTCGACTCTCGTGGAGCCATTCTTTGGTTCCTTAATTATTTAGATTGGGACTCTGTGGCATGCCATCTCCTTTATGCTTTAGAGTGCATCGTTAGAGCTTCCCTTTTTCGAGAATATATTATCTGCTTTTTACAAATCCAACATGCCATTCTTTATGTCACTTTGGAAGATTCATAGTTTGATCTATCACCGTTTCTTTTGTTGAGCCTATAAATTTGATGTTCGAATCAGAAGGTTTAGCCTTTATTGTATTGTGTTCCTGTATCTTATTTTTTTAATTTATTTAAGGCAACTAATCATTGGATTCTTCTTAGAAAAATCAACGACATAATATCTCTGAAGATACTTGGCGGCAAGTTCTAGCCTTTAGCCGTTGTGTACATGAAAACCTTGAAGGGTATGATCCAGAAGGTATTAATTTCTATGCATATGTATTGTTATTTAAGTCACTAGAATGAATATTTGATCTTCCATAATTACACATTTAGTGTATTTATTGTAATCCTTGAGGTTGGCATGCATAATGTTTGTTGTGATATTAGCCAATCACATTGTTATGGTATTTGTTGTTTCGTAATTGATGTTGGGTTTTTCTACGGGGATCACTTGGATTGATAGTATTATGGATAAGAAATTATCGATGAGTGGAAAATTTAAAAATGAAAACAAATGTTATTAAAGTTTAAAACCCGAACTGTGTTTTAACAGCCATCTGGAGACTTAACCAATAGATGTAGCATGCAAGTCTTAGTTGTATGATGATTTTGGGTTGGCCTGTTTTAATTGATGATTTTGTTGAGCACATGTCTGAAGGTTTGGTTACCTTTGCACAGGATTTTCTGGTTATTTCTTTATGATTATTATCAATAATACTATTTTTTTCATCATTAAACTTCTTATGATCCGTTCATTTGAAATTCAAATTTATAAATGGGAAAACTATACTCTCGAAGTATCGATTTGAAACTATTTGAAAAATGAGGACCAAATCTTATTTTGAAGCCAGGTTGACATGTGAGCAATATTTGATAAAGATGATTGCATGATAAACTTAGTTTTGTTCCAAATTTATTACGATTTGCACCTAAGGTTTACATGGGTTGTACCCATAGTTCATCATGGTTGTATCCAATGTTTCCATGACTTGTACCCGAGATTTGGAACCAAAAAATCTTGGTTAGGTGCAGTCCTCTTTATCAAATATTTGGTCACATGTTAGATTGGGCTCCAAATTAGAAATTTTGGTCCTCATTTTTCAAATAATTTCAAATTGATACTCCTTAGCATAGTTTCCAAATTATAAATTCTCTTTTAATTAGAATTGCTCAAAGTAGTTGGCACTGATATTGGTAAAGCAGGATGATACTATTTACATAACACAGGTCTTTTGTATCTCTGGTGTATGAACTAGAATCTACAATAATTTTTTATTTGTGGAAGGTTTGTTGAATGTGTTTTTAGGTGTGTTGAGTCTTTAAGGAAAAATATTAATACTAGTCCTTGAAATTGACATTGCAATAGTCTTCTTTACATTCCTCATCCCTCCTCATTTTTATTAGGATGGGAACGTATGAAGAGAAAAGCATTACATAAGCGGAGGTACTAAACATCACACGAGCACAATCTTGATCTCATGTCTGTCTCCATTAAGAGGCTAAAGAGGATTGTAGAATGGTTCAAAACCCGATAAGATGTTCATAAATGTATTCACATTAGACACGGAATCATTAGTATTCCTTTCTTAGTGATTTTAACATGTGTTTGCTACATTTCTTTGGGTACCAAAGATTTGAAGTCATGGTTAGGTTCTAAAACAGGGCTGCATTTTGAGCATGCTTGAACTTCCTTGTTTTGAAGATAATCGAGAGTTCAGGACATAGATTTTTGAAGAAGATAGAGTGGCTCAATATGATTAGTAGAGTTGGGAGGGGCGGTAGGAGTTATGAAGGTTCCAAATTCCTAATTCCTAGTGTATGCTCATCTCCTGGGACAAATGAAGTTTGGCCCCTTTCTCTCTTTTTATTTTATATCTGTAGGAATGCCCTTGAGTTAGTGCACAAGAGAATGAGAAGTGCATACACGGAAATAAGATAGATCCTCAGTGGCGGGCGTAGGGATGTGTCCGGTCGATTTTAGATTCCCCATCCCCATTTATTATTTATATTCTCATCCCCATCAGATTTACATTTTTTATCCCCTTCCTCACATTTATTGGAGGATCCGATACCCATACCCTCTACCCAAATACCCTATTCCAATTTGTGAAATGAATTATTTTAGAAAATCATGGGATAAAAAGTGAAAGAAAAAGAAGCGTCAAAATAAGAAGGTTAAAATCCCACTTGTTTTTACCTTTAGGGGACTAGAAACTAAAGATCAGGTAAACTTTGAATTTGACAAATTTCTTTTTAATAATTCATGAAAGAGATTGATCTAAACCAGTCCATTATGTGTATGATTCAGCATACTGACTAAGCAAATTTATTAGAAACCTGAGGCGGCCAATCGGAAATGTCTTTTTTTTTAATAGAGAGGGTTTTTGGGTTTTCTTAGGGTCTTTATGTAGTTTGTGTGCCAGACCCTTGGTAGGTGAAGGAGAATATGGCATTTTGGGGCTTCCTTCGACTATGATGAAGTGATAGGGATCCTTGGGAAGGGAAATGAAGAGATTATTTCCTTTTGGGCAAGGACTTCCCCAGGAAGACGAAGACGAGGCATATAGAGAGAGACCAAAAGGTAAGTTATCTTATCACTCACATATATTCATTCATTGCTACATTTATCGATTTTTTTTTTTTTTTTTTGGAAAATTTTTAGGATTTACTAGGGAGACAAAAGGGGAAGAGATATTATTTATGTCTTACACATAATGAATCGGTGAAAGAAAAAACAAATGTAGGAGCCCCATTTCATTCATGTTTTTGAAAACTATTTTCCATTACAATAAATACACTAAAATGTGTACAATGGAAGATCGAATATTCATGCTAGTGACTTTAAAGTAACAATACATATTCATAGAAATTAGTACCTTGATCATACCCTTCAAGGTTTTCATGCACAGCAGTTGAGAGAGGCTAGAACTTGGCCTTGAAATGTCTTGGAGATACTTTGTCGTTGATTTTTCTAAGAAGAACCCAATGATTGGTTGCCTTAAATAAATTAAAAAAAAACAAGATACAGGAACACAATACAATAAAGGTTAAACCTTTTGATTGGAACATCAAATTTATAGGCTCAACAAAAGAAACAATGATAGATCAAACTCATAGAACTTTCCAAAGTGACATAAAGAATGGCATTTTGATTTGTAAAAAGCAGTATAATATATTCTCAGAAAAAGGGTGCCTAATGGACAGCCCAAAGCATAAAGGGAGATGGCATGCCATTTGAGTCCCTATCTAAATAATTAAGGAGCCAAATAGTGAATTATACATGTTACAAAACTATGGATTTGGAAACGAGGAGACCCCAAATCGTAGCTCATAATTGGACTGATATAGTTCTTGGATATTATAACACAAACTCTGGAAGATTGAAACTCGGTTGGTTTACCTGAACAAATCTGGTCAAAGGCCTTATGTCCTAGGGGTTTGTGCTAAGGAAATACAAATCCTAACTCCTAATTGAGCCAAGTATCATATCACAACCCCTATGCACTCATAGTTGTCACGTCCACCTCGAAAGAGTTATGCAGGTTGCAGAACAATGTTTAGTAAGTTACAACTTAGGACTTCTTAAAATAGCCAACACCAAACTGCTGAGTTGTAACTTAGGAGGAAAATACTTTAATTTATGTTACAACTTTGCAAGATTGATTTTTTTATTTGAAAACACTTTAAATATTAGGAGGAAAATAAAGGTATCAATCTGATCGTGCTTGGCCATAGAACAAGGAATATTGTTGTCCAAAAAGAGAGAGCTCCTTCAGACCAGAAGTACTACATCTAGTCCTAACTTTAAGCCTTTAGAAGCATTCTACTTACAAAGGATTTTTCTTTCTTTTTCTGTTGTAAGAAAAAGAGAATATGCTTACAGTCCTTAGAATGGCCACACCAAGGTACACTCAATATATAACAAATATGCATTAAAAGGCTACCCAACAAAAGAGAGAACAAAACACAAGCCCCCTCTTCTTACTTGGAGCTCAACCGATCATCACAACATTCTAATAAGGATGTCTCTTGCTAACCTGAACAACCTGGAAATGCATAGATTGCCTTCATAAGAGCCTATACTTTATTGAAACAAACTTTATTTTCTTTTCTCTTTTTCTTCCCTTTTTTTTTTTTTTTTGATATGGAAGAAGAATATATTCAAGTGGAGAGCCACCAAAGTGGCAACTCAAAGAGAGTACAAGGAAACAAACCATGACCCCACAGGAACACCACAGAAAGCCAGAAAAAAAACCAGCCCTAACAAAGCACAAAAAACACCCAAAAGGGAGGCTACCCAAAAGTGAACAGTCCCCAAAAAACACCTAGCAAAAAGGAAAAACCACAAAAACGCCAAAATCACTTAGATCCTAGCCACTCAATGAACTCAATAAGCATTGTGGTATATGCATAATGTAGTCTCGGCCTAAAAATACAAAAGGACTCTAATACGGATAGACAACATCCCATCTTCGAAGCAATTTGTTTCTTGCTTTCCATATAGTCTAAAAAAGACATAAAGGCTGACCCTCCACATCCTTTCTTTTTTTTGCCTACAAAAGACCACCACCTCCATCCTTCCAAAGTTTGTAAGACGGAACTAGGAAGGACCCAATGGACACCAAAAAAATAGAAGAAGATGTCCCATAAAACCCTTGTTACACCACAGTGAAGCAAAATATGGTTTATTGTTTCTTCTTTTCCTTTGCACAGAAAGCATCTATTAGCCAAGGGTCTTCCTCTCTTCTGAATCTAGTCAAGTTGAGACCTTTCCCCGTACTGCCTCCCGAAAGAAGCATAATGCGAGACTACTATCTTGGGTTGCGAATGATGTTTACGAGGAAATAATAATGGAAGCGAGAATCCAAAATTTTAAACATGGATTTGTGAAAAGCGCTTTTTCTTCCACCCACCTCACCTTATCCTCCAAGCTTGGTTGCACTTTTGTTCGGCTAAGGAAAGTAAGAAAATTTTTTACTTCCTCCAATTCCCGATCATTGAAGGGTCTCAAAAAATGAGGATTCCAACATCCTCCTCCCTCATCCAGGCTCCACATCTCTTTAATCACGACGTCTTTGTGACAACAGCATGATTAGAAGCATCACACAAAGCCATTGACCCCCACCACTTATCCTTCCAAAAAAGCACCCTGCTCCCATTACCCTCCTCAAAGGCCATTTTTCTAGCCACCAGATCCCATACCTTTCTAAGCTCTTTCCAAACTCCAACACCGTAACTAGCCCTCACCATTTTGGTACAACAACCTCCTTGATCCTCCCCATACTTAACTCTAATTAAAATATTTCAAAAGGCATCTTTTTCCTGCATAAAGCATGACTCCATTTACGAGGGCCTTAATAAGAGTAGACAATTTCTTAATTATTTAGATAGGGACTCAAATGGCATGTATCATCTCCTTTATTCTTTGAGGTACATCCAATTAGGCACCCTTTTTCTGAGAATATATTATACTGCTTTTTACAAATCAACATGCCATTCTTTATGTCACTTTGGAAAGTTCTATGAGTTTGATCTATCATCGTTTCTTTTGTTGAGCCTATAAATTTGATGTTCGAATAAGAAGGTTTAGCCTTTATTGTATTGTGTTCCTGTATCTTATTTTTTTAATTTATTTAAGGCAACTAATCATTGGATTCTTCTTAGAAAAATCAACGACATAATATCTCTGAAGATGGCAGCAAGTTCTAGCTTTCAGCCGTTGTGTACATGAAATCCTTGAAGGGTATGATCCAGAAGGTATTAATTTCTTTGAATATGTATTGTTACTTAAGTCACTAGCATGAATATTTGATCTTCCATGGTACACATTTTAGTGTATTTATTGTAATCCTTGAGGTTGGCATGCATTATGTTGTTTTATTATGAAATGTGTAATCACATTGTTATGGTATTTGTTGTTTAGTGATTGATGTTGGGTTTTTCTGCGGGGATCACTTAGATTGATAGTATTATAGATAAGAAATTATCAATGAGTGGAAACTTTCAAAATGAAAACAAATGTTATTAAAGTTTAAAACTCGGACTGTGTTTTAACAACTGTCTGGGGACTTAACCAACAGATAGTTGACACCTTCAGGTTTATGATAGGAAGAGTTGTGAGGATTAAATTTTTGGCATCTTTAAGATGTGACATGCAAGTGTTATCTGTCTCTCTAATGCTGGTTAATTATGATTCTATTGGAGGTGCTTGGCCTGTTTTTATTGATGATTTTGTTGAGCACATGTACAGGTTTGATTTGCTTCCCCGGAATTACTTTCATGGAATTTTTTTATTATTTCTTTATGATTATTATCAATAATACTATTTTTTTTCATCTGAAACTTCTTTTGATCCGTTTCATTTGAAATTCAATTATATATGGGAAAACTATGCTAAGGGGTATCGATTTGAAACTAATTGAAAAACGAGGACAAAAAAATCTTATTTGAAGCCCAGTTCAACATGTGAGAAAATATTTGTGGAATGTGCACGTGACCCGAGCTTTGTTTTGTTCAACGATTTGCACCTAAGGTTTTACATGGGTTATGTACATCATGGTTGTATCCAAATTTTCCATGACTTATTTTAATTTGGAACAAAAATTTTGATTCGTGCGGTCCTCTTTATCGATATTTGATCACATACTATATTGGGCTTCAAATAAGATTACAATCCTCGTTTTCATCAGGCCTAAATCGATTAGTTTCCCCATTATAAATTCTCTTTTAATTAGAATTGCTCAAAGTAGTTGGCACTGATATTGGTAAAAATAGATGATGCTATTTACATACCCTGGTCTTTTGTATTTACTGGTGTATGATGAACTAGAATCTACAATAATTGTTTATTTGTGGTAGGGTTTGTTGAATGTGTTTTTAGGTGTGTTGAATCTTTTAAGGAAAAAATATGAATACTAGTCCTTGAAATTGACATTGTCTAGTGCTTCTCAACACATTCCTCATCCCTCCTCATTTTGTGGGATGGGTTGTATGAAGAGAAAAGCATTGTATAAGCAGAGGTACTAAACATCTTAAACACAATCTTGATCTCATCAATTTGTCTCCATTCTGGAGGCTAAAGAAGTTGTAGAATATGGTTCAAAACCAATAAGATGTTCATAAATATATTTCTGTTAGACCTGGAATCATTAGTATTCCTTTCTTAGTGGTTTTAACATGTGTTGCTACATTTTCATTGGACTGCAAAGATTTTGAAGTCATGGTTAGGTTCTAAAACAGGGCTACATTTTGAGCATGCTTGAACTTCCTTGTTTTGAAGATAATCGAGAGTTCAGGACATAGATTTTTGATGAAGATAGAGTGGCTCGATATGATTAGTAGAGTTGGGAGGCGTTAGGGTACTGAGGTTGATTCACAATTCTGGTGTATGCCCATCTTTTAGGACAACAAAGTTTGGCCCCTTTCTCTCTTTTAATTTTATATCCGTAGGAATGCCGCAAGGTTGGAGTGCACAAGAGAATGAGAGAAGTGCATACCTGAGATAAGATAGATATCCCCCTCATGGAAGGGTGTAGGGATGACAATGGGTTGGATTTTGATTCCCGCCCCCATCCACATTTTATTATTTCTATCTCGTCCCCATTGGATTTATCTTTTTTATCCCCTTCCCCACATCCATTAGAGGATCGGGTCCTAAATTCCCTATTCCAATTTTTGAAATGAATTGTTTTAGAAAATCATGGGATAAAAAGTGAAAGAAGAAGGAGTGGCACATGGGACAGAGTGAAGGAAAAAGAAGTGTCAAAATTAAAGGTTAAAATACCGCTTGTTTTTACCTTTAGGAATTTTAGAAGCGAAGATCGGGTAAAATGTGAATCGACAAATTTCTTTAATAATTCATGAAAGAGATTGATCTTAACAGTCCATTATGTATGTATGATTAAACATCTTGACTATTAAACAACTTATTAGAAACACAAGACAACCAATCAGAAATGTCTTTTTAATATAAATAAATATATATTATATATTTTATCTGGTATTCATATCAGGGATGGATGGGAGATACTGGACCGTCCCCATCCGTCTAGAAAAATTTACGAACACGATTATCAGAGATATTTAGTGGGTTTAAAATGTTCGATCATCTACCTCTTAAATTCGGATCAAGTATCGGATCCATCATTGGATATGAAGGAAATTGTCATCCCTAGAAGGGTGTGTCAGTCTTTGAGAAGTGTTGTGTTTTTATTTTCACTGTTTATGGCTATGCTATAAGAAAGAGAGCTATTTTTTCATACAGGATTTTATGATTTGCTACGGCATTGGCATTTATGAGACATTGTACATATCTATCATCTTTCTTGCAAGATTTTCGGATCTGATTACAATGCCAAATTCTTCTATAAGTATGGTGATTCAGAAGCCCAGTCGTGTGAATATGATGACTCCCTCCCTGGTACGTCAATTTAGGAACTTTGGTTCCATAAATTGTTTAAGTCATACCATACTGAGACTAATCCCTTTACGAGTTGAGAGGGAACCATAGGAGTGGTAAAACTCTACCACATAACACGGCTACATACCTATGGCTCGATCTCAAGACCACTGAATTCAAGTTAGGAGGATTACAAACCCATTTCACCTCACGTGTTCGATAATTGGTTTCATAAATTCTTTGGCAGATTATATCATGTTTGACCCAAAAAGTGAAAAGGAAAAAATTGTGGAAAAAACGAGAAAACATTGTATTAATTTTTAATCGATTTTTTTATTATATTTAATTTTCTTTGGTATTTTTGGTAAGGCAATCAAAATGAGAAAATCATATTTCTTTTCATAGTACTTCTCCGGGACAAAACATAACCTCAATGAATTGAAATCATGTGAAGCAGCTTATGCCCTGGTCATTTGGGTTGTTTCTATTGCAGGATTGAAACTCTACCTTGGCAGCTTGAAGATAAAGTCGCAGGAGGACTCCATCAGACATGAACTTGGTTGTCAGTTCTGCCTGCGACTCCATAGACTTGAAAGACGGCAAATCGAACCCTAAGCAAAGCAAGCAAAGGTTCATGTAGTGAAATTCGAAGGTTGCAGGGGCTCTTTTCGGCCAATGGGGGTTCATTTGTTTTTCATTGTAAGCGGTCGCATGTTACATTTTGTTTAGGGTCAAGGAAAGTTGGAACATAACATAACAAGTTAGAAAGTTGGAATAGGCTATGCTCTCTGTGTGTTGGCGGTCTTATAGATGTGGAAACTCTTGAAGGAGGAAGGGTATGGATCTATTTGCTAAGTAAAAGAAAGAAGTGTTTTGATATTTTCTATATATAGTTTCAACAAGCCGCTGATTGGAAATAGAGATTGGAAATTTCTAAATTACGTATTGCGGTCGATCTCGATCATTGTGATTGATTAGTGATGTTGATTCATAGTGGTTGGTGCCTTGAATACATTGATCTTCCACAAGGCTGTAGTCTATAAAATAAGATCCTTGGCAATAAGTTGTTGTATGGATTATAAATACCATTGGTTATCACGGGAATATAAGAATCCTTTCTTTCGCCAGCTTTCTTGTGTTAACCATTTCTTCCAATGAATTGTTGCTTAGGTTATGGAATTTGTTAACATTCTCGAATATCACTCCTGATTGCGGGTTTGCGGATACCAAGCATCTCACATAGTCTATAGATTAACTTCTTTGGTAGGAACTTAGGAACTTTGATGCGGGTTCCAAGTTGTATACGATTTTATAAATTCAATTCCGAGTAATATATAATGACGAGATTTGGTGAAAAGTGAACAATTCCCTATTGGCATGAAATAAACCATTGTTTTTATGCCTTTTTTAATCATGAAGCTTTGGACATTGTTTAGAATAGCATATTAGTGATAAAGCTGGAGTTGATTCAAAAAGCATCCACTGTGACATTGAGTATTATTCAAAAGCATGCCATTCTAAGACACCCCCATCTTGAGGCGACTTGGGTTTGTGGAGGTACCACAAAAAAGGAAAAAAGAAACATGTTTGGTACCACAAAAAAATATCACAGTCCACTATAAGTCAAACTATAATTTATTATTATTTTTAATAATATAATTTTATTTGTTTTACTTTTTACATCATATTGTGTAATACTCTATTCTTATAAAGAGCCTTCGCGTGAGTGTATAATGATAAATTCAATAATATTTATATGTATTCTGACATTGACAAATCCCCATGTTGTCTGCTTTGTTCGATAGATTCAATGGGTATCCTATACGACCTTCGAGACAAAGGGTCGATCAAAATGGGGCATAGGTTATTGCCAGAATCAGTTCCTTTCTCGATCTTCACGATTTCTTCCTCTTCTTCAGTGCAAGAATGAAAAAACCAACTTATGTATTAATGCAAGCGTTCACCATAAGATCTCCTCGTTAAGTGTACTTTTTAATTGGAAAAACATACAACTTAATAATTCAGATATTGAATTGTACCTTATGTTGTCTCTCTCTTACCATCTTGTATTGCTTGATCAAACTCCTCTTCTCTGCTACCTAATGCATGCACACAAAATATACCAATAAGAAAAAAAAAACAAAAAAATTCTCAACCAAGAGAGATACTTTTTTATTCACATCAGTTATCTAGAAAACCTTAAGTTTAAGCAGTCTATGCAAAAGCTAAATATGATCACAACTGAAAGTCATCTTGAAATAGAAGTAATTAAATATGTGGAGAACAAGTAATGAAATAGAAAATTCTTATTTATCAAAGTAGGCCCAAAAAAAATCATACCTGGTGAGCAAACCGAGGACGCTCCACTGCCCGGATATCGTTGTGGAGTTTCAAGTCAATAGGTATGGTGTTCTTTTTCACAGAGGTTTATCAAGCCTTTGAAATACCAAGAAGAGCCCCACATGTAAATGTTTCTAGACATTAAATGTCTAAATCCAAAATGTCATCTATAAATTTTATTTTCTTTTTTAACTCTTGTTCCAACAATTCAAGGAGCTTTGCTTATTCATTACAAAATGACCCTCACCTTTGGTTCATCGGTTGTCCATGGGAGTCCTTGTGCAATTGGTATCCGTAGCTTTTCCTCCTCCCCCACCAATTTCTGTATCTTCTTCATAAGTTGTTCCTTCTTCAAGTGTCCCCTTTGCTGCAGTGAAATTAAATTGCCTAAGCAAAAGTGAAATGCGAGAAGTTTCCCAATTCATTTTTTAAATGATATTAACCTCTGTTCTCAGGTTGAATGGCCTTTGGCAAGTGGCCTTGAGCTGCTTCTTCTTCCGTGCCCTTCCACCAACAGTGCAAGAGGATTCAATGCTCTAAATCCAAATGCAAGGTTCAATCAATTAAACAACCATTAAATTCATTAGCAAAAACAACAAGCAGACCATAACTTTTTTCCTTAGAAGTGTCAAATGTTACATTATGATGAAGATCATTAAAAGAATGGGAAACGAGATGAGTGGCGGGGAATTGAGTTACAATAACAAAGTTCTTACATTTCTTGGGCTCCTTCTCTCTCCACCAGAAGTTCTGCTTGAAATGCTAAAGCTTCAAAACAGAGGAATAAGTAAAATCAACCATTGAATGTGCATCTCTCGAGACGAATCTGAGTCCCACTTTGTTCTAGCTTCAATGGTTCCATCTCACCTTGAGTCGTCACCATTCTCCACCTTCCCCTCATATCCTTCGCCCGATTAAGTATTTTGGATCACGAGGTCTTCTTACTTCTTACGCCTTGTCTTCACTAACATCCCTAATCTTGAATAATCCTTCAGAGAAGCCCTCGAGATACAAGGTTCGCGAGAGGCACTTCAAGGCATGATCGGGAGGCTAGATGGGTTTTTGTTCCGGTGGTGTTGGATTCCATGGCCATATCAATGCAAAAAACTGGAAGTCGGCGAGGATGTTATTGGTATCTTGGACGACGAAGAGGGAGGGTATTCTTATAGAGGCTGATTGGTTCCATAGATAGAATGTTGAATCCTTTACTTCCCCTTTTAAGGTGATCTTGCCGTATATGGCATTTTGGGCTTCAAAATCAACTATGATGAATCCTTGAAAAATTGAAGTTGCTTAAAGCGATTATTTCCTTATGGGCAGCCGATCTTCACGATTATATTCAATGCGAAGGCGAAACGAAGAGATTACCTTTGAAGGAATCATACGGCGAGAAGCGAAGTCGCCGCGATTAAATACAATGTATGATAGATATATTTTCTCACCCATTACTAACCTGTAGTAGTGCGAAAATCTCTTCTAGAATCCTGGGACCTTCGAGCTATTCTCTACGTGACAAATCTGCGTGTGGGCGCCACTGATCACAAAAGAAACTAGATCTGAAAAACACTCACAGTATGCTGGTTGTTTCTCTCGAGTGTTTCATAAACACAGAGGCTAATAAACCTCTTGGCTTGCAGAGGCTAGGAGCTTGATGTATTTATAGGCGCTAACCTAACCCACGTTAGGTTTTATAACACCTTGGGCTTTATAACACCTTGGGCTCAATAAATGGGCTCATTCTTGTATCTTAATAATCAATTAAATGGGCTCTGTCATCTAATGAGCTAGCTTAGGGATCCTATGGCCCATTATTAATTAAGGCTCTTGATCAGCAGTCTAGATTTAGCCACGGAGCATAAATCGACAATCTCCCACTTGCTTAGAAGCAGAGTGCGGGACAGTAATCTTATCAGGGGCTACTCCACTAAAAACCTAGATGTGAATTCCAAAATTAATAATGTTTTATATTAAATGTATTTTCCTTTGTAAAATATCAATAATTAATTGATAATTTTTTTTGTAAATCAACTAATTATTTTATTCTCTTGACTTATCAGTTTCTCTAACGGATCCCATGCACTGGCCAGTGACTTTCAATATCCGAGTACCGAAACATGTCAAGAGGATATTTCATACAAATTCCATTTTGTATATTTCATAAATACTTGATAATCAAAATACCATAATCCCCAAATTATCAAGATATTGGTCGTTTAAAATAAGCCTCACTTATTGATAACTCAAAGAACCATAGTAACCAATTATCTATTTATAATATACTGGGATTAAGAAAAATAACACATATCTAATATCGCTGAGATTTAATTCCTTTCACGAAATTTATCCTTGATTAAATCTCTTAGATTCTCTCGAGAATGACCCTGATTCATTCCAATATTTTATAATAACCAAGGCGATCATTTCATAAAATATTTAATTATAAATAAAGTGCTTAACTTTATTTAATAAGCGTGAACAATTCATTAGTATAAAGGAACACTGTGATCATGTCTTTAATGGACGTATCCATATGATCATATACTACATAATTAATCTGGACCTTATGCGTAAAATATAATGTGCAAAAAAAAACTTCCTTATTATTATATCAAAATGAAATTACAACATGTCTTGCTCTAGACACAAATGTAACAACTCCTCACTCTAAGTAAGTCAAGGACCCTCTCTTAAGACCAGCCCACAATTTACATGTTTCTCGAACACCGCGTTCTCGACAAATGGCTCCCCATTAGGGTAAACACATATCGATGTTGATTTGCGAGTCAATATCCCCTTGGAAATCTGAGTCTGTGTAACCAAGTGTTTAAGACCACTAGAATACACCAACATATAATCCTCGTTCTCTTTAAATGCTTGAGTATATGTATCCCACTTTGCTGTCCAGTGTTCTACTTCGGGGATCCCGATTAGTGCGAAGCACTATTCCCCTTTGCATAGCGGATATACGGCTGGTACATAGCATGCATACATGAGACTACCAGCAGCCAAAGCATAGGTTTTTTATTCATAGGTTCTTCTCTTGAGAGTTTTGGTGATTGCTCCTTAGAAAGATGAATTCCCATATGCGGAAAGGGTAGAAGTCCCCTTTTGGAATTTCCATACGAGCACGGTCATATTTTATCAATGTAGGAGGCTTGGGATAAAGCTAACACCCTTATTCTTAGGTCTCGTATAAAGTTTGATTCCTAGAATATAGTTAAGCTTCACCCCGAGTCCTTCATATCAAAGCTTGCATTTCAGGTAACCCTTTACGTCGATAACACTTTCTGCTATTTCCAATTCGCAGAATATCATCTCGTAAAGTACCCGAAAAGACTACCACTATTCCTTGAATTTTCTTATACACACATGGTTCATCGGGACTTTTCTCAAATCCATATATAATTTGATAACTGATCAAACATGATGTTCCATGACGCTGGATGCTTGCTTAAGCCTGAAATGAACTGTCTGAATTGAGCCATGTGTTCTTGACTGGGCTATGAACCCTTTCGGTTCTTTGCACATAGATATCTTCTTTCGGCTCTCCATTTAGAAAATTTTGACATCCATTTGCCAAATCTCGTGTCTCATTCTTTGCTACGACTAAAGAATCGGATGATTTAAGCATGAGCTCTTGGCGAAAAGTTTCATCATAATCTATACCCTCTTTTTGGAGTGTAACCTTTTGCCACCTAATCTAGCTTTGAAGGTTTCAGCCTTCCATCTAGTCCTCTCTTTCTCTTGTAGATCCACTTACACCCGATTGGTTTTACCTTTAGGTGCTTCTATAAGAACCAAGCGAGTTAGAACCCATAGATTCCATCTCCGCGATTAATTGCCTTTTTCCACTCTTGCATCAACATCCTCAATGCCTCTTCGTATGTGGTAGGGTCGTCATCGGGGATTATCAAAGCGACTTGATAAGTCTCTCCTAACAAGGCATACCTTGCAGGTTTACGTATCAGTCTCCATACGGTTTATTTGCGTGGTTGTTGTATGCGAGAAGGATCAGGTTCTGATTCGGTGGATTGCAAATCTCTTCATTATGTTCTTGTTCTTGAGTTTCTTGAATTTAGTCACATTTTGTTTCTGTGTTTGTTCACTTTCGGGTACATTTTGTACATTTTCCCTCTTTATCAATGGGAAACGAGGGGTGGAAAAATAGGAGTTTATTAATTGGATCTCGAAGCCGAGTCCGCTCTTGAACCACTTTACTCTTAGGTTTTAAAATTGTTCATATAATCCTCTTCTAAGAAAGTGGCATGAGTACTCACTATCACCTTCTTTTTCTTTGGATTATAGAGTATTCCACCTCTCGTTCCCTTAGGGTAGCGATAAACATACACATTTATGTTAAAGATTCCAACTTTTGTTATTTACGTACGAGACGTGTCTTTGGAGCACCCGAATCCTAATGGTTCAAGCTGGGCTTACGCCCTTTCCATAATTCTGTGGGTGTCTTTGAAACAGATTTAGATGGAACTAAATTTAGTATGTATCACGGCATTGTTTCTAAAAGTATCCCGAACGGTCGGGTAATGATGAATGGCGGCATCGACCTACCGCCATATCTAAAGGGTTCTATTTCTCCTTTCCCGAGACTCCATTTCTTGAGGCGTTCGAGAGATGATAATTGAGATGTATTATCCCTCTTGAGCGAAGTAAGACTTGAACTCTCCAGGACAAGTATTCAGCCTCGGTCGAATAGAAATTTGCGATATAGACACCAATTGCACTACGCACCGGCCTTATACTCTCGAAATTTATCAAAAGCTTGGACTTATGGGCGCATTAGGTAAACATAACCATATCTTGAGTAGTCATCGATAAATGTGATGAAATACTCATACATACAGACAGGCAGCTCATTGGTCCACATACATCGTGTGTACCAATTCCAGCTAATATCTAGTGGCCACGATTTCTTTTTGGCCTTGAAGGGCCTCTTTGTCATTTTCTGAGTCTAAACATGATTCACATCTTGGTATAGGTTCAAAGATCCAAGGAATTTAAAATTCACTTTTAACGAACCATGAATTCTACTAGATTAATATGACCAGTACGTAAATGCACGTATAGGTTTCATTTGAAACCATTTTCTTAGATAAAGGAAATTGCTCATCACGGTATTTTCCAATAGCATTAATACTATAGGACATAGGAGTTAAAAAATATAAACCATTTATCAATAATCAAGAAACAAATAAAAGCGTTATTACTCTTTATTGAAGCGAGAATTAAGCATAACTGTTAAACCATGTTCAACTAAACAACTAACGAGAAACGAATTCCTCTTAAAATAGGAACAAATAAGCGGTCCCGATAAACATAAAATCTTATTATTAAAACATAACTCACTAGTCCCTCTTGCCATTACGAGAGACATTCCCAGTTTCTTGCTTGAAGCTTCTTTGTCCTTTCTTGGTAGAATTTGCTTTGTTGAACCAGCAAGAGTAACAAGCATGGTTAGTGGCTCTGAATCAATGATCCATTTATCATTATGGTCTCCACTTCGCAAGCCTCGACAACATTTATACTACCCATACCGTTTTGGGCAATCCTTCTTCGATGACCTTTGCATCGCACTTGAAGCACTTGCCTTTCCGGCTTCTTCATTGCGATTGGTTTGAAAAATTTGGACTGTTTCATACGCTTTTTGTTCTTTCCGCCCTTAAGTTTCCCTTTAGGTTTTGAAGAACTTTCAGCATGATAAGCACTTCCCTGCTTCACGAGAGACCTTTCAGCACTCTCAAGCTCGTGCATAAGTTCAATAGGAGTAAGCTTCAGTTTGTTCATATTGTAATTCAATTTGAATGACCAAGGCTGATGAGTAGAGATTCTAGGATCAAAGTCGATCTTGTCTCTTGATCCGACAGCCCCCATCACCTCCATGATCTTGATGTGCCCCATCATTTTAGACAATGGTCATATTTTCCTCACAGTCATCTGCAGTGTTCATTAGTGCCCCTATGGTACATGTCTAGCGATCTTTGCTACTTTAACAAACATCCATCTAGAGTGCAGATTATTTCTAATACACTCTCGGATCATTAATTTGCTTTCGCGGTGTTAAACTTGGCAAGAATATAACGGTACATCGTATTTGCAGGTGCCCGATGCACAGGAAGTGCTTCTTAGTTTCCTCACGAGCATTAGCGATTGGGCTCTGGGGTTTGAGTTATTATGTGAATTTTATTCTCTCGAAATCAGAACTGATGAAAAATGGTTTTCCATAGGTCGTAGTTATTTCCATCCAATGGTTTTGACTCAAAATTAGCTAGAAAGTTAAATGATGTCATTTTAAAGAATTTTAAAAAAAAAACACATATATTAACCACGTAATCCACACATGAACATACAAATATGTAGATCATAAACTACTTATTATTAATGTTTATTTGCAGCAATAATTTAGTTTCATTACAAATACTTACGTTAGGCGGGAGCATTTTGTAATAAACTAAACTTTGAACATGGTAAGAGGGCCAAGAATACACGTTCAAAAACCGTTATAAACGTGTAATTCGAATAACTGTTCATATAATAAATTATATTTATTATAAATAACCGTTCATATAATAAATTATATTTGTATAAATATGGATTCTTATAATAAATTCTATTTATTATAATTTACTCCTTCATTTCAATATTCTTTTTGGGCCTTTAATAACATTGTGAGCCTCGTTCGAAGATTTATTAATATTATTAAAATTGAATGTAATAACCATTAATTTTAATTTCAAAATTATCTTTAATATCTAAGTATTGTCGGCGTTGGTAGTACGATCTTATTAAAATTTTGAAGTATTTTAGATCAATCAATAAAATCGACCATGCTTATCGTTGGGGTATCACGCCAAACATTTTATTATTGGATACTTAATGGGCCGCGGAGTTTCAAATTAATTAAATTAATTTTAACCTTCACCCATTCAATATTTTATTATTAATTAATTAGGGTTTTCCATAACAATATTATCTAGATAAATAAATATTATTATACTATGTATGTATCAAATGATGCAATTATATGGCACCACCTATTCCTAAATGGCATGTTAAGCATATCACATGTTATATCCATAAATTTAAACAATTATAAATATAGAATAATTAATAGGCCATAATCCATGGTTTCCTAGAAAAGAAAATTACAAGCTGATAGGGCGAAATGACTTGATATCTATGTACTTTTCTTCGAACCATAATCCATGGGGTGTGGGCGAGATTAGAAATAGTTTTCGGGGTTTGGCGCAAAAAGCATAAAACCACCCCAACATGTCCCTGTGAATCCGAGCACCAAAGCGGCGCCGGCCGCCACACAAAACTCAGGTTGCCACGAAATTTTCACGGTAGAGCACTGTCTGAGAAACCACACTACCAAAAACCAGCCCATTCTGACAACGCAGCGCCCCTTTTACATTTGTTTTTATAATAAATCCGAATTTACATATAAAAAATTTGCAGGAAAAATAAATAAATAAATAAATCAAGGAGGAAACCTAATCTTATGATTAGCCTCCTTGTTACATCCCAAAAAAAAAAAAATACAAGCAAAATCTATCATGGATTAAGGCCAAAACCAAATCATTCATTCATAATACAAAAATTATAAATAACATAAATAGCCAAGAATCAGAATTTTATATCTATATACATCATATATACATGAGAAATAAAATTATGGATTCAATCTATCACACACGATTCAACCGGTGCTCACGATACGGTGGAAAGTCATAGGAAGCCCGAGGAATCATACGATTAAATACAATGTATGATAGATATATTTTCATCACCATTACTAACTTTGTAGTAGTGGAAAATCCTTCTGATCACGGGACCTTCGAAGCTATTCTCGTGGCCAGTCTGCGTGAGCTTTTTGATCACAAAGAAACTAGATCTGAAAAACACTTTCTGAAACCTTTCGGTTTACATTTCTCTCGAGGTGTTTTCATAAACACAGGAGGCCCTAATAAGAAGCTAACCAAAGAGCACCGGAGGCTAAAGAGGAAGCAGTGTATTTATAGGCGCTAGCCTAACCCATTAAGTTTATAACCTGCCGGAGCTTTATAACACCTTGGGCCAAATAAAATGGGCTCCATCTTGTATCTTATGTCAGTTAAATGGGGTGTCATCCTAATAGGCTAGCTTGGGGATCCTATGGCCCATTATTAATTAAGGCTCTTGATCAACGGTCTAGATTGCTTCTGGAGCATAAATCCAACCTTTTCTGGATTTGCTTTTTTTGTATATATATTTGTTTTTTAAATATTATTTTCATCCAAAACTCAACAGAATCTACAAACAAATTATATTACTAATATATCTTTCATGAGTTAAAGATTATGTTTGGTTCAGAGAAAACAAATAGAGAGATAATAAGTAAAATAAAATTAAAGTAATAAATTACTTCTTTATTTTATTTATTTTAATATATCAATAAAAATTATAATAAAATTTTGAAATACTAGTTAATATTAATTATATTTAATTTTCTTTGAAAAATTTTATAAGATCACTAAATTTAAGAAAATAATTTTTGCTAACATTTTTATTTATTTTCTTAATAACTAAATATAATACAAAAGGACCATGAGGATGGGTAAATATTTTTATTACTAATTATTTGTTCTCATCCGTGATGAATTGGTGAAAGAAAAACAAAAATATTAGAATTTTTTGATTGAAAACTATTTTTCATTTTAAAAAACAACAAGGACGAGGAAAATCGGTAAACACGTTTGATTCTAAGTTTTTTTTTTTAAGAAAAACATAAAAAACATTAAATTCAAATAATAATAATAATTTTTAGAAAACATAAAAATGAAGTTGTTTGTGTTTTTTAAAATTGTTTTCAAAAAACATGAATGAAACAAAAATGCATGTTTTTTAATTTTTTAAGCAAATATTTAGGAACGTTGAGTGACTAACAAACAAATAAATTAAACATGCTAACTGTTACAGAAAAATAATATATTGAATTTTATCGTTTTAATATAAAATTCTACCAATATCTTCAAACTTGATGAAGAATGTAAGTATAAAAAATTACTAAATAAATTTAAAAAAAAAGTGTAATAATAATAACAATATTTTCAAATTAAAACCATTGACTAATATAAAATTGTAATGATTTTTTGGAACCATCAATCAACATCGGAACATCAAAATTCAAAACTCAATATTAATCTCCAATTAAATTAAATTAATCAATAAATTAAAAAAAAATGTTGAAATTATTTCATAATCTAGGTGGAAAAACAAGTACAAATATTCATTTAGAGTTGGTAAATGGGTTAGTCCAACCTATTTTGAGTTAGCTTATTCGAGTTATGGACTAAAACTTAGGCTAATCTGACCCATTTATATTCAGACTAGTTTTCAATTAACCCAACCCAACCCAACCCAAAATAGGCTAAAGTGGTTCAAAACCTTAAAAAATACTAAAAAAATTTAATTTTATAAATTCATTATTCTTTAAATAAAAAAATATATATACAATATATAATAATAATTAATATAAAATTGTGAGTCTAAATAATATAATAATAGTAAACAAACAAATAAATAAATAATGCTATAACCTTTATTTATAATCAGTCTCTATTAAGCAGCTAAATAATATAAAATAATAAAATAACAACAATAACATATGAGAAAAACAACTATAAAGTATCAAATTAAATCTTGCCATCTCTAATCTTTATATACGTCATCCTCATTACATTTGATCGGGTTTAAAAAATAATGGGCGCGGCGACACCACGAAAACCCTACGTGGGCTTAAGAAGGGATTAAGCGAGGCCCGGTACGATGCACGGCCCTTGATGGCATCCCTCGAACCACAGGCTAAGCGAGGGGGCCCAAGTCACCCCCATCAAAATCCGATAATATAATCAAAGAACTACGTGCGAAAAATCTCGACCTCCACGATTAGGGAAGTAGGATATTTCCTAATTATTGTCCATCAATTATCCCTTATTGATCGATTTACGATAAGGAAAGAAAATCTCTCACCCAATGGGAGAAATATCGTATCATCATTCAATTAGGAAAGTTATCATTCTGTTGTGGACCCTACCCGATCCACTGGCCGGCGCGACTCGCTTTTAAATGAAAAGAAAATGGCGATTTTGAATTT
Source organism: Tetrastigma voinierianum (assembly GCA_016808115.1). Lineage (NCBI taxonomy): Eukaryota > Viridiplantae > Streptophyta > Magnoliopsida > Vitales > Vitaceae > Tetrastigma > Tetrastigma voinierianum. Next base: position 366,618 of record JAEQBH010002304.1, on the reverse strand, counting down.
TAGAAATACGTCACAGGAGAGCAGTTTTTCTTTAGAGTAGCAGCTACTTTTTTGTTGTTATTTTATAAAAGGGAAAACCAAGTAAGAACAAAAGACCCCTATGACTCCAGTATGGAAAAAGCGGTCTGCGAAAATTAGATTTTTAGGTTCGGGGATCAGATTACCTATCGGGAAGGTACCTCATATGAGGTAGCACCCCTCTAGGCCCGAAACTTGGTCTCTACTGGTGAATTGGGTATATGGGAGCATATGGGTCACATATCAGATAATCTCTGAGCTAAACATCTGACTGGATTGAACCCTGACCCTAATTGGTATCTGGCGACCTTGAGCCTCGACCAAAAGGCCCGAATGGCGTGCACCGTGGTCCTAGCCAATGTAAAGGAAAGATTAGTTGCACATTTGAGTATACAATAATTTCTCAAAATTAAATATCAAAGAAAGGAAGACAAGAGAAACCATACATATCTCAACCACTCTATTGATGCTACCACTCTTGTGCGACCATATTTATTATCCAGAAGAAAGCGGGCTCCAGCAAACACTAGATTATTGGTGTTTAACTAACATCACCCTTGGACCCGCATAGGTCTTGATTCTTGATCCAAAATTGAACCACATTAACCTAAATAAACCATATTTCAGACCTAAGCCTGGCCTGCGTCTGGAGTGAATAGGCGGACTCCACCAAAGATTCTGAAACTGATTAAAAGAAACTGAAATCGGACATCCCTTACAAAACCCGAAAAACTAGCTGATCAGTTCCCCAACCGGTCGATCGGTTGAGAATTAATTCTGAAAATTTTCAGAACATTCCTTACAGAGCAAGGAAACCAAAAATACAAGCGATTGTACAATTAGGCAGGACGGCTAAGAAGCAGAAGCAAATAAAACAAAGTACCCAAACTTCCATTCCGGAAAACTAAACCCAATGAACTGGTTGATCTAGTTTCCCAACCAGTTCAGCCGGTTGAGAGAGACTCTCAAAATTTTTCAAAACCTTCCTATAAGAGTCAAGAATCCAAAAAAACAAATCAAGTAGAAAACTAGCGAATGGCGAAGCGAAACCTGGCAGGCGCGAAGACCCGGCTAACATTCCGGCAAACTGGTCGATGGCTTGGATGATCTGGTTTCCCAACCAGTTCATCCGGTTGAAGAGATCTCAAAATTTGTCAGAACCTTCCTCAAGAGTCAGGAATCCAACAAAATAAACAATTACAATCAGACTTGAATGGCCCGAGAACCTACACAAACGGTACCTAGTGACCTAACACAAGTCCGCAAACAACAAAGGCAAAGAAAAGCAAAAAAAGAAATGGGAGAAGCATATAAATGTCGTACCTGTAATATTCACGGCTATTCCCCCTTTTTCTTCTTTCTTTCCACTTCCAAAACCTGGCATCCACTCCTTCAAATCCGTCGAAACTCCTCTTCAAAACAAGAGAGACCACGCCCCTCCGGATTTAGATAAACTCTCATTTCCTCCTTTTCTCCCTTTTTTTCTCTCTTCTTCCTCCCTTCCCTTTTTGATCACCTCTCCACGTTTTTTCTTCTATTTCTCTCTCCCTTTATCTCTGATCCCAATCCATTTTGTACACCTTCAATCCCGAGAAAAGACCCCTTTCAGTCTCTAACTTCCCCAGCTTCATAAACACTCCTCTATTCCCAAGGTCCATAGTTGGCCACATTTACTCCTTTTCTTAACCATCAAGTATCCAAGTGGACCCAAGGTGGGTTGCAAGCAACCCATAATATGGTCCAAAACTAGATCCAACCCATGCCTAGGACTGATCTGAGGCTTATGGGCCCGATCCATATAGGATTTGGGCACCAAAAAAAAATAAAAAAATTAGCGCCCCATCTGGCCTTCTTGGAATGCACCCGGTTTATGCAGGTTCCCGATAGTAGATCTGATTGATAAAAATCTGAAATTTTGAGAAATATTCCTTGAAGAATAAGGAGTCCATGAAAAAAAACGGTGCTTGATTCTGAATTTGGGTGAGGGAGATATGAACAAAACAAACCTTAGTGCTCTCGAATTCGAACTGCTCTGTGTGAACTGGTGAAATCAATTGAGCTGGCTGATCCGGTTACTAAAATTCTCCAATTTTTCAGTTACTTTCTCAATGAGTAGGAATCCAAAAAAAGCGGCACTAAATTCTGAGTTCGAGCAGGGAGATATGATTGAAACAAGCCCAGAGTGCTCGGGTGACATACTCGATAAACTGGAGATTAGGATAAACCCTTAGGGGGCCCACTTGCTTCCTATGACACGATGTCAATAACTAAAAAAAAAAAAGAAACCACGATGACACTCTAAAGTGAACTACATACACACTCAATGGACCATATACAAGCCTACTCGAGGCTCGAAGACAGACTAAGCCTAAAAGGGCCCTAATGGTGTTATATGAGAGCGATGGGTAGGTGTGACACCGAAGGATAAATCACGGCTTCTTGAGGACAAGAATTGAGGTCTACATCTGTATCATCATCAAACTAGGAAATTGATCATGATGACCCATTATAAATACCAGGTCACCCCATCGGTGAAAAGTACGCACAAAACTTCATTCCCTAAGCAGTTGATCTTCTCTTCCACCGGAAAGAACTGACTTAGGCATCGGAGAGACAGGAGAGCCATTAATCCTTTTAGTTTATTTGTTTTTGCGGAGGCCGACATCGAGTCAGAACCGACCCGACAATCAGAGCCTTTGCTCCAGCCTAGTTCGGTTGAAAAAGCATCATGTCAGTTTAAGCGTCGTTTGTAGGAGCAGCAATTCCTTTGAAATAAAGCTGATCTCTTAGTAGGTGGTATCGACTTCGAACCTGGCGAAGAGCCACGCCCGATCCTCGAGATACAAGACCAGCCTTGAGCGGCGTGGACAGCCGACCTCCGGAGCGAGCTATAAACTGTCTGGCCAGGTCAACCGCGGGCGGAGTGGGCGCTCAGTATCACGACCAGCCTTCTTTGAGAGTTGGGAGACGGCTCGCGAGACAAATACAACGCCAGTAGGGACAACGAGGCAGAAAAGGCGAAACTGCATTACTTTCGAGGAAAACAGCGCTCCAACCCTCGCCGAGAAGCGGATAAGAAGGAGAAACTAGTCACGCCCGAGGAAACGCGGTACCTTACCAACTTGGGAGAGGATGCGCGATGAGGAGCGGGGCGGGAGCGGCCAAAGGCGATGGGCCCATCCTTTATCGACGGGAGGCAGGAGGGCGGTCGTGGGAGCGAGGTTTAGGGACATCCGGTAGGCTCGACCACATGAAGGAGAAGTAGAAAGTGGGCTCCCATCTCTATAGATGCTGCAGTGCTGACAAACTGAATCCCCGTTCTGGCAGAGTGCGCACTTCCTCTTTCGGTGAGTTGGAGGATCGCGCAGTCGAGCGTTCGATGGAGCGAAAGACCCGGTGATCACCCCAATACATATAAGAACCAGATGGAGCTGCACGGATACCAGGACCCCATATAGTGCAGAGCCTTCACTATCACACTAAAGGCCCTAGCTTTGGCCTGGTTTAAAAAACTCTTGTCGTCTTCCATCTCATCATTCCATGAGCTTTCCGCCAGCGGTGGGTCTCGGCTTTATCGAGACGAGGATGTCTGGCAGTTATCACCTTCGACCATAAAGAAAAACTGCGAGAGGCACGAGATCATATGTCCAGAGATTCAATGCAAAATCGTTAAATGTGGATATCCCCGACGAAAAATTCGCCATTACCACTTTCATCGCAAGGCTGGGGGTGCAGTCGAAAGACCTCATGTTCTTTATCTCAAAGAACCCTCAAGCGAGCATGGCCAAGGTCCTTACCATGAAGAAGTATATCTCACGCCCTCTTACCAAACAAAATAGAAATGGGCGATAGAACGGGAAGCCGGAGCGGTGACGGGATCCTAAGGAGGCAAAGAAAGCGAGGCGGTCCCGGGCGAGCGTGAGACCAACAGAACACTTTGGTTGCCTCGACTGTTAAACAACGGTATACACCTCGGCGGTTCACCACGGCGACTACCGGTGTCCACGAGGTCCTACGAGTGCAACATGAAAGATTCCTGATGTATCGAATGAAGTCGGACCAGTGACGAGCGATACCATCATGAGTTCCATGGGGTCTATGGACATCGACGAGACATTTTATCGGTAGAAAAATTGAATACCCTGTCGTGGGCATCTCCGCGCTCACGTGGATCGGGGAAGGTCGGGACGGTGTGACACCACCTTATCGGTAGCTGCCCCTCGTACCGACTACCCTTGGGGAAGATCCATGTGATCGGATTCTGGGCGGTCGAAGCTCGACGAAGGCCTGCTGAGTAGTAGATCGGAGGAACCTAGAGTGCAAGCCATCTCCAAACTCCCTTGGCTGGATACTACCATCACCTTCTCGGACTCCAACATGAAAAGCTGTCTGCATCCCCATGATGATTTGCTAGTGATGAGGGCTGTCGTGGCTAATAAGACAATCCACAGGGTCCTTGTCGACAATGGGAGCTCAGCTGATATCATCTTCTCATCAGCTTTCGATAAAATGGGTATTGGAAGGGAGAGGCTAGAGCCAGTTAGCACTTACGTACATGGATTCTTTGGAGAAAGGGTGCTGCCTCTCGAGTCTACACAACTAGTGCTCACTTTGGGAGACCCCATGCAAGGCCTCTGTGACAGCAAGGTTTCTCATAGTAGATTAGCATTAGACTGCAATATGCTTACTGGAAGGCCTCCTTAATGCCATAGGGGTGATTCATAAAACATCACATGGTTATCAAATTTCGATTTAATTCTGGTAGGAATGGTTTAGATATATATACTTGAGAGGGAATGTTAATTAGACATCAATGAAACAAAAATCTGGTCAACCGACATCTATATCGGATGACTCGACATGTGAGCAGGTAAGCACCGACCTGCTCCTCGAAGAATTAAAGCCTATCTGACTTGGCGACCGACGAACACCTCGTGCATAGGGTCTAAACTGGCGGGCCGACATCAAAACCCTCTCATCCATTTTCTAGAGCGAGAACATGGGTATTCACTGAAACGGGAAGACATGGATGGTGTCGACCATATTGGTGCCACGAAATTTGAGCATCAATCCTCCTTTAAGCGGTGAAACAAAGGTTGTGCCCATAAAATGACGTTAATGAAAGAAGTGCCAGCTCCTCGAGGCAATTGAAGTGGAATGCCCGAGATGGTTGGCTAACGTTGTTCGTCAAAGCAAGCGGCAAGTGGCGACTTTGCATCGATTTCTAAACATCGGGGCCTACCCGGGATGATTTTCCCTCTACCTCAGTTGATCTCATAGTTGGGCGCCGCGGCGATGAACCTCACCAGCTTCATGGACGCCTTCTCGCAGCTACAATGGATCGGTATGGACCACTAACGACCCGGGCCTCATTTTTCTTTGGTGGGGAACCTCTTTGTTGTCAGTGATGCCCTTTGGGTGAAGCATGAGCCACTTACTAAGGTTGGTGAACAAGATGTTCAGAAACAATTAGATCATCTATGGAATTATATATAGATGACATGTTGGTAAATCGGTAAAATCCAAGCTCCACACGATACCCATTTAGTAAAGGTGTTCCCAGGTCCTCAGCTCGATATGAGTTAAGCCAGACCAGACGTGGTCTCCATTGGGAAGTACTTAGGTTTATAGTCAGCGGGAATGAGAAGCAAGCCGGATAAGATAAGGTCATGCTTGATATCACGCCTCCTTCCAAACATTAAGACATTCAGCGCAAGGAGAATGGTTGCGCTAAGCGCTTCGTATCTAAGGCCCGACAAATCTCAACCTTTGTTTTAGGTCAGGCCTTCAGTGGGATGCACCTTCTTATGAGGCACATTCAGCCTCAAAACCTAAGGCTCTTCTCCCCCTCCTTGATCGTTCTAGTAAGCCCTTCGAGAACTCCTCCTCTCTACGGCCGTTTAAGACTTCTCGACTAGTCTTTGCCCAGTGGAAGAAGCGAGCAGTCTGTGACCAGTCACTGTGCAGCCAGGCTCACAAGAGGAGGCTTGGAGGTATCGAATGGGCTGATCCTCACGTGGTAACTACATCTAGAAAACTTCGGCCACTTTAGCTCATCTTTGTCCAGTTCCAATGAATATCGATGAAACCGTCTCGTAAACAAGAAACCTTAGGAAGTAATAAAATGGTACATCAAATTTGAGTGAGTTCGACATCGAGGTGCAAACCAGGACAACGATAAAGGGCAGATCTTGTGGACATATCGTGGTTACCCTAGCGTCTGCGGAAGCAACCAGTGACACCCGACCTCCCATCACGGGATTGTCTGGTGGGCCGAGACCTGATGTCGAGCGGTGCGGAGTCTGATCTTGACTTCTCCAGACTGGATAGATGTGGAATACGCCCGCCGATTCGACTTCCAAGCCTCCCGATAACGAGTAAGTATGAAGTACATCACGGCTGGACTTAACCTTGCCCACTCCATGGAGCGGATGTTTGGAGTGGCAATGACTCCCAGTGGTGGTAAAGCGGATAGAAGACTCTCTGACGGAGGGAAGAAAGATGGATCATATATCTCGAGAAGGTGAGAGAATTTCTTAAAAGTTCATATGAGTTCGGTCAATATGTGCCGAGAACGAGAGAATTCCCAGAGTTGAGTGCCTTGCCGAAGCAGTCATGGCCTCAACCCAAAGAAGGAACCTGCGAGTGAAGTACCTGTTGAGCACCTCCGGACTCATTAAACGTTAATGACGGAAATTTCCTGTGATGTGGAAATCATTTGGATCGGACCCCATCTGGGATTATAGTCGGAAGGAGTTGTAGTGACCGAATGAGACATCCAAACTCGGTGGAAGGTCGTGATTCACGGATCATCGGGGATAACTTTATGCGAGGCTTCTCCGCGCATTCTTATGCGTGGAAGGAAAACCGCCGATCCATCTCGAGAAGTCGTCAAAATATTAACCACATCGGTTCGGTTCTGAGAAAACGCGATGAGTGTTTGGCTTTACGATATTAAAATGCGACATAGCGGTTAGAAAATGCAAAGTTGTTGAACGATGTGATATCTCATCTCCCATTTGGCGTGACATCGGTCACAAGTCCTAATAACATTTCTATTGATATCGACTGAACATGTTGGGTTCTACCCATTGGAAGGCGGTCGGTATCATTGTGGTCGTGGACTCTTTACCAAATGGTCGTAGAGCCGCTATTAACAATCGCGAACATAAAGTGCGCGCCGTCTTGCGTTCTATAATATCTTGGGTTTGGGATCAGGTCCTCGTGTCCGATAATGGGAACGGTTCGACAATCCTAGGATTACGGTGATTTACGCGTAGAGCACCGGAATCCAGAACTACTACTCATCCCGGCTCATCCCACGGTCGATGGGCAGCGAGAGTCCTTTATAAGGACTCTCGAGCGTGAAGACTAAATTAGAAGATCTTAGGAAAATGGGTAGATTACCTCCCAGATGTATGGGCATCTAATTCTTGTGGTCAACGCTCAAGAAACCGTTACTGTTTGTACCAAGATGATAGATCGGTCGGTGGACTAAAATTGCAAGTTGAACTCGCTGACCTGAACCTGTGAAGGTCCTTCGCTTCTTTGGATCTCTGAGGAAAGCGCGGCGGAGTCACGGGCGTGTGGAGGCTATCGCGAGAAAGGCGGATACTGCGGCCAGTCGAAGCCCGGGAGTTCTGAGTCGGGCGACCACAGTTAAGCCGCGACAAGGAAAGACCGCTTCATGAAGCGAGACCGGTCGGAAGGTCCTATGTCGTATCGCATAATCCGACTAGCAACTATAATTTCTGAGCGGAAGAACCCTTCCACTCGCGACAATAACGTCTCAGCGATTCTGCGATAAGACCTCGAATGTGGTCTATAATAAAATCAACGTCTTTGAAGATTCAATATGACTAAGCAACCTAACTTGAGGGTGAATTGGTTTCTCAAAAACTTTTCACATAATGACAATAAATCTTTAATTTAAATACAATAATAATTAAAGAGATAAGGATAAAGCAAAACTCGAATTTATAGTGGTTCGTACCCGACCTTTACGTCCACTTCCTTGGCCGTTGGATCCGCTGGTATCAGCTCTGCCCGAGCTTCTTTCTATTCTATGGATTATGGCTCCAGGTGGCGCACACGTGCTACCTCTTCAAGCTATGCACCTTGGTTTAATCGATCAGAGCTTGATTGCATGGATTTTGCTCGATGGGCTCTAGCAATTTCTTGACTATGCACGCCCAGGCTTTCTCCTTGAGCTGTGAGGTCTCTCGAAACTCAGGATCTTTCAAATACAACTCCAGAAGCTTTGATGAACGCAGGTGCACTCTAAAATATGCAAATGTAATGAATGCACTCTGAAACTTAGTTTGAGAACTATTATACAGAGAAAGATGATTGGTAAGTTTGTTGTTTTACAAATGATCTCCACACTCTATTTATAGAAACTGGAGTTTTGGTGCTGTTGGTGCCGTTCTGATCTTGTTATATCTTGAGTACTATTCATACGACCGAGTTTTTTATTTGTTCATTTTTAGATATATTTAATCTAAAGTTTTATGCCTAAACCGTGTTTTCCAAAGATATGTAATTTTAGTTTGAAACCGAGTTTTGTAAGTAATGCATGATTAATGATGATATCTAAAGTGCCAATGCATTCACCGCCCGTTCCTAAGCCTTAAAATCTTCACTTCATGCGGGCTTGGAATCTTGGTTACTTGTCATCTTGGTTCTTTGATTTGGTGAACTTCATTTCCAAGTGCTTGATCAACTTCATCATTGTCATCTTTAGCTTGTATTATCTTCATTTGATGCTTGATCAATTTCAACCTGTCACTCAACTCAATTTAACCATTAGTAACTAATAACCTTGGTTTGTTATCATCAAAATCTCAATGAGAGGTATCCTTGGGCTAACAATCTCCCCCTTTTTGATGATGACAAACCTTAGTTATCTAGGAGGAGTAAATCTCCCCCTCAAACCAATAGTCTAAAAATAATTGCATATTATAGAATTTTATTGAATTCAAACTATGGGTACATTCCTTTATAGACAAGCATCAAGAGATGATATAAATGACATTCTTTTGGCACTTGATGTATCTTTCTCCCCTTTTATACATATCATTTCTCACTTAATTTTTAGCACTTGATGCATATCACTTGATGCATATCTTTCTCCCCTTTGATACATATCATTTCTCATTTAACTCCTAGATACATATTTTTCTCCCCCTATGGTAACGCATCAAAGAACGAGACTTTGAACATAAAGGTATCTACTTTGAGTACAATTAAGTAAGGGTTAGAGTTTAAGCACAACGCATTTTTCAACAATATTGACATAGATCATTCAAACAATTTTTCTGAGAGATTACTCTAATTGTGATAATATTGACAAAATGATTCTCATTGAACTTGTGAAAGTAATCACTTAAGTTGATCCTCGGTTCTAACAAAATCAAGTGTAATATCCTTTTTTGTGCATGATCTCTAAGGAAATGATGTAATCTCTGTATGCTTGGTTCTGGGGTATTGTGGGATAAGTGCTAATGGCATATTGTTGTCACATTTAATGGGAACATGAGAATGTCAATCCAAAATCACTAAGTGTTTGATATCCAGTACTTGTGCACGTCTAACCATGTGACAATGTTAGGCTACCATAGTTGTTGACAACCGATTTTGTTCTTGTAATAACCAAGACACGGGGGTGACCTAGAGATGTTCGTTCCACTGGTGCTTTTTCTATCAATTTTTGCAGCTCTTATCGACATCCGAATAGCATATCAATTTAATTATCATTTTGGATGCAAAGATAATATCAATAGTGCCTTTCAAATGCCTAAATATTCTTTTAACCGCATTCAAATGAGATTCTTTAGGACATGTAAATCTATTTATAATATACTATACATGATGCTCGGGTCTGTAGTTAAGTACAACAAAGAACCAATCATGCCTCTTATATTTAGTTTTGGTCAGTGGACTTACCTTTTTCATCGTATCTATGATGGATGAGCCCATAGATTAATGTTTTTATTTACTTCTTCCAAATTGAACTTCTTAAGGAGATCCTTATGTACTTTGCTTGATTTATGAATGTTTCCTCTTAAGTTGTTTGATTGAAGACTAAAGTTGAGCTCTCCATCATGCTCATCTCGAATTCACTATCACATAGACTTGGCAAATTCTTCACAAAGTGAAACATTAGTAGTACCAAATGTTATATCATGCTTATAGTTGAACAATAGAATGTCATTTTCTCTTATTAATGAACATAGTTGTATCAATTTTCATTTGAAACCCTTAGATATAAATTTGTAGCCTTTCATACCAAGCTCTGGGTGTGTTTAAATATAAAGTGCCTTTTGAGTTTAAAAACGCTGATTGGAATTAAAACTTCAAACCGGATTATAATATCTTCTCATTTATGAAACCGACAAAACCTTTCACGTCATTTGATATAAAATGAAAATTTTGTGACAAGCGGCGCAAGTAACATTCTTATAGCTTCTAATCTAACTCACAGAGCAGGTCTCTTCATAGTCAATTCCCTCTTGTTGATTATACCATGGACATAATCACACTTTATTCTAACGTGATTGCCTGCCATTTCATCATTTGTTTCTCCCTTATTTTGTATAATAACACTGATCCAATTTTAGCTAATTTTAACTCCCAAACTGTTTCTTTCAAATTGATTGAGTTCTTCTTGTAAGTGCAATTCTCATATTATAACATCATTTAACTTCTTGGGTTCGTTGAGAATAAAAGCAAGTTGTACCAAATATTTCTAGAGGATCTGGTCCTTTTGGTGAGTTCTCAATTGATCTTGGATGATTGTGATAATTTCCGTTCTTGGAAGTTCTTGACTAGATTCTCTTTGCTCCAGTTGAGGAAGTGGAGGATGAATAAATTGATTCTTCCCTTCTTTGAATCATCTCTCTTCTTGTTGATGAACATAATAATCTTCCATGGAAGTCCCGAGCCTGCATCATCATTAACACTTTCTCTTCTTTGAGACTCGTTAGATTCATCAAATACTACATGGATAGGACTCCTCGACCATTGTCTTTTTTGTTAGAAAACTCTATAGGTTTACTAGATGAAGAATAGCTAAATATCCCAACATTAGATTTTATCAAATTTTCCAGGTTGTCCTTAGTATTGCATGTTTAGCTGGCTTTGAAATAGCTAATGTTAGGTTTCTTGTTTCCAAAGTTCATATGGGGTTTGTCCAAGAGGACCTAATCAAAACTCTATTCAATATATAGCATGATATTGACCTTGACTAAATAATTTGGCAAATTGTTTTCATGAAAATGGTTCTTGCCATTTCTTGCAAGGTTCTATTTTCTTTTCAACAACCCTTTTTTGTTGGGAGTTCTAGAACTGTGTCTTGTGTTCAATTCCTTGCTCATCACCAAAACTCTCAAATTCAACATTTTCAAATTCTCTTCCATGGTCACTCATATATAAATGGTGATGCTCTCATTTTGAATTTTTCTGCAAGTTTTGAATACTCATGGAAGACATCATTTTTTTGAGCGCAAAACAAGACCCATGTATGTCTGAGAAACATCTGTCTGGTGCATATAGTTTGCCTCCTAAGCTAGTGGTGGGGTCCAAATAAGTCCATATGAAGAAGCTCGAGGTCTTGGTGTGGATAAATTGATGTTTTAAAGATGTTTTATTGCTTCATTGGCATCTTCACAGGCATCTTTTCAAAGATTACTGGAAAGATATCTAACAGTTCATTTTGTTGGTTGTAATGAGATTCATGTTCCTGTGTCTGATCTATCTACAACCAGCTCATCATCATGCTAAAAACATCTGTGTATTCATGTTTTGAGTATCAATAGTATAAACATTTTCATTTCTATATTGTGAAGATGAATTTTTATGTTTGAGGAAATCCGCCAGTGACTGTGAAGATTAAAAATCTACTTTGACCTTTATGCAAAAGTTGACTAATACTTAAAAGATTATGTTTCTGATCATCAACAAACAAAACATTTTCAATAAGAGATGAAGTTGTTACCTATAGACCATGTCAATGATTGTATACTTTCCATTATCTCCAAAGTCACATATCCTCCTTTTCTCCTTGTAAGAAGACAAACTTTGACTCATCCTGGTCATATGTCTTGAGCAACCACTGTCAAACATTTCTCCTTCTTTGATCCTAAAAAAAAAAATCAAGAAGATTTAGGTACCGTCTTTTTGGGTCATGGTGGTTAGTGACCTTTGATTTTCAACCCAAGTCTTCTTTGACTTAGAGTTGATGCCTTTTGGGATCCATTTTCTAAGAGGACAAGTACTACTAATGTGTCCTCCTCTACCAAAAATTGCATATGGTTGATGAACTTTCTCTTGTAGTTCTTTGACAAAGTAGTTTTTTGAAATATTTTCATTCTTTGAAGTTTTGTATCCTAGCCCTTTTATCTTGTTTTGGCTAGCTACAACCATTGTTCTTTCAGATAGTTCCTCATTTACCTTTTCAAGAGAAATTTTTGAAGCTTCAACTTTTGAAAAATTTTTTTTGATTTCATCAAGTTCTTTTTGAAGCTCGAAAATTTTCTTCTTAAGTGAGGTGTTGTTTTCACCAAACTTATAGAGAGCTATTAGTAATTCATCATATTCAAAACTAACTTCATCATCATCAGTCGAATCTAAGAACTTGTATCTTGATCTTGTGTAGGCTTTGTGTTGGCAAATTCATTCTCGCTTTCATCATTGGATGAGTCTTTGCTTTGACTCTATGTTGCCATCATAGCTCTTCTCTTTTCTTTCTTGGATTTGTAGAGAGGACAATCATATTTGATATGACCCGATTTCTTGCATTTGTAGCAAGTTACTTCTTTGGCTCCTTCTCTATTTTCTTTTTCTTCTTTTGAAGGACCTTTTTTCTTGTAGTTGCTTCTTTTATTATAAGTTTTTCCACCAAACTTATTTTTCATCATAGTTGTCTCTTTGTGATGAGACGATATCTGTCTTCATGTTGCTGAGCTTTGCTTCCTCAACGACTTTTTCTTCTTGAGCTTTGAGCGCAATGCTTTTCTTTGCTCTTTTCTCTTGCATTTCTTTCTCTTGTCTTGCGATCTTCATTTCATAAGTCATCCAAGATATAAGTTCCTGAGGTAGCTCTTTCAGATTCTTTTTGGCTTCCTCAATAACTTCCGTTTTGATTCTGCCAGGAGTAGCCTTGTTTGTTACAACATCTGTAAGCCCTAGTAAATCTGTAAATCAGTTAGTGAGTTTCCATTTGTTATTCCTCGTCATTTCAAATTCTCACTTTAGAATCTTTGACTTGGTAGTTTCCTTCATGGTATTTCTAGTATTCTCCAAATCTCTATGCCGTTTACATTGACTAATTCTATTATCTCATTTCTATCCATAGCACATACAAGAATATAAATGACCATAAGGTGGTAGATTTCTGCTTTCTTCTTGGTATATTAAATGGGGTTTTCTTATTTTCCTCAGCATCTTGCAGATGTGACAAATAGATTGTTTTTCCATACTTCGATCGAGTTATAAATACCAAGTCATTTTGTTTTCCAAAATTGATAATCGGACCCGGCAAAGAAGGGTGGTTTATTGATGGGAAAACTTTCGGCGTGAAAAGGCATTTTGGATTTTGGTGTCAGTCATTTTCTTGACGTTAAATCTTAAAGACAAATAGGACCCTAACTCTGATACCAATTGAAGTTAATATGTTCAACCTTCTTAAGAGGGGTGGTGGTTTTCTCATAACTTTTTGCACAATACTTAATCGTCTTTGTTTAAATCATAATGTAATAATTAAGAATGAATAAGTGAGCGGAATTTATGAGTGGTTAGGCTGCAGCGCGCCTCGTCCTTCCTTCAGCGTTGAGAGGTTGCTGGTCAAAAACAGCCGAGCTTCTTTCTTTATTACTGGTTGTGACCAATTGGCACCTCTTAAAAGTGCCTGCACTTGAGTTCCAAACTCCAATTAGAGCAGTTACACTTGGATTTGGCTCGATGGGCTCTAACGTTTCTTCAACTATACATGACTTTCTCATAGGCTGTGAGACACTCTCAAGCTTTCAGATCTTTCCAAATACAACTGGCTTTTTATTGAACGCAAATTTTTCTAAACTCTTCTTAAATATAATGAATGCACTCTATAAACTTAGTTTGAATAATGCCTAGAAAGATGATTGAGAGCAAGTTTGTTTGTTTTACAAATGATCCCTGCCCTCTATTTATGGGGTGGGATGAATCATGTTACTAGCGGGATTCTTCGTGACCTTATTCACTAGGTTCTGTTCATGACACGTTTCTTGTTCCTTTAGTGTGATGCATTCACCTTGAAACTATTCACTAGTCGTTGTGATCTTGTTCTATATTGTTCATGTATCTGGTATATTCATATACGGTACTATTCATACGACCAGTTTTTAGTTTGTTCATTTTGGGTTATTTAATCTAAGTTTTATACCCTAAACCATGTTTTTCAAGATATGTAATTTGGATTTAGCTCCAGGTTTGTAAGTAATGCATGATTAATGATATCTAAAGTGCCGATGCGTTCACCCATAGATTCCTAAATCAAAATCTTCACTTCATACGTGAAACTTGATCTTAGTTACTTGTCATCTTGGTTCTTTGATTTAGTGAACTTCATTTCCAGAGTGATTGATTAACTTCATCATTATCGTCTTTGGCTTGTATTGTCTTCATTTGATGCTTGATCAATTTCCAACTTGTCCACTCAACAATTTAACCATGAAAGTAGCTTCAATAACGCGGTTTGTTATCATCAAAATCTCGATGAGAAGTAATAGCCAGATGGCAGTCTTGATTTTGAATAACACTCTGTCCTTTTTAACTGTTGTAGTATTATTACGATTGGGCCAAAAAAATAGATTAGCTCGACTCGGAAGGTCTAGATGCCAAGCGAATGATTCTGAGTTGTTCTTTATTTTCAAAGATCACAGTTAAATACAAAGAAATTACATTAGTGAAACATACAATATCTTGTTGAGCTGCAAATAAGTCTCTGCTCCTCAAGAAAAATGTCCACAAGGAAAAAGAAAAGACGAGAGCTCTGCTCTTAAGGGCCCATAACACGAAATGCGAAATTTATTACGAGAGGTTACAATCACCTCGAGATTACAAAACTTTTCTTTGTCTCCAAGATTACGATTGAGTACAGTAGTTTCTTCACATCGATGACACCACGGTCGAAAAACCACAGAAAGGGGAAAGAAGAAAGGAAGGAGGAGAGGGAGAGAAGAGAGGAAGAAGGAAAAGAAGAAAGAGGAAAAGAAAAAATGAAGCGGTGCCCAAAGTTTTCTTTGTTTCCATTACCTTGAATCGTTCCTACAGTTCCATCAATGGCATAGCTAAAGGAACAACAAAACTTCCATAAGGAACTAGGAAACACAGCTCACACAAGTGGTAGACCATCGAGCTAAGCCCAGGCCTTGATCACGGATAGACCCCATACGGTGATGACCAGCCACAGGCTTAATTATACGCAATTTCAGAGCTACGCCCAAGAAAGGAAGAAGTAGAAAAACATAGTATTACCACGGAATGACTATTTATAAAGAACTGGACACTTGGAAAGTGCGCAATCTATCCCGATTCTCCATAGATCCGCATTAAAGCCTGATGCTTTCCAGGAAAGACGAAAGGGTCTTAGAAGCCGGAACCCGATGGCTCGATTTTAAAGCATAGCGCTCCAAGGGCTTGGGCCACGGCCCGGTAACTCAGTTTTAAACATCTTTGCTTTCAAGGAGTCTTAGAGCCTAATAGCTCGATTTTAGAGCATAGCCCCTTTCGATAAAGTAAAACAGCGAGCCATGTAGGCTGAAACTGATGTTCAGTTTGGGCATAACGACTCAGGAAGGCATGCGCAGAGCCCACGATAGCTCGAGTTTTCGAAAGCTTAACGACTCAGGAAGGGCCCTTGGCCTTTGAGGAGGCCCGTGGTCGATTTTCAGAGCCTAACGGCTCGAAGGCCTTGAGCTGGATGACGCTTCAGTTTTGAAACGCGACTCGCGAAGGCCAAAAACGCGGGCCATGAAGCTCGAGGCGATGCTTCCGGATGCGAGGAACATAGCGCTGAGGTAAGGGCCGAGGACATGTAACTTTCGGGGCGCTCGGTGCGACATAAGCGATCAGGAAGACCTCGCGGCGGGGACCAAGTCGCGCCAGTGACCAATAAAGAAGCGATAAAATTAATCGGTGAATCTTTATGTGACGGCCAGGTTGAACGATACAAAAATCCGCCCAGCTACCTTGCGCTGGATCACATTGGTTAAAAATAAAGGCCTAAGCGCTGAAGTCGAGCCTCGACTTGCGAAGTGAAAGTCGGCGAAACCTGACCGGAAGTGAGTAGAAAGGATCAGCCTCGGATTCAGAATCGCGGTGAGACATCAAATGAGACCGAATATCTCGGCGTCCATCAACATCTGCCTCGGGCGGTCTTCTGCCTCCTCATGATGGATGTTGAATCTGATTGAGAACTCGAACCAACGATTGATGACCTGAAGCAATGGTGTAGGCCTCATCTTTGAGCTCTGCTATCCCTTCGCCCCTCGACTAACGAGCCTCCTACCTGCGTGGGTCCATCCCCGGAAGCTTGCGGCTCCTCAGTCAGCGTTCCGTGGTTCCGACCTCTAAAGCCTCTTGGGCGGCTCAATCGCAGATATGTTGTGGCCGGTCTGTAGCGACTGTGACTCCTCTGGCAGTAGCATCTCATCTTGACCTTGCATCCTTCGGACCTCCTCTTTTCTTTATCCTTATTTGTGCCACCGCCGCAAAGCATCGTGGTCGGTTTATGCTTCCTGGCTCCTCGGTCGAGTCCTTATTTTGGCAAGACGGACTCGGTCGGGATAATCTTGGCCTTATGGACCTGTATGGTGACCTCCTTGTTTCGTGTAATGACCTGCCAAAAAACAAGGTCAGCTAACGTCGCTAAAAACAACGGCTTCAAAGTCGTGAAACGCGGGCGGATAGGCGGTTTAAATGGAAGAGCGAACCTCCATCAGCGGACCGGGGCCTCTCCTTCGGATGATCGGGGATATCGTTTGATGAGCTCGGATGACGTAACGTGCCATGACCGACTTCGCTTCACCTCGTCGTCTTCCGGGATCGGTAATTTTGAACCACGTGACGATGTCAATATCTGTGCCCCGACCGGGATGACGAGAAGCTCGCGTTGATCGCGCGTTCATCTCAGGTACTTGTGTGAATATGGAAGGTTCGAAATAATCAGACCTTTGAGCGCGGAGATACTAAAGAAGCCTTCGGTGGCCTCGCTACGTTGAAGTCTGGAATGGTATCGGGACATGACTCGTCCTAAAGCGATTGTTATTCTAAACGAGTTAGGGAAGTGAGAACGATTAATCTTGCATCTTAACACCTGGATGCCAGGCAGGCCATTCTCAGCGCCGCCTCGAGCACACCATCTTGGGCGCCAGACGGCGTGGTGGTCATCGCGTCGGTACCAAACGGATCCCGATAGGACCCATCTTGGAACTCTGGTCTCACCATACAAGGTCGATTTATGGGCCCACAACCTCGGCATTCTTTATGACCCAGCGCTCCAAATGACCGGGTAGCTAAATTATCGAATTTTATTAATTTTATGCCCTTATCGAGGAAGGGCTCCGAGGACAACAGGTTGAACCTGTGAACCTAATTGGTTCGGATGTAATCCCGAAGCCATCATTATCTGGACGACTGGATGACGACAAAGCCTAATCAAACCCTTCTGAGTATACGTGGGTATCACCATCGTCAGAAGCGGTCTGTGCCTGCGGCTCTCTCTTTAGTTAAAAGTAAAGAATGATGATCGATTAAATAATGGTATGTGGCTCTCAACGAGCCCGCGCGTCGAACTTAAGAAGGGATTAAGAAGCAAGCCCAGTACTAGTGCCTGGCCCTTGATGGCATCCCCCGAACCACAGGCTGGCGAGGGCCAAGTCACCTTCAAAAGCACAGTAATATAATCAAAGAACTTCGTACTAAAGGAAAATACCCAACCTTCACCAATTAGGGAAGTAGGATATTTCCTTAATGGCCAATCCATCAATTATCATATTGTCGGTTTCACGATGAGGAAATAAAATCCCTCGCTGATGGGAGAAATATCATATCATCATCCAACTAGAATTGATGTGTGTATAAATATCGAGTCACCCGTACGGTGAAAGATACGCCTGGCCGTTCCTTCGCGGTTGATCTTCTCATGCTTTTGCTGGAAGAAATGACCGACATCAGAGACAACGATGAACCATGATCCTTTTAGTTTCTTGTTTTACGGAAGAACCCGACATCCAGATCGTGAGCGACCTGGTCGACGCTCGATGTTAGATTGAAAAAAACATCATCAATATCCCTTGATAATATATGATTCCATGTTATAAATGATTATATATTATAAATATATATATTCTTGATGGTAGTTGACTTATCATCATCTATTAATTAATTTAGAATGTTAACAACATAAATTTCATTTATATTTGTATTAAAATGTTTTTCAAAAATTGATCAATTTGACTATAATAATGAAATATCTTATTTGTTTGAAAATTCATCTTCCTAAAATATATAATCATATTATAAATAAATTTGTATATAATTTTGTTGGTATTTTAAAAGTAACATTATTTTATTATTAACATAGTTTAAGTAATAAAATTATTTAAATATCTGATAATTTAGTTA
The DNA here is from genome assembly GCA_016808115.1 of Tetrastigma voinierianum. Lineage (NCBI taxonomy): Eukaryota > Viridiplantae > Streptophyta > Magnoliopsida > Vitales > Vitaceae > Tetrastigma > Tetrastigma voinierianum. The sequence goes on along the minus strand of JAEQBH010002304.1, from coordinate 347,937 downwards.
TTAGAATTTAATTTAATTTATAAACTAGTATAACTTTATTTTATCCAAAAAAGGATTAATGAGATAAATAAAAAATTCAAATACTTTCATACAAGATTTTAAATATTAAATTATCATATAGAATTATATTAAAAATATACATTTAGAAATTGAAAATAAAATGGTTAAAACAGCAAAGTTTAATATATTAGTCATGTATTATAATAATTAACCTATGCTATAAAGAGATGGCCAAAATATCAAATTTTATAGATAAATCTTTGCAAATCTCAATCACTAAGCTAGTTATTTAAAAAAAATTGAATAAAAATCTCGATCCAATTGAGCTAACCCATTCCAAACCCACATGAGTCACGGGCCAAAATGGGTCGGAATAAATTCAAAAAATACGGGATAAAGTGGGCTGACCCATCAGGCTCAGCCCATATCACCAGCTTTACATTCACTACTTAAGTTGGGTTCATCAATTAAACTATAGTTTTACGGCTCTAAAATAATCCTTTTAGCCCAAATTATAAGTCTAACAATACTCTCTTGAGGTTTGACTTAAATGGTAAAAGGCTGAAATAGTTTCCTGAGATAATATCACCAGTTAAATACATAATAGAGTACTACAATGTAAGAGATGTAACAAAAAAAAAGAACATTTTGTCAAACCTTTACATGAGAAAGTGGGTAAAATCAATTTTAGTAGTATCTAAATAACTAAGTAAACCAATTACTATGTTTCAAAAATAAATAAATACTAAATTAAAAACCTATCCATATTTCCAAACAGTTAGATAATTGAATATTTGAAGAGATAATTTTATTGATTTGTGACTTTAAAAGATACATAGCATGTCGGTTTAATAGTAAAAATGGTGAGACCCCCACCCATATTGACCACCTCATAGGTACCCTTCGGTGGAAACTCCTCCTCCAGGATATCCTCATTCCCGAGTTCTTTAGCCTCCCCGGTCGAACGGGACCTAGGGTCTTTAGTCGATGAGGCATCTGCGGTACCAGCTGAGCTACTGGCTCGGTTGGCGCCAGCCTGTGATAAGACCGTGACCAATCCCCTGAGCTGTGTGGAAACTTCCAGTAATGGTGAGGAATCTCCTGTAAAGCGCCTTTTGTTGTGAGACCCCGCGCCGTGACCACCTCATGGGTACCCTTCGGTGAGCTCACTCGCCGGATATCCTCGACCCGAGTTTCCTTCGCCTCCCGGAGATTGAACCCCGAGACCTAGGGTCTTTGGTCAATGGGAAGCATCTACGGTACCATGAGCTACTATGTTGAAGGATCGACCGGATTAACCTCGCCAGACCGAGACCTCCCGGCACTCAAGCAGATATAGAAACTTTCCTTAAAACCATAAATTAAAATCCATTAGATTTTTATACAATTCTTCTATATCTTTTAAAAATAATGAATGAAGTCTTTAAAGAATTTCTTTTTCTTTTTCTTTTTCCGACACTTAGATTTTTCAGGAAGTGATGAAGTTTCCTCTGTTTTGGTTTCCCAGGTGCAAAACCTGATGGCTGTTTAAAAACACTTCTAAACTTCAATTCATCAGCATATAAATATGGGACTCTCGTCCACAACCCAATCAAACACAATATACAACATATGTATTTATTTCTTTCAAATCATCAAAACATTTATTAATATTTCAATTCCATGCATAATTTTGTCAAACATGACAGAATATTCACATATACAATATGTAAGTGTGCAATGCAGTCACATGCGTCGTCTATGGATAGCTCAGACTCAGCGCGAGGAGGTACTCTACCGATGCACCTGTCTCGGGTCCTGAAATATTTTTTGAAACATATGGAAAAGTGAGCTAAGCGAATTTCGATTGAGTGTCACATTTTCGTTTATATAACATTTCAGTACATATCAAAATAATACATGCTTATACAATTAAAATCCATTTATACATTAAACATTTATGCCTTAAACTTTCTTTCCATAAATACTTATACCATTAAAAATCAGTTTATGCTTTAAACATTTATACCTTAAACTTTCTTTCAATAAATACTTATGCATTTAAAATCCATTTATGCTTTGAATTTGTACGTAAACTTCTTTCCATGAAATGTATGCGTTTAAGATCCATTTGTCTTTGGGATTTGTGCTGTGAAACTTTCTTCCCATAATACTTATGCATTTAGATATTTATGCTTTAAGCATTTATGCCTTAAACTTTCTTTCTTTATTTCTTTCTTTCACATTCTTTTCGTGGAACGGAGAATAAACACATAGACGAGTTTCAGTCTTGTGGTGAGACGATCACCATTCAGTCATAACCACTACCGTGGAACTCAAACTTGCATAAGGTTCAGTCATGAATGCTATCGTGTAAGGATATGCTACGAACCTCTTCCCTCCTCGATTAGTAACCTGTCTTTACCTCTTAATCCTTACAGCAAAGTACTTGACGATATCGGTCATAACAGTCATAGGGGTTTAGGTAACATCGATAAAACATTTCTTCAAAATACATTTTATAAATACACATTTTAAATCATTTACTTTATCATTAAAACATATCACATCATGTAACAATTTTAAACTTTCATAATATATCTTTTATATCATACATGTTATACACATATAAATATGCGTGATGCAGATAAAACAATGCAATATAAAACATTTCCATATCTTATCTTTTTCATTTACATAAAATTTACATTAAACTTTCAGTTAACATTAAAACCATTCACTTTTAAAACTAAATTCTCAAAATATCATTTTTCACTCTGGTTCACGCTCAATCCATATTCCGTCGATTCCGTTCCGTCGATAGTCCTTTTCACCTTTTCAAATACCTTTATACATTATCGCAACTTCCATTTCAATCACCGCCACATTCATTTTAAAGCCAAATGAACAAATTACCTTAAACACTAAAAACTCATTCATTTAGCCAACCTTTTCCAACAATACTCCATAGACTTTATGACTAAACAATTATTCAAACGGTCTTCAAAATTTATGAAACTCTCCAGATCAGTTCTTGATATATCAAATGACATCTCTTTAAATTTTCAATTTAAAATTCCGTCTCTAAAGCCCTCAACCACATAACACAATCTGCACAACATATGACTCAGTTTGGCAGAACAGAATCTGCACATAGCTCCACTTTGAACCATTTTCTGGGCACTTTAAGTTTACAATTTGTATGAACTTCAACTAGATAAATTTTCCTAGAAGTCTATTTGCAGATTTTGAATCACTCGAATTCCGATCTGAAATAGGCAAGTTATGGCCAAAAATACCAGACTGGTCAAACAGAAAACAGGACATTTCCTGTACCGAGACTGCTCTTAAAAATTTACCATTGTGTTTCTCTTCATTTTCTTTCCTCTAAACACTTAAATCTGATGCATTATACCATTTCAACATATCACACAAAGTACACATCAAGCCCTAACCATTCATTCTATCAGTTGTCAGTATAATGTCATGTATTCTCAATTTATCTCAAAATCGTAAATCATTCAATACTAGAAATGCCACTAATTTAGCATCCATACAAGAAATCAAATCATTAGGCATGAAAACATAAAATCAGCACCTGTGAAAACTTACTTGTTTCTTGGGTTTCCTTGTCATTCTCTTCCTTGATTCATAGACTCACTTGGAAGCTTGAAAGAGAATAAAAATTCACCTCTACCACTTTGCCCTACCCTTTCTCCTCCTCTTTCTCCTTTCTTCCCTTTCTTTTCTATCTTTCTCCTTTCTCTCCTTCTCATGGACGTGATCTCCTCTCTTTGGTTGCTAAATCCCCTAATTTTAGACTTCAAATATTCTTCCATTGTAATTCAAATAATTCCATTGGTTAGTTTAAAGTGATTTACACTTTATCCAAGCTTCTCATTGGTCCATTCTCATGAGACCAAGTCATTTACCATTATTTACATCATGTAGCCATTAAGAAAGTTTAATTGGCTTCTCATAATAAAATATCTCATATAGCGGTTTTATCTCGAGTTTCTGTATCTTTTATACGATTAAATATCAAAAATATTCTATGGTATTACAACTTCATTAACCGCGAATTATTCCAAATTAAATCATATGATGGATTCAGACTCACAAATCACCGAAATCAGATTCGTCGGTAATCAGGACAATAGCGTATTGCCAGTGCGTTGGATCACGACTATCCAAGCGGACTCGTTTCACTTTATTTCAGTTTAGTTAATCTTTATGATTTATTCGGACCTTTTCGTATTTTGGCTCAATTTAAAGAAAAATTTAGTATGACTCAATTCGATCAATCACTGTTGCTGAATATCCATTGTCTTCCTAAATATCGGTTCAAGGTCGTAGAACTGAGGTACTCATAAAAAATCCTTTGCAGCCTTCCATGGATGAGATGAAAAATCACTATTCATTGGGCGCGGTTATATTTAGAAAATTTTCCTTCATGCCCAAATGATGTCGACATTAAATTCTAATCCTCTCGCTTCTATCATTAGACCTCAAATCGGTTAAATATTCTGTATATGTTCGATAGGTTGAGGTTTGTGATAAACTCTTAAGAATTCTGCGTTTGATAATAAAAAATGTCTATGGTGCCAATCACGAAAACCCACGAACAACCAACTATTGATGTACAGTTCCACCCTGTAACCAAGTCGGAATAAAACATGAAAGAAAAATAAAGACAAATCTAGATAAGTATGAAGAAACCGCTTTATTTAAAGAAAATTCCAGATTGGGAAAATGATGAAATGGATGATTTCGGATCAGTAACAATAAAAATATCATTTTTTTTGTCTAACAAATAGGGACTTAAAAGAAATTGTAAGACCCCAGAAAATTCCAATTTATGGAAAAATGACAAAATTGTAATTTCGGCAATGAAATTGTAATTTCGGTTAAAAATCTGGAATTTATTATCTAGATATTGGATGAAAACGGATAGTTGGAATTGTCTCATGATCTAGCTAGTAAATTCGTTGGATTCAGTGATCGAAATTACCACGTTTTCGAACATCGCGTTCGGGTTCGATAAACGATTTTGATGCTCTGAAGTCACATATAGCGTACTCGTGTGTATGAAGTGGTATGGTGGAAATGATGGACTGGCTAGAGATAGTGTCGAATGACAAAACTAGGAAAAGAAGGGACAAAATGGTCATTTTTAGAATTGTTAAGTTAGAAAAAAACAAAATAGCATATAGTGTCATCTCTGGATAAAATGCAGGCATTGAAAGATGAGGAGGGATGCGATGGGTTCAGATTTGTTTTCCTAGTGAGAGAGGACTCTCTACAGGTTTATGGATCAGATCGGCGGAGTCTTCGGGACGAAGGGGGCTGCTCTACGCGGAGGACTTAGCGTGGATGCAGTTTAGAATTTTGTGAGCTCCTTGGTGGGGTTTATTTACTTAGGTTTCTCGGTTTGTTTAGAGCTATGTTGTGTTTTAGTTGATTGGTAGAGTGAGTGGCGTTTGATTGATCCCCGAATCTTGGGGCCAGGGTGACAAATTGTGGAAACCCATTTGTGATCGGTGACTAATGAGGAACTTTCTACGGACTATTATGGTTTGCGTGATGATTTATTAAATAAATTGTGTTTTGGTGAGTAGGAAGTCGGAAATGGCCAAGGAAATTGGTTCAAAAGTGATCGGGTTCGGATCATGTGTTCTCTGGATAACCATATCTTGTTTTAAAATTTGTCGTCGATCTGGGTTTTGTCTATGGTGGACGAAAATCATCCATATGTTATGTGTGGTGTTGAATGATGACGGTATTATTGAATATAGATAAAGTTCCAAGACATGATTTTAATGTGTTAACACACAATGACACAATTATATGGAATAAAATGGTGTTGTAAGCCGTGGGGATGATGACCTTAAATTGCTTTCGAAGTGAGCTAAATTGGGGAGTTGGTTGATCAAATAAATTAATAGGTTAATGCTTGATGTGTTAACATTAGGTCACAATTATATGGAATATAATTGTGTGTGTAGGCAATTGGAGATGAGATTGTGATTTGCTCAAGTGAGTTAAATTGGGTGATGGTTGATGTGTTGAATTACATGTGTGTAATTGTAGTTGATTAAAAATATGCATATTGACATGTGTATAAATGGTTTTGAAAATGGCATAATGCATTTTCATATCCTTCAGGTAACTAGAAGTTGGGTGTAGTGAATAATATAGTTTTGTGTTTTGAACCGGTCAGTTATTCTCACGTCGGCCGCGAATACTCGTGAATGTCGGGTGACGAACATTTTCAATCGGGCAGAGTCTCTTTGTCTGGGGGCTCTGCAATAAAGCATCGACCTTGCGTACGCGTACGACGAGTCCGATATATCGATATATCTAATCACATGAATATCGATACTTGGGCGCTGTGATCTCAATATACATACCAAATATAAATCCAACTATATCAATAGTTGCAAGAGTTCAAATATTTTTCACTCTTATACAGCACTATGTTAAAATTGAAATTCTAATACATGTAAACATCATCAAGCCCTGACCGGCTTTATTTACAATCCATGGTCTCTAGGATGAACCGTCTCCTCATACGCTCCTTGTACCTGTAAAATGAGGGGATCCCACGACGGGAGTGAAGCCTAAGCTCGGTGGGGTTCGCCCTAAGTGGGCTCTCACCACCTAAGTGCGGTGCAATGTTCAAAGTAAACACACATTCAAGCAAATGCATGATCCTACTTGAATGTCTGCACATTCAACTCAGATCCAGAGTCCTCACCTGACTCTCTCACTCGCCTAAGCCTTGTATGAGAATTATTTTTTTATTAGTGGACAACCCTTCGATGTATATGTATCGAGTTGGGCGCTCAGGCGATTGATATATATTGTTGTTTGTGGACTACCGTTTCAGATGGTGAATATCATTTAGGTAGCTCAGGCGGTTGATATATTATTTAGTTTGGACTACCCTCCGATCGTTATATTTTAGACTACCCTCGAGACCTTGTTTCCTAGACTCATCAGTACTTATTCATCATTCACGGATGTTCAGTCTTTGTATGGAATCATGTATCTGAGTTAAATTCGGTCTGTCATGCGAATATATAAACATGAATATGTATAAAATTAAATCACGCGAACATATTTATGTAATTATACAACTCATATGTCAGCGTCGAAATTATTCAGCGGTAATGATCAACTCATCTCCAATGACTGCACCGATTATAATGGCACGAAATTTGGCGGCCTCATGTTAATACATAAAACATGCGTGCGTTTAAATCGCGCGATAGCTATATGCAATTATATTTTATATAATTATGTCATTATATTAACATTAAGTTCATGTATTAACCTATTTAATTCCACGCAACTCGAGCCATTCATTTCATGACTCAAGCTTTAACCATGGACAATTCTTATCGATTCACCTGACTGGGATGATTCGCGATCCGTAATGATGGGCTGTCTGATGACCTTAATCTGACTCTCAGTTACTTTGGAACCAATTCTTCTGCGTTCATATCTGCGTAACGGCGGTTAATGCATAAATTCCTGTCAATACAGTTTACGGTGTCATCGACAACAATCTGTAGTGATTACATGTTTTGGACCGTGCTCTTCCGTCCGGGCGTTAATTCATCGCCGCGTGATTTAATAGTCTTGAATTAAGACGAGCATTCTTTGCGGCGATCCGGCCATCTCCACAAATCTCAAAAATTCTAACAATTAGGTCCAGTTTTGAGATGATAACGACTTCTCATGTATAGTATAAACGTGATGGCAAAATGGAATAAAGCGTAAATACAGGAAAATCACCGCCTCTTGGAGTTGTCAAGCTATGAATCCGAGGTCGCGCGTAGCGTGGCATTAGAACGTTACCCTTGCTGCTCGTCATTCGCCGATTCCGGTCGTAGGGATGTAGAGAAGCCTTTGCCTGCAAGGCTCTCAAAACCTAAGCTACCTTGCGCCAAAATGGCCTCCACGTTTTGGTCTTTGCCCTAATCATAAGAGATGAAGGACTATTAGTGTTTTTGTGTTTTAGTCACTTGTCGATTCGTGTCTCATTATGTCCTCTTTACCAGATTTGATGTCGATATTGTCCGACCGTCCATTTTCAGTGATTTCTCTCATACCCTCGTTGTGAGTACATGTTATATGTGGATTGATCATGTGAAAACGGTTCATTAGAACTCGATCTTATACGGCGTGTGGGTCATTGTCTCCGAATCTGATTTTCGCGATAACCGGTTCGATCAGACGGATCAGGTGCAATCCGTGCATTAAATGCAGGATCTGAAATTGGTACGGATTTTTGGCATTGGTACGATGTTGTAATCGAAATTGATTGCCCTTGTTTGAGAGTGATTTCTCGGTCTTGCAGTTTTGTCGATAAAAATGGACGTGGTTCGCGAAAGAATTCACGGATGATGTTCGGTGGTTAGATCGGGCGGCGGATCATTCGGATGAGACCATATTTGTTGAGCTCGCAACTAATTGACTTCGGATAGTCCGTATTTTAAACACTTGATGGTATATTTTCAGAACAACAAGTTTTGTTTGAAAATGATTGTTCTCATGCATGGCGGCCAAGTGTAGTCGAGTTGGTGAGGACTGTTGACGCTGGGGTGATCGTGTGGCGTTGATGGGATCGCGTGTTCTTGTGGATGTGTTTATTAGACATTGCATATGCGCCCGGGTGGAAGTAACCATTTGGGGTGGTTCCTCTGGTAACTATTGTCGGGTTATATATTTTCGGTCGGTCGTTCGAACGACTCGTTCGAACCGGTGATCTCGCCAGTTAATAACGATGATTTGAATATGATAGGATTTTAGATTGTGTATGTTGTGCGAGTACAATAACTTTGAACTATTGGAGATGGTTGGTTTATATTGATGATAGTATTGTGGTATGGGCCCGAGGCGGTTTTTCCTCGATTGATATTGGGACGAGTTATATTACGGAGTTTTGTATTTGGGTGAGAATAATGACAGCCCTCGATGTTGATGGATGTCGGTCATGTAGGACTCTTCGCCTTTCTTTCTCAGATGACACCACTCGATTATATGATTATATAATAACCGTCTTTTACGTTATGTGTCTGTGCCACCTGGTGTGTTCGTTATATTAACTGCCTGTCGTGGATCATTTCTTGTCTTTTTGATTCACTGTTGCAAACTATGCGTATAAATCGATTAAGTTTCTTGATTGACACCTATCTCTGAGATGGCCCTCATGTGGCGATGTGGAATGTCTTGCCTCTGTCATATATTCTGCTTTTTTGTACTCTGCAGTTAAAACCGTTCCTTCATTAAGTGAATCATCAGATAACTTGATGATGGTATCTAAGCTTATACATGTGTTTCATATATCTATGCATATTCATATAACATGACTTATCAATATTTACATGTTTATTGCATGTCAATCTCTTGATTACATGTTTATGTCTTTATTATCTTTTATTATACTTTTCTTTGTATTCTGTTTCTCTCATGTATTCTTTATAAGTTTCTATGCTTTCATGTTCATTTCCTTCATGTTCATATATTGTGCATGTATCATATATTATATTATATATAACTTGTATCTTATCGTCATAATAACATCTGCATTCTTATAAATTTCATATCTGAATGTTTGTATGCTTTCGCCGATACTTTTCATATCTTTTGTACTTTTTATATGTCTTTTTTACCGTTTCTAAATGTGCTCATCCTTCTGAGTTCTCTTAACTTAGCCACATTCTATGTACTATTATATATCATTTCTTATTCTGTAATATCCTTTCATGTAAGTGGCTCTGCTGTCAGACCAAATAAGTCGTTCTGAATAAGAAAAATCGTAATTTAATTACAAAATTGTAATTACGGGTTAAAATCAATAACTTATTCTCTAGATCTCGGATAATGACGGATTACATAGTTGGAATCGTCTCCGCAATCTAGTTAGCACGTAAATTGTGGTACCGATTCGGATCAACACGTTTTGCGAGCATGTCGGTTCGGGTCAAATGGGCGATTCGATGCCAAATATACTGTGTTTATGTACTCATGCCATAAGTGGTATGGTGAAATGGTGAAATGGATATGATAGTCTTGAGATATCGATTTGGTAAAGAGGATATAAATGTCATTTAGAGTTGTTTAAATTATTCAGGAATGAAATATCAGCGGTCTTCATCCTCTTCATTTAATAAACCAATAGCGTGAAGCAATTTTGGGTCCGGTCTTCACTCAGTTGAGCTTGAACGGCTTATATAAGTTCTGTGTGATCGCCAGTTAATGGTTCAGTGAAGAAAACGATCTGCTGGGCAGTACGTGGATATGTTTTAGTGGTTTCTTTCCAAACTCCTCGAGTAGGATTTTCTCTAACCCCAGGTTTTATTCCATTTTGGTGTTTTGATGTTTAGTCGATTTGGAAATGTCGATGATTGAATCCGATCCCTGATGGACAAGTGTCTGATTTTAAAACCAATCGATGACTGTGCTGCTCGCGGTATCGGTGTGAATATTTTTGTCAGTTAGTTAATGTTGAATAGTTGAGTCAGAATAGCCTGTGAGATCTGGGTTTATATGAATCGATAAATTATGAGAACTAGAACAGGAAACCTAGGGTTTCTTTGTTCTAGATAGTGCCCAATGTATTTTGGGAAAATGTGTGTTTGATTAAGTAATTGAATCGGGTGCTTGTGTGTTTGAACATTAGCCCAGTGAGCTAATTTTGGTGTTTGAAATGATAAATTACCTGTATATTTGTGTGATTGTTTATGTGAATATATTTGTGTTATATATGATTAAATTTATTGGGCTGGCATACATGCATTCCTGTGCAGGAACATCCTAGGACCATAGGAGTTAATGCATGAGACAAGTCTGGAAATGGTTGGTTCTAATAATGAAAATGTGAAAATAATTCGGAGGGTGATCCTAACTAAATATATCAGCCGTCGGGCTTGTAATCCTCTGCTCATCGGAGGGTAATCCCACGTAGTATATATATCCCGATCGTGGGCGCTGCAGGTCATCTCTCTCATCCCGGAGGAGTATCACTAATAAAATATTGGTACGCCTGGAGTCTCTTCCAGATCAGGAGTGTACGATTACATGAGGCTGCGGGGTGTATAAGAGTACCAAGTGTCACATTGTAGTATTTTGGAGATGAAATTAGGAAGTACTATATTTTGGAACAGAGATGTAGTCTTTAAAACGAGGAATACAATTGTCATTTAGCAAAAGGATATATGAGCATAATTAAGTTAGGGGGTGGGCCGTAGTAGGAATTTCAAAGTTGGATTTGCAATATTTAAATGCTTGAGGACAAATTTGCAATTAAGGAAAGTTGAGGGTGAAAGTATGATTAAGGGAAGTTTAAAATAGTAAATTAATAATAATAAATTGTCGAATAATAATAATCTCAGAAAGTCTCGAAATTTTCTAGATCTCTGATGATCTAAACTGACCGCGCCGCGGTTCGTCTCGCGAATTAGTGATTCCAGAAAAGTTTCACCCGAGACAACTCTGGAATATTTACGAATTTCAGCGCACGAGTTTAGAATGAAACTGAAACCAGATTTTAGAAAATCTCAAAATGGCAAATACTTAAAGAATATTCAATTAGGATAAATAAATTGAAAACCGACAAAATAAATTGTTTCTCGGGGCTGAAACTGACAGAAAGAAAGAAAAGGACATGTGGGGTCCCACATAAAGAATTAAAAAAAAAAATAAAATCAAAACATCAATTAGAGATGGAGAGGACTTGACGAGGCAGAGAGCGTCCAAGCAGATTTTTTAAATTTTTCTCTGTTATTTATTTCGATTTACTTAAAAATCCGACTGGGCTTCTGATTACTCCGATAAACACGAAAAGCTTACGCGACGGTGGCACACTGAGTACCAAAAACACAGGATTTCACCGAGAATTCAGGTAAATATGCGAAAAACCCAACTCAGTTTTTCGCATCTACGCCATTCCCAAAGGTCATCACTTTTCGACCAAGAGGTAAAGTTATCGCACGACAGAGCTACGCTGCGGACACCAAAAATCTAGGTTTCGTCACCGAAGAGGTAAGAAATTTTCTCCACTTGTGTTATTGAGCCTAAAGACTATATAATGGCTTGAATATTCTTAGAGGCCATAAATCATCCCAAAATTTTTAACTCAGTTTAGAATTTTAGGAAATTTTAGGAAATTGGGACTATTTTCTGATCCTGGCCGAATTTCTGGACTCCAAGTTTCTGACGCTTTGGTTAAAATTTCAGGATTTTATTCAAACAGTCCGGACATAATTTTCAGAAATGTTTTCGGGTGTTTTTAGACTATATGGAAAGTCCCTAGTCTAGAAGAATCAAGTTATGGTGCCTTGAATGGCATTTGGGGCTCACATATTTTCGAAATTTTAATTTAGCACAAAGTGTGCAAATTGCTTACAGCCGACGGTGTGATCTTAATACATCGAGTGTAGGCTAAAAGCAGGCGCGGAAAGTTAGTAACCGTGCTCAAGTTTAGCAAGCAAAAGGTGAGTGTTCAAACTCATTTTCCAAATACTATATTATTATTATTATTATAAACTGCTTATTAATTTCCAGATTTCATTCGCTTTGAAATAAACCATTTTCAAGAAGCAAGCAATGAGTTAAAAGGCAAATGGTTTTGAGTTAAACCATTTTTGAAAGGGCATTGGTTTTGTAGAAATTGTAAAACTATTGCCAAGCAAGGCAAGTAAATGGGTTTTGAATAATTAAACCATTTTTCGCAAGCAAATGGTTTCCAACAAAACCATTTTTCAAAGAGCAAGCAAGGGCAAGCAAGCAAAGAATGTTTAGAAAACAGGCCTTCCCTAGTTCTAAGCAAGAAACCGGTCGAGGTATTCCGCACGTGCACTAAGTGGTGTTAGGATCTCACATGCAGGTTTTAGTTACCGGCCTACAAACTTAGGGACACACATCATGCATTTAAAGGAGACCCACACTTATTAGGAGTATATAAGGTTAAGTGAGCTCTAACTTAAATACAGGATACACCCAGTCAATTCCACCATATTCAACCTGAAAAAAAGGTGATGACACGTGTCCTTCCACCGGCACGGTCGCCCAGGTTTCCGTGTTCACTAGGGTACAGTAAGCGTAACAGCTTCCATGGTTGATGATTTATGCTACGATATAGTTTGAAAAACGAACCATTAATCCCGGTCGCCCAGGCTTCCGGAGAGTTTTAAAGCAAACGGTTGAGCTCAGGCTCCCGTTAGATTTCAAAACGATCGGTTGAGCTCAAGCTCCCGTGGGATTTTAAAGCAAACGGTTGAGCCCAGGCTCCCGTTTTATTTTCAAAGAATGCGGTTGAGCCCAGGCTCCCGTTTTTATGAAAAAGTTTTGAGAAACTTTTAAAGTAAAAGGTTTGTGAAAGGTTTTAAGAAACTTTTCAAGCCAGATAAAGCAAGCAAGCAAGGGAAATTTTGAGAAAATTTTAAAGCAAGCAAGGTAAAGCAAGCAAGCAAGAGAATTGAGAAAAATTTTATAAACTTTTAAAAGCAAGCAAGTATTAAAAGTTTTGTAAACTTTTAAAAGCAAGGCACAGAAAGTTTTAGAACTTAAAGTAAGTGCTACGAAAATATCTTGTAAAAGAGAGTTTTACGCTAGATGTTTTCTAAAAGCAAAACATTTTATAAAGATACACTCACCGTAGCTGCTTAGCTCATTATTTTGTATTTAAAACTATTTTCCTGTGTACAAGGCGAAGACGCTGGAGCATAATAGTTTGTCCCTTTACATTGTACAAGTGTCAAGTAAGAAGAATATTATGTAAGAAAATACTTTGAATATGTATAATGGAAACATATGTATGTACATGAGTAGTTTGGAGAATGTTGGAAGGCCGGGTTGCCATATTTTGGATATAGTGTAAATTGGATGTATACGGATTTGGGACATGTCCTATATGCAAACAAGTTATGCCGCTGAAATTTTATAAAATCATAAGTTTAGGAAAGAAAATTTTTATGAGGTTTTAAAGAAGCAACACGCTTCTCGTCAGAGTTTCTAATGTTGGGAGGTAATCTACTGGGATTTCAGAGGGTTTCCGCACGCCCGCCACTGGAAGGGGGTGGGGGTGTGTCAAGGTGGTATCAGAGCATAAGTATTGGCAACCATGTATGTTTAAATTCAAAGTACATACATATCAAGTGATTCAAAGTATTAAACAGTTGATTTTTCTAGGAAATTACAAAGATTCATTGCCAGAAGAGGACATGTAGGTCGTCCTAGAGAGTCGCTCCCAACGCTTCCGAAGGCCCCGTTAAAGACTGGTGAGAGAGATGAGCACGTAGTTGGTTCCACTACCATTTATGAACAATCAAATTCTCCAAGAAGAGGTTAGACTGACCATCCGTCGCCAAAGGAGCTCAAGCAAGCCGGATTGCTTACGGCAGAGCAAAGGGCAATGACGCACGATAGTAGCACAACGACCCGACAAGGCCGTAACCCACCGCCACCTAGGAGAGGTTATAGAAGAACCGGGAGGTCAATAGAGAGTACAAAACCGCGCCAAGCCATATGACGCAGAATGTGATCCATGTACTGTTAGCGGCTAGATGTGAAAACAAGATTTGGGCGGAGCGGCCGTTGCACGATGAGCAAAGGGTCTTGTTTTCAGTTTTCCTCGATGGAAGACGTGGCTAAGGATTGGTGGGATGTCAGAGAGGAGGTATCCTGATTTTGCATATCATGGACCACTTCAACAAGAATTCACTGGACAGTTCTTTTCCTCGTAGTCATAAGGATTCAAAATCGAGGAGTTCTTCAAATTTAGAACAAAAGAACACATGGCCAGAATATGAGAAGAGGTTCTCTTAACTAGTTAGATTGGTTCCATATATTCAGCCGGATTAGTTCTCGGTCAAATGCTACTCGATCAAGTGAAGATTTATTCGAGTGCATTTGTCTCGTGCCTCATAATAGATTTGGGGACTTAGCCGAGGCGCCTCGAGAGTCGGGAAAGCAGCACGACTTCCGCTATGTATCAAAGTAGTAAGAGTAAGAGGAGGCACTGTGCACGCCCCAACAAAGTCAGGTGATAAGAAAGAAAGCAAGAGCAGAAGTTATAGAGGCCGAGGTGCGGTGTCGGTATTTATCTCTAGTCAGGATCGGCCCCCAAGTAGCGTTGGCACCTGCAGTATTCCTCCCAGATGTCATATATGCTCGAACGACACCATGGAGAATGTGGGGAGATTCAAGACAAGCCGATCAGGGCTGAAGGCCATTTATTGGGTGAGCCGTCCTCAACCGACACAAGAGAACACTCAAGATGCCTCACCCCCAAGACTTAAATTGAAGACACAGGTCGTGGTGTCCTAAGCAGAGGGGCCAACACGTACCAAGCAGTAGAGGGGCGGCCGGGTGAGGTAGAGGCAAGGTCTGTGGATACAAACAGCCCTCGCAGACCTAGGCTGCAGAGTATATGTCAGGACTCAAAGAAGATGCGATGCACCCGCATGTGGCGCTACCGTATTATTTCTATCCTTGATCATGATGCATATACATTAGCTGCACCCAGAGCCACGATTCATTTCGCATCCAAGCATTTCTTAGATCGTCTCAGATAGAGACCCAAATCCATTGGGGAGGGTCATATGAGAGCTTCCCTTCCAACCGGAGATCCGTTATTCTCGTATTTAGGCAATGAGATAGTGAAGTTCATCGGGGACAAGAGTTCCCAAATGGATCTCAGGGCCTTAGATATGAGGGATTTCGATGTGGTTCTCAGATGATTGGTCGTCTCTACTACAGAGCCACATTAGATTGTTATAAAAAGGAAGTAAAATTGCATAAGCCAGGGAAATTAGAGGTAAAGTTTGGGGGAATACGCAGAGAATTATCTTCCAATATGATCTCCTCGCATGGCGCCGTTGTAGAATGTCAGAAGGGTCACTGTGGTTATCTAGCTTATGTGGTGGAGACAGGAAGGAGGGGATTCTAAAGGATGAGATTCCAATTTAGTTAGAGAATTCCCAGATGTATTCCCAATGATATGCATTCTTTTAAAAGAGATGAGTTCACTGAATGACTGATCCCAGCACTGTTTCATTTCCATTCCTCCCATAAGATGTCTTACAGAGTCGGGTGAGAGATTTCTAAATGTCAATGTAAGAATTGCCACAAGTGATCTATCTGACGGTTAGTCCCCTCACGGGAGCTCCAATTTTCTTCAAAGAAGATGGAGTTTGCGGTTATGAGCAGATTGGCTGTGTAGTCAATGTAGCTACCATCCTGTTAATCGGTGATCCACTCCCAGATCACACATTGATCAACTCCAAGGATCTCGAGCATACCCAGATGAGACTCAGAGGCCTGGGTATCATCTGCATGAGAGGCAGTGAGAGTGATGTACCTAAGACCACTCTATGACACGCCACAAGGCCATGAGGTTTTGGCATGCCATCTGCTCGATTAATGCCCCAAGAAGAGCTACGGATTCTACAACTAGTATTCCAACCGTGATCCGATAGGTTCAAGCCATAGTTTTATCGATGATATCCTACAGGGTCTCAGATTCGAGGAACATTCAGAGCACTCGAGACGTGGTCATACACCTATGAGCTGGCCAATGGTGGGCTGCCAGTTTGCTAAGCACAAGGCTGGCTACTGGTGGTGATAATCTGTATCATGGATTCTCAAATGAGGGGGTGATGCGGATCCCCGCAATGAGAATATGGTAAACGAAACCGCAAGAATGTCGAGGTCAAAGCTCTCTGGCTGAGTAGACATTACAGAGTTTGTCGAGGGGTTCTTCCGAAGATACAGCCCCACCGACTAAGTCGGCAAGGAAAGATGTTGGGCAGACTTGGTAGATGCATGTCAAAAGAGTTTTGAGGAGTTGAAGAGTAGATTGACTTCATCCTCAGTCAGCTTTTACCCAATGGAAAGATGGATTTGTGGTTTATAGTGATGCTTCCAGCAAGGCCTTGGTTGCCTTAGAGATTTAGAACATGGTAAGGACGCAACATACTGCAATGCCTTAAAAGATCTGTTGAGATAATGAATACACACGATCTGTAGCCGGGCAAAGAGCTCTGTTTGCACCTAGTACATGAGACATTATTTATATGTGTTCTTGAGATCTTACAGACTGCAGATTTTTAATATATTTCACCAGAAAGAAAGCAAACTGGTGCAAAGAAGGACGGTTTGAGTTACGCTGAATTTCACACCACTATCAAAAACAACCAGTGGAAAGCCACGTCGTGAGCAGATGCTCTGGTAGAGACCGTAGAGTTCTTTGTCAATAGATCGTGTTACCTTCCACTATTGGTGGATCCGGAGCTTTAGGGGTGATATTGATGCTGAGATTCAGAGCTCACACAATGTCAAGAGATCACCTGAGACTGATCTTTAGAGGTAATACATGATCCACAAATGATTGCTTTTAAGGAAGAGATAGAAAAGGAAAGAAAGCAAGAGTTTCAAATCGTAGATGATGGTATTGATGCTGAAAGGACAGAGAATGTGTGTGCCGCAGCATAGAAGGGAATCAAGAGAGACACAGAAGAACATCTGAAGATGCATCCTATAGTTACAAGATGGTACAGACTCTCAAAGAACATTATCGTGGAAATAATGAAGGTGAGATTCTAAGCCTTTGCTTTCAGTGCCTAACCTGTCACAGTGAAGGCAGAAAGGGATCAAAGGCCTTGTGAAGAGACAAGCATCTCTGGCCTTCATGTAAATGGGGTACATTTATTGAGGACTTTATGGTACTTCAAATTTAGACTGCAGGCAACAGGCATAGAGATATAATAGGTCACTGCTGACAAATCGCCCATTTTCTACCAATTAATGTTGAGGATTCATTGGAAAAGCTTCGCCCAATTGTATGTGGACGGTGATAGTGAGACTTCATAGGGTTCCACTTATAGTTTCGATCGAGACCCCCTGCACCACATCCAGGTTTTCGGGGCCTAGTTTGCAAACAAATAAGAGGTATCATTTCTACATTTCACATACTATCAATCTTCTCCCTGACTGATGGCCACCGTGAGAAGACTATTCAGACGTTAGAGGATATGTCGAGAGCTTGTGTGTTTGAATTCAAAGGAAGTTGGGATACTCATTTGGCATCAAGGGAGTTCGCCACACAATAGCTACACAAGCCGTGATGTAGATGGCTCCATTCCGAGGCATCAGGATGGTAGGAAACACCTGTGCTAGGATGAGGTTGGTGAGAGAAGATCA
Organism: Tetrastigma voinierianum; assembly: GCA_016808115.1. Classification (NCBI taxonomy): domain Eukaryota; kingdom Viridiplantae; phylum Streptophyta; class Magnoliopsida; order Vitales; family Vitaceae; genus Tetrastigma; species Tetrastigma voinierianum. Next base: position 329,748 of record JAEQBH010002304.1, on the reverse strand, counting down.
GTAGGTCCCGAATTAGCATGGGACCACTTCAAGAAAGTGAAAGTTGTTCGTGGATAACTTGAAGATAGCAAGAGATAGACAGTAAAGTTATATGGGACAAACCGTCGCAGACTTACACCCGAGATAGGCGACCAAGTCTAAGATTTCTCACCTGGAAAGGTGTAAGCCGAGACTGGGAAACGAGGGAAGCTTAGTCCGAGATATATAGACCTTATGAGATTATGAGCAAAGTAATGTGAGATTTACGTTGAAGTTACCTAGAGTTGTCATGATTCAGTGATACATTCCATGTAATGATGTCGAGGAAATATATCCCAGATCCTTCACATGTATTGAGAGAGCAACCAAAGGCAGCTTAAAGGAAAATTTGACTTATGAGAGATACCTGAGTAACTCATGAGAGGGAGGCAGCCATCTTCTGAGCCGAGGCTTAGAGTGCGCCTGCCGCACCTCACTTATTTCCATGAGGTATTTTTCGCTTCTCTTTGAGTTGGGCTATCTGGGCCTCTATACCGAAACGCTCCTGGGCGAGGAGGATTTTTTGCAACACCTGTCTGAGAGAGAAAAAGGTACATAGACTAGGTATAAGAGTACTAAGTGTCATTTGTGGTATTGGGAGATGAAATTAGGAAACATATGATTTTTAAACCCTGAATGTGGTACTTAAAACAAGGGTACAATTGTTACTTAGCAAAAAGGATATGTAAGCATAATTGGGTTAGAGATGCACTAAGGTAGAATTTCAAAAGTCAGATCTACAATATTTAAATGCTTTTCTGAGGACAAATTTGCACCATGGTTGAGGGTGAAAGTATACTACGGAAGTTTAAATAAAGAAATTAATAATAATAAATTGCCGTAATTCGTAGAAAGTCTCGAAATTTCTAGATCTCTGATTTACCTGAAACTGACTCATACAGTTAAGTTCGTCTCAAGAATCAGAGGACTGAAAAGTTTTAAATTTCAGATTACCGACATATTTACCAATTCTCAGACAGTTTAGAGCAGAAAACCTCGAAACTGGATTTTAGAAAATTCGAAATGGTAAATACTTAAAGAATATTCAATTAGATAAATAAATTGAAACCTGATTGAAAATAAATCGTTTTGGCCGAAACTATTGCAGAAGAAAGAGCATGATATGTGGGTCCCACATAAAGAATTAAAAAAATAAAAAAAAATCAAAACAGATCAGTTAGATGGAGAGACTAATGGAAGTAGAGAGAGCGCCCACAGAGATTTTTTAAATTTTTCTCTCTGCTTATTTTCTCGATTTACGAAAATCGACCGGGTCTGATTTCATCTGGGATAGAATATCAAAAGTGTTTACGCTGACGAGTGGCTACGCTGTGAGCACCAAAACAGGTAGTAGATTTCATGAGAATTATAGAAGTATGTGAAACCAGTTTTTGGGGTTTTTTCTTCTGACTTACCATTTTAGTGGTCAAGACTTCTGGACCAAAGAGGGTGTTACTTCCTGACGCGAATGGATTACGTAGACACTTCAAAAATCTCGTTTGCCACCCGAAGAGGTAGGAATTCTTCTACCAGTTATTTCCAGTCAAAGATCTATATAATGGCTTAATATTTTATACCATAAATCCAGTCCCAAAATTTTAATCGAGTTTAGAATTTTTAGGAAATTTTGGTGAAAATTTTGGATCATTTATTAAATTCCACTAATTTTTGACTGTTTTCTGATTGTTTTTAGTTAAATTTGATTTGATCTAAACAATCCTGACATAATTTTCAGAATGTTTTTTGGTGTTTTTAGACTATATGGAAAGTCCTCAGTCTAGAATCAAGTCATATGCTCAGCATCAGTATTCAGCTCACATTTTCCTGTACTTTAATGACAACAAAGTGTAGTAATGCAGCTGTTGTATTAATGTGTGATCTAACACTTGCGTGTGAAGGTGCCAAAGGCGGTATTTAATCGCCGTTTACAGTTGTAAAAGTACAGCGTTTCTAAACTCATTTTCCAAATACTATGTATTATTATTATTATTATAAACTCATATATCTTTTATTTGTTGGTTTTCTAATGAACTATTTTCAAAAGCAATATTAGAAAGCAAAGCAAATGGGTTTTTTGAAGTTAAACCATTTTTAAAGCAAGCATTGGTTTCAAATTGTAAAACCATTTTCTAAGCAAGAAGCAAGGCAAATGGTTTTGAATAATTAAACCATTTTCAAGTGGTATGAATGGTTTTAAATTAAACGATTTTTCAAAAGAGCAAGCAAGTATGGCAAGCAAAGAATGTTAGAAAAACAGTTTTCCCTTGTTCTAAGTAAGAAAACCCGTCAGACTCAGATTGCACTGTGGTGTGTTAGATCCATACATGCATTTAGCTGGGCCTCGTCAAATCCTAGGACATACATCATGCATTTAGTGAGACCGTAAAGACGACAAAAGAAGAGAGGCAGCACAGGCTTCAACTAAATTATGGTGATGGCGACCAGTCAATTCCACCATATTCACCGGAAAAAAAGGTGATGCGACACGTCCTTCCACCTAAGACGGCCGCCTGTGCTCCGTGTTCACTGTGTGGTTACACAAAAATAGCCCAGCTATTAGATGACTAGGCGCTACGATATGCGCCTTGAAAAATCAACTATCGTCCCTGGGTCGCCCGTGCTTTCTGAGAGTTTTAGCAAACGGTTGAGCCTGCCAAAGCCCCGCTAGATTTCAAAACGATCGGTCGAGCCTGCCTCCCGCGGATTTTAAAGCAAACGTTGGAGCCCCCAGTTCGCTTTATTTTCAAAGAATGCTACTGAGCCTGTGCTCCCGCTTTGGCGAAAAAGTTTTGAGAAACTTTAAAGTAAAGGTTTAAAGGTTTTAAGAAACTTTTCAGCGATAAAGCAAGAAGTGGTGGAAATGAGAAAATTTTAAAGCAAGGTAAAGCAAGCAAGCAAGAGAATTGAGAAAATTTTATAAACTTTTAAAAGCAAGTATTAAAAAAAAAGTTTTGTAAACTTTTAAAAGCAAGGGGCATGTAAAGTTTTAGAAACTTTAAAGTAAGTAAGGCTCAAAATATCTTGTAAAAGAGAGTTTTACGCTTTGAGATGTTTTCATAAAAGAAAACATTTTATAAAACATACACTCACTGAGCTCGTTTAGCTCATTATTTTGTATTTTAAAAAACTATTTTCCAGGTACAAGTATGCAAGACGCTGGAGCACAATAGGGTTTGTCCTGACATTGTACAAGTGCTGTTAGTAAGAATATTATGTAAGAAAATACTTTGAATTTGTATAATGTGAATATATGGGCTAATATGTGAGAGTTTGTGAGAATGTGTTGGTATGTCGTCAGCCATATTTCGATATAAAGGTAAATCGGAGGTATACAGGATTCGGGGACATGTCCTATATGCTAAATGCTATACCGAAATTTATAAAATCATAAGTTTAGGAAAGAAAATTTTTATGTGATTTTAGCAAGCAATGACACCTTCGCTTCAATAGAGCTTTGCAATAAGAGGTAACTACTGGGATTTCAGGAGCTGCCTAAGACGCCGCCACCGGAAGGGGTGGGGTGTGTCACAAGGCTTAGGCGAGTGTGAGAGAGTCGGTGAGGACTCGGATCCGAAGTGGTCAAGTGGTGACATCTCGCAGGATCACGCACTGTCAATGTTTGTTTAAATTCAACATCAGACCGCACCAGGGTGGTGAGTAGCCCACTCCTGGGGCGATCCTCCCACCGGGCTTAAATACCCCGTCGTAGATCCCCATTACTTTTGAAGGACCTCTATCTTATTAACTTCATGAACCCGAGGGGACTCTCCCTAAGACTAACTGATATTAAACTTTTCCTTAAAACACTAAATAAAATCCATGGAGCGAACCCTTTACAATTCTTAACATATCTTTAGTAATGCTGGGTTTAAGTAAAAATTTTTTTTCTTCTTTCCTTTTCAAACACTCGATTTTAAAATTGCCAGTTTCTCTGCTTTTCTGTGACTTTCCCAAATTTACAAAAACCCAAAACATTTAAAACACTTCTAATCTTTAAATCCTCAACTTCTCAACTTCCATTTTAGACTCACCACAACCCAATCAAACACAATATATACATATATACATTTATTCATCAATCATCAAAACATTTCAAACTTCTTCAATTCCATGCAGATTTGTTTTTATCAAAATATCGGGCTTGAGCCACTTAAGCCGACCGCCAAGTAGTTCATTTTCTCAAAATATATCCATATATGCATATATGCATGACAAAAGTATTCGACATATAAAATATGCAAACAATTTATACAATGAAGTTCACATGCATCGTCTCAATGGTTCGACTCACCGCACGTATGTCCTCTATCCCACAAGACTGGTCTCAGTCCCGAAATGTTTTGAAAACACATGGTTAACGGTGCCTAAAGGAGCCCAGCGACAGTGTACATTTTCATTAAGATAACATTTTCAGTATATATCAAAGTAATACATACTTATACATTTAAAAATCCATTTATGCCTTAAGATAACATTTTCAGTATATATCAAAGTAATACATACTTATACATTTAAAAATCCATTTATGCCTTAAACATTTATGCCTCAAACTTTCTTTTCTTTCTTTATAATAAATACTTATACATTTCAAATCAATTATGCCTTAAACAATTATGCCTCAAACTTTTATTTCCTTCTTTCTCTCGATGGAACCTGTGGAATAAACACACGTAACGGGGCTTCCTAATCGACGGTGAGGGATACCACATTCCAAATATAACCACTACGCCTCATGGAGAAAACTCACGCTTTCAGACAGTGTCTACCATAAAGACTTATCACGTGTAAGGATATTACTCTGTATTGACCTATTTCCCTCCTCGCTTAAGAATCTATAACTTTACCCTAAATCCTTACACGCTTAAAGTACCTCGCCAAGTGATCATTACATAATAAGGGTTTAGTGGTAAACTATCAGTAAAACATTTTTCCAAAATACATTTATAAATCCATTTAAATTCATTTACTTTATCATTAAAACACATATGCATTCTTACACATTTAAACTTTCATAATACTCCACATATGCATATTATTATTTATATACATATAAATATATATTGATGATAAAACATTTCCTTAACATATGCATACATATTTCATGTACATATAAATATATATTGATGCAAGATAAAACATTTCCATATGCCTTAGCATTTACATAAACATTTCCATTAAACTTCGCTTAACATTAACTCATTCACTTTTAAAACTCAATTTTCAAAATATCATTTCACTCACGCTCACCGCTCAACTCGCTGTTTCCTGTCGAATTCCTGCTTTCCGTCCGATATTATTTCACCTTTTTCAAGAAAACCACAACTATACATTAATCATAACTTCCATTTTAATCCACCATACACATTCATTTAAAGCCAAATGAACAAATTACCCCTTAAGCACTAAACCCACTCCATTTACGCCAACCTTTTTTCCAACAATACCTATAGACTTTGGCGACTAAAAATTATTCAAAACGGTCTTCAAAATTTATGAAACTCTCCAGATCAGTCCTATATATCCAATGACATATCTGTAAATTTTCAATTTAAAATTCCTTCTCTAAAGCCCTCAACCACATAACACAATCTGCACAACAGATTACTCAGTTTGGCAGAACAGAATCTGCACATAGCTCCACTTTGAAACATTTTCTGGGCACTTTGGGATTAAATTTTGCATCAACTTCCTTCAGATAAATTTTTCCCCTAGAAGTCTATTTTACCCAGAATTTTGAATCACTCAAATCGGATCAAAATTGAGCAAGTTATGGCCACAATACCAAAACTGGTCAAAACAGAAAACAGGACATTTCCTGTACCGAGACTGCTGCCCAAAAATTGACCAAAATGTGTTTTCTTCCATTTTTTCTTTCACTCTAAACACTTAAATCTGATGATTATACCCATTTCAACATAACACACACAATTCACTATCAAACCCTAACCCTACTCACTTGATTTGTCAAAACCCCAACCTAAACCATGGCTTTCTCAATTGATATTAAATTCAGCACCATTAAAACCTTAAATACCATCAATTTAACATCCATACCAGAATTTAAGACATTAAACATGGAAAACATCAAACCCTAACTTTCCCACCACGAAAACTTACTTGTTTCTCGAAGCTTTACCCTCTCCTCGATTACCACTGAAGATCACTGAGCCAAAACAAAAAGAAAACTCACCCTCCCAACTCATTTCTCCTTTCTCTCTTCCTCTTCTCCTTTCTCCCCTTTCTTTCTTTTTCTCCTTTCTCTCCTTCTCATACGTGATCTCCTATTTGGAGACTTAAATCCCTAATTTTTGCTTTTTAAATTCCAACTTTCCAAAATTACCCTTAAGTCAAAGAATTCAATTTGCTATCAGAAATAATTACTTCTTTAATCCAAGCCTCTCATAGGTCCATTTTTTATGAGACCAAGTCATTTACCCATTATTTAAATCATATAACTTAGCCATTAAGAAAAAGATTTTGATTGGCTAGTACAATTATCCCATTATAAGGCATTTTATCTCCGTTTCGCCTTTACTGCTTTTATATCGATTATATGTCAAAAATATTCTATGGTCGCCTATATTTAAATTTGAACATAAAATATTCTAATCCAAATCCTTCACGTTGAATTTCAAAGTTCGAAATCACCTTAAATCGGGATTTAAAATCATAAAATCTGTGAATCCTGACACAGATATTAATTCGAATTACGCCGATCACCCGAAACTATCCAAACGGACTCCGCTTTCACTTTATATTTCAGTTTCGTTAGTCTTTGCGATATATTCGACATTTTCGTATTTTCGCCCACCCTCCGAAAAATTTCAACGCAGCCCGAATTTCAAACCGAAATCACTATTCAGCCAAATCTCTTAATCTCTTCTAAATATCAATAAATATGAACTCGGAATTTCTTAAAAATTCTTTCGCAAACCCTCCATTCCTGACATAATAAGAAAAATCACTATTCCTTAGGGCATTCCTACACAATTTTCTAAAATTCCACTTCATGTCCAAATAACGGTCCTGAGCATTCTAAATTTAATCTACCCTGCTTTCTATCATTGGACCTCTAATCAGTTCAAAAACTACTATTATAACATTCAATCAAGTCAGTTTGCCAATCACCCTCTCTATAAAATTTCGTCCTCGAAATTAAACATTCGTACCGCACTTCAAAGAGATGGGAATAATGCCTTCATCCGCCTCCTCAAGCTCCCATGTAGCTTCTCTATCAGATGACTCCTCCACAATACCTTCACCTGGCCGGAATAGTCTTGTTATGCCAGAATCCTGCTCCTCACCTGGGCCGAGGATCCGCAGACCGTTCCTCTTCGTATGTCAAATTCTCCCCGTATTTCCACCGTCGCTCGCCAATACACGTGAAGGGTCCGTACTGCGGAGCATAGAAACATGGAAAACATCATGAATGCGATCGGTGACCGGGACATGGCACCGAACCAATATGCCACCTCCCTAATCCTCTCAACAATCCTGTATGGCCCAATATATCATGGACTCACTCTTTCCACGCTTCCCAAATCTTAAGACGCCTTCATGGGGAAATCCTCAAAAATACCATGTCCCCTACCTCAAACTCTAAGTCTCTACGGCGATTGTCCGCAAATCTTTTCTGTCGGTCTTGTGCAATTTTCAGTCTATCCCTTATAACTTTGATCTTATCACAAGTCACTTGAACAATTTCCGGACCTACTAATTTCCTTTCGCCTACCTCATCCCAACATACTGGAGTTCGACATTTCCGTCCATAAAGATCCTCATGCTTACTACCAATACCGAATGATAACCATATTGTATGCAAACCCATCAAGAAGTGTCTCAGTGGTATTGATATCTTGTGCTTCCCGATGCATACAGCATGCTTTGCACAGCTCTCCATAATTCCCTCTCCTCACATCACCCATCCCAGACACATAACCTTCCGTCCCATGACCATGGTACCATCCTCTCTCTCAATGACAAACTCCCTCAAGGTTCATACTCTACTCACCTCTCAACTTCACTATCCGTGGATCCCGAATCAAGCTCTCCAATCTTGTCTATCAAGACAGATCGTGATATGAAATGTACAATAAAGGTTCTCGAATCATTGGCCGCCTCATATCCAAGGACCTCAATTTTATGAGTCGAGGAAGATGCACGACCCTCAAGTGCGATATGGAACTCATGGGTCTCCTACTAAGAGCATCTGCTACCACGTTCGCCTTTCCAGGATGATATTCAATGGTACATTCAAAATCCTTAATCAATTCAATCCATCTCCTTTGTCTCATAAGTGTTCAGCCTCTTCAAGGTAAAACAGATACCGCAAGCTCTATGATCCGTAAAATCCTACAGCACTCCATATAAATAATGCCCATATCCAGGCGCAAATACCACGGCCAAGCAAATTTCAAGGTCGTGTGTAGGATAATTGTCATGCTTCTTCAATCGCTTGTAAGCATATGCAATTAACCTTGTCGTGCGCATTTATTACACAACCTAGACCACACTTTAGGGCATCCTGATACAACTATGAAGCCATCCTGCCTGATGGAAGTGTAAGTACTAGAGCGAGGTCGGCTCTTTTTCAATTCATGAAACTGGTAGCAAGCCTCGACCATAAAAAACGGTTCCTCTTTCCTTGTCAATCTAGTCAAAGATGCATTTATCTTGAAAATCCCATACTTGAACTACGGTACCTGCAAACCCGAGAAAACTCATATCTACGCAACACTCGTAGGGAGTTTCAATTCAATATAACTTAGGCCTTACTGCGGATCGCTGGTCCCTACGCAGAAACTATGTGTGTCCCGAAAAGGCGTTTCTTGTCGAGCCATGCCTGCGAGTTTAATATAGCAGATGTTCGCGATGTTTGCGGATTGTCCTCGAAATGCTGCATGTTCTTCTCCCTTCTTCCGAATAGATCAATATATGGATTTCATAAATACGATAACAAACTGATCTAGAAATAAGGCTAAAAATCTGTTTCACATGAGATCCATAAATGTTTGGGGACATTTAACATAGTCAAATGCGTGGGACTAGAAGAGCTTCAGATGTCGTGCTAGTGTTCTGAATCTTTGTCATAGGAACATCACTCATCTATCATTTCACCTCCCAGTCAAATCAAGGCTCATATGACATCTTTGCAAGCCTTAAATCGAAGCCATTAGCATCCTTAAAGTGAAAAACCCATAATGCCCCTTACCTTACTTAAATTACATTTATACCTTAATCAATTCTTCTTCTTAAAACATTAATTCTAACATTCCATTAGACATTTAATCATTTCCATTTGATTAAAATCAATGAAAACTACGACTTTTCCCTTACTTCACTATTATTGGTCAAATCACACATGTCACACATTCTATAATTATTTCTTCAATTTCATCATTTCTTTTAAGCAATTATATTTGATAATTCCATCCCATGTCATTGATTTACTTAAACTAAATCAAACGATGCATTTCAATTAAACCCTTTATTGGCTAACCCTCTCATCTCATTTTTCTATTCGACTTTTAATTCCATTCATTCCATTAATTCCTTAAACATTTCGAGTAATGTCATTAAATCAATTCAAACCAGTGAACAACATCACTTTTCATTAACATCAAATTACCTAAATTGTGATCCTTATAATATCATTCTTTCTTTTCAATTTCTTAGCAAAATCCTAGAATCATGTCAATTTAATAGCTAAAGCCTTAATATAACTCAATTAGTTTAGATAAATAATCCATAAAACTTCCTAATTGCTTCTTGGAATCTCCTTGAACCCGTTGACCCCTCGTTTTACGTGTGACGTGCGTAACTGGGGATTTCAAACCCATGCTCCTCATCCCTAGCTGGCCTCTACTACTGGCGTCGCGTATATGAAGCATCGCTCTACGTGGTCCCGAATCTCTGGACTAAAACCTACATCAAACCTCTTCAAGCCATGATATGGACCTTTTTGGTTTTTTTTTGTTTTTTCATTTTATCTTTTATCATTGGATTCAACTTTCCAAGCAATGATACATGACTAACTTCTCTTGATACATGACTTGTGGCATTTCTTGGAATAAAAAAAAAGGAGGGAGACCTCATATCAATTCATTGTGCAAGGTTATGTATAAGATCATGCACATTTTATATGTTAATCTATCATTAGAATATCGTCTTCTTCAAATTTTTTTTTTTCAACAATAATCTCACCATTCAGTTCTCCAAATAATAAATCCTCCCATGTCCTCTAATTACTCAATCCTGTTTGATGTATCCTGTGCTATCCATAATTCTTATTATTTGTTTCTCGATTTCATAGTCTTGTGGAAATAAAGCCTGATAAGTAAAACATTGTTTCATTTATATTGGCAATTATCATAACCCAATTTGAGCACCCTTAGAACATTATCATTTCCATGTTGAAGTAATGTGATTTTCATTCGTGAATAGACTCCCGTTTGGACAAGTCTGTTTTACATTACAATAATGTCTCTGGGTGTTGATGATGAGTGGGACTCTTCTACATGCACACAATTTCTTTTCCAGCACATGATCCTTTTCCTCCCCTTATTCTCCTATCCTCAAATGTAATCTCTTTGAAATTAAAGTCAGGACTCCTTTTTGCACAGACCTTCGACTCAAAGATCTAGTATTATTTCTATAAATAGAGCCTCGGTATTTTGAATTAGTGGTACTAATGCCTCGGGGCTCTCTGGTGGCGGGTCGACTCGACAGCGCATTTTATGTGAATTTCAAAAATTTCACTATGTCATGTAATGCATATATGATTTTAAATCACATAAATAATTTATACAATTTTAAAATAAAACATTAAAACAATCATATGAACATAAAATTTTAAATCCACATAACATTTTCAAAACCGTGAAAACACGATGCCGGGTTGAAGGACCTAGCCGGATTAACCTCATGAACTAGGACCTCGAGCACTCCAATGGATATAAACTTTTCCTTAAAGCAGTCCATCAAATCCATGATAATTGCTTACAATTCTTTAACATATCATTTAGAAAAAATGCGAGCGAAAGTGTAAAATTTTTTTTTTTTCTTTCCTTTTCAAACACTTGGATTTTTCAGAAAAATTTGGCCAGAGTTTCCTCTGTTTTTCGGACTTTCCCAAATTTAAAACCTGCGAAAACATTTAAAAACACTTCTAATCTTTAAATCCTCGGCTTCTCAAACTTCATTTAAGACTCCTCGTCCTGACCCAATCCCGAACACAATATATACATATATGTTTATTCATTTCAATCATCAAAACATTTCCAAACTTCTTCAATTCCATGCATTTGTTTTTTATCAAAAATATTGGGCAGGCTAGGACTTAAGCGAACCGCTAAGTAGTTCATTTTGAAAATATATCCATATATGCATATATGCATGACAAAGTATTCGACATAAAATATCTGACAGTTTATCTGATAAGTTCCACATACATACGTCTCCTCAAACCTGGCTCGACTCCTTTGCTGCGGGGGTCCTACATCGGCTCACTGTCTCGAGTCACGAAAATACTGAAAACACATGGAAAGAATGAGCTAAAGGAGCCCGGTGAGTGTACATTTTCATTAAAATAACATTTTGGTATATATGTAATACATACTTATACATTTAAAAATCCATTTATGCTAAAGATAACATTTTGATATATATAAGTAATACATGCCTACATTTTAAAAAATCCATTTTATGCCTTAAAAACATTTATGCCTCGAAACTTTCTCTTTCTTTATAATAAATACTTATACATTTCAAATCAATTTATACCTTAAACAATTATCACTCGAGCTTTCTTTTATTTCCTTCTTCGATGGAACCGGAATAAACACGAGCAGTTCCGGTCTTGTGGTGAGGACGATCATTCCGATCATAACCACTACGGCTGCGGAGAAACTCACGCTTTGCATGAGTTCCAGTCATAACACTTTATCACGTGTAAGGATATTACTCCTAGACACACATTTCCGCTCCGCCGAGTTAGTAACTGTCTTTACCTCTAAATCCTTACCTTCAAAATCCCCTCGGCGATACTCAAGTCATACGGTCGTAGGGGTTTAGGGTAACCGTCAGTAAACATTTCTTCAAAAATACATTTTATAAATCCCATTTTAAATCATTTATGGATAAATACAAAACACATATTCATTCTTTACACATTTTAAACTTTCATAATACTTTAACATACATACATATTTCATAGCCATATAAATATATATTGATGCAAGATAAAACATTTCCTTAACATATGCATACATATTTCATGTACATATAAATATATATTGATGCAGATAAAACATTTCCATATGCCCTTAGCATTTACATAAGCTGTACCATTAAACTTTCAGATTAACATTAACTCATTCACTTTAAAAACTCAATTTCAAAATATCATTTTTCACTCCGCAGTTCTGCTCAATCCCGCTTGCTTCCCATTAAATTCCAGTTCGGGAATCTAGTGATCCTTTTCCACCTTTTCCAAGAAAACCACAACTATACATTCATCTCTTCATTTAAATCCACCATACATTCATTTAAGCCAAATGAACAATTACCATAAAGCACTAAAAACCCCTTATTTAGGCCAACCTTTTTTCCAACAATACTCTATAGACTTTATGACTCAAGAATTATTCAAACGATCTTCAAAATTTATGAAACTCCTCCAGATCAGTCCTTTATATATCAATGACATATCTGTAATTTTTCAATTAAAATTCCTTCTCTAAAGCCTAAACCCATAACCACAATCTGCACAACAGATTACTCAGTTTGACAGAACAAGTGCACACAAGCTCCACTTTATTATTTCTGGGCACTTTGGGATTAAATTTTGCATCAACTTCCTTGGATAAATTTTTCGCAGAAATTACATTTTGCAGAATTTTGAATCACTCCAAAATCAGATCAAAATTCAGCAAGTTATGCCACAATACCAAACTGGTCAAAACAGAAAACAGGACATTTCCTGTACCGAGACTGCTGCCCAAAAATTGACCAAAATGTGTTTCTCCTTCCATTTTCCTCTCTAAACACACTTAAATCTGATGCATTATACATTTCAACATAACACACACAATTCACTATCAAGCTGCCCTTACTCACTTGATTTTATCAAAACCTAACCTAAACCATAGCTTTCTCAATTGATATTAAATTCAGCACCATTAAACCTTAAATACCATCAATTTAACATCCATACCAGAATTTAAGACATTAAACATGGAAAACATCAAACCTAACTTTCCCCACCATGAAAACTGTTTCTTGAGTTTCTTTGGCTCCCTCTCCTTGATTACCACTTGAAGATCACTTGAAAGCTTGAAAAACAAAGAAAACTCACCTCCCCAACTTGGATTTCTCCTTTCTCTTCCTCTCTCCTTTCTCCCTTTCTTTTCTCTTTTCTCCTTTCTCTCCTTCTCATACGTGATCCTCTGTTGGAGCTTAAATCCCTAATTTGCCTTTTAAATTCCAACTTTCCAAAATTGCCCAGTCAAGAATTCAATTGGTTATTGTAAAGTGAATTACCCTTTAATCCAAGCCTCTCATAGGTCCATTTTTATGAGACCAAGTCATTTACCCATTATTTAAATCATAACTTAGCCATTAAGAAAGATTTTGATTGGCTAGTACAATTAAATATCCCATTATGGCAGTTTTATCTCAGTTTCGCCTTTTCTTTGTTTTATATCGATTATATGTCCAAAAAAATATTCTATGGTCGTGTATTTAAATTTGAACATAAAATAATTCTAACTAAATCCTTCACAGTGAATTTCGAACTCTGAAATCTGTCAGTTTAAATCATTAAAATCGATAATCGAGACGATAGCGTATTATTACGGATGCGTTCGGATCCTCACTAGGAAAACTATCCAAACGGACTCGGGTTTCACTTTATTTCAGTTTAGTTAGTCTTTATGATATATTACGGACATTTCATTATTTTATTGATTCGAAAAATTTCAGCAGAGCCCCAAATTTTAGTCAGAATCACTATTCACTTAAATCTCCTAATCTCTTCTAAATGTCGGTTCTGAAAGTCATAGGGAACTGAAATTTCTTAAATTCCTTTACAAAAACCCCTCCATTCGGATATAATAGAAAAATCACTATTCCTTAGGGCATTCGGTTACAATTTTGAAAATTCCGCTTCATGTCGAATAGCGTCGAGAGCATTCTAAATTCAAATCTACTTCGTTTCTATCATTGGACCTCTAATCGGTTCAAACTTCCACCTATTCATAACATTCAAATAAGGGTTGGGGTTTTGCAATTTCTGATGCAGGGAGCGTGCGAGGGGACGGCTCATCCTAGGAGTCGAGTTTTGAAGAAAGTCGGGTGTGGCTTTGATGGTTTCCCATATGTACTAGAATTCTCTATTTTGATATGGTGTATAAGAGCCATTTACTAACTCTTAAAACTATGGGACATGGTTGATGGATGTTGTTTTATGGGCCCCGAGTGGCGTTTTATCCATGTTGTTATCCTTGGGATTATATTGGTACTTAGGACCGGGTTATATGCGGGTTTGTAATTGGGTAGAGCTCCACAGTACAAAGGAGATACTGCAGATTTCTAAAGTGGCGTGGGTAACCCCGAGCCTCTATGTTCAGCGGGTTGTGGTGATCAACGGACTGGATTGCAGGCGTCACGAAACGGTGGTATCGAGCTCAGGTATCAGATACCTAGGGAGCTCAAAGTTGAGTATCTATCCACCCTCGATTGGTATAATTATGGGTTAAGAGGTAATAGGAATTACCCTAAGGAAGGCATGAGAGTAATTAGAACAACGCATGTGTTTTGATTGGGATCATGTGATGCTATGATTGATGTTTATAACATATTAGTGATCGATGGGTTGTTTAAATTGAATGAATGTGTTTGCCATGTTGTAGGTGATAGTGAAATGATGTGTGCTTGGTGATTAGCACATGAATGTGTAGAAAATATGTCGAGTCATTATGAAGTACAAAGCGGAAAAAGTGAGAAAAGTAAATTTTTCTAAGTTGAAGAAAATCTAAGGAATAGATTTTTATGAATTTATTGGGAGGAAAATTTAAGAAAAAGAGGGTTAAATAAATTTCTATAAATTTATTTAAGTACTAAAGAGTATGAAAAAAAAAATGAGTTTTAATGATTTGAAATTGGTTTTCATCTTACTGAATTAATGAAAAATATATAGGAAAAAAAATTTTTTAGTACAACCCAAAGCCAAACTCACCCATTTGGTAAACATGGCGGCGGCGCTTAGCGGCCCGGCGACACAGCAGCGTGCGTGCGGCGTCTTTAGCGCGCGCGAGCGAAGTGTGAGCATAAGCGCGCGGCGCGCGAAGCGTGCGAGCGGCGAGCGCCCGAAGTGCGAAGCGGCGGCGCGGGCGAGGCAGCGCGTAAAGCGCGCGAAACCTGAATGGCTGTGGCAGCCTTGCTGAGCAAAAGCGAGAACCCGCGGGAGGCGCGAAGCGGCGCGGCGTCAGAGTCGCGGCGATGGGCGCGCGGGGGCACGTGGGCGCGCGGGGGCACGGCGTGGGCGCGCGGGGGCGCGGCGTGGGCCACGAGCGTGGCGATACTGTCTTGCCTTGGTGCAGGCGTCTTGGCTGGTCGGTTTGGGCTAGTTTTGGTGCCGATTACTTTGGCTCGGTTGTCTCGGTTTCGGTCGTTCGACTCATTATTTTTCACGATCACAAAATAGGCTCTTGTTCATTAACAAAATAAATTTTCGAAATTTTAAATTTAATTAAAATAAAAATAAATCAAATAAATTTTGATAAAATTTTCGAAAAATAAAATTTTCAAAAAATAAATTTTTGAAAATAAAATTTGAAAACGATATTTTAAGCGAAATTGATTAACGTATGCAGTTATGTATGATTAAATCGTCGCCGGGAGCCAGCCGTTATTCATAGCCAAGGAATCTTGTATTGGATTAACTACTATTGAAATGAGCAGTTCTGCGCGGTAGTCGCGTACGAAATTATATGCATGGTGCTTAATGCGTATGGGAAAATGGTGAATGCTAAGGTTGAGATTTCGAGCCTTAGGGTTTGGATAATGAAATGAACAAGAGTCACAGAATTTTGTGAAAGTAGATGAATTGAGTGGTTGGAAACAAATTTAACGCCATGAAATGAGCGGGTTAGTTCATGAATTGATGAAATCATTAGTAATCAGCATGCATTACTAGTTGAGGCCCGAAAAATATTAATCAGTTAAATGCCATGGTAATTAAATGGATGATGTTATTAACATAAATCATAGAAAACTTGATATCTCTGATTATGGTGCTTGATTAGTGTCTCGGGTACGTGATTCATGCCTTGGAATCTTGTATTGTTTATTAGAGCCCTTTTGTTGATTGTGTAGATGGATAGTAGGGCGAGGAAGCGAGGGCGATCCACGTGCGGTGAACCTATCGACATACTCAGTCATTGCCTTGATGTTGACCGACAGGCTTTTGTTGAGGTACATGGGGTGTTGCGCCATTGCTATTGCCGGCTAGTGTGGCCGGAGTAGTCAGAGGTCCTGGTAACCTCGGAGATTCGGAGGCGCATCGCCGCAGAGCATTTCTTGGGGAGGAGGCCGATGGTGGCGGACCGTTGGTTCATGGAGATGAAGAGCATGTGACCCTTGGAGATCCACCCTCAAATCTTTGACAGTCGGTGGTACGCATTCGGCTAGAGGCGAGGCGAATATGGTGGAATGGGTTAAGGCTTCTAGAGACCTAGAGACTATGACATGGCGAGTTCAGGCGTTATGACAGTATTTTCCAGAGAAGCTACGAACTACGCAGCTTCAAAGTTCTAGAGCTGAAGCGAGGCGATAAGCGATGATGAATTTCGTAGCTCGATTCACTTGAAGTTATGATTCGCGGATGACTACGTGGCCCGCGGGCGTAGCGAGGTTAGGAGGTTTGAGAATGGTGGCATCCATTCGTGCTAGGATAATAGGACTCACTTCACGGGACTGCAGATTATGGTTGGGACGACCGACCATAGAGAGATATGGAGGATGCTCGGAACACTCGGGAGCGAGTGTTAGTGGTAGAAGGAAGGACCCGGTCGTCTTCCTCCCGAGTTCGAGGGAAGAGACGAGAGAGCCTCCCAGTTCCTGCGAGGATCTCGAGTCACGTATCAAGACGAGATAGACAGAGGTTCTTGCGGTCGAGGCGAGAGCGGATGAGTCATTGGTCGGGCGGGACGGATGGTGTGCTTCCATTGTCGGCTGGACACATGGTGGGATTGCCCGGGGACGAGATCCGGGTTTGGGACATCTGAGTCCCGGTCGATGTGAGCGGGAGAGGATCGGTGTTCCTCACGGCATAGTCTGGACGAGATGGGCAGATCCACCCACGGTTGAGTACGGGCACCATTCTGAAGCGAAGCCCAGAGGCCGGGGGCACGAGTAGAGCGACGGGGCCTGAGGGCGGGGACCTCGGGGGGTTCGGGCGTGTCTATGTCCACACCCCGCGAGGCTGAGTCATCGAATCAACCCGGTTCATCTGAGATCACGATTTTCTTTATCGCACATGGCGAAGTGTGTTGATCCGGTGCCGCATTCATTACATTCTTTGCATCGGTTGTGATTGAGTTGGGCTTAGAGGTTGAGACCTTAGAGGAGCCTTTGTCGTGAGTTCTCCCACAGGGATTAAGGCGAATAGGGATGATATCTGAGGTTGCGACACTGGAATCTGGGGACTACACTCACGCAGTGGACTGAGGATCATGGATATGTGAGTTCGTCATCACAGGAATGGATTGGTGGCTGACTTACAGAGTCAGGTACTCGATTGTGGCGCGAGAGGGTTCACAGCCTACATGACGGTACTCGTGTGGTATTTCGAGGGGAGACAAGCATGGTATTTTGCAGACCAGGTATATGAGTCTAGGTGTCGAGGACGGTTGTGCGGGTTGGGTGGCAGGCCTTGCCTGAGACGAGGAGAGACCGGACTGGCTCACCTCCGGTAGTATGCAGTATGTGGATGTTTTCCCGGATGAGTTACAATTTACCTCGCGTAGGGTGGTAGACAGTATCGAGTTACACCACAATTACTTCACCATTTCTATGACTCCGTATAGAATGGCACCGATTGAGTTGCGAACTCGGAGTTCGATTCACAGAGCTATTGGACAAGGGTTCGTTAGGTAAGGCACTTCACCGCATGGGAGCTCGGTTCTATTTGCAAGAAGAAGGACAAGATTAGCCATTGCATTGATTCTGCGTGATTGAATCGAGTTTACCGATGAGAATCGGTACCATTCACAGAAGTTGATGATTTATTTGATGGAGTTGAGAGGAGCGAGTCACACTCAGAGATGAACCTTCGCTTGGTTACCATCGGTGAGGTTAGGATCTGAATATTCTAAGGCTGGCGTTAGGGCCAGCGAGTATGAATACTATGAGTTTCTGGTGATGCCCTTCGATTGTGAATGCGCCGGCGCTGTTCCTGGACCTGTCACGTGAGGTATTTCAACCTATTTAGATCGGTTGTGTGGCGATCTTAAGGGATGACATCACCCGGTCACTCCCGGTCGAGAAATGGGAACATAGTATCACTTGAGGA
This sequence comes from Tetrastigma voinierianum, assembly GCA_016808115.1. Classification (NCBI taxonomy): domain Eukaryota; kingdom Viridiplantae; phylum Streptophyta; class Magnoliopsida; order Vitales; family Vitaceae; genus Tetrastigma; species Tetrastigma voinierianum. The sequence continues at coordinate 311,159 of JAEQBH010002304.1, read as the reverse complement.
TCGTTTCACAGGTTGTTGAGAGACCATCGGTACTCACGGTAAGTTCGGTAAGTCTGCGAGTTACGGCTTGCGAAATTGAGATTCAGGACACGTAGTGTCGGCATCGGGAGTGTCGGTCGACCCGGAGAAGGTCGGTGATGAGTTGGAAAGGCGAGGAAATCAGTCTTGAGATCGTAGTTTCTTTAGGATTCTTGGGTATTCTGGGAGATTCATAGAGGATTTCTCAGTTAGCGCACTATGACTAGGTTGACCGGAAGGAGGTGGTTTGGAGTGGGATGACCGTCTGAGAGCGTTCCGGGGAGTTGAAGAGAACTACGCCGACTCCCATCTTGATAGTTCGGACGGGGGACAGGAGTACCTGGTGTATTGTGATGCCTCGGGCGGATTGGGATGTGTTTGATGCGGTCAGGAGGTGGCCAGCTTATGGTTCTCGTCGGTTGAAGAATCATGAAGCGAAATTACCATGACATAGAGTTAACGGCCATAGTCTTCGCCTTGAAGATTTGGCGCCCGCTGCCCTATGGTGGCAGGGGAGTTCGAGGTGTACTTTCGGGGCCAGTAAAGTCAGAAGTACATTTCACTTGTGAGACCTTAACACTAGAGGCAGCGCGAGATGGATGGAGTTCCTAGAGGATTATGACTTCACTTTGCATTACCACCTGTGTAAGGCAAATGTAGTAGCTAGTACACTCAGTCAGTCGCGGAGCCTTCGCCGAAATATAGCTTCTCGGGGAGTGGCAGGATCTTTCAGAGGCTAGTAATTGAGTTTAATTCTGATACGTGGCTTGATTCGAGGGGTACTTTGGGGAGTTTAGTGGCTGCAGGTCTCTGTTGAGCAGGTGATTGAGTCCAGGTGGCGGGGCGCGAGATGGTGTCCATCGGGGACAGTGCAGTGATCTGGAGTGGCGAGTGGATCGTTCACGCGAGATGGTAGTCGCCGATATAGGGCGGATAGTGGTTCCCAGAGTTGGCCAGATTTGAAGAGAGGAGATTCTTGGGAACTCACTTTGCTCGATTTGCCGATACATCAATTGCGCGCAAAATCACCGGGATCTTATCGTGATATTGTGGAGTGGGATGAAGAGACACGTGGGGACTTTGTTCGGCCCGATGTCTCGCGTGTCGCGGGTAAAAGTGAGCCGAGAAGCCCGGCGGGGGCTGCTTCAGCCATTGGAGGTGGCGGGTGGAAGTGGGGCACGTCTTTATGGACTTTGTGACCCGCGCACGGGCGCAGCGAGAAGCATATGTGTAGTATAGGTGATAGTGGGCCAGGCTCACAGTCGGCACATTTCAGCACGTGCGGATGGCGCTGCTCCTTGGAGAGATTCTGGTTATACATTCGTGAGATAGTCGGAAGCTACATGGAGTGCCGGTATCTACCAGTGTCGGATGAGACCCGAGGTTTGAGCGCACTTTTGGAAGAGTTTCAAGTATGGGTGCAGTTGCGATGAGTCTGATTCCACCCTCGAACCAAGATCAAGTGATCGGGAGGGTATAATTATTAGAGGACATGTTGCGAGCATCGTCCTAGATCATAAGTGTTGGGAGGGAACATTTGCCCTTAAGTAAATTAAGCCTACAATAACGAGTTGCAGGGCGAGCATGCAGATGTACATTATGAGGAGCCTTTATGTAGGAGGCCCGTATGAATCATAGTATGTTGGACCGAGGTGGGAGAGGCTCCATCCTTTGGTCTGGGTTGTTCAGAGACACCTGCGGGAGGTAAGCGATGCAAGCAGCGTCTTCTCACCGCTCAGGCCTGACGGAGAGAAGAGCTGTACGGATGTACGAGCGCCGAGCCTTTGGGGTTAGGTTGGGGATCACGTCTTCTTGGAGGTGATGCCCCAGAGGGGAGTGGTCGGGTTCGGCCTGGCGTAGGAAGCTATCATGAGATTCATTGGGCCCTTCGAGATACTTGAAGGGTGAAACACTGTGCGTGCGGTTGGCGTTCGCAGCCCGGCATGTCGGTGTCCATGAGGTGTTTCACGTCTCCGTGCTCAGAATCGCACGGACCCGACCCGTGTAATTGGATTGAGGACGGATAGAGGTTGACGGATGGGACGGCCGAGGAGGGACGAGTGCGCGTGTTGATAAGCGTGATCGGGGTTTGCGACGCAGCCGTGAAGCTAGTATGGAATTACTATGGAACACTATGGGTGGAGGGGAGTTCGTGGGGCGCCTGAGGACACGATGCGGACCTACTCCGCTCTTGTTTAGAGATGAGAGGTCGTGGTTTGGTTGGCACAGTATGCTAGTTTACGCTGCATGGTACATTATAAATTGCATATGCATGTAGTGTTTTATAATTGTCTTGAATTTGAATGAAATTCCTTTAGAAGGAGAATGCTAAGACAGTGAAATTCGATTTACGGAATAAGGGAAAAATCGTAATTTAATTACAAGAATTGTAATTACGGGTTAAAAATCAAGTAACTTATTCTCACAGATCTCGGATGTGAAGCGAATTCTGGCAGATTGGAATCGTCTCACGAAATCTAGTTATCACGTAAAATTTCGTAATTTTCTGAGACAGTCGGATTCGGCACGTTTTTCGAGCATGTGATTCGGGTACCGTAAACTGATTCGATGCGGCCAAGCCACATATAACATGTACTCATTAGTACCATAAGTGGTATGAGTAGAAAGTAGGTGAAAATTATGAATGTGAAATAAGTGCAGAATATCGGTCACAGTAAGAGGATATAATGTCATTTGGGAATTGTTTTAAAATGGCTGAGGGCCAGCCCTCAACGATGCTTCATCCTCTTCATTGTGACCAACCAACGTGAGAAGCAATTTTTGATTGATGGCTCTGCGTTGAGAGCTTTAGAGAGAGAAAACTACCTCTCTAAGTTTGCACACAATCAGGCCGTTGTGGACTTCGGGGTGAGAAGGAAAACGATCTACGCCCAGACGGACTACTCGTGGACTCCGGTTTAGTAGGTTCTTCAAGCTTCTCGAGGAGTAAGTTTTCTCCTCTTGGGTTTTATTCCGTTTTAGTTTTTCGAGATGTTTGAGTCAGTTTAGGCCATTAGGTGAGGTTGGATCGGTCGAAAACATGGGACCAAATTAATCTGATTTTTTAAAACCGTGATGACACAACCATTGCTCCACGAGCTGTGTGGTAATAATCTTGTTTTGTGGTTGGATTAGTATTACGAATAGTTTGGTAAGGAATGGCATGAGATGCAGTTTATATGAGCAGATGGGGTATTTGAGAACTAGAGCGAAGCCCTAGGGTTTCTTTGTTCCCCAGAATAATTAACCCCAAAATGTATTGGAAGGCTCTAAATCATTTGATTGAAAGTAATTCGAATCAATTGCTTGTGTTTGTTTCAATAGCCCAAGTGAGCTAATTTTGGTGTTTAAAAATGATAAATTACACTAACATATTTGTGTGATTTAATTTTTATGTGAATATATTTGTTATATATTTGCATGTGATTGAAATTGTATTGGGCGGCATACATGCATTCCAGCCTTGAGGAACATCTAGGACCATAGGAGTTAGTGCATGAGACAAGTCTAGAAAATGGTTCGGAGGGTTGTCTGGCTTAATAGAAAAATGGTGGATAGTCTAAGTAAATAATATATCAGCAGTCAGGCTGACCCAGTTGATATCTGCGCCATGGATGAAGTCCACATACAATTTATATATATCAATCGTCGGAGCGGCCCGATTGTCTCTGCTGCATCGGAAGGGTTGTCCTTGTAAAATAATGAATTCTCATACAAGGCTTAGGCGAGTGTGAAGAGTCGGTGGGACTGGGATCAGTTAGTCATGTAGACATTCAAGTAGGATCATGCATTTGCTTGAATGTTTGTTAGGGTGGAGGAACATTATGCACTTAGGTGGTGAGTAGCCCACTTGGGCGATCCTCTTGGGCTTTAGCTCACCCAGTCGTGAGATCCCCATTTCTGAATCTTAAGGGACGTCAGAGACGGCTAAATCTGGAGTCGAGTTTTGAAGAAGAAAGTCTAAGTTGTGGCTTTGATGGTTTCCCCCATATATTGCTAAATTCTCTATCTTTTGATATGATTGTATAAGAGCCATTTACTAACTCTTAAAACTATGGGACATGGTTGATGGATGTTGTTTATGGAGCCCGGTAGCGTTTTTATCCATGTTTGTTATCCTTGGGATTATATTGGTACTTAGGACTGAGGTTATATGCGGGTTTGTAATTGGGTAGAGCTCCGTACAAGGGAGACTCACTTTGATTACCTAAAGTGAAGTCTGGTGCTTGACCTACTTATGTTCGCGGGTTGACGGGCAGTCAACGGACCCCAGTTTGGGCGTCAAACACGTATGCTACACTTTCATTATTCATTTTTTCATACTTGTCTTGTCATTATACTTTCATGTTATATGCTTTTATCTTTATGCGTTTCATATCTGTCATCTGTACTATTAATGCTACTTCATATACATTTGTACTATATTCCTATCATATATTTTAGCCATTAATCCTTTACGTGTGCACACTGTATTGGTTTAAGCTTGATACTTTCATATCATATCTTTATTTTCATATTCGTGAATTTCTATCATCTTTCCTATAACGTGGGAGTATAAGACTATACTTTTACTATCATATCATATACTATCATATGTTTCCATGTGTTTTCATATACTATGCTTTTCATATGCCTTTCTATTTTCTCTATTTGCACTGCTCTTGTTCTCCTTTAGGTATTAACACACTTTGTAATTTCTATCTGTGTTCATGTCTTGTTCATGTACTATTTTCATATCTTTGTTTTCTGTTATACTTTTCATATGATAGTCATATCTACTATCCTTTTCCTCTTATCTTATCATTATTATTCCCTATATTTTCATCTTGTACTTCTCATATACTATACTTTTCATATATTTCAATTTTCTCTCTACTTTACTTGTAGCATGTTCATATCCTTTTAGGCTATGGTACTTTTATACTTTCTATCTTTGTGTTCATATCTTTGTTCGATTACTATTTTCATATATTGTTTTCTGTTATACTTTTCATATGATAGTCATATACTGTGCTTTTCATCTTATACTGTCGTATTGTACTTCCCTATATTTTCATCTTTTCACTCTTGTATTCATATCAAGTATTCAGATTTCTTTATCATGCATATAACTATTTCCCTATAATTTGTACATTTTTAGCATGTATTGTATAATCGTATACTTCATAATCTCATGTATTTCTGTCATTTATTCCTATATTCATATTATTCATCTATTCATATCATTTATTCATTAATCATTTACGTATTTAATATTCATAGTACTATTCATTTATATTTACTATTCATAGTACTATTCATTATATATATTTACTATTCACTTGTATTCATTAATCATTTATGTATTTAATATTTATAGTACTATTCATTTATACATATTCAACTATTCACTTATGTATTTACTATTTACTATTAACTATTAATTATTCAGCATTTACTATTTATTATTCACTATTTACTATTTACCATTTACCATTTACCATTTACCATTTAATATTTACTATTTACTATTTACTATTCACTATTTAATGTTTACTATTTACTATTAACTATTTACTATTTAGGTGAAAATCCATACCTCATGGGCAATGACTCGAAACTTTGGTACTCGCGTAACTGCGATCGTGGATCAATTCTGACATCTGCTCAGGCCAGTTATGGCCGTGAAAGCCGTACGATCGAGAAAAAATCAAGAGGATTTTTCGAATTTTAATTAAAAACTCGGCGAAATCAGTGTTTGGTTTCTCTGTATTAGCCATCGTCGATAGAGCCTTTTGATGCTTTGCCAAACGGTCGACGATTAGATTCCGTATGCTCGAAGAGACAAGTAAGAGAAGAAAAATAAATAATTTTTTTTCTCTATCTCTTTCTCTCTCTCTCTCCCCGTTTCTTCTTCCTCTTTTGTTTTATTTTTTTATTATTTTTTATTTTACTTTAAAGTGGGACCCACATATCTTTTTTTTCTTTTCTTGGTCCGTTTTAGCTCCGAAACAAATCATTTTGTTCCGGTTTCAATTTCATTTATCATAATTGAATATTCTTTACAAATTTACCATTTTTCGAGATTTTTAGAAATCATATTACTAAAGATTTCATATATACGATACTTTGAAATTCATAAAATATTAAACTACGGAATTTAACGAAATTCGACAGGGTAGCTAGATTTCGTGAGACGAATTTAACGGCGCAGTCCGTTTCGTCATTTGAGATTTAGAGAATTTTCTAGGCTTCCATGAGTCATTCTAGTACTATTATAAAATGACAAAATTACCGTTTTACCATTTTTAATAAAAATTTCATTTTTATTTCGAACGACTATAATTTTAACTTATTTTATACCCTAAACATGTTATAAAACTATTAGGGTATATTTTGGGATGTTACAGAGCTTCCCGTACAAAGGAGACTCACACGATTTTGTGAAAAATGTAAGTGCTTAAACTTGATCGCAGTATTCTGAGTTGTGGTAGTGACGGACCCGAGTTTAGGGCGTCATAGAAATAATAGAGGGAAAGATGGATAGGGCTTTCCGAGATATTTTTTTTTGCCATACAACAAAAAAATACTAAAGAATATAAGATATTTAACCCTTCGATTAAAATTTTACTATAAAGAATATAAAGAAAAAATATTTAAACATTTATATTTATATAATATTTTTATATATTTTGAAATCTTTTATATTGGGTTCAATGAGATAATAATAGTAAAAAAAAAAAAGAAAAGAAGAGAGAGAGCTCATACGTAGTTCTGGCAGAGATCTATATATGTTTAAAATCGAGTCCTAAGTATATTTTCAGCTCAAAACCCTAGAAAGTAGTAGGATAGGCATATAGGTCCGATTCGGCAAATATTTCTCTAGACACCGTTAACCTTGCCTCATCCTCTCTTTTGTATTACCCTCTCTCCTGGCTGCGTCGATGAGAGAGAAAGCATCTGCCTGTTTGCGTTTTCAGCTCCCGGTCTATAGTTTCAACGTCGCCAGAATTCCCTCTCTTGTATCTCTTCACCAAAACCTGGCTCCCAGGTCGATCTTGTCATGGATTCTCAGGTCCTTGTGGCTTTGATATCTTTCAAATTCTGAAGGTTGCTGCGGTAATCTTTATTTTCTTGTTGTGCTTCTAATTTTGTGTTTTAAATAATTTTTAATGTGTTTGTGTAGGTTCCATGATTTTCTTAGTAATTTTATTTTGGGATCTCAACTGGATGTTTATATATTGGTGTTTTATTTGATGTGGACGGTGATTTGCGAATTTTTGGTTTGTAAGAGTAGTTATTTATTCTTTTGGGTGTGCTTTGATGTGTGTGAAGAGGTTTATGGAAATATTAAGATTTTTCTTCGATTTTCTTTTCTTGCATGTGCAATGATTTAGGGCCTTTGGCGTAATAGGTAACTTGAAAAATTTGGAAGTAACGTGGAGTGCCTTTTCTTTTTATTGTTCCATTTACATGTTCTTTCTCTTTTTTGGTTTTTGTATGAAGTGAATAACTCATTTTTATTGCATTTCGACGATTGTATGGTTCGAGGCATCAGCCGCCAATTGATGAATCTCTTATTGAATTCTGTAAATTTTCCGTGGGAAGAATTTGTGACGCCCAGCTTAGGGGTCAGTTGTGCCGTCAGCAGCGAGAATCTACATGTCTCATGTCATGAGACATATATGTTCAAGTAATGGCCACTTGAGCTACAAGTGTACTCATAAGATGTATAATTATAAAAAAAAAAGCATTCATTTATTTGATAATTTGTATTTAGAATTGGGGCAACTCTTATATTAAAATCGGGTTTCTCTGCACTTTACAAAGAACAAAATACAAGACGAGGCCACTGGCCATTTCCTTCAACTCTAAGGTCCCAAAAGCCCCATCTCCACGCACTTCTGAGACTGAAAAATATATTCCCACGATCGGGTGAGAGGTTGGCAGCTCAAAGAATGGAATTTCCCTAGTTTCACGTTACTTCCCCACCTAAGTGCAATGCAATGGCACACAAACACATAAACACATGCTACATCACCTATGCATATATTAACATAATTAGTTCCATAACTCATGTTATTCATTTTATAATAATAATATAAACTTAGCTCACATGGGCTAAGGCACAATCCGGCGATTCATCTTGGAACAGCCCAAATTTCACAATCAACATGTTATTCACCCATGGAAACAACACATCACACAATCTGTCACAAAACAGTCCTGTGGACTCCGTCCAAACCACACCAAGGATTTATTCACTCCGGTCCAAATCTTTGAACTCCAAATCACTACTGCCTCTGGCCTCAACAAATCCCCACCCATTACAAGACCAAGGCAGAACAAGTAAAACAAGCAGAGAAACCTACCTTTCTCGGAGTTTGTCGAAACCCCCAAACTGTACCGCGACTTAGCCCCGACGTAGACCAACTTTGCTCTCTCATACCGGGGTGAGCCGATCAGTCGGATTGTTCTAAACCTAGAGAGAAGGAAGACACTCTCTCTCTCTAAAAATGGAGATCCAAGCTCCTGTGCAAGACTTCCTCTCCCTCACGCTTTTTCTCTTTCCTTTCTTATTTCATTTTCCCGCTGCTTTTCTTTCTTTCCATTTATCTTCTATTTTCTCCTCAATTTCTCCCATTTTCTCATTTCTCTTTGCCTTTCTCTCCCCTTTTTGGAGCATTCAACGTATGGGTCAAAGGAGGAAGCTTCCTCCCCTCCTTCCCAAAGACAATTGTGTGGCTCTCAATTTTCCATCCCTTTTTCTTTATTTCTTTTTTGACATCATCCACCTGGCGGATCTGTCATTATGAGCCATGGATCATGCTAACGGCGTGGCTCAATGTGAGCTATTTCTTTCCATGCCATGTCACACTGGGTGCTAAGTGGCATCCCTTAACTTTGCCATCATCATCCCACACCTCACGCCGAAAAACGCAAACCGACCATCCTCGACCACCAATCATGACGTGGTAACTAGATTTTCACAGATCTATCTAAACTAAGTCATCTCGTTTTGTCATCCGAGATCTAGAAAAATTCCGGATTTTGACCGAACTTACCATTTTATCCTCCTTTAGGGAATCTGGATTTTCCGGGGTCTCACAAGAGTGGGATCATTAGTTATTTGGAAGAACTAGGTTGGTTGAGAGAAAAGCTTCACAAGGCCATTTGCATCTCGCTACTCGAATCTCAATTCTTTATTATTGAGACAGAAGTTGATCGTGATTGTTAACATCTTTCTCGCTATTGAACTTATGGTCTTTTCAATGGTAGGTTCTCAATTTTGATGAACTCTGAGGCTTATGTCATACCGGACTTGATAGAGACAAACTGTATTTTGAACATGTAACGCCCAGGAATTTGGATAGGTATAAGTTAGGGAAAATAATAATGACAGGAATTTGTATAGGTATAAGTTACGGAAAATAATAATGACAGGAATTTGTATAGGTATAAGTTAGGAAAATAATAATGACAGGAATTTGTATAGGTATAAATTAGGAAAAATAATAATGACAGGGATTTTTATAGGCATACGTTATGAAAATAATAATGATAATTCAATTAGACGTTAAGTGAAATAATAATGATAATTCAATTAGACGTTATGAAAATAATAATGATAATTCAATTAGTAATTAATTAGTCAATTTAATAAAGAGGCAAAAAAGGTAATTTTTCTTATCGTATACCCCATATAAATGGGAGTAAGAAAAAGAAAATTCTTCTATTCTCTTGAATTTCTCTTCTGGCCGGCATTATTATTTTTCCTAATTTACACCTATACAAATTCACTAGACGCTATGAAAATAATAATAATGATAATTCAATTAGACGCATGAAAATAATAATGATAATTCAATTAGACGTTATGAAAATAACAATGATAATTCAATTCAGACGCTATGAAAATACAAATGATAATTCAATTAGACGCTATGAAAATAATAATGATAATTTAATTAGTAATTAATTAATTTAATTTTAATGAAATAGGGGCAAAAGGTAATTTTCCTAATAGATACCCCAAGTATAAATTGGAGTAAGAAAAGAAAATTCTTCTATTCTTCTTGAATTTCGGGCCTGGAAGAATTCCAGAGGACGATCGTACTTTTGGATCTAGGCTCTTTTTTTTTTTAAAGAACAAATTTTTAGGTAAGATCTTCCTTATTTTATTTTTCTAGATTTCTTTGATGTGCATTCTTTAATTTTCTTTCGCCTGCACTTTCAATCCTGTAAGGAAGTCAAATTTAGATTACACTTTCGGTTTCAAAATAAAATAAAATGAGGATTGGTGGTGTCACACTAATTACTAGTATGAGAATGAAAAAGTATTTAAGGATAATTTTGAAATAGAAAATAAATAATAACAAATAAGATAAATTTTGAAAAGACCTAATTTTTGTATAAATATGTATTTGATAAGTATTTAAATATATATGTATTTCTTGGCAAAATATTTTATTAAGGATTGAGAATTTGGTTTCATATAAGGAATATGATTAGAATAATTATTTAAAGTAAATTATAGGAAATAACATCCAAGTAATAATACTTCTTGCTGTCAAGTATGATAATTCGTTAGGTAAAAAGGTTAGATGAGTATTGTGTAATAATATAACTTAAAATATTATTAATATATTTCTTTATAGTAAAGATTTTAGTTCGATTAAGAGAGCATAAAATAAATAAATTATTAAATAAGATCCAAAGGAATATGAGTTTTATAAAAATTTCTAAACTACCTAATTCAAATAGTTATCATTCGGTCAGTCATTATTACGTTTGGTGAACAAAAATCATGTTAATAGAATAAACTTTATAAATCACAAATTTTATAAAATATTTAGGAAACCCCATTAACTTTTATTATTATGGATTAAAAAATTAAAAATAATATCATTGTTAAGAATATCGGTTACAAAGTTTTAAGAATAAATAAGCAATGATGATAGTTTTTTCTTATTATTTAGGAGAAATATTTCATTGAGGTGAAATTCTTCGGATTAGCTCTTCAAAGCTTTGAGTACTGCTTGAGGTAAGGAGATAATGCAGACTTTTAAAAGAAAAGTGTTTGTTTTTACTTCATTTTGAGGATGAAAATTGGTTTAATCAAGTATATATATAATTTTGGTTTATGAAGTTTTACTTTTTATTTATCCGATTATTCAAGTGGATCAAAAAAGTAGTTTTGTATGAGTGTACTTTGAGATTTGTTTGCTACAAAAGAAAATGTGGAGATATGATGTTTTGTGTAATTTGAACTTTTGAATGAAATATCTGACCTGTTAAAGGTTCGCCCTGGTCAATCCGGAATAGTTTGACACTATTCGCCCCTCATTAACGGATATAATAGCTCACCTTACATTTTCTTGGTGGGAACGTAATCGATTCAACCCCAAATTTGGGGTTTGGTTAGAGGTTAATAGTAATTAAGAGAAAGGCTTCGTTCCATCCACCTTAAAAGAAACAATTCTTCCATGGCTACCCCATTTGAAAGTCCCACATGGTCTACCATTTGATATTTAATGACCAAAAAAATGAGTATTCAAATGTATTCGATTGATTTGACACAAAGTGTTTGAATCGAAATTTACGAAATTGTTCTGATCACATTCGATATGAAACCGACGAAATGGATGAATGTTTTGAAGTATATTTTGTTAATGTTCCAACTTATTTTTGAATCAAAATTTTGATGAAAAACATCTCCTATTTGTTATATGATTGAAAACTTTGATCCAATGAAAATGTATTAAGATTTCTTACTGGGCTTTGAGCTCAATTATTCTTGACAAAATTTCAGGTACTTTTAGTTTCCGGAAGAGTGATGGCTAGGTCAGGATTCGTCATCATTATGATTTGATTAGAACTTTATGTTTGATCAAGGCTGAACGCAATGGGTTCATGCTATGAAATGTTGGGTTTTGTAACAATTAAATTGAAAAAAGTCACTTAGATGATAAATATCTGCTTTTATATTAGTACAAATTGGGCTTGAGAGATCCAATATTGTTATATTCGAACAATTTTATATGACAAGTATAATTGAGATTTTGGATATTTAAAAGTACTCTTTGTCGGCATGAAATTTTGAATTTGGAGAATTGATGAATTTAGAAAAAGTTGCGCATTTTACTTTGAATAAAAGGGCTTTAAGAATTTAATAAAAATCCAAGCATATAAAGAAGGTTAGTGTCGCTTTCACACTTCAAACCTTTAGGTCGAAGGCTTCTGAAGTGCGTAAATTACGTCACGCCATAGGGTGGGTTTTCATGCACAGAACATCGCTCAGTATTTTCTCCTTTATTTTGTGTTTGAATTAAAGGCTAAGCCATTAGCTAATTGAAGCATATCCTGCCTTGCTAAAGTGCCATGCTTTGTTGATTGTATCCTCTTATTTTTGTGACCAAGATATTAGATGTTCCATTTGCCATTTTTCCCAAAGATTCTCGCTTAATCTCAGATGCCTTTTCGTAGGTGACTTCTCCAATTTTCACGCTTCTGATTTTGTGGTTCTTTGGTGTCGTGAAAATGGTCAATAAAGAACATGAGTAATCCTCATCAAATCAATGTAGACATCAATTAATGTCTCGTCACTACTGTAACATATATTTGCTTAGCATTCGCATGTAGGCTAGGCCATTACCGGCTTCGCCTCGTTCCCTTTAATTCATTTAGATTGGGACTCTATCAAGTATGCCATCTCTTTTATGCTTTGGGTTGTCCATTAGGCAATCTTTTTCTCGAGAATATATTATACCGCTTTACAAATCAACATGCCATTCTTTGAAGGTCACTTTGGGAAAGTTCTATGAGTTTGATCTATCATCGTTTTTTGTCGAGCCAATAAATTTGATGTTCGAATAAGAATGTTGTTTTTTATTAGCTGTGTTCCTATATCTATTTTTTTAATTTATTCAAGGCAATTCAATCATTGATTCTTCTTAGAAAAATCAACGAAGCATAATATCTCCTGAAGATATTTGGAGGCAAGTTCTACTTTTCAAATTAAGAAGTACATGAAAACCTTTGAAGGGTATGATCCAGCAGCTGTATTAATTTCTATGAATATGTATTGTTATTTAAGTCACTAGAATGAATATTTGATCTCTTCATGGTACACATTTTAGTGTATTTATAGCAATTCTTGAAGGCATGCATAATGTTGTTTTTTTATTATGAAATGTAATCTGCATTTGTTATGGTAATTGTTGCTCTCAGAATTGATGCTGCTCTTCTTGCGGATCACTGATTGATAGTATTATGGATAAGAAATTATCGATGCGAGGAAACTTTAAAAATGAAAACAAATGTTATTAAAGTTTAAAACTCGAACTGTGTTTTAATAGCCATCTGGAGACTTAACCAACAGATGTAACATGCAAGTCTTAGCTGTTTGATGATTTTTGGTTCGCTTGTTTTAATTGATGATTTTGTTGAGCACATGTACAGGTTTGATTTGCTTCCCTGGAATTACTTCCATAGAATTTTCTGGTTATTTCTTTATGATTATTATCAATAATACTATTTTTTTTTCATCTTAAACTTCTTTATGACTTACTTCATTTGAAATCTGAATATAAAATGGGAAAACTAGGCTAAGGGTATCGATTTGAAACTATTGAAAATGAGGACAAAAATCCTTATTTGAAGCCCAAATAACATGTGAGCAAATATTTGATAAAGAATGGATTGCACGTGACTGCTTTGTTTTTTTCCCCAAATTTATTACGATTTGCACCTAAGGTTTACATGGGCTGCACCTGGTATAGTTCATCATGGTTAGTCCAATGTTTCCATGACTTGTACCCGAGATTTGGAACAAAAAATCTTGGTTAGGTGCAATCCTCTTTATCAACATTTGGTCACATGCTAGATTGGGCTTCATATAAGAAATTTTGGTCCTCATTTTTCAAATAATTTCAAATTGATACTTCTTAGCATAGTTTCCAAATTATAAATTCTCTTTTAATTAGAATTGCTCAAAGTAGTTGGCACTGATATTGGTAAAAACAGATGATGCTATTTACATACCTTGGGTCTTTTGTATCTCCTGGTGTATGATGAACTAGAATCTACAATAATTTTTTATTTGTTGAGTCTTTTAAGGAAAAAATATGAATACTAGTCCTTGAAATTGACATTGTCTAGTGATTCTTAACACATCCCTCATCCCTCCTCATTTTGTGGGATGGGCTGTATGAAGAGAAAAGCCAAGCATAAGTAGAGGTATTTCAAACATCGATCTAAAACACAATCTTGATCTCTAATAATCATTTCCATGCTTCGAGGCTAAAGCAGTTGTAGAATATGGTTCAAATCCAATAAGATGTCTATAAATATATTTATGTTAGACTGAATCATTAGTATTCCTTTCTTAGTATTTAATATGTTGTTGCATTTTCTTTGACCGCAAAGATTTTGAAGTCATGGTGGTTAGGTTCTCAAATGTATGCATTTGAAAGCATGCTTCGAACTTCCTTGTTTTCGGTAGAAGATAACGTTATTCATGAATGATCCCGAATTCGATTAACCTCAGTGAACCCGAGGACCTCCCTATGACTCCAACGGATATAGAAACTTTTCCTTAAAACCATAAATTAAAATCCGTGGAGCGAACCCCTTTACAATTCTTCACATATCTTTTAAAAATAATGCGGAAGCGAAGTGCTAAAAAAAAATTTATTTTTCTTTTCTTTTCCAACACTTAGATTTTTTTCAGGAAAATCGGCCAGAGTTTCCTCTGTTTTTCGGACTTTCCCAAATTTACAAAACCTGATGAAAACATTTAAAAACACTTCTAAACTTCAATTCATCAACTTCCATATTAGACTCCTCATTCACAACCTAATCAAACACACATACATATATATACATTTATTTCTTTTCAAATCATCAAAACATTTAAACCTTCTTCAATTCCACTATTAATTTTATCAAAACATGACAAAATATTCACATATACAATATGCAAATCTATTTTCAAATGCAGTCATGCGCCGTCTCCGATAGCTCGACTCACCGCACAGAGGGTACTCCCATCGATGCACCTGCCTCGTGTCCGAAAATATTTGTTGAAACATATAAGAGTGAGCTAAACGAGCTCGTTGAGTGTACATTTTCATTTGTTATAACATTTTCAGTACATATCAAAATAATACATACTTATACAATTAAACTATTTACATTAAACATTTATGCCTTAAACTTTCTTTCCATAAATACTTATACCACAAAATCGCTTTATGCTTTTAAACATTTATACTCTTAAACTTTCTTTCAATAAAATACTTATGCATTTAAATCCATTTATGCTTCAAGAATTTATGCCTTAAACTTTCTTTCCATAAAATACTTATGCATTTAAAATCCATTTATGCTTTTGCCATTTATGCCTTAAACTTTCTTTCTTTATTTCTTTCTTTCATTCTTTCTGATGGAACCCAGGAATAAACACACCGAACAGTTTCCGGGTACTGACGGTGAGGGACACACATTCCAACATATAACCACTACGCCGCTGGTAGCAAACTCACGCTTGCATAGGGTCTCCAAATATAGTACTTTATTACGTGTAAGGATATTACTCTAGACACCTATTTCCCTCCCTCGCTTAGTAACCTATAACTTTACCCTTAGTCCTTACACGCTTAAAGTACTTCGGTCGACATATCGCCATACCAAATTATAGGGGGGTTTAGGGTAACTATCAAGAAAAACATTTCTTCAAAATACATTTATAAATACATTTAAATCCTTACTTTATCATTAAAACACATATGCATACTTTAAACATTTTTAAACTTTCATAATACCTTAACATATGCATACATATTTACTACACATATAAATATATGCATTGATGCAAGATAAAACAATGCAATATAAACATTTCCATATGCCTTAACATTTACATAAAAATTTACACAAACTTTCAGTTTAACATTAAAACCATTCACTTTAAAACTAAATTCTCAAAATATCATTTTCACTACGCTCACCGCTCTCAATCCCGCCTTGCTTCCTGGCCGACCTGCTTTCCCGTCCTCGATAGTCCTTTTCACCTTTTCAAGAAAACCACAACTATACATTAATCATAACTCCATCTAATCCAATTATACATTCATTTAAAGCCAAATGAACAAATTACCTTAAGCACTAAAACTCATTCATTTCTCGCCAACCTTTTTCCAACCACTTATAGATTCTGACCAAAATTATTCAAAACGGTCTTCAAAATTTATGAAACTCCAGATCAGTTCTGATATATCAAATAACATCTCTTAAATTTTCACTTAAAATTCCGTCTCTAAAGCCCTCAACCATATAAATACAATCTGCACAACAAATAACTCAGTTTGGCAGAACAGAATCTGCATAGCCCACTTTGAACCATTTTCTGGGCACTTTAAGTTTACACTTGCATAAACTTACTTCAGATAAATTTTTCCCCTAGAAGTCTATTTTACCCAGAATTCTGAATCACTCACCCTGATCTGAAATGAGCAAGTTATGGCCAAAAATACCAAAACTGGCCAAAACAGAAAAACAGGACATTTCCTCGGTACTGAGATTCCGCCCAAAAAATTTACCTACAAATCGTGTTTCTCTTCCATTTTTCTTTCACTCTAAACACTTAACTGATGCATTATACCCATTTCAACATATCACACAAAAAGTCTACATCAAACCCTAACCATTCATTCACTTGATTTGTCAAAACCCTAATCTAATCCATGGCTTTCTCTAATTTATCTCAAAAATCATCATCATTCAACCCTAAATGCCACTAATTTAACATCCATACAAGAAAATCAAATCATTATTAGGCACAGAAAATATAAAAACTAACTTTCCCACCATGAAAAACTTATTTGTTCTTGGTTTCCTTTGTCTTCTTCCTTTGATTCACTTGGAGCTCACTTGGAAGCTTCTTGAAAAAGAGAATAAAAATTCACCTCTACCACTTTGGTCCCTAAATTTTTCTCCTCCTCTTTCTCCTCTTTCTTCCCTTTCTTTTCATCTTTCTCTCCTTTCTCTCCTTCCTCATGGACGTGATCTCCTCTCTTGGGAGCACTTAAATCCTAATCTAGACTTTAAAATATGCTCCTTCCAAAAGTACCCTTAAAATTAAATAATTCCATTGGTTAGTTTAAAGTGGTTTACACTTTTATCCAAGCTTCCTCATCGGGTCCATTCTCATGAGACCAAGTCATTTACCCATGATTTAAATCATAACTTGTTTCATTGCGAAAGGCTTGAATTGGTTTCATAATAAAACATTCCTTATAGCAAACTTATCCAGCTTTCACCTATACTCCGCTTTATACCGATTAAATGTCGTAATATTCTATGGTCGCCTCTAAACTTCAAATTAACCATGAATTATCTAAATTAAATCCTTCACGTTAATTCAGGCTCTGAATCACCGAGATCAGTTTAAAATCATTAAAATCGGAAGTCGGACAATAGCGTATTATCGAATTACATTCGGATCGCGAAACTATCCAAAAGCGGACTCCGTTCACTTTATTTCAGTTTCGTTGGTCTTTTATGATTTATTCCAAACCTTTTCATATTTTTGGCTCCAATTTCCAAAAAAATTTCCATATGAGCTCAAATTTCGATCAAGGAAATCACTATTAAACTTAATCTCATTTATCTTCTAAATATCGGTTCGAAGTCATAGGAACTGAGAATTTTCTTAAAAATCCTTTTGCAACCCTTCCATCGGGATAAAATAAGAAAAAAAATCACTATTCATTGGGCACCCGGTTACAATTTTAGAAAATTTTCACTTCATGTGCCCAAATGAAGTATCGGTCGTTCTAAATTCTAATCCACTATCGCTTCTATCGGTAGGAGCCTCAAATCAGTTCAATAACTACTATTATAACATTAATAGGTAGGGTTTTACAATCACCCCTCGCCCCATAAAATTTAATGCCGAGAATTTAGATACTCATGTTACTTCCTCTCTACCGTGATTCATCCAAAAACACCTTTACTAAAGGAATCACTTTGTTTCAAAGAACCTAATCATTTCGATCCAACAATTTGAACCGGTCTTTCTTCTCACATCCATTTTTTGATTCATGAGTTGATCTCTTACTTACATGTGAAGAATCTGTCATATCTTTTCGAAGCATAGAAATGTAAAATATGTCATGTATTACATTGGTCAGTGTAGCCTTAACCAAAGCTACCTCTCCAGAATTATTTTCATAATTTGTAAGTCCCATATAGATAGGACTTAACTTCCCTTTCTTTAGAATATCAACACCCTTTCCCGGGTGATATCCTCATAAATACGATCCCCACCTAAAATTCTAAATCACTTGGGTTATTAACATAGCACTACTGTCAATCTTGGTATCTTTAATCTATCACGTGCTTCTTTTTATTATACATTTGTAGCACGAAGCAAATTTATGAACCTAAAAATTTTCTCTCCTGTATCCAACATAATGGAGTAAGCTCTTCCATATAAGGCCTCATAAGGCGCCATTTCAAATACTTACATGATAACTATTGTTGTAGAAAAACTCCATTAATGGTAAATGTCTTTCTAACTTCCTTTAAACTCTAACACACAGCCTTAGTATAACTTCCCAATACTCTGTATGGCTCTTTGGGATTAGTCATCCATGAGTGTTCGTCTGATCTCTTTTATATAACTCAGCCAACTTCTCCAAGCTAAGTCACTATTTTCCATAGGTAGGAGATTGGCGATTTCGTCAATCTATCACAATCACCTATATCCGTCATAACCACTGGCAAAGTGGAAATAAAAAAAATCCATCATGATTCTCTGTTTCAACGGGGATCGGAAGAGACTATAAGAACCACACCAAATCTTTGATGCTCAACCTTAACTTTTGACAAATGAGACATTTAGAAATAAGTGCTGCAACATCTTTCTTTATACCCCTCCACCTTTAGTATTCCACTTAGGGTATGATATATTTTAGTGTTTCCACTGTTGTCATATACGAAGAGTGACTCTCACCAAATTATTTTCTTTAATCTTCCACACATCTAGTACACATAACTTTTTGTGACCTATCATCACTATACCATATGCCCGTACTAAAAATCTCTTGACACTTGATTCGGCTTCCATTTCAATTTAATGTTGGATTGTATCTTGGAGTCTATAGCTCCCTTATCTTCTATTAGTACAGGACTAACATAAAATGTAGCTAGTAAGGCTCGATATCGGTCAACTTTAGTTTAGCCTTCAAGACACCTCAATTCATAAATCTAAAGGTACACAACCTTTAGGTGAGATATATGGAAACATGACCTACTAAGAGCATCGATTACCACATTAACATTTCTGATGGTACTCAATAGTGCACTCATAATCCTTAATGAGTTCGGCCATACTCCTCATCTCCTCTTTACTTTTTCTATGAATCATCTTACACATGTTCTTGTGATGCGTAAAATTTTACATGCAACTCTATATCGGTATGCCTCCATATCGTAGAGCAAAAGACTACAACAACCAACTCTAGGTTGTCTCGGATAATTACACTCATGCTTTCTCAATTGCCTTAAATCATATGCTATCACATTTTCATGTTGCATTAACTTTACCTAAGCTCGACTAGAAGCATGCAATATCATATATCCTTCGCCCTTACTGACGGAATTGTAAGAACTAGGGCTAAGGTCAAATTCCTTTTAGTTCATTCAGAATCTTGCGACATGTCTCTTACCATACAAACTTTTTCATCTTTCCTTGTCAATTTAGTCGAAGGATCCGCTAACTTTGAAAATCCATAACAACCTTAGATAATACCTGCTAAACCTAGAAAACTTTGTATCTCTGTCACATTAAGTAGGTGGTTTCGGTTCACAATTTTCTCAATCTTTTGAGGATCATGAGAAGCCCACTTACTTTGAAATCACATGCCTTAGAGAGAGGCAACACTTTGCATCTAACTTGGAACTAGAATTTACTAAGTTTGGCATGCTATAAGTAAATAGAATTTGCCCGAATTAACCTCATGAATCTTCATTCTTTGCTTAAATAGATTAAATATCATCCAATAGATACTATAACAAAAGTGATCTAAATAAAGGGAATTTGAAAGATCTATTATAAAGATCCATAATGGTGAATATGAGTTAAGTGTAGCATGACTAAAAATAAATGCTATCATTGTTTTCAATTGTCATAGGAGCATCCTCTGACCTAATCTTTATTGATGGTAGCTTTGTGACTTAGATCATTTCAAAGTACCCTCATTCTGTAATTGATCAAAAGATCATCCAATCCGTGTAAGTAGGTGTTGATTAACGTATTTTCACTTTATTCAACTCTATAGCAATCAATATACAATCTTAAACTTTCATCATCATTTTTTTTTATAAACGAGGCAAACTCAAAAGTAGAAGTCACTCGGCCTAACAAAACCCTTACTCACAAGCTCATCCATTATACTTTCAATTCTTTCAATTAACAAACTTAAGGGCCATCTATAATTTAGCAATTGTGGATTACCATCACTAGGGTCATTTCAATCTAAAAATTAATATATATATATATATATATATATATATATATATATATATATATATATATATATATATATATATATATATATATATCTTTATATATATATATATATATATATATTTTTATATATACTAGAAGATCCTGCGGAAATACATCAGGAAATTGTTGTTGAGCTATCGAATATCTTCCATTCGACTACCATTATCCACCACACCTCAGCCTTTGGCCCCACAGTACCTTTGATATAACTTTTGAAGTATTTTACTAGCCCATAAGCTGTCATATTATTGGTAGAGTAGTATTTTCCGTAACCCACATGCGCAAACCTACATGCTGTAGGCACTTAGGAGCCTGGCCTCTTTCCTATAACAATCCTTTGCTGGCATGATGCTCTGATAAAGTAAATCCATGCCTAATATAACATAAAGTCATGGATATCCTAATAATATCAAGTCTGCAAAAACTCCTAGCCTCGATAATCACTCTGATTTGTAACAATCAACTTTTCCATACTTTTCCTAGGGTGTAAAATCACACATTACACATTCATCATCATGTCTTCAATTTCTTCCGTTTCCTTTCCAACAAATTCACAATTAATAATTCACTTAATGTCGACTGATTCACTTAAGCTAAATTAAGCCCATACATTTCAATTAACCATATAATTACCCTCACAGCCGACCATGCCTTTGGGGATCTTCTATACGATAATTTCTTGCCTCTAATTTCCTTACCCCTCTCATTGGACAGTGTTTCCTGGTGATTAAATGTTGTGGCTAACATCGACATCGCTCTAAAGGTATCTGTCCTCCCTCGACCTTTGGAGCCGGTGGCAGCCCCTAGTATCTTTGGGTGGAGGGGCATCTGCGAGACTCTATCAGCATGTTCCTCGGAATTGGTGGTGCTGCGCCTCGGGAGCTCTCTGGTGGGTGGTCGGCCTCGTGACGCATTTTTATTAATTCAAAATTTTAATATGTCATGTAATGCATATATGATTTTAAATCACATAAATTTTTTTGTTTTTTGTTTTTTGAAATCTTAAAAGAAAACATTAAAACAATCATATAAAAATAAAAATTTTCAAATCTTTATAACATTTTCAAAACTTCGCTCTGATACCACGTTGAAGGATCCCGACCCGGATTAACCTCATGAACGGGGACCTCCTGACACTCAACGGATATAGAAACTTTTTCCTTAAAACCATAAATTAAAATCCGTGGAGGCGGGCCTTTACAATTCTTCACATATCTTTTTAAAAATAATGCAGACGAAGTGCTAAAAAAAAATTTGTACTCTTTTCTTTTCCAACACTTAGATTTTTGGAAAATGGCGGAGTTTCCTACGTTTTTCGGACTTTCCCAAATTTACAAAACACATTAAAAACTTGTTGAAAACACTTCTAAACTTCAATTCATCAACTTCCATATTAGGACTCCTCGTCCCATTGATCAAACACAATATACATATATATACCACATTATTTCTTTCAAATCATCTAAAACATTTAAACATCTTCTTCCAATTCCATGCATAATTTATCAAACATGACAAAATATTCACATATACAATATCACGAAATTATTTTCAATGCGGTCACATGCGTCGTCTCTCAAATGGCTCGACTCAACTGCCGCGGGAGGGTACTCGCACCAGGTGCATCATGAGTCACGAAAATATTTGTTGAAACATATGAAAAAGAGTGAAGCTAAAAGCGAGCTCGGTGAGTGTACATTTTCATTTATATAACATTTCGGTACATATCAAAATAATACATACTTATACAATTCAATCCATTTATTACATTAAAGCACGTTTGTACGTAACTTTCTTTCCATAAATACTTATACCATTAAAATCGGAGTTTATGCTTTAAACATTTATACCTTAAACTTTCTTTCAATAAATACTTATGCGTTAAAATGTTTATCTTTAAATTTATGCCTTAAGCTTTCTTTCCCATAAATACTTATGCATTTAAAAATCCATTTATGCTTTAACATTTATACATAGCTACCTTTCTTTATTCTTTGCTTTCATTCTTTTCTGATGGAACCAGGGAATAAGCTTGCGACAGTTTCAGTCTTGTGGTGAGGGGCAGTCTATTCAGTGTAGCTTGGCCTACGCTGCGGAGAAAACTCACGCTTTGCATAGGGTTCGGTCATAGTACTTTATCTAAATTGTAAGGATATTACTCCTAGACACCTATTTCCCTCCCTCAGTTAGTAACCTATAACTTTACCCTCTTAGTCCTTACACGCTTAAAGTACTTGACCGATGTGATCATAACAGTCATAGGGGGTTTAGGAGTAACATCAATTAAAACATTTCTTGAATACATTTATAATACATTTAAATCCTTTACTTTATCATTCAAAACACATATCGTACTTTAAACGTTTTAAACTTTCAAAAATACCTTAACATATGCATATATTTAATACACACTATAAATATATGCATTGATGCAAGATAAAACAATGCAATATAAAACATTTCCATATGCATACCATTTACATAAAAATTTACATTAAACTTTCAGTTTAACATTAAAACCATTCACTTTTAAAGCTAAATTCTCAAAATATCATTTTCACTCACGAGTTCAACGCTCAATCGCTTGCTTCCCGTCGATTCCGTTTCCCGTCCGATAGTCCTTTTCACCTTTTTCAAAGAAAACCACAACTATACAGTAATCATAACTTCCATTTCAATCCACCATACACATTCATTTAAAGCCAAATGAACAAATTACCTTAAGCACTAAAAACTCATTCATTTTGGCCAACCTTTTTTCCAACCATACCCTATAGACTTTGACTCAAAAATTATTCAAACGGTCTTCAAAATTTATGAAACTCTCCGATCAGTTCTTGATATATCAAATAACATCTCTTCTTTAATTTTCAATTTAAAATTCCGTCTCTAAAGCCCTCAACCATATAACACAATCTGCACAACAAATAGCTCAGTTTGGCAGAACAGAATCTGCACATAAGCTCCACTTTGAACCACCATTTTCTGGGCACTTTAAGTTTACAATTTGCATAAACTTACTTCAGATAAATTTTTCCCCTAGAAGTCTATTTTACCCAGAATTTGGAATACTCCATTGGTCTGAAATGAGCAAGTTATGGCCAAAATACCAAAACTGGTCAAAACAGAAAACAGGACATTTATGTACCGAGACTAACGCCCAAAAGTTGCAAATTGTGTTCTCTTAATTTTTCTTTACTCTAAACACTTAAATCTGATGCATTATACCCATTTCAACATATCACACAAAAGTCTACATCAAACCCACTAACCATTCATTCCTTGATTTGTCAAAACCCTAATCTAATCCATGGCTTTCTCGTTTATCTCAAAATCATGTCATTCAACCCTAAATGCCACTAATTTAGCATCCATACAAGAAAATCCAAATCCTTCAGCGCAAACATAAAAATCGACTTTCATGTGAAAAACACTTGTTCTTGGGTTTCCCTTGTCTTCTGCTGCTTGATTCACTTGGGGCTCACTTGGAAGCTTGAAGAGAATAAAAATTCACTCACCACTTTGCTACCCCTTTCTCTCCTCTTTCTCCTTCTTCCCTTTCTTTTCTATCTTTCTCCTTTCTCTCCTTCTCATGGACGTGATCTCTCTCTTTGGAACGCCGTCACTAATTTTGGAAACACAAAATATTAACCAAAGTACCCTTAAATTAAATAATTCCATTGGTTAGTTTAAAGTGGTTTTACACTTTTATCAAACTCTCATTGGTCGTTCGTGAGGCCGTCGTTCTATGATTTAAATCGTAAGCTTGGCGGAATTAGAAAGGTTTTAATTAGCTCTCGTAATAAAATATACCATATAAGCGAGCTTTTATACCGGTTTAAACTATCACTGCTTTTATACGATTAAATCGCCGAAAATGATACATGGTCGTCTAACTTAATTAACCATGAATTATTCAAATTAAATCCTTCACAGTGAATTTCCGAGGCTGCGAAATCACGAAATCGAATTTAAAATCATTAAAATCGGAAATTCGGATAATGGCGTATTATCAGGAATTACGTTCGGATCGCACGGAAACTATCAAGCGGACTCCGTTTCACTTTATTCCCGGTTCGTTAGTCTTTATAGTTTATTCGGACCTTTTCCATATTTTTCGGCTCAATTTAAAGAAAAAATTTAAGTATGACTCCAAATTTGAGTCAGAATCACTATTCACTTAAATCTCCCATTATCTTCCTAAATATCGATTCAAAGTCATAGGAATGAAATTTTTAAAAATCCCTTTGCAACCCTTGCATCCAGGATAAAATAAGAAAAAAAATCACTATTCATTAGAACTACGGTTACAATTTTCGAAAATTTTCACTTCATGCCCAAATGATGTCCAGTGCGTTCTAAATTCTAATCCACTATCGCTTCTATCATTAGACCTCAAATCAGTTCAATAACTACTATTATAACATTCAATAAGGTTGGGGTTTTACAGTTCAGGACATAGATTTTTGAAGAAGATAGAGTGGCTCGATATGATTAGTAGAGTTGGGAGGGGTGGTAGGAGTTATGAAGGTTCCAAATTCCTAATTTCTGGGTATGCGCCCTCTCACAGGACAAATGAAGTTTGGCCCCTTTCTCTCTTTTTATTTTATATCCGTAGGAATGCCACAAGGTTGGAGTGCACAGGAGAATGAGAGAAGTGCATACCTGAAATAAGATAGATATCCCCCCCATGGAAGGGTGTAGGGATGATAGATTAGGGATTTTAGATTTGTCCCATTTATTATTTCTATTCGTCCCCATCAGATTTACATTTTTATCCCCTTCCTCATCCATTGGAATCCATACCCATACCCTCTCTACCCAAATACTATTCCAATTTGTGAAATGAATTATTTTAGAAAATCATGGGATAAAAAGTGAAGAAGGGGGTGGCACATGGGATAAGTGAAAAGAAAAAAGCGCCAAAATAAAAGGTTAAAATCCCACTTGTTTTTACCTTTGGGGACTAGAAACTAAAGATCTGGTAAATTTTGAATTTGACAAATTTCTTTTTAATAATTCATGAAAGAGATTGATCTGAACCACTCCATTATGTGTATGATTCAGCATGCCAACTATTAAACAATTTATTAGAAACACAAGACAGCAAATCGGAAATGTCTTTTTAATAGAGAGGGTTTTTTAGGGTTTTCTTAGGGTCTTTATGTAGTTTGTGCCAGACCCTTGCTTGGTAGGTGAAGGAATATGGCATTTTTGGGCCTTCCTTCCAACTATGATGAAATGATAGGAGGATCCTTGGAAAAAAATGAAGAGATTATTTCCTTTTGGGTAAGGACTTCCCCAGGAAGACGAAGACGAGGCATATAGAGAGAGACCAAAAGGTAAGTTACCTTTTCACTCACATATATTGATTCATTGCTATATCTATCGATTTTTATTTTTTATTTTTGGAAAATTTTCCAAGATTTACTTGAGGAGACAAAAGGGGAAGAAGATATTATTTATGTCTTACGTAATGAATTAGTGAAAGAAAAACAAAAATGTAAGACTATTTACTCATGTTTTTGAAAACTATTTCCGTTACAATAAATACACTAAAATGTGTACAATGGAAGATCAAGTATTCATGCTAGTGACTTAAGTAACAATACATATTCCTAGAAATTAATACCTTCTGGATCATACCCTTCAAGGTTTTCATGTACACAACGGCTAAAGGCTAGAACTTGCCGCCAAGTATCTTCAGAGATATTATGTCGTTGATTTTTCTAAGAAGAATCCAATGATTGGTTACCTTAAATAAATTTAAAAAATAAGATACAGGAACACAATACAATAAAGGCTAAACCTTCTGATTCGAACATCAAATTTATAGGCTCAACAAAAGAAACAATGATAGATCAAACTCATAGAACTTTCCAAAGTGACATAAAGAATGACATTTTGATTTGTAAAAAGCAGTATAATATATTCTCAGAAAAAGGGTGCCTAATGGACAGCCCAAAGCATAAAGGGAGATGGCAAGCCATTCGAGTCCCTATCTAAATAATTAAGAAATTGTCTACTCTTATTAAGGCCCTTCTTTGTAAATGGAGTTGGCGCTTTATGCAGGAAAACGATGCCTTTTGAAATATTTTAATTAGAGTTAAGTACGGGGAGGATCAAGGAGGTTGTTGTACCAAAATGGTGAGAGTACAGTTCTGAGGATTAGATTGGAAAGAGCTTAGAAAGGTATGGGATCTAGTGGCTGGAAAAATGGCCTTTGAGGAGGGTAATGGGACCAGGGTGCTTTGGAAGGATAAGTGGTGTGGGTCAATGACTTTGTGTGATGCTTTCCCACGATTTGTTTGTTCTTTGTTGCTCCACCAGACGTCGTGATTAAAGGAATTGGAGCTGGATGGGGAGGAGGACATATTTGGAATCCTCATTTTTTGAGACCCTTCAATGATTGGGAATTGGAGGAAGTAAAATTTTTTCTTACTTTCCTTAGCCGAACAAAAGTGCAACCAAGCTTGGAGGATAAGGTGAGGTAGGTGGAAGAAAAAAAAAGCGCTTTTCTCTGTCAAATCCATGTTTAAAGTTTTGGATTATGCTTCCCATTGTTTTTTCCCTGTACATGGATTTGACAGAGAAAAGCGCTTTTTTTTCTTCCACCCCACATCTCCTCAGCTTTGGTTGCGCACTGTTTCCGACTAAGAAGTAGAAATTCTTCCTCGATTCCAATCATTGAAGAGATCTCAAAAAATGAGGATTTCAACGTCTGCCTCGGCTCACATCTGCTGTCCTGAAAGATCTTTGTGACTGGCAACAACAGTAGTCGGGCAGGAACACGCACTGTCGCTCAGCTATCCCGTGCCTCCTCGAAAGGCCGCCGCAGATCCCATGCAGCAAGCTCTTTCTGAGCTTTGCTCAGCTCAAACAGCCTATGTGCATCATTTTCAGATACAATGTTTACCTTGATCACCATGCAGCTGCAGTGGAGTATTTTCAAGGCATCGTTACTTTCTGCATCCATGAGAAGCAATAAAATGAGACAATTTCTTGGTAGATAGGGATTTCCAGCTTCTGCTCTCACCACAGGCTATCCAAATAGGCACCTTTAGTATGTGCTGCTTTTACAAATAAATGTCATTCTTTATGTTTGGAAAATTCGGACTGATCTATCGTGTTTCTTTTGTTGAGCACCTGCTAGAACGATGTTCAATCAGAAGGTTTGGCACCTTTATATATTGATGTTTCTGTGTCTTACCTTTTTAAATTTGGAAGCGACGATCATTGGATACTTCTTTAGAAAAATCAGCGTATACGAGAAGGTGACAGTTAACTGCTAGATTGTGTACATGAAAACTTTGAGAATGAAGTATTAATTTCTATGGTATGTGTTGGCAAGGCTACTTTATAACCAATGTACTGTATTTAACAGCAGAAAAATAATTTTCAAAAACAATAAACAATTCACCATTTTTTTTCTTGTTCGTACGTGTAAGAGCATAATGCTATATAACTCTGCCCAAGCCAAGTATACGAAAGCACAAAAAACAAAAATAAAAATAAACAAATGTATATAATGATGTACCTTTTGGTCTACTCTCTATCTGCAAATGTAACTTGATCTTGCAAGAGAAATATCTTCATTCTCAGGATCACTCCTATGTTTCATCATGAGTTGGAAGGAAGGCAAAAATGCCATATTCCTAAACACAAGCAGGAACGCGAAACCCATAAAGACTGCAAGAAAAAAGCACAAGGCCCTGCTCTGTAATTTCATTCTTATCTTGTTCTAATAAGGGTGTTGTTTAATAGACAAATGCGATCCTTCACACATAATGAGCGAGATTTAGATCAGTCTCTTTCTGGTATTAAAGAAATTTGTCAAATTCAAATTTTACGTCTTTAGTTTTCTAGTCCACAAGGCAAAAACAAGTGCCTTGCACGCTTTGACCGCTTCTTTTCTTTCGCTGCCCATGTGCCCACCTTTCTTTCACGGCTCCATGGGAGCACTGCAAAATATTCATTTCTGAAGTAGAATAGAGCGTAAGGATCCTCTCGATGGATGTGAGGAAAGGAGATAAAAAAAATATACGATGGGGACGGCGAAATAAATAATAAATGAGGATAGAAAGATCATGCCATTCTTTATGTCACTTTGGAAAGTTCTGTAAGGTTTGATCTATCATCGTTTCTTTTTGTTGAGCCTATAAAATTCGTTTCTTTGTTTAAGACACATAAATTTGATGTTCGAATGCATAAGGTTTAGCCTTTATTGTATTGTGTTCACGTATCTTATTTTTTTACTTTTATTTAAACAACTAATCATTGGATTCTTCTTAGAAAAATCAACGACATAATATCTCTGAAGATACTTGGCAGCAAGTTCTAGCCTTCAATCGTTGTGTACATGAAAACCTTGAAGGGTATGATCCAGAAGGTATTAATTTCTTTGAATATGTATTGTTACTTAAGTCACTAGAATGAATATTTGATCTTTCATGGTACACATTTTAGTGTATTTATTGTAATTCTTGAGGTTGGCATGCATAATGTTGTTTTATTATGAAATGTGTAATCACATTGTTATTGTATTTGTTGTTTAGTGATCGATGTTGGGTTTTTCTGCGGGGATCACTTGGATTGATAGTATTATGGATAAGAAATTATCGATGAGTGGAAACTTTAAAAATGAAAACAAATGTTATTAAAGTTTAAAACTCGAACTTTGTTTTAACAGCCGTCTGGGGACTTAACCAACAGATAGTTGACACCTTCAGGTTTATGATAGGAAGAGGCTGTGAGGATTAAATTTTTGGCATCTTTAAGATGTGACATGCAAGTCTTATCTATCTCTCTAATGCTGGTTAATTATGATTGTAAAACCCCTACCTGATTGAATGTTATAATAGTAGTATTTTGGAGACTAAAATAGGAAAGGATAATTTATGGAAACCGGAGAGGGTGGTATGAGCATAAGGGTATAATGGTCATTAAGCAAAAGGATGAAAATTTTGAAAATCAAATTAGAGATGGGTCAAAATAGAATTTCAAAAAGTTAAAATTTCAATATTTAAGGTGAGGGCAAAATTTGGTAAGGAAAGTTGATATTATAAGAAAATGAAAAAAAAAAACAAAAGCCAAATTTCATTTGGTCTCCAAAGGGCTAGGGCTCCACGGTTTTAGAAGAAGAGAGCGAGAGGGAAGAGAGAGAGAAAGGAAGAGAAGGAGGAGGAGAGTCCCAAGATTAAGGTATGGTTGTCTTTTGAATCAAATGTTTTTTTTGATGTGTCTCAGGGATTTTAGGGTGAATTTCTATGGAGATTGTTCCTCCACTTTTAGTCTAGGTTTTGTGTAAAGGTCACACAAACCTAGATGTTTGTTGGGATTATGAGATTTGCCCCAATTGGTGTAAAGGCTTGCCGGAATGCGTCGAACATGTAGTTTTTAAAAGAATTGGTGACCTAGGTTGAGTTATTGGATGCATTCCATGATGCAGTCCATGGAATGAATTCAAAGTTCCTCTAGCACCAATTTAAGTGTTGTGGAGTTGGTTTTAGATGCATTCCATGATGTTTCTTGAGGTGTTATGAATTATAGATGTTATATGAAGTGAATTGGTAGCAAAAGTGGCAAAAAGGAAGCAAATCTGGAAAAAAATTCAAGGGACTGCTCGGTACAGGAAATGCTCTGTTTTCCTGTTTCGACCAGTTTTCGTATTTTGATCATAACTTGCTCATTTCAGATCTGATTTGAGTGATTCAAAATTCTGGGTAAAATAGACTTCTAGGGGAAAAAGTTATCTGAAGAAGTGTACAAGAATTGCCAACCCTAAAGTGCCCAAAATTTACTCAAAGTAGGGCCATGTGTAAGCCACTGTCTGGTTCTCGGTACAGGAAATGCTCTGTTTTCCTGTTTCGACCATTTGTCGTATTTTGACCATAACTTTCTCATTTCTGATCCGATTTGAGTGATTCAAGTTGCTGGTTAAAATATACTTCTAGGGGAAAAATTTATCTGAAGGAAGTTCAAGCATATTTTAATCCCAAAGGGCCCAGAAAATGTTTCAAAGTGGAGCTATGTGCAGATTCTGTTCTGCCAAACTGAGTCATCTGTTATTGCAGATTGTAATTTATATAAGTTGAGGGGGCTTTAGAGAAGGAATTTTTTAAATTGAAATTTAAGAGATGTCATTGGATATATAAGGACTGATCTGGAGAGTTTCATAAATTTTGAGAACCGTTTGAATAATTTTTTTGAGTCATAAAGTCTATAGAGTATTGTTGGGAAAAAGGTTGGCCTAAATGAGTGGGTTTTAGTGCTTAAGGAGTAATTTGTTCATTGGCTTTAAATGAAGGTGTATGGTGGATTAAAATGGAAGTTATGATTAATGTATAGTTGTGGTTTTCTTGAAAAAGGTGAAAAGGACTATCGGACGGGAAACGGGGAATTCGACGGGAAGCAAGCGGGATTGAGGCGGTGACTGTGAGTGAAAATGATATTTTGAAATTGGAGTTTTAAAAAGTGAATGGTTTTAATGTTAAGCCCGAAGTTTAATGTAAATTTTATGTAAATGTTAAGGCATATGATGTTTTATCTTGGTGTTTTATCTTTGCATCAATGCATATATTTATATGTGTATTATTAAATAATAGTAATAAAGTATGTTAAGGTATTATGAAAGTTTAAAAATGTTTAAAGAATGCATATGTATTTTAATGATAAAGTAAAGTTTAAATGTATTTATAAATGTATTTTGAAGAAATGTTTCTTGATGGTTACCCTAAACCCCTATGGCCCATTATGATGATATCGGCCGAAGTACTTTAAGTGTAAGGATTTAGGGAGTAAAGTTATAGGTTACTAGCGGGGAGGGAAATAGGTGTCTAGGATAATATCCTTACACGTGATAAAGTGCTATGAAATTTGGAACACAGCTGCAAAGGCGTGAGTTTCTTCGCGACGTGAGTGGTTATAATTTGGAATGTATTTATCCCTCACCGTCGATACCGGAAGCTGTTACGGGTGTGTTTTATTCCCACAGGTTATCGAGAAAAGAAAGAAAGAAAGAAAGAAAGAAAGAAAGAAAGTTTACGGTACAAATGTTTAAAGCATAAATGGATTTTAAATGCATAAATATTTATTGAAAGAAAGTTTAAGGCATAAATGTTTAAGGTATAAATGGATTTTAATTGTATAAGTATGTATTATTTTGGTATATACTGAAAATGTTATTTTAATGAAAATGTACACTCACTGGGCTCCTTTAGCTCATTCTTTTCTATATGTTTCAAAAACATTTTCAGGACCCAAGACAGGTGCGCCGATAGAGGTCCTTTCGCAGTGGGTGAGTCGGCGTTGTTGAGACGAGCGTGATTTCATTGTATATATAATTTTGCATATTGTTCATGTTGAATATTTTGTTATGCATATATGTATATGTATAAAGTTGAAAAGGAACTACGTGGGCTTTGATCCTCAGTGGACGAGGTACGTAGGCGGTCGACTTAAGTCCGGCTCAAGCCCAAAATGTTTTGATAAAAATGTGCATTGAATTTAAGAGGGTTTGAATGTTTTGATGATTTGAAGTAAACAAATGTATATGTATGTACATTGTGTTGATTGGGTTGTGGACGAGAAGTCCTAATATGGAAGTATAAAATTGAAATTTATAAGTGTTTTAAATGCTTTTTTATCGGGTTTTCTAAATTTGGGAAAGTCCGAAGAACGGAGGAAACTACGCGATTTTATGAAAAATCTAAGGGTTTGAAAAAAAAGAAAGAAAAGAAAAAAATTTACCACTTAAGCCCCAGCATTATTTTCCTAAAGATATGTTAAGAGTTGTAAGGGTTCAGCTTCATGGATTTTATTTGATGGTTTTGAAAGGATTTCTATATCCATTGGAGTGTCGGGAGGTCCCCTCGGGTTCATGAGGTTAATCAGGGTCGGGGTCCTTGATGATTCTATTTAGTGCTTAGCTTTGTTTAATTGATGATTTTGTTGAGCATTATACGAGGTTTGATTTGCTTCCCCGAAATTACTTTCATGGAATTTTATGGTTATTTCTTTATGATTATTATCAATAATACTATTTTTTTTCATCTGAAACTTCTTATGATCCGTTTCATTTGAAATTCAATTATATATGGGAAAACTATGCTAAGGGGTATCGATTTGAAACTAATTGAAAAATGAGGACAAAAATCTTATTTTGACCAGAGTTCAACACTCTGTGAGCAAATATTTGATAAAGATGACTGCACGTGACCAAGCTTTGTTTTGTTCAAAATTTATTACAATTTGCACCTGAGGTTTACATGGGTTGTACCCATAGTACATCATGCTTGTATCCAAATTTTCCATGACTTGTACCCAAGATTTGGAACAAAAAAATCTTGATTCGTCTTTGATCCTATTTATCAAATATTTGGTCTACTAGATTGAGCTTCAAATAGAGCACGTCTCGTTTTTCAAATAATTTCAAATTGATTAGTTTCCCCCATTATAAATTCTTTTAATTAGAATTGTTCAAAGTAGTTGGCACTGATATTGGTAAAAACAGATGATGCTATTTACATACCCTGGGTCTTTTGTATCTCCTGGTGTATGATGAACTAGAATCTACAATAATTGTTTATTTGTGGAAGGGTTTGTTGAATGTGTTTTTAGGTGTGTTGAGTCTTTTAAGGAAAAAATATGAATACTAGTCCTTGAAATTGACATTGTCTAGTGCTTCTCAACACATCCCTCATCCCTCCTCATTTTGTGGGATGGGCTGTATGAAGAGAAAAGTGTAACATAAGCAGAGGTACTAAACATCTGAAACACAATCTTGATCTCATCAATCTGTCTCCGATGCAGGCTAAGAAGTTGTAGAATATGGTTCAAACCAATAAGATGTTAAATAAATATATTTACATTAGACACGGAATCATTAGTATTCCTTTCTTAGTGGTTTAACGTAATTTACATTTTCTTTGAATTTGCAAAAGATTTGAAGTCA
This sequence comes from Tetrastigma voinierianum, assembly GCA_016808115.1. Classification (NCBI taxonomy): domain Eukaryota; kingdom Viridiplantae; phylum Streptophyta; class Magnoliopsida; order Vitales; family Vitaceae; genus Tetrastigma; species Tetrastigma voinierianum. The sequence goes on along the minus strand of JAEQBH010002304.1, from coordinate 277,635 downwards.
TGGTTGGAGTTAAAACGGGGCTGCATTTGAGCATGCTTGAACTTCCTTGTTTGAAGATAATCGAGAGTTCGGGGACATAGATTTTTGAAGGAATGAGGTGGCTCGATATGATTAGTAGAGTTGGGAGGGCGTGGGAGTTATGAGTTCCAGATTCCTAATTCCTGGTGTATGCCCATCTTTTGGGACAAATGAAGTTTGGCCCCTTTCTCTCTTTTTATTTTATATCCATAGGAATGCCGCATGGTTGGAGTGCACAAGAGAATGAGAGAAGTGCATACCTGAAATAAGATAGATATCCCCCCATGGAAGGGTGTAGGGATGACAATGGGTTGGATTTTAGATTCCCCATCCCCATCCCTATTTATTATTTCTATCCTCATCCCCATCGGATTTATCTTTTTTATCCCCTTCCCCACATCCATTAGAGGATCGGGTCCCAAATACCCTATTCCAATTTGTGAAATGGTGTTTTGAAAAGATCATGGGATAAAAAGTGAAAGAAAGAAGGGTGGCACATAAGAACTGAGAGTGAAGGAAAAAGAAGTGTCAAAATTAAAGGTTAAAAATACTGTATTTTTACCTTTAGGGGACTAGAGCGAAGATCCGGAGTAAAATGTGAATCTGACAAATTTCTTTTTAATAATTCATGAAAGAGATTGATCTTAACCAGTCCATTATGTGTATGATTCAGCATGCCAACTATTAAACAACTTATTAGAAACACAAGACAACCAATCATAAATGTCTTTTTAATATAAATAAATATATATTATATATTTAATCTTGTATTCATATCAGGGATGGGTAGGAGATAAACGGACCCATCCCCATCCCCGAATCCGAAAATTTTTGAACCCGATTATCCGAATATTTAATTGGGTTTAAAATGTTCGTCCATACCTCTTCCATTCGGATCAAGTATCGGATCCATCATTGGATCCGAAGGAAATTGTCATCCCTAGAAGGGTGTGTCAGTCTTTGAGAAGTGTTGTGTTTTTTTATTTTCACCCATATTTTATGGCTATGCTATAAGAAAGAGAGCTATTTTTCATACGAGTTTTTTGCATGATTTGCTCGGCATTGGCATTTATGAGCATTGTACATATCTATCATCTTTCTTGCAAGATTTTTTGGATACGATTACAATGCAAATTCTTCTGTAAGTATGGTGATTCAGAAGCCCAGTCGTGTGAATATGATGACTCCCTCCACACAGTACGTCAAATTTGGAACTTTGGTTCATAAATTGTTCCCCAGTCATCTCATCTTGAGACTAATCCTTCTGAGTTGAGAGGAACCATAGGAGTGGTAAAACTCTACCATAAACACGGCTACATACCTGTAAGAAACCGATCTGGGCCACTAGTTAAGTTAAGGAGGGCCCCCAGCCCATTTCACCCTACATGTTCGATGGTGGTTTCATAAATTCTTTAAACCGTTATATCATGTTTGAGCAAAAGTGAAAAGGAAGAAAGGTAATGGGAAAAGCAGAAAACATTGTATTAATTTTTAATCGATTTTTATTATATTTAATTTTCTTTTGGTATTTTTGGTAAGGCAATCAAAATGAGGAAAATCATATTTCTTTTCATAGTACTTCTCGGGACAAATCGCCTCAATGGTGAAATCATGTGAAGCGACTTATGCCACAGTCATTTTGGGTTGTTTGTTTCTATTGCGAGTTGAAACTCTACCCTGGCGGCAGAGAGAAAGTCGCGGGAGGGACTCCATCCAGGACATGGCGGAGGTACATCAGTTCCGCTCTGGGCTCCGCCAGACTTGAAGAGCGGCCACGAAATTCCAAGACCATGTGACAGCGAGGTTCGTGTGCGGTCGAAGGGATTTCTGGGGCTCTTTTGAATGACGGGGTTCATTTGTTTTTCATTGTAAGCCGATCGCATGTTACATTTTGTTTAGGACGAGGAAAGTTGGAACATAACATAACAAGTTAGAAAGTTGGAATGGGTATGCTCTCTGGCTAATGTTGGCGGTCTTTATAGATGTGGAAACTCTTGGAAGGAGAGAGTCGCGGATCTATTTGCTAAGTAAAAGAAAGAAGTGTTTTGATATTTTCTATATATAGTTTCAACGAGCATGATTGAAAGCGGAGATTGGAAATTTCTAAGTGCAGCCAAATGTGATCGATCTCGATCGGGTTTGTGATTGGTTAGTGATGTTGATTGCTAGTGGTTGGTGCCTTGTATGGGTGATCTTCCTAGGAGCGCAGTACATAAAATAAAGATCATGGCAATAAGTTGTTGTATGGATTATAAATGCCATTGGTTATCTGAGAATATAAGAATCCTTTCAACATCGCTTTGCCTATTATTTGTATTCTTTCAATGAATTGTTGCTTGGATTATGAATTTATTCTTTTATTCCTCGAATATCCTCCACGATTGCGGGGTTTTGCGGATGCGAAACATCTCTATAGATCTAGATTAACTTCTTTGAGTAGGAACTTAGGGCTTTGATACGGGTTCCAAGTTATTATCGATTTTATAAATTCAATTCGAGGTAGTAATATAATGACGATTGGTGAAAAGTAGACAATTCCCTATTGGCATGAAATAAACCATTGTTTTATGCCTTTTTAATCATGAAGCTTTGGACATTATTTAGATTAGCATATTAGTGATAAAAGAAATTTGGTCGATTCAAAAGCATCCTTTGTGACATTGAGTAATTAAAAGCATGCCATTCTAAGACACCCCCCTATTGAGGCGACTTAGGTTGGTGGAGGTACCATAAAAAAGGAAAAGCGGGTTTGGTACCCGCAAAAACAATATCCACGGTGATCCATAAGTCGAGCTATAATTTATTATTATTTTTAATAATATAATTTTATTTGTTTTTACTTTACATCATATTATTGTAATACTCTATTCTTATAAAGAGCCTTCGCCTGACAGAAGGTGTTGTAGCTGGGAGGGTCCGCTCATGTCATTGCATGACATCCTACAACATTTGATCGTCTTATGTTGTGGAATGCAAAACTTTGGTTCTCGTGGCATTGTTGGTTGCTTCTCTGACCTTCTAGGAACAAAGATTATGAATCAAAATGGGGCATGGGTTGTGCCATGGAATCAGTTCTTTCTCCATTCTCCTGATTTCTTCTCTTCTTCCAAGCGCAGAATGAAAAATCAACTTATGTATTAATGCAGCGTTCACCATAAGATCTCCTCGTTAAGCGCTGCTTTTGAGGTGGAAAAACATACAACAATAATTCGGATATTGAATTGTACCTTATGTTGTCTCTCTTACCATCTTGTATTGCTTGATCAAACTCCTCTTCTCTCTGCTACCTAATGCATGCACACAAAATATACCCGATAGAAAAAAAAAACAAAAATTCTCGACCAAAGAGAGATACTTTTTATTCATCGAGTTATCTAGAAAACCTTAAGTTTAAGCAGTCTATGCAAAAGCTAAATATGATCACAGCTGAAAGTCATCTTGAAATAGAAGTAATTAAATATGTGGAGAACAAGTAATGAAATAGAAAATTCTTATTTATCAAAGTAGGCCCAAAAAAAAAATCAAACTGATGAGCAAGCGGAGCACGCTCCACTTTGGGATATCGTTGTAGGTTTCAAGTCAATCGGTATGGTGCTTTTTAACGGGAGGTTTTATCAATGGCTTGAAATCTGAGAAGAAGCCTGCGCGTGTAAATGTTTTTAGAGCATTGAAATGTCTAAATCCAAATGTCATCTATAAATTTTATTTTTCTTTTCAATTCGAGGAGCTTTGCTTATTCATTACAAAATGACCCTCACCTTTGGCTCATCGGTTGTCCATAAGTCCTTGTGCAATTGGTATCCGTAGCTTTTCCTCCTCCCCCACCAATTTCTGTATCTTCTTCATAAGTTGTTCCTTCTTCAAGTGTCCCCTTTGCTGCAGTGAAATGAAATTGCCTAAGCAAAAGTGAAATGCGAGAAGTTTCCCAATTCATTTTAAATGATATTAACCTCTTGTTCTCGAGGTTGAATGGCCTTTGGCAGTAAGTGGCCTTAATTGCTTCTTCTTCCGTGCCCTTCCACCAGCAGTCTGAAAGTTAATGCTCTAAATCGAATGCAAGGTTCAATCCCGACTAAACAACCATTAAATTCATTACTTAAAAACAACAAGCACACCATAACTTTTTTCCTTAGAAGTGTCAAATGTTACATTATGATGAAGATCAGTAATAAAGAATGGAAACAGATGAGTAGAAACTGAAATTGAGTTACAATAACAAAATTCTTACATTTCTTGGGCTCCTTCTCTCTCCACGGAAGTTACGCTTGGAAATACTAAAGAGGCACAAAGCAGGAGAATAAATAAAATCAATCAATTTGTATAAACATAGTTAAAAAGGAAAATAAAATGTGGATTTTCAATCTAACTCTTCCCAATTCAAATTACTAACTTTCCATTGCTGTTATCCCAAGATGAAGAAGCCTTGGGTTGCTGTAAACCAGGAAGTGCCAATTTCATTCCCTCCTTGTTGTTCTCTTTTGATTCATTCTCATCCTTGAGATCTAAGTACTCTGTACTCGGCATTGAATGTGCATCTCTCCCAGACCAAGATACAGGTCCACTGTTCCTAGCTTCTTTCAATGGTTCCATCTCACCTTGGTCATCACCATTCTCCACGCCCCTCACTTATCCTTCATCGATTAAGTTGACACACCCCACCCCCCTTCCGAGTGGCGGGCGTGCGAAACCACGCTCCACGAAATCTGACCCGTTACCTCCTACTTATTTAGAAAGCTCACCAATGAAGCGAAGCGAGTATTCTTTGCTAAAACCTCTATCATTTCTTTACAAAACTTATGATTTTATAAAATTTATCGCAATTTGCATAGGTTCCATATCCCCAAAATCCTGTATACATCGATTTACACTATATCAAAATATGGCGGCCCAGGCATACCAGCAGCATTCTCGCCCAAAACTCACTACATGTCACGTACGTATGTGTTAAAATTTATCACGTATTCAAAGTATTTTCTTATAATATTCTTACTAACAGCACTTGTACAATGTCGGAACCAAACCACTATTATGCTCTCCGGCGTCTTGCGTACTTGTACTGGAAAATAGTTTTTAAAATACAAAATAATGAGCTAAGCAGTACCCGGTGAGTATATCTTTATAAAATGTTTGCTTTTTAAAGAAAACGTCTGGCTAATAAAAGCTATAACACTGAGAGATATTTAGAAGCCTTGTACTTACTAAGTTTCCTAAAACTTTACGTGCCTTTGCTTTTTTTAAAGTTTACAAAACTTTTAATACTTGCTTGCTTTTAAAAGTTTATAAAATTTTTCTCAATTCTCTTGCTTGCTTGCTTTACCTTGCTTCTTTAAAATTTTACCGAAATTTCCGCGCACCTTGCTTTATCTGGCAGAAAAGTTTCTTAAAACCTTTCCACCAGACCTTTTACTTTAAAGTTTCTCAAAACTTTTTCGTAAAAGCGGGAGGCGCAGGAACCCGGCCGCGTTCTTTGAAAATAAAGCGGGGCACGGGCTCAACCGTTTGCTTTAAAATCCAGGGAGCTTAGGCTCGACCGATCGTTTTGAAATCCGCGGGGCTGCGAGGTACCGGCCGGGTTTCCTTTTAAAACTCTCGGAAGCACGGCGGCCGAGCCCGATGGTTGATTTTTCAAAGCGTATATCATGCTTATAAATCATCAACGGCTGGAGGCTATTTTCAACCTCTTTGTCTGCTGATGAACACGAGGAGCACAGGCGACCGTCTTCGGTGGAAAGGACACGTGTCCAGCGTCGCTTTCGGTGAATATGGTGGAATTGACACGGGTCGCCGTCATAATGAATTTAGTTAAATTTCATCGCGTATATCTTTCGCATCACGTCTGGTCTCCTTTAAATGCGTGATGTATGTCACAAGTTTGCAGGCTGAGAATGACTAAAATGCATGTATGAGATCTAGCAGCGCGGAATGCGCATGCGAATCATCGACGATTTCTTGCTTCGGCCAAGGGAAGGCACATTTTCACAAACGTTCTTTGCTTGCTTGCTTGCTTGCTTGCTCTTTGAAAAATGGTTTTACAATTTAAAACCATTTGCTTGTTTGCTTGAAAAATGGTTTAATTATTGAAACCGTTTGCTGCTGTAACTTGCTTGAAAATGGTTTTACAATTTAAAACCAATGCTTGCTTTTCAAAATGGTTCAACGAAAACCATTTAACTTTGACTTTTCTTCATTCTTTTAACATAAATGGTTTGCATTAAAACCATGAATAAAGTCAATAACAGTTCTATAATAATAATAATAATACACTAGAAATTTGGAAAATGAGTTTAGAACACTGCATTTTCTTCTTAAACTTGGCCTTGGGTTAACCGCTCAGCCTTTGCTTTTAAATTTTTCTGTAGCTCGATGTATTAGATGTAGCGTCCAGTAGCAATCAAAGCAATTTGCACTTTGTCTTCTGGTCAAATTTTGAGGAAAATATGTGAGCCCGGAAATGCCATTCACGAGCGTATATTTGGTCTAGGCCCAAGGAACCATTATAGTCTAAAAACAACAGCGTTTACGAAAGTGCATTAGAGTTTGTTTGAATAAAATCACCGAAATTTTAGCCGGCCCCGGCTAAGCGATTACGAGAAGTCGGCCGGATGTGAAAATAGTCACGAAATTTGCAAATTTCTAAAATTCCTAAACTACGATCTAAAAATTTTGGGACTGGATTGTAGCCTCTAAGAATATTCGAAACCCATTATATAGTGCTTTGAAGAATTTCCCGAGGGAAAATATGTAGTAGGAAAATTCCTGCCTCTTGGTGGCAAAGAGATTTTGGTGTCGCGTGGCTCACCGTCGCGTAGAGTAAGCTTTCTTATCTTGGTCAGAAAGTCTTGACATTTAGAATGGCGTAGATCACGAGAAAAACTAAAAATTTGGGTTTTTCGCATATTTCTGGAGTGCGGTGAAATCCTGTGTTTTAGTCTTTCAGCATGTAGCACCAAATCTAGCGTAAATGGCACCATTTATCGGAATTAATCAAATGGTCGATTTTATTAATCACAGAAATAAATGAGAGAAAAAAATTTGAATCTATATAATTTGGACCTTTCTCACTCTTACTCTCGTCTAATTATCTCTCAAATGCTCATTTGATGTTTTTGATTTTTTTTTTTTTTTTTAATTAACATGTGGGACCCATGTCCAACCTTTCTTTTCTTTTCTACGTAAGGTTGTTGAAGCTTGATTTATTTTCATAGGTTTGATTTTATTTATCTGCTTGAATATTACTTTTTCAATATTCTTAGTTTTTAAATTTTACAAAATCAGTTTGAGGGTTTCGGCTTCTGCTAGATCGCCAGGGGTCGTGGAAATATTAATTTGTCTCGGAATTTGAAGCTTTTACAGGTCGTAGGTGTTCAGCGAGACCAGACAACGGCGCGAGTCAGGTTTACGTCATCAGAGATCTAGAAAAATTTCGAGGCTTTACTTGTAATCTGCCCGATTTATTTTATTAATTTCTTATTTAAACTTAACCCAATTATACTTCCTTTTGGCTCATAATTACAAATTTATCATAGCGTTTAAATATTAATCATTTTGAAGTCCCTCTTATAGCGTCTAACTTAATTATCCTTCTACATTATCCTTTTTCTTTAAATAATGATTATTACCTTGTTTTAAGTCTCATTCAGGGTTCGAAAATATATAATTTATAATTTCGTCTCGAGAAATCACTACTGATGTGACAACATTCTTTCTTATACACTATACGAGTCTGATATGCATGCGCTCTCTCGAGACGGGGTGTTACATCGAAATAGTTTTGGATCGCGTATCTTCATACTACTTCTACTTACGCCTTGTCTTCACTAACATCCCTAATCTTGAATAATCCCTTCCAGGAGAAGCCCTCGAGATACTCTAAAGGTTCACGAGAGAGCACTTCAGGCGCTTTGGTCGAGGGAGGCTAGATGGAGTTTTGTTAGGTGGTGTTGGATTCCATGGCCATATCAATCTGGCGGAAGTCGGCGGGGATGTTATTGGTATATTAGACGCGAAGAGGAGGGTATTCTTATGATGATTGGTTTCCATAGATAGAATGTTGAATCCTTTCCTTTCCTTTTTCTGGGTGATCTCGCTTGATCTTGCTTCGAATATGGCATTTTTGGGCTTCCAAAATCCAACTATGATGAATCCTTGAAAGGAAATTGAAGGATTTAGCAAGCAGATTATTTCCTTATGGGCAACGGTCTTCCTTAGGTTATATTCGATGCGAGAGACGAGAGAACAAAAGAGGATTACCTTTTTCACTCATATATTCATTGCTATATCTATCCATATTATATTTTATTTAGAAATTTTGGGATGTTTTTGTTTTTTTCAAAAATATTATTTTCATCAGCACAAAAGAAATCCACCAACAAATTATATTACTAATATCTTTCATGAGTTAAAGATAATGTTTAGTTCAGAAAACAAATAGAGATAAAGTAAAGAATAAAAAATAAAATTAAAGTAATAAATTACTTCTTTATTTTATTTATTTTAATATATCAATATAAAATTTAAATAATTTTAAAATACTAGCTAATATTATTTATATTTAATTTCCTTTTTAAAATTTTATAAGATAACTAAATTTAAGAAAATAATTCTTGCTAACATTTTTATTTATTTTCTTAATAACTAAATATAATACAAAAGACCATGAGGATAAGGTAAAATATTCCACTATTACTAATTATTTGTTCTCAATATTTATGTCTTATATGTAATGAATTGGTGAAAGAAAATAAAAAATATAAGAATTTTTTGATTGAAAACTATTTTCCGTTTTAAAAAACAAGAAGAAGAAGGAAAATTCGTAAACACGTTTGATTCTCAGTTTATTTTTCTTTTCTTTTTTTAAATATAAAAAATATTAAATTTAAATAATAATAATAATTTTAGAAAACATAAAAATGAAGTTGTATGTGTTTTTTTAAATTGTTTTCAAAAAAAACATTTTTAAGCAAATATTTAGGAACGTTGAGTGACTAACAAACAATTAAATTAAACATGCTAATCAAGTATGTAAAAATAATATATTGTTAAAAAAAACCATTATACATTCCAAATTTGAAGAATATATATATATATTATGCGATAATGAATTTTTTTCGCTTTCTTTAATATAAAATTCTACCAATATCTTCAAACTTGAAGAAGAATGTAAGGTACAAATTTACTAAATAAATTAAAAAGAGTAATAATAACAAACTTTTCAAATTAAAACCATTGACTAATATAAAATGTAATGATTTCTGAACCATCAATCAATATCGGAACATCAAAATTCCAAACTCATTACGTTGTTAATCTCCAATTAAATTCAAATTAACAATAAATTAAAAATGTTGGAAATTATTTCATAATCTGTGACAAACATATAATGATTCATTTGCAGTTAATAAACTGTCAATCCAACTTATTTCGCCAAATTATTCAAGCATGAACAACTTCCTGTTAATCTGACTCATTTATATCGACTGGGCTTTCAATTAAATTTCAACTCAACCCAAAAACGATAAAATGGGTCAAACCTAAAAATACTAAAAATTAATTTTATAAATTATTCATTAATCATTTACGTATTTAATATTCATATAGTACTATTCATTTATATTTACTATCTATAGTACTATTCATTATATATATATATTTACTATTCACTTGTATTCATTAATCATTTATGTATTTAATATTTATAATACTATTCATTTATACGTATTCAACTATTGACTTATGTATTTACTATTTACTATTAACTATTAATTATTCACCATTTACTATTTATTATTCACTATTTACTATTTACTATTTACCTTTTACCATTTAATATTTACTATTTACTATTTACTGTTTACTATTTACTATTAACTATTTACTATTTAGGTGAAAATCCATACCTCGTTTTGTACCTCGACGAAACTCCAAAACTCTTGCGACTAATGCCAGAAATACATGCTGGGATCAATTTGACCATCCGTTCCGACCACCTCGACCTACAGAAGTTCGTATCCGGTAAAACCAAACACAGTGATTTTCTCGAATTTTAATTTAAAAACTCCTACGAAATCTCGTGGTTTCTGGGCTTCTACGTTAGTAGCCCATCGTCGAGTAGAGCCTTTGCTCTCGCCCGACGACCTCACACATACCGATTCAGATATCGAAGAGACAAGTAAGAGAAGAAAAATAAATAATTTTTTTTTCTCTATCTCTTTCTCTCTCTCTCTCCCCGTTTCTTCTTCCTCTTTTGTTTGCATTTTTATTATTTTTTATTTTACTTTGCAGCTTTTAATCTACATATCATTTTTTCTTTTCTTTGGCCTGTTTAAATTCGAAACAAACTATTTTGCTCCTGCTTTCAATTTCATTTATCATAATCAATATTCTTTACAAATTTACTTCATTTTGCATTTTTTCAAATCCTGCTGCGCTTTCACTCATACTGCCGCCTAAAATTATAGTCATTCCGACTGCCTCAATTTAAACGAAATCTGCGTAGCTAGATTTCGTGGAGACGAATTTAACGGCGCAAATTCGTTTCGCCATTTGGAGATTTATGTAATTTTCTAGGCTTCCATGAGCTCATTCTAAGATTATTATAAAACGACAAAATTACCGCTTTCTTATTTCATTTTTAATAAAAATTTCATTTTTATTTCAACGACTATAATTTTATCTTATTTTATACCCTAAATACGTTATAAACTATTAGCAGATATTTGTGGGACGGCATCAAGATCTTAAATTCCAATTTCTAATACAAATCGTAATTCTCGATTATAAATTTAATTACTAAAAGTCCGTATCACTTCTGTATCTTGATGACTTAAACGGATCAGATCATTGAATCGCCCTCAAATATTTAGTTAAAGACGAAAATTTCGCACTACCGGCATAGCCCGAAATAAGACGCTTCGGCGCGATCGCGCTTCGCTACAGAATCGCCAGTTACGAAAAGCCTACATATAACATATACTCAGCCGCACTATGCGCAGATGAAGAGATAAACGACTTAAAAACGCGAATACTTAGATAGTCACGAACGGCCAAACCTTAAATAAGTAATTAAATTAACTGCTCACTAAACGACAAAGGAATAGTGGCCATCTCTTCAAAAATCCAACCAAAAGAGCAAAAACGGGATTTGGAAACCAGAAACTCCAGGCCAAAACGGCGTTTTTAGAGAGATGGCGCCCTCTTCTGTAATATCTTACAACCGACCGCCGGCGTGCTTCGGACAAGAAGTGGAAAACGCCCACGCAGAGAAAGGCTTCACAGGCTCGGATTTGGCAGCTTCAAACTCCTTCGAGGCAGTGATTCCTACTGGGTTTTATTCCCATTTTTAGTGTTTTTCGAACGCTTTTGTAATGACGAGGCCATCGCAAGTCAGCTGGATCGTCCCAAAATACGGGACCGAATTAATACAAAATTTTTTAAACCAACTGAGCAGCCCGTAGCTGCTCCACCCGGGCCATGTGGCATGAAAAATTAAGGTTTCGTCAATCACGACGGCCGGGATTCGGCGCCTGTGAGCACGTGGAATGCGGCTCAAAATACGAACCTGGGGATTATTCAAGCGCAACAAAGAAACCTTGTGGCTTCCATCGTCTTAGAACAGCGACCAAAACGTATTTTTAAAATACGTTGCTTTGCCAAGTGAATTCAATCGAATCATTACAAGCCAACATTGCACTCTGCCGAACAATTTTTGCGCTTGAAATGATAAAATTACATAACACGTCATAAAGGATTAATTTGGCGCGAATATATTCACGTTTATATATTCACGCGACAGGACCGAATTTCTGAACTGATACACAGATTCCATATGACCTTAACATCCTAATATGCGAATTAAGGTACGAGATGAGCTCCAGTAAACAAGGCTCGAGGGTACTTAAAATGAAGTTATCTGAGAGAATCTAAATCAAATAATATATATCAACTGCCTGAAATGTACCAAATAGACATTTATTCATCTGAGCAGAAATTCATTAAAGAACAAATAATATATATCAATCATCTGAGCTACCTAACTGATATATATCCATCTGAGTATTGTCCACTAATATAATAATTCCTCATACCTATAAATTTAAAGAGCGCGAGAGCTCCACGATGACTCCGGATCCAGCCTCTACGCGTACATCCAAGCAGGACCATCTCGCCGAACGCGCCGAAGCGACCCGGGAATATCAGACTGCACTTAGGCGCGAAGAGCCACTTGCGCTGATCCCATCGAGCTTTAGCTCACCCTGGCCGTGGGATCCCTTTACTGTGTAACGCTCTTATTCCGAAAGGTGATAAAGACAACAACCGGTAGGGCATATAAGAGCTCTAAGGCCACATAAGAAGATTGGAGACTAAAGTAGGGAAATTAAAGTTTATGAACCCGTGGATTTGCAAGGGATGAGAACAAGCATAATTGTCATTTGAAGAATAGCATACGACATTTAAAATCATTAAGTCATAGATGGGCCATACTATAAATAAGATAAGTTATACCTGAAAAATTAAAGTAGATGAGGCCAAATTTCAATTAATGAAAAGTTGATATTATAAATAATGAGAGTTGATATGCAAATGTTGAGTGCTTCGAGGACTTGCTATGCAATTAAAGGAAAGTTGAGATTAAATAGATGAGACAAACAATAAATCTATTTCTGTTCCTATTTGTGCTAGGGCTTCACGTGCAAGGAGTATAAGGAGAGCTAAAAAGCAATATAAGAGTGAGGGAAGTTGTTATGGGTTGCTGAAGGAGACCAAACTAAGGTAAGTTTTCTACTTGGAATCCAGTGGGTAATGGATGTCTCGAGCTTTGGTATGCATTTGCCAACTTAGCATTTTCGTTTCTGTGGTTTGGTGGAGAGATCACATTAACTCAGAGAATTTTCTTGAAGTTTTGTGGGGAAAAACCCCACCAAGTAAATTAAACATAATCATCATAATTTATTATTGTAAGACCGATGACCTGCGTAGAGCCAGATTTTCACTCAGGTTTTGTGGTACGGTTCCAAATCACCAATCTGTAGTTGTCATAAGCTCAGCTCAATGAATCTATGTCGTTTTGATGAATTGTTGCAAAATGGTGCAATGTTGAAATTTTTAAAGGAAATTCTGTCAAACTTATAAACCACTGTTTTTTGCTTTCAAGCATAGACAAGCTTATAATCATCCAACAATTGATCTCAACTTGTTAACCATAAGAGATAAGTGATACAAACAGATGTACGAACCAAGAGCAAATCAGAATCTGGCTACCCCAAATACGGACTGAAATGAGCTCGTAGCTCACTGATTTTGCCTCGCTTTGATATGGTTGTAGCGTTTTGGCCATATGAGTTTCACTCATCCAAATCGAGCGATTCAAAATTCGGGGTAAATAAGACTAGTGAATAAGTTATCCAAGGAAGTGTGGCAAACTGTAAGCCAAAAGCGCCTCAGAAAATTTCAAAGCTACAATATGTGCAGATTCTGTTCTGCCAATTGAGTCATCTAGATTTAAAATACAATAACTTGAGTTTTATGATCCAAATCGTGATTCAATTGGAGAAGAAACCTTAGAATCATAGCGCTTCAAAGGAGCAGTTAAAACCATTTCCAAATTATAAAGCTTAAGATCCCAGAAATCAAGGATAACAGAAGCATTCAGTGAGTTTGAATCAAAAACATGCTGTAATCTTGTGTTATGTGGTTGAGGGCCTTAGAGAAGGAATTTTGCAATGAAATTTTAAAGATATGCCATTGGATATATAAAGGACTGATCTTAGAGTTTCATAATTCGGGGCACCTTTGAATAATTTTAATAAAGTCCATGAGTATTGTCAGGAAAAAGGGTACCAAAATGAGTGGTTTTTTTGTTAGGTTTTTTAAATAGCTGCAAGAATCATAATTTGACTTTATATGAATGTCATATGGACCTTAAAGTGGTTTATGTGTGAAGTACGTTAAGTTTATACGCTATACATAGGCGATTAATAATATGTCGTCAGATTCGCCGAGTGTGTAAAGTAAAAAGGGAAAAGTGTGGAACTCAGTCTCAAGTTTTAGCAAGCAAAGAAAGCAGCGTTTTTAAACTTCATTTTCCAAATATCAGTGTATTATTATTATTATAAACCGTTTTACACTGGTATTTCATGGTTTCGATTTCAAACCATTTTCAAGAAACAAGCAATGAATTAGAAATCAAGCAAATGGTTTCTGAAGTTAAACCATTTTTGAAAAGTAAGTAAATGGTTTTTGAACAAACCATCTTTCGTAAGCAAGCAAGTAAGTAAATGGTTTTTGAATAATTAAACCATTTTTCGTTAAAGTAGCAATATTTTAAATTGTAAACCATTTTCAAAGAGCAAGCAAGCAAGCAATCAAGGCAAAGAATGTTTGTGAAAACAGCCTTCCTACTTCAGGAAGCAAGAAAACCTACGAGGTATTCCGTGACGTGCACTAGTGGTGTTAGGGATCTCATATAGCGTATTTTAGCTTTGGCCTGGTCGGCAAAACGTAGGGACATAAGACTGCGATTTAAAGGAGACTGTGGCACGTACTGGAGTATATAAGGTTAAGAGCTCTAACTAAATTATACTGATGGGCGACCTGTGTCAATTCCACCATATTCAATGGAAAGGTGGATGCTGGACATACGTGTCCTTTCCAATCAAGACTCCAGAGCCCGGTGCCTTCCAAAGGTCAATTGCGTGACAATAAGTAAAAATAGCCCCAGCTGGTTGACGTTTTATACATAATATACAATGAAAAATCAACTATTATCCCCTCGGCCGCCTGTGCTTCCGAGAGTTTTAAAGCAAACTGGCTGAGCCCAGACCCGCTTTATTTCAAAGCATGCTACTGAGCCCAGTTCCCGTGTTTATGAAAAGTTTTGAGAAACTTGAAGCAAAAGGCTTATGAAAAGTTTTGAGCAACTTCTTTAAAGCAAGAGTTGAGAAAAGTTTGTGAAACTTTTAAAGTAAGATATAAGTGTGTTAACGTAGAAGAGGTTTTGAAAGGTTTTATAAACTTTCAAGTAAGCAAGCAATAAAAAGTTTCTGTAAACTTTTAAAGTAAAATAAAGTGAAAGAAAGTAAATATATTTCGAAAATATCATGTAAATCAAAGTTTTACAATTTTTAGATGTTTTTAAAAGCAAACATTTCTAAAAGCATACACTCACCGAGCTCGCTTAGCTCATTATTTTCTCGTTTAAAAACTATTTTCCGTACAGTACGCCGCACGCCGGAGCATAAGATTCTCCTACTTTTGTATCGTTGTTGTAATTAATAATCTTGTAATAAATACTTTGAATTTGTATAATGGAGCATAATGTGATGTACATAAAGATAAGCTGCGAAAAAATGTGTGGAGCCGAGGCTCTTTGAAAGAATGTCATTGGGTTACATATTTGGAAATGTAACAGGTATACAAGCTTAGACATGTCCTATATACAGTCATGAAATAAATTTTATAAAATCACAAGTTTAGAAAAGAAATTTTTATAATGATCGGCGAAGTACACGGCTTCGCTTCACTGTGGATTTTCTAGTCTATGAGTGTAATCTACCGGGAGTTCTGTGGAGGGCGCACACCCGCCGATAGCAAAGGTGGGGTCGTGACAAGGTGGCATCGTGAGCATAAGTGGTTATTAAGCATCGTAGTTTTTGTGAACACTATTTTACACTACTGCAACCATGCATTTTCCAATTCAAAGTACTATACATATAAGGTGATTCAAAGTATTAAATCAGCTTGATTTTTTTAAGATTTTGACTATATCGCAGAGACGCCGAGGTCAGCTCCTAGGAGAAATATTCCGTATGTTTGAGCCGCCCCGGGCAGCCCAGGGATGAGCACATAGTCAAGTTCCACCTACCGCCTATGAATCGCCTCCAGCCAGCCAAAGGTCACCGGACCATCCGCCACCGTATGATTCGCGCCGTGGATTGTTTACAATGAAAGCAGTGGCACAGACAAGGCAAATAGTAGCCATACGACGTCATTACAATAAGAGCCTCCACCACCACCTAGAGAGGTTATCAAGAACCTCGAGGTCGATGAGAGAGTACGTGTTTGGGCGCCAAGCCATATGATGGCAAGCAGATCTGCAGGCAGCCCGGTTATGGCTAGACCTCACAGGAATAAGGTTTACGAGCATGGCTGCAAGAAATGGAGTTAAAAGAATCTTGTTCTTCCAAGCTCGATGGAAGATTGTATAAGGATTGGTGGGACTTTTCAGGAGAGGAGTGTATCCTAATGGCATATCACGGACCAATTTCAACAAGAGTTCACTGATATGTTCTTTCCTCAAAGTCATAAGGATTCTTGGGGACTGAGGAGTTCTTCAGTTAGGTGGAAATGTACAAATACGCAAAGGTCGACATGAGAAGAGGTTCTCTAACTAGTTAGATTGTTCCATATATTCAAGCCGATGAAGCCATGAAGTGCAAAAGGTTTTTTGCCTGACATAAAGACCGGATCCGAGTGCACTGGTCCATGGTTCCTATGGCTCAGATCAGACTTAGCTTGAGGCAAATCGAGAGCTGAGCAAAGAATACCGCTATGTATCGAGTAGGCAAGAAAGGAAGAGGAGCGACTGTGCACTTCCCCAATGTAGCTCGACAAGACAAAGAGGAAAGAGGAACAAGGGCAGAGGTTACAGAGGCCGAGGCGGTGCCGAGGAGCCACTTCTAGTCAAAGGATCGTTGAGGCCCTGGCCATAGCAAAGGGTACCTGCAGTCTCTCCTCCCAGATGTCATATGTGTTAGAGGCTACACTGCAGGAGTGTAAGAGATTCAAGATGTAGAGTCGATCAGGGCTGAAGGCCATTTTATTAGGGAGTGTCCTCACCGGGATTGGGTGCGTAAAACATCAGAGCGGCCTCATACTCCCGCACCAGAAATTAGCACACAGAGGTCGTCGGGGAGAGGTGTCCCAAGCAGAGGGGCCAACACAAATTGTAGAGGGGCGGCCGTGGTAGGTAGAGGCGCACCTCTGTGGGTACACAGACTCACTCAAAGCTGCAGAGATGCCGTGGACTCCGGAAGAAGATGCGGATGCGCCTGCATGTGGTTAATGTATTATTTCTATCCTGGATCATGATGTTTATACATTGGGCGGACCCGTGAGCCACATACATTCATTCGCAGATCCGTGCCTTTCTTAGATCGCCTGTGATAGAGACCTGCACCATTAGAGGGTTCTAGATGAGAGTTTCCTTCCAAATTGAGATCCGTTATTCTTTATTGCAGTAGTCGAGATAGTAGAGTTCGATCGAGGGACAGGAGTCTCCACGGATTCAGGCCTGACATGAGGGATTTTGATGTATCTCTAATGATCATTATCTCGCCTACAGAGCCATTAGATTGTTATAAAAAGGAAGCAAAGTCAGACAGCCGTGGAAATCGAGGTTAAGTTTAGGAATATGTAGAGTGTTATCTTCCGCATGATCTCTCGGGCAGACAGCTACAGAATGCCGCATGGGCTGTCGGTTATCTAGCTTATGTGGAAACAAAGAGGCGAGGGGACTCGTGGACGAGATTCCAGCCAGTGAGAGTTCCCGATGTATTCCCTGCATGATATCACAGATTACCTCCGTAAAGAGAGCGGAGTTCCACCATTGGATTCGATCCCGTGGACTGAGCCCATTTCCATTCCTCCGCGATGGCTCCCAGAGTCGAGAGCTTAAGGCCCGCTTAGAAGAATCATATAAGGGATTCATTCGACCGCTATCCCCACGGGGAGCTCCAGCTTCTTCGTGGAAAAAGAAAGATGGGAGTTTCTACCGTAGCATTAAGGGCAGCCAAAACAAAGTTACTATCCAGAATCGCATCTGATCCCAGCGATCGATGAGTTATTCGATCAGTCTGTGGGTCCTAAGTGTACTTCCAAGATAGATCAGGCTCGGGGTATCATCACTGAAAGATGGTGATGTCCCTAAGATCGCATTCAGACACGCTACGACATTATGAGTTTCGTGATGCCGTCAGTTTCCTCGACTAATGCTCCAAGAGCCATGATGGATTTGATGAACCGCATTCCGTACCAACATTCGATGTTCGCTTACAGTCTTTATCGATGATATCCTAAAGGTATTCAGGTAGTCTGTGAGGAACATTCAGAGCACCCGAGGATTGTGTCACAGAATTCTAAGGGTAGGACGCCATGCTGTTGAGCAAGTGTCGGGCTCATTGACAGGTGGCATTCCTAGGTCATGCGTGATCTCACCGAGGGGGTGAGTGGATCCCGTAAAAATGTAAGCCGTGGGTAAATTGAAACCGCCTAAAGAATGTGTCGAGGTTAGAAGCCTTTGGTTTAGTTGTGGATATTACAGTGAAGTCGGTCGAGGGGTTCTCCAAGATAGCACCCCACCACCGGTCGATCAGAAAGATGTCAAGCACGACGCTGATGCCCACAACAGAGTTTCCGAGGAGTCAAGGGTAGATCGAATTTCGCCTCCAGCCTAGCTACCAACGAGATGGGTCTGTGGGTTTACAAAGGATGCTTCTACAAGGCCTTGGTCATGGTTTTGATGCGTAATGATGTGGTGATTGCATATGCCCTGTGACACCGAAGAAGTACGAGGAGAATTTACTCCACACATGACTTAGAGCTCTTCATGAAGCAAATGTGTTTGTTCTCAAGATATGAGACATTACTTATATGGTGTTCCTTGCAAGATCTTTACAGCATCATAAGAGTCTTCAATATATTTTCAATCTTAAAGAGTTAAACTCTGGTAAAAGATGGCTCTCGAGTTGGATTAAGGATCACGATCGTACCATTTCCAGCACCATCCAAAGTGGGAAAGCTAATGTCGTAGGTGATGCTCCTCGAAAGTAGCGACTCAGAGAGTTCTTCGTCTCATACGAGATCAAAGTTATCTTCCAATGTCGTGATCTAAGAGCTTTGTAAGTGATATCGAGGTCGAGAATTGTGAGCCTTGTTAGCCACATTTCATGTTGGGATTCTGATCGACTTCAGCAAGGCAAATGCCAGGATCCACATAGATTAAGCCATGAAGAGATAGAAAAAGGAAAGAAAGCAGTTTCAAATTGTAGATGATGGCATGATAAAGGAAAGGACAAGAGAATGTGCGTGCGGCAGTATGGCGAGTCAAGAGAGACATTATGGAAGAAGCACATCCATCTCACAGACGCTATGCATCCAGTAGTACCAAGATGTACACTCTGGTTGTTCACACGGTGGAACGGGATGAAGGCAAAGAGAGATTGCAAGTTTTGCCTGCATGTCTAACCCGTCACAGGTGAAGGCGTAGCATCGAGGCCCGTAGTGGGAAGATACAAGCATTCTCTATTCCAAGATGGAAATGGAGAAGATCACTATGGATTTTGTGACGTGTCTTCCACTACCTGGAAAGACACGCGATATGGGTGATAGTTGATCGATCGACTAAGTCTCGCATTTTCTCGCTAATGCCGAGGATTCTTCGAAAAGTCGCCCAACAGATGTGACAGATAGTTGAGACTGCGGGTTCCGCTGAGTAGTTTCTGTGATCGAGGACCCCTGTGTTCCACATCCAGGGGTTTCGCCTAGTTTGCAAACAAATTTAGTACTGGCTTCATTTCCAAAGATAAAGATTATCCCACGGATGGTCATCGTGAGAGACTATTCAGACGCTAGAGGATAAGTGGCCGAGTCAGGTGATTGAATCTTAAAGGAAGTTGGATACCACTTAGCACTAATGAGCTTGCTTACACACAGCCATCAAGCCAAGATAGATATGGCTCCATTCGAGGCACTCGTACGGCAAAAGAAATGCCTGACCTGGGCAGGCCGGGATGAGGTCAGAGAGAAGACTAGCAGCCCCGAACTAGCATGCATCTCACTTCGCAGGAAAGTGAAAGTTGTTGCGATAACTTGGAAGATAGCAAGAGATAGATGTAAAAGTTACGCGACAAATCGTCAGAGAGACTTGGCAGGCCGAGATAGGTGACCAAGTCTTTTGAAGATTTCACCTTGGAAAGGTGTGCTGAGATTCGGGAAACGAGGCAAGCTTAGTCCGAGTGATATCGACCTTATGAGATCAGGCAAGGTGTGGGCCAGTGAGTTTACAAGTCGGGCGGGCCTCAGTTATCACATTCATGATACATTCCATGTGTCAGATGCCGAGGAAGACATCCCGCATCCTTCATATATTGAAAGAGCAACCAAGGCGCTTAAAGGAGAGGAGAATTTGACTTATGAGGAGATACACGTGCAGATTGTAGGCGCGCAAGGAACGAGTGTTGAGGACTAAGGTGATTCCTTTGGTTAAAGTCTTATGGAAGAATCACGAGGAGGCGTTGCGAGACGGAAGACGAATGCGCGAGTCAATACCCTCAATTATTTTCAGGATGAGGTATTTTCCTTACTTTCTTTTAGAAGTTTAGTTTATTCGTTTGAGGGACCAGGGGAAATGTTCTAAGGGAGGATTTTGTAACGCCAGTCGGAAAAGTGTACGTACAACAAGCGTAGGGGCATATAAGGCTCTAAGTGTCACATAGTAGTATTTTGGAGACTAAAGTAGGAAATTAAGAGTTTATGGAACCCGGGATTTGTGGCATGAGAACAAGGAATTTGGTGTCATTTAGCAAATAGGACGTGAATATGAAAATCATTTAAGTGTAGAGATGGGCCACAATACAAATAGCATAAGTTCTGATTGAAAAATTAAAGAGATGAGGTCAATTTCAATTAATGAAAAGTTGATATTATAAATAATGAGAGTTGATATGCAAATGTTGAGTGCTTGAGGACTTAAGTGCAATTAAAGGAAAGTTGAGATTAAATAGAGATGAGACAAACAAATAAATCATTTGTCTCGACTTTAGGCTAGGGCCGTAGAGGAGAGAAAGGGAGCGACCAAAGAAGGAAGAGGGAGGAAGAAAGAGGAAGAAGTGGAAGGAGACCAAAACCAAGGTAAGTTTTCATTTGGAAATCATGGGTAATTTGATGTCTTGAGCTTTTTGGTATGCATTTCCCATGGAGACAGTTACTCGCTTTGTTCTGGGAGTTTGGTGGAGAGATCACGTGTATAGAATTCTTGAAGTTTTATTGGGGGAAAAACCCCAGTGTGGTGAGAGTCACTTGTGGAATCATCGTAATTTTATGGTTTTGTAGAATTGGAGGGCCTTAGGTGAGTTCTTGCACATTTTGCACAGGGTTTGTGGTATGAAGTTGAATCACCATTCAAGTGTTGTATTGAAGTTGGTTTGGATGGTCATGTTGGTTTTGATGAATTGTTGCGAAAAGGAGAATGTTAGGTTTTTAAA
This sequence comes from Tetrastigma voinierianum, assembly GCA_016808115.1. NCBI lineage: Eukaryota > Viridiplantae > Streptophyta > Magnoliopsida > Vitales > Vitaceae > Tetrastigma > Tetrastigma voinierianum. The sequence goes on along the minus strand of JAEQBH010002304.1, from coordinate 256,360 downwards.
GAAGTGCAATGAATTTGGTAAAACCCTTTATTTTGTTTTGGTTATAGATTAAGTTATAATCGTCGAATGGTGGATTCGATTGGTAGGCAGCCAAGAATGGGGATCTAGTGTAATAGAAGGAGCAGAGCAAATTGTAACTCCTAAGGCTCGAATACGGACTGAAAGGTGAGGCTCGTGTGGCTCGCTGATTTTCCTTCTGTTTGGGTATGGTTGTAGTGTTTTAGCGTAAGTGGAGTTTCATTAAGTAAATTAAAGTGATTGAAATTCTGGGTGGAATAGACGTCCCAGGGGAATAAGTTATCTGAAGGAGTGTATGCAAATTGTGGCCAAAAGTCTGAGAAAATTTGTCGAAGTGGGTATGTGCGAGATTACGTTCTGTAAAGTGGATCATCCCCAGATGTAAAATCTGATAAGCAGGTTTTGGTGATCCAAAATTGGGTGATTCGATTGGAGAAGAAACCTTAAGTCGTATTGAAAAGGGTAAAGCGTTTAATTATGGAGTTAAGATCGAGAAATCGAGGATAACGATAGGTGATTCAGTGAGTTTGGAATCCAACGTCTTTGTAACTTGTGTGTTTATGTGGTTAGTGTGAGGGCGAGAGGAGAGAGAGAGAGAGGGTGTTTGTGAATTTTAAAAATATATGCATTCGGATATATAAGGAAGGGCGATCTGGAGAGTTCGTAATTTTTGAAGACACTTTTGAATAATTTTTGGGTAATAAGTCAGCCGTGTTGGAAAAAGAATGCATAAAATGAGTGGTTTTTGTTAAGTTTTTTAATTGCTCGAGGGTAAATTGTTAATTTGACTTTATATGAATGTTGTGTGACCTTAAAGTGGTTTTGCGTGTGAAATACGTTAAGTTTATCACGCTATACATGGGCGATTAATATGTAAAGTCGTATTCGGTTGAGTGTGTGTAAATTTAAAAGTAAAGGCGGGGAAAAGTGTGGGCTAAATGCATAGTTTTAGCAAGCAAAGAGGTAGGAGTGTTAATTCGTTTCGAAATACTAGTGTGTATTATAAAAGCGTTTCTGGCTGGTATTTCATGGTTTTGATTTGCAAACCATTTTCTAAGAAACAAGCAATGAATTAGAAATCAAGCAAATGGTTTTGAGTTAAACATTTTGAAAAGTAAGTAAATGGTTTCTAAATTGTAAACCATCTTTCAAGCGGCAAGTAAGTAAATGGTTTTGAATATAATTAGAAGCCATTTTTCAAGCAAAACAAGCAAATGGTTTTAAATTGTAAAACCATTTTCAAAACAAGCAAACAAGCAATCAAGCAAGCAAGAATGTTTGTGAAAAGCAGGCCTTCCTAGTTCTAAGCAAGAAAACCGATCGGAGAATTATTCGTCGTGCACGGTGGTGTTAGGATCTAAATGCGATGCGTTTAGTTTTGCACAGTCGTAAGCATTAGGACATACATCGTACATTTAAAGGAGACATGTATCACGAGAATATAATATAAAGTTATATTTCTAACTAAATTATGGTGATGTGACGGTCAATTCCACCATATTCCTTGGAAAAAGGTGATGCGGACACGAGTCCTTCCAGAGCCGCGGTCGCCCGAGGCTTAGGTGTTCATTGGGGTCTGATAAAGTAAAAATAGGCACCAGGTGGTTGATGTTTTATAAAGCGTAATATACGGTTTTGAAAAATCAACCATTGGTTCCGGTCGCCCGAGCTTCGGAGAGTTTTAAAGCAAGCGGTTGAGCCCGGAGCTCCGTTTTATTTAAGTATGCGGTTGAGCGGGCTCCCGTGTTTATGAAAGTTTTGAGAAACTTTTGAAGCAAAAGGTTATGAAAAGTTTTGAAGGCAACTTTTAAAGCAAGAGTTGAAAAGTTTTAGAAACTTTTAAAGTAAGATAAGGCAAAAGCCAATGAGAGGGGTTTTGAAGGTTTATAAACTTTCAAGTAAGCGGCGATAAAAGTTTGAAACTTTTAAGAGTAAAATAAAGTAAAGAAAGAAATATTTCTGGAAAATATCATGTAAGCGAAAGTTTTACAATTTTAGATGTTTTGAGAAAAATAAAACATTTTCTAAGCATCTTATTTCATTGAGGCTCGTTTTATTAATTATTTTCTTGTTTAAAAACTATTTTTCCAGTGCAATTAAGCGGTGTTTGGAGCATAGTAGGATCTCACGACTTTTGTATCAGTGTTGTAATTAATAATCTTGTAGGAAATACTTTGAATTTGTATAATGGAGCATATGTATGTCTGTAGTATAGTTTTGTGAAAATGTGTGGAGCTTGGGGCTCTTTTGAAAGAATGTTGTTGGTTGCCATATTTGGAAATGTGTAAAATTATTATACGAGGTTTTGGGACATGTCCACTATATCTGGTATGCTGCGAAATTTTATAAAATCACAAGTTTAGAAAGAAATTTTTATACGAGGATTGAAATGACAATACGACCGCTTCACGGGGATTTTCTAGTCGTTAGAGGGTAGCGGGTGGGGGTTACGTGGAGTGGCCGGCCTGCCTGTAGATAGTAGGAGGTGGGGTGTAATGACAGTGCGAGGACGTGCGAGGAGACGGCTCGATCACAGGGTGTGACCCAGAAGAAGCGAGATGTGGGCTTTTTGTTGATGTTTACATGTATTAGAATCACTTTACCGTTTAATATATGTGTTGTATAGGCCATCATTAAGCTCTTGCATTATGGATATAGTTGGAATATTGTAAGATATAAGCATTTTGGATATAGTGTGATTAGTATTGGTTTTTGGGCTGAGACCGTTTATGTCGGGTGATTGATGTTGGGGCGGGTTTATGAAGATTTTTGTATTTGGGTAGAGCTCCCGTACAAAGGAGACTCTGCCCGATTTTCGTGAAAAATGTTAGGTCACGACATTCACGAGTATTCAGCGGGTTGACGGGTAGTCAACGGACCCGGGTTTCGAGGTGTCACGATTCTGAGCTTCCGGTACAAAGGGACTTCTGCCGTTTTTAATGAAAAATGTCGAATTAGCCCGACATTCTGAGTATTCTAGCGAGTTGTGGGTGATCGCGGACCCCACAGTTTGGGCGTCATAGAAATAATAGAGGGAAAGATGGATGGGCTTTAGAGATATTTTTGCCATCTGACAAAAAAATATAAAGAATATAAAGATATTAACCCTTCGTTAAATTTTTACTATAAAGAATATAAAGAAAAAATATTTAAATTTATATTTATATAATATTTTATATTTTGAAATCTTTTATATTGGAGTTCGTGGATAATAATAGTAAAAAAAAAAAAAAGAAAAAAAGAAGAGAGAGCTCATCTGTGGTTCTGTGAGATCTATATATGTTTTAAAATCGAGATCACTACCGATATATTTTCAGCTCAAAACCCCGAAAATTCGGCCGGACCGACATAGGTCCGGTCGTGATATTTCTCAGAACCTGATGTAACCTTCATCCCTCTCTTTGTATTACCTATACTCTGTGGCATTCGTTAGCAAGGAAAGCATCTGCCTACGTTTACCAGGGTTTTCCATTTCCGTCTATAGTTTCAACATCGCCACAGAATTCCCTCTCTTGTATCTCTTCCTACCGAGAGCCTAGCTCCCCCAGTGCGTCTGTATGGATTCCTTTGGTCCTTGTGGCTTTGATATCTTTCAAATTTACAGAAGCTGCTGCGGTAATCTTTATTTTTCTTTTTGTGCTTCTAATTTTCGTGTTTTTAAATAATTTTTTAATGTGTTTGTGTGGGTTCCATGATTTTCTTGATAATTTTTATTTTTGGGATCTCCAATTCTTGGATGTTTATGGTGTTTATTTGATCTACATGGACGGTGATTTGCGAATTTTGGTTTGTAGAGAAGTGGATTATTTATTCTTTTTGGGTGTGCTTTGATGTGTGGAGAAGAGGTTTTATGGAAATATTAAGATTTTTTTTCTTTCGATTTTTTCTTTTCTTGCATGCGATGATTTGGGCCTTTTTGGGTGCTAATAGAACTGAAAACAGGAAAAATTTGGAAGTAACGTGGAGTGCCTTTTCTTTTTATTGTTCCATTTACATGTTCTTTCTCTTTTTGGTTTTTGTATGAAGTGAATAACTCATTTTATTGCATTTCGCTTGATTGTATGGTTCGAGCATCAACCATCGAATTAAGTGAATCTCTTATTGAATTTAAGTAAATTTTCCGTGGGAGAGAGTGGGATCATTAGTTATTTGGAAGAACTAGGTTGGTTGAGAGAAAGCGGTTTGGAAGGGTTACTTGCATCTGCGCTTGAATCTCAATTCTTTATTATTGAGGCAGTTGATTGCATTGTTGAACATCTTTCTGCTATTGAACTTATGGTCTTTTCAATGGCGAGGTTTGATTTACAGTGAACCGGAGGCTTATGTTCTTTGGACTTGATGGTGAGACAAACCGTATTTTGAACATGTAACGCCCAGGAATTTGGATAGGTATAAGTTAGGAAAAATAATAATGACAGGAATTTGTATAGGTATAAGTTACGGAAAATAATAATGACAGGAATTTGTATAGGTATAAGTTAGGAAAATAATAATGACAGGACTTTGTATAGGTATAAATTAGGAAAAATAATAATGACATGGATTTTTATAGGCATCGTTATGAAAATAATAATGATAATTCAATTAGACGTTATGAAAATAATAATGATAATTCAATTAGACGTTATGAAAATAATAATGATAATTCAATTAGTAATTAATTAATTAATTTAATGAAAGAGGGGTAAAAAGGTAATTTTTCTAATAGATACCCCAAGTATAAATGGGAGTAAGAAAAGTGCTTTATTCTTGCTGAATTTCTCTCTGTGGCATTATTATTTTTCTAATTTATACTATGCAAATTCAATTAGACGTTATGAAAATATGTGATAATTCAATTAGAGCGTTATGAAATAATAATAATTCAATTAGACGTTATGAAAATAATAATGATAATTTAATTAGTAATTAATTAATTAATTTAATGGAATAGGGGTAAAAGGTAATTTTAATAGATTACTAGTCTTAAATTGGAGTAAGAAAGAAAATTCTTTCTATTCTTCTTTGAATTTCTCTTTAGTTTGGAAAGATTAGGAAGGACGTATGGCTTTTCGGATCTAGGGTTTGAAGAAACAAATTTACAGAGTAAGATCTTAAGCTATTTTATTTTCTAGATTTCTTTGATGTGGGTCTTTAATTTTCTTTTCAGTTTAGATCAATCTGAAGAAATTAATTTAGATTACACTTTCGTTTCTTTAAAAATAAAAGTAAAATGAGGATTAGTGGTGTCCTCTTGAATTACTTTAGTATGAGAATGAAAAAGTATTTAAGGATAATTTTGAAAGAAAATAATAATAACAAATAAGATAAATTTGAAAAATGAATTTTGTATAAATATATGTATTTGATAAGTATTTAAATATATATGTATTTTGGCAAGTAAATATTTATTAAGGATTGAGAATTTATTTGATAAGAAGAATATGATTAGAATAATTGTTGCCAATTATAGGAAATAACTGTATCAGATTAATACTTGTTGTCGAGTATGATAATTGTTAGGTAAAAGGTTAGATGAGTATTGTGTAATAATATAATTTGTAAATATTATTAATATTATTTCTTTATAGTAAAAGATTTAGTTCGGATTAAGAGCATAAAAATAAATAAATTATTAAAATAAGATCGAAAGAAATATGAGTTTTATAAAATTTGTAAAACTACCTAATTCAAATAGTTATCATTTGAGCAGGTTATTGATATGTTTGAGGTGAACAAAAAAATCATGTTAATAGAATAAACTTTATAAATCACAAATTTTATAAAATATTTAGAAACCCATTAACTTTTATTATTATGGATTAAAAAATTAAAAATAATATCATTGTTAAGAATATCAAGTTAAGAAAGTTTTAAGAATAAATAAGTAATTATGATAGTTTTTTTCTTATTATTTTAGGAGAAATATTTCATTGAGGTGAAATTCTTCGGATTAGCTCTTTCAAAGCTTTGAGTACTCGTTTGAGTAAGGGATATTAATGCGGATCTTTAAAAGAAAAGTGTTGTTTTTACTTTGTTTGAGGATGAAAATTGTTTTTAGCGAAGTATATATAATTTTGGTTTATGAAAAGTTTTACTTTTTTTATTTATCTGATTATCTATGGATCAAAAAAGTAGTTTTGTATGAGTGTACTTTTGAGATTTGTTTGTTTCTGAAAGAAAATGTGGAAATATGATGTTTGTAATTTGAACTTGAATGAAATATTTGGCTACAGATTGGATTCCGGCGCAATCAGCGGGAATAATAGTTGACACTATTTGGCCCTTGTCAACGGGATATAATAGTTGACTTTATTTTCTTGGTAGAATATAATTGATTTGAACCCCGGTATACAGGGGTTTTGGTTAGAGTTACTAGTACTAGTAGTGTTTGGTTGAGTCCACCTTAAAAGGAAACAATTTGCGGCTAGCCACCCATTTGAAAGTCCACATATGACAGGCACCATTTGATGTTATTGACCGAGAAAAATATATTTGAAATGTATTTGATTTTTGGATTTGATATGAAAGTCTTTGAAATTTAATAAATTGTTTGGATCACATTTGATATGAGCGATTTGGGAAATGGATGTGAGAATGTTTTGAAGTATATTTTGTTAATGTTCCAACTTATTTTTGAATCAAAAATTTTGATGAAAAACATCTCCTATTTGTTATATGATTGAAAACTTTTTGATCCATGAAAATGTATTAGTATTTCTTATTGGGCTTTGAGCTCACACTTTATTCTTTGACAAAATTTTCAGGTACTTTTAGTTTCCGCGAAGAGTGATGGCTAGGTTGGGGATTCGTCATCATTATGATTTGATTAGAACTTTATGTTGGATCATGTTGAACTAATAAGTTCATGTTTATGTGAAATGTTGGGTTTTGAAAATTAATTGAGAAAGTCACTTAGATGATAACATTCGTTTTTATATTAGTACAAAGTTGGGTTTGAGAGATCCCAAATATTGTTATATTCTGAACAGCTTTATATGACATGCATAATTGAGATTTGGATATTTAAAAGTAATTTTTGTCGGCATGAAATTTTGAATTTGGAGAATTGATGAATTTAGAAAGTTGCGCATTTACTCTGAATAGGTGTTTGGTAATTGGACAAAAATCCAGTTACAAGGAAGGTTAGTGTCGTTTCACACTTCAAACCTTTGGGTGAAGGCTTGAAGGTGTGAATTGACAGTCATGCCCACAGAGGGTGGGTTTTGAGTGTGAGAACACGTTGATGGCCTCTCTCCTTTTTATTTTGTGTTTTGAATTAGCATTATCCTTTATTAATTGAAGCATATCTGTTTGCTAGCGAGTTTTTCTTTGTTGATTGTATCCTCTTATTTTTGTGACCAGCATATTAGATGTTCCATTTGCTGTTTTTTTCCCAGCATTCTTGCTAATCTTGTATGCCTTTTTTTTGGTAGGTGGACTTCTCTGAATTTTCACGCTTCTATGATTTTGTGTTCTTTATGTGCCGTGAAAATGGTCAAAGAACATGAGTAAGTAATCTCATCAAATCAATGTAGACATCAAATTGGAATGTCTCGCTTTCAGTTTATGCTTAGAACATATATTTGCTTAGCATTCACAGATGTAGGCTAGGCCATTACTGCTTGGTTCCTTAATTATTTAGATTGGGACTCTATTGGCATGCCATCTCCCTTTATGCTTTGGGTTGTCCATTCACCCTTTTTCTGAGAATATATTATACTGCTTTTTACAAATCAACATGCCATTCTTTATGTCACTTTGGAAAGTTCTATGAGTTTGATCTATCATCGTTTCTTTTGTTGAGCCAATAAATTTGATGTTCGAATAAGAAGGTTTAGCCTTTATTGTATTGTGTTCCTATATCTTATTTTTTTAATTTATTCAAGGCAACTAATCATTGGATTCTTCTTAGAAAAATCAATGACATAATATCTCTGAAGATACTTGGCGGCAAGTTCTAGCCAACCGGTAGATTGTGTACATGAAACCTTGAAGGGTATGATCGAGGAAGGTATTAATTTCTATGAATATGTGTTATTTAAGTCACTAGAATGAATATTTGATCTTCCATGGTACACATTTTAGTGTATTTATAGCAATCTTTGAGGTTGGCATGCATAATGTTGTTTTATTATGAAATGTGTAATCACATTGTTATGGTAATTGTTGTTTCGTAATTGATGTTGGGTTTTTCTGCGGGGATCACTTGGATTGATAGTATTATGGATAAGAAATTATCGATCTTGAGAAACTTTAAAAATGAAACAAATGTTATTAAAGTTTAAAACTTCGAGCTTGTCATTTTAATAGCCATGGAGACTTAACCCAGCGGATGTAACATCTGAGTCTTAAATTTATTTGATGATTTTTGGTTCGCTTGTTTTAATTGATGATTTTGTTGAGCACATGTACAGGTTTGATTTGCTTCCCTGGAATTACTTCCATAGAATTTTCTGGTTATTTCTTTATGATTATTATCAATAATACTATTTTTTTTCATCTTAAACTTCTTATGATCCGTTTCATTTGAAATTCGATTATAAATGGGAAAACTAGGCTAAGGGGTATCGATTTGAAACTATTTGAAAAATGAGGACAAAAAAATCTTATTTGAAGCCCAGTTCAACGTGAGCAAATATTTGATAAAGAATGATTGCACGTGACCAAGCTTTGTTTTTTTCCAAATTTATTACGATTTGCACCTAAGGTTTACATGGGTTGTACCCATAATAGTTCATCATGGATTGTATTTATGTTTCCATGACTTGTACACGAGATTTGGAACAAAAAAAAAAAATCTTGGGATTTAGGGTGCAAGTATATTTTATCAAATATTTGGTCACATGCTAGATTGGGCTTCAAATAGAAATTTGGTCCTCGTTTTCAAATAATTTCAAATTGATACTTCTTAGCATAGTTTCCAAATTATAAATTCTCTTTTAATTAGAATTCTTTCAGAAAGTAGTTAGCAACATTATTGGTAAAAGCAGATGATGCTATTTACATACCACAGGTCTTTGTATCTCCTGGTGTATGATGAACTAGAATCTACAATAATTTTTTATTTGTTGAGTCTTTTAAGGAAAAAATATGAATACTAGTCCTTGAAATTGACATTGTCTAGTGATTCTCAACACATCCCTCATCCCTCCTCATTTTGTGGGATGGGCTGTATGAAGAGAAAAGCGTTACATAAGCAGAGGTACTAAACATCGATCTAAAACACAATCTTGATCTCATCAATGCTGTCCATGCTTAGGAGCTAAAGTTGTAGAATATGGTTCAAATCAATAAGATGTTCATAAATATATTTACGTTAGACACGGAATCATTAATTCCTTTCTTAGTGGTTTAACACGTGTTGCTACATTTTCTTTTGAATTTGCAAGATTTTAAATGTGGTTGCGTTTGAAACAATTGCATTTTGAGCTTGTGAACTTCCTTGTTTTGAAGATGTCGAAGTTCAGGACATAGATTTTTGAAGAAGATAGAGTGGCTCGATATGATTAGTAGAGTTGGGAGGGGTGGTAGGAGTTATGAAGGTTCCAAATTCCTAATTCCTGGTGTACGCCCATCTCCTGGGACAAATGAAGTTTGGCCCCTTTCTCTCTTTTTATTTTATATCCGTAGGAATGCCACAAGGTTGGAGTGCACAGGAGAATGAGAGAAGTGCATACCTGAAATAAGATAGATATCCCCATTGGGGTGTAGGGATAATGATGGGTCGGATTTTAGATTCCCCCATCCCCATTTATTATTTCTATTCTCGTCCCATCAGTTACATTTTTATCCCCTTGCTCCACATCCATTGGAGGATCCCATACCCATACCCTCTAAATACCTATTCAATTTGGCTGAAATGAATTATTTTTACCCCAGAAAATCATGGAAGTAAAAGTGAAAGGGTGGCATAGGATAGAGTGAAAGAAAAAGAGCGCGAAAATAAAAGGTTAAATCCCACTTGTTTTTTACCTTTGGGGACTAGAAACTAAAGATCAATTAAATTTTGAATTTGACAAATTTCTTTTAATAATTCATGAAAGACAGTCTGAACCACTCCATTATGTGTATGATTCAACATGCCAACTATTGAACAATTGTGCAGAAACCTGAGGCCGATGATCGAATGTCTTTTAATGAGAGGGTTTTTAGGGGTTTTCTTAGGGTCTTTATGTCAGTTTGTACGGACCCTTGCTTGGTAGGTGAAGAAGGAATATGGCATTTGGGCCTTCCTTCCAACTATGATGAAATGATAGGAGGGATCATGGAAGAAAATGAGATTATTTCCTTTGGGTAGGACTTCGGGAAGGCAGAAAGCAAGGGCATATAGAGAGAGAGACCCAGGTAAGATTACCTTTTCACTCATATATTGATTCATTGCTATATCTACTCCGATTTTTTTATTTTTATTTTTGGAAAATTTTCGGGTTTACTTGGGGAGACAAAGGGAAGAGATATTATTTATGTCTTACACGTAGATTATTGAAAAAACAAAAATGTAGGAACTATTTCATTCATGTTTTGAAAACTATTTTCGTTTACAATAAATACACTAAAATGTGTACAATGGAAGATCAAGTATTCATGCTGACTTAAGTAATAATACATATTCATAGAAATTAATACATACGGATCATACCCTTCAAGGTTTTCATGTACCTATGGCTAAAGGCTAGAACTTGTAGTATCTTGAGGAGATATTGTAATAGTTGGTTTTCTAAGAAGAATCCAATGATTGGTTGTAAATAAATTTAAAAATACCAAGATACGGGGAACCTGTCTGATAAATGCGGGTCCACACCCGCCGTGACCACGGGGTGCCCTTGCGAGGTGGCCACTATGGGGTCCACCCTTCGTAACCTTGGGTGCCCTTCGGTGGGTCCCAACTCACGGGAGATATCATGTGCCCTCCCTAGGCATTTTTCTTTGGCCTCGTAGAGACTCGGGCCGAGGACCCGGGGCTTAAGGTCCCGATGGGGGCATCTACACTACCAGCGAGCCTCTTATCTCGGGTTGGTAGTGAAAATGCTGCAGTGGGCATGCCTGATCCCCCAGGCCAGCTCTGAAGCAGCATGTCTTCTGTGAAGTGAGACCCAGCCCGATGGTCGAAAAGTGAACCTATGCCACACAGCTATCGATCACAACTATGATAAAACTAAACCGATTGAACATCAAATTTGTAGAACAGCCAAAGAAAGCGATATTCGTCAATTCATGGGAACTTTGCAGTGACATAAGAATGACATTTTGATTTGGCAAAGCGGTATAATGTCTTCTCGAGAAAAAGGGTGCCTAATGGGCGACCCAAGCATAAAGGGAGATGGCAAACCATTCGAGTCCCTATCTAAATAATTAAGAAATTGTCTACTCTTATTAAGGCCCTTATTTGTAAATGGAGTTGGCGCTTTATGCAGGAAAACGATGCCTTTTGAAATATTTTAATTAGAGTTAAGTACGGGGAGGATCAAGGAGGTTGTTGTACCAAAATGGTGAGGGCTGGTTACGGAGTTGGAGTTTGGAAAGAGCTTAGAAAGGTATGGGATCTAGTGGCTGGAAAAATGGCCTTTGAGGAGGGTAATGGGACCAGGGTGCTTTTTTGGAAGGATAAGTGGTGTGGGTCAATGACTTTGTGTGATGCTTTCCCCGATTTGTTTGTTGCTGTTGCTCACAAAGACGTCGTGATTAAAGAGATGTGGAGCCTGGATGAGGGAGGAGGATGTTGAGTCCTGTTTTGAGACCCTTCCAATGATTAAGGTGGAGGAAGTAAAATTTTTCTTACTTTCCTTAGCTAGAACAAAAGTGCAACCAAGCTTGGAGGATAAGGTGAGCCAAGTGGAAGAAAAAAAGCTTTTCTACAGCCAATCCATGTTTAAAGTTTTGGATTATGCTTCAGTGTTATTTGTACATGGTTGACGAGAGAAAAGCGGCTTTTCTTTCCACTATCACCTCCTCGACTTAATTTACTATTCGACTAGAAAAAACAGAAAAAACACACTTTCACTCCAATTTGTCAGACGAAGGAATACTCGAAATGAAAAGTTAACATCATTTATCTGCAATCACGGCGTCTTTGGCTGCTGTTTCTTTAAAACAATCGGCCCTGTGACACACCCTCTTCCCTGCACTACCCTCCTCAGACTTTCCGACACAGAACTCATACGCTCTAGCTCTTTCCAAACTAACTCAAATCAACAAACTGCCATTTATTCTGCTCTCTCCCAGTACTGCATTTCAAGGCATCAGACACTACATAGCAACTCAAAGAGAGCATATGAAGTGAAAACTCTTGGTAGTAGACAGGGACTTTCAGTAACTTTGCCATCTCTGCTGAGAACACAATCCACGATGAGCGCACTACGAGCTATATTGCCCTTTTTAGTGTCATTCTTTCACTTTGGACTCTATGTTGATCTAACAACTTTTGTTGAGCCTATAAGTTGATGTTGAATCGAAGAAAGGTTTGGCACACTTTATTATGTTGTGTTCTGTATCTTATTTTAAACTATTTAAAACTGACATGATCAATTGGATTCTGCAAAAATCATGACATATCTACGAAAGATACTGTGCTCAGCATTGTGTATGAAAAACTGCTGGTATGATCGAAAGGTAACAATTCTATGAACTATGATGACGCAAGTCACTAGCATAATACGATCTTCAGTATACACATTTTAATGTATTTGTGTAGCAGGAGAAAATGATTTCAAAAACAAGAATATAATTCACTGCGTGCACAACTCGCAGTGCGTCGTGTGAAGACCATAAATATATCTCCCTTTATCTCTTCAATAAATACAATTTCAAGAAGCAAAAAAGCAAAATACAACAATGTATGTGATGAAAAGGCAAGCTTTGCTTTGATCTCTACCCATGCTAGATCTTAAATAACTGCTGAGAAATGCTGCCCAAACAATCACTATTCTTTCAAGCTATCATTCATCATAGTGAAAGGAAAACTATATTCTTCACCTAGCTAGTACAGCTTTAAAACACAAGCTTTAAGCCTACTCTAATGGAACATTTCCCATTTATCTTATGTTCCTAACTAAGCTGTTTAATAAAGCGGCATGCTGAGTATCATACACATAATAATTTGGTTTTAGATCAGTATAACAAGTAATTGGCCAAAGAAACTGTCAGATTCAAATTTTACACGATAACGTTCTAGTCCCACAGAAGAAAGCAGAAAACAGAGGTGAGATTTTAACCTTATTTTAGTGAAACTCACTCACTGTTTCACTCTAGCTCAGTAGCCACCCCTTCTTTGCACATCCTTGATTTTAAAATAATTCATTTCTGGAAATAAGTATGACTGAGTAGAAAATTATGGTATGAGATCTCAATGGTGAGGAAGGAGATAAAATCGATGAAGACGGCAAATGAGTAAGAGGGATCTAAATGCCATTCTTTATGTCACTTTGGAAAGTTCTATGAGTTTGAGTCTACTCATCGTTTCTTTTGTTGAGCCTATAAATTCGTTTCTTTTGTTGAGCCTATAAATTTGATGTTCGAATCAAAAGGTTTAGCCTTTATTGTATTGTGTTCCTGTATCTTATTTTTTTACTTTATTTAAGGCAACTAATCATTGGATTCTTCTTAGAAAAATCAACGACATAATATCTCTGAAGATACTTGGCGGCAAGTTCTAGCCTTCAATCGTTAATACGTGAAACCTTGAAGGTGTGATCCGGAAAGTATTAATTTCTTTGAATATGTATTGTTACTTAAGTCACTAGAATGAATATTTGATCTTCCATGGTACACATTTTAGTGTATTTATTGTAATTCTTGAGGTTGGCATGCATAATGTTGTTTTATTATGAAATGTGTAATCACATTGTTATTGTATTTGTTGTTTAGTGATCGATGTTGGGTTTTTCTGCGGGGATCACTTGGATTATTAGTATTGGATAAGAAATTATCGATGAGTGGAAACTTTAAAAATGAAAACATATGTTATTAAAGTTTAAAGCTTCGAACTTGTTTGCTCCGATCGTCGGGGACTTAACCAACAGATAGTTGACACCTTCAGGTTTATGATAGGAAGAGGCTGTGAGGATTAAATTTTTGGCATCTTTAAGATGTGACATGCAAGTCTTATCTATCTCTCTAATGCTGGTTAATTATGATTTTATTGCAGGTGCTTGGCCTGTTTTAATTGATGATTTTGTTGAGCACATGTACAAGTTTGATTTGCTTCCCCGAAATTACTTTCATGGAATTTTATGTTTATTTCTTTATGATTATTATCAATAATACTACTTTCATACGAAACTTCTTATGATCCGTTTCATTTGAAATTCAATTATATATGGGAAAACTATGCTAAGGGGTATCGATTTGAAACTAATTGAAAAATGAGGACAAAAAAATCTTATTTGAAGCCCAGTTCAACATGTGAGCAAATATTTGATAAAGATGACTGCACGTGACCAAGCTTTGTTTTGTTCAAAATTTATTACAAATTTACTTTTAGGGGTTTACATGTAGGGTTGTACCCATAGTACATCATGCTTGTATCCAAATTTTCCATGACTTGTACCCAAGATTTGGAACAAAAAAATCTTGGTTACGTGCAGTCCTCTTTATCAAATATTTGGTCACATACTAGATTGGGCTTCAAATAAGAATTTTTGGGCTTCCAAAAGACACCCCCCTCTTGAGGCGACTTAGGTTGGTGGAGGTACCATAAAAAAGGAAAAAAGAAACATGTTTGGTACCACAAAAACAATATCACAGTCCACTATAAGTCAAACTATAATTTATTATTATTTTTAATAATATAATTTTATTTGTTTTTACTTTACATCATATTATTGTAATACTCTATTTTTATAAAGAGCCTTCGCGAAGCGAAGGTGTTGTAGGAGGGGTCCGCTCATGTCATTGCGGCATCTACGACATTTGATCATCTTATGTTGAGGAATGCAAAACTTTGGTTCTCGTGGCATTGTTGGTTGCTTCTCTGACCTTCTAGGAACAAAGGGTGGATCAAAATGGGGCATGGGTTGTGCCTTGGGAATCAGTTCCTTTCTCAATCTCTAATTTCTTCTCTTGCTTTGCTTGCAGAATGAAAAAACCAACAATAACTATTAATGCAAGCGTTCACCATAGATCTCTCGTTAAGTGTACTTTTAATTGGAAAAACATACAACAATAATTCGAGATATTGAATTGTACCTTGTATTTGTCTCTCTCTTACCATCTTGTATTTAGCAGTCAAACTCCTCTTCTCTGCTACCTAATGCATGCACACAAAAAATATACCAATAAGAAAAAAAAAAACAAAAATTCTCAACCAAGAGAGATACTTTTATTCACATCGATTATCTAGAAACCTTAAGTTTAAACGGAGTCTATCACAGCTAAATATGATCACAAGCGAAAGTCATCTTGAAATAAAGTAATTAAATATGTGGAGAACAAGTAATGAGATAGAAAATTCTTATTTATCCAAAGCTGGCCCAAAAAATCAAACTGATGAGCAAACCGAGGCACGCTCCACTTTGCCGGATATCGTTGTGGGTTTCAAGTCGATCGGTATGGTGTTCTTTTTCACAGGAGGTTTTATAAAGCACTGAAATACCAAAGAAGAGCCCCACATGTAAATGTTTTCTAGAGCATTGAAATGTCTAAATCCAAAATGTCATCTATAAATTTTATTTTCTTTTTCAATTCAAGGAGCTTTGCTTATTCATTACAAAATGACCCTCACCTTTGGTTCATCGGTTGTCCATGGGAGTCCTTGTGCAATTGGTATCCGTAGCTTTTCCTCCTCCCCCACCAATTTCTGTATCTTCTTCATAAGTTGTTCCTTCTTGAGTGTCCCCTTTCTTTGCTGATGAAATGAAATTGCCTAAGCAAAAGTGAAATGCGAAAAGTTTCCCAATTCATTTTTTAAATGATATTAACCTCTGTTCTCAGGTTGAATGGCCTTTGGCAAGTGGCCTTAGTCGCTTTCTTCTTCCGTGCCCTTCCACCAACAGTGCAAGAGGATTCAATGCTCTAAATCCAAATGCAAGGTTCAATCAATTAACCAACCATTAAATTCATTAGCAAAAACAACAAGCACACCATAACTTTTTTCCTTAGAAGTGTCAAATGTTACATTATGATGAAGATCAGTAATAAAGAATGGAAATGTGATGAGTAGAAATCGAAATTGAGTTACAATAACAAAATTTTACATTTCGGGCTCCTTCTCTCCACCAGACTCGCTTGAAATGCTAAAGCTTCAAAACGAGGAATAAATAAAATCAATCAAAAGGCTATGGCAAACATAGTTAAAAAGAAAATAAAATGTGGATTTTCAATCTAACTCTTCCCAATTCAAATTACTAACTTTCCATCGCTGCTATCCCAAGATGAAGAAGCTCTCGTTGTCAGAACCAAAGAAGTGCCAATTTCATTCCTCCTTGTTGTTCTCTTTGATTCATTCATCCTTGAGATCTAAGTACTCAGACTTCTGCATTGAATGTGCATCTTTGCACTAAGATACAGTCCATCGTTCCTAAAGGCTTCTTTTCATAATGGTTCCATCTCACCTGTCACCATTCTCCACCTCTCCCTCATATCCTTCATCAATTCGTATTTTGGATCACCATGTCTTCTTCTACTTCTTACGCTTGGTTTCTCACTAACATCCCTAATCTTGAATAATCCTTCCAGAGAAGCCCTCAGATACTCTAAAGGTTCACAGAGGCACTTCTAGAGGCACTTTGATCGGGAGGCTAGATGGGTTTTTGTTCCGGTGGTGTTGGATTCCATGGCCATATCAATGCAAAAAACTGGAAGTCGGCGAGGATGTTATTGGTATATTGGACGGCGAAGAGGGAGGGTATTCTTATAGAGGCTGATTGGTTCCATAGATAGAATGTTGAATCCTTTCCTTTCCTTTTCTCAAGTGGATCTCGCCGATCTTAAGTTCAATATGGCATTTTTGGGCTTCCAAAATCCAACTATGATGAATCCTTGATAAATTTCACTTACGTTTGTAATAAAAAAAATGTTTTTTTCAAATAATGCATCAACCATATAATAATGAAATATCTTATTTGTTTGAAAATTCATCTTTCTAAAAGATATAATCATATTAGGAAATAAATTTGTATATAATTTTTGTTAATTATTTTAAAAATAACATTATTTTATTATTAACTCTATTTAAGTAATAAAATTATTTAAAATATACTAATAATTTAGGTTATTCAATTTAATTTAATTTATAAACTAAGATAACTTTATTTTTATCCAAAAGGATTAATGAAATAAAGCAAAAATTAAATGCTTTTCATACAATATTTTAAATATTAAATTATCATATAAATTATATTAAAATATACATTTGAAATTGAAATGTAAAATAGTTAAAACACTAAAGTTTAATATATTAATCATATATTATAATAATTAACCCCTATGCTATAAAAAGAGGTAGCAAAAATAATAAATTTTAGAGATGAATATTTGAAAATCTCAATTACTGCTAGCTATTTAAAAAATTAAATAAAAAATTTCGGAGCCAATCTAAGCACCCATACCAAACCCACACAGCCACACAGCCAAACTGGTCGAGATAAATTCAAAAATATCGATAAAGTAGTCACCCATCGTGCTCAAACCCCATATCACCGTGCTTTACATTCACTACTTAAGCTGGGTTCATCAATTAAACTACGCTTTATTTATTTAAAATAATCCTTTTAAATTTCAAATTATAAGTCTAATACTTCTCGAGGTTTGACTTAAATGGTAAAAGGCTGAAATGAACACTCGAGATAATATCTCATATTCAAATACATAATGGAGTACTACAATGTAAGAGATGTAACAAAAAAAAGAACATTTTGTCAAACCTTTACATAAGTAAGTGGGTAAAATCAATTTTAGTAGTATCTAAATAACTAAGTAAACCAATTACAATGTTTCAAAAATAAATAAATAAATAAATACTAAATTAAAAACCAATCCATATTTCCAAACAGTTAGATAATTGAATATTTTGAAAAGAGATAATTTTATTGATTTAGAAACTTTAAAAGATATTATTAATTCGCTTAATAGTAAAATGATCGACTTTAAGGACTACACATTTGATAATAAAAATAAATTATGAATCTGCTAATACTAAAACTCCATTTAATACTAACTCATCATGGCACACATCTACCATAACCAAATCTAATAAAACACGTATCAAATCAATGATAAAACATGAAAAAGAAAAATAAAGACAACTAGATAAGCATAAGAACCACTTTTATTTAAAAAAGAAAACCCAAATCTCGCATAATAATGATGAAATGGATGATTTTTGACGCGAATAATAAAAATCATTTTTTCGTCTAACAAATAAGGACTTAAAAGAAATTAAGTAGACCCTAAATTCAAATTTTTAAAAGGGCAAATCGTAATTTCAAGTTATGAAATTGTAATTTTTGCTAAAAATCGTAAATTTATTTCAGATCTCGATGACGAAATCGATTTCACCGTTGGAATTGTCTCAAATTAGCTAGCACGCAGGGCTGGCCGACCGTTACAATTAATTTACACATTTTTCGAGGAGCATCAGCGTTAGTCTTGAAATAAAGCGATTTTTGATCACGGCCCGAAAGTCACATATAACACGTACTCATGTGCCATAAGTGGTATGAGTAGATAAATGATGAAAATGGACGGCCGAGATAGTGTTGAATGACAAAACTGGGAAAAGAATGGACAAAATGGTCATTTTTAGAATTGTTAAGTTAGAAAAATACAAAATAGTATTAATATTTTAAAACATAGAAAGGAGGAGGAAGCAGAGAGGGAGAAGGACACAGAATTGATTAATTTTCATGAATGAGAGGAGGAAGAAAACACTAGACATTAAATCTAAAATGATGGGATGGATGAGAAGGAAGACATTCTGTTGTGGAAGAGGGCTTAGCGTGGTACGGTTAAGGAGTTTGACAAAACTCATGAGGTATGAGTTTCTCCCACACTTAGTTTGCGGCTTTGTTTAAGAGCTATGTTAATGTTTGAGTTGATTGAGGCCATGAGTGGCCGTTTGATTGGTCCTAAATCTTGGGATCAAATTGTTTGAAATTATTGAAACCCATTTGTGAAATCAGTGACCGTGAGGGGCTGCTACGGACTGTTATGGTTTCATGTGTGATGATTTATCAAATAAATTGTGTTTTGGTGAGTAGGAGACCAGAAATGGCTAAGGAAATTGGTTTCAAAAAGTGGAGTCGAGGTTGGACGTGTGGGCGCAGACGACCCACATGCACTGTTTAGGGGCTGTTAAAATCGATCCCGGGTTTGTCGAGATGACGAAATCGTCCATATGTTGTGTGCTTGAATTGTTGGGAAATGATTGACTTAGTATGTGTGGAAATAGATAGGTTAAAGACATGATTTTATTGTGTTAACACAATGACCTGATTATATGGAATAAAATGGTGTTGCAAGCCATTAGAATGATATTATAAATTACTCAAGTAGACTAAATTAGGGTTGGTTGATCGAATAGAGTGGCAGGTTGATGCTTGATGTGTTGGCATGGGGTCACAATTATGAATATGGTGTGTAACTGTGATTTGCTCAAGTGAGTTAAATTGAGTGATGGTTGATGTGTTGAATTACATGTGTGTAATTGTAGTTGATTGAAAATATGTATATTGACATATTGTATAAATGGTTTTGAAAATGGAATAATACATTTTCATATGCACTGGGTAACCTAAAAGTTAGGTGTGAGTGCATGACATGGTTTTTGTAAAAATAAAAATGGACATGGTTGCGAAAGGAATTTCACAGAATGATATTCCGGAGAATTGGGTTGGGAGATGGGCCAACAGATCATTTTGGATGAGGACCATATTTGTTTCGAGAGGCTTCATGGCTTGATTCGACTCGGAGAATAGTCCCATATTTTGCAGGCATTTATGTAGTATATTTTCGAAACTGACAAGTTTGTTTTAAAATGATTATTTTCTCATACATGGCCTAGGCAAATGTGAATGAGTTGAGTGAGGACTCGTGACATGGGGTGATCATGTAAACATTAGTAGGATCAACGTGTTGCCCAGTGTGTGTTTATTTTGGAGCATTGCATATGCACTTAGGTGGAGTAACTCATTTAGGGTGATTCCACTGCAGGCACATTAGCTCACCACAATCGAGGATTATGTATTTTTTTCGAATTACGGGGAGTATAGGGATTTGCTCATTTTAGATACCGATTTTGAAGAAAGCCGGGTTGTGGCTTTGATGGTTTTTGGAATACATGTATTAGGATTTTAGATTTTAATATATGTTGTATTAAGAGAAATTTTAATAACTCTTGAACTATTGAGAGATAGTTGGTTTATATTCATGATGAGTATTGTGGTATGGGCCCAAGATTCCGTTTTTACTCATGTGATTGATATTGGGACAGGTTATATTACAGGTTTTGTATTTGGGTAAAGCTCCTCATCTAGAAAGTGTTCTGTAGATTTTAAGTAGAAAAATGTCGGATCGCCCGAGCATTCCACAATGTCTGAGTTAACAGGTAATCTACGGACCCCCGAGTTTGGGGCGTCATAGAAATAATAGAGGGAAAGATGGATAGGGCTTTCCGAGATATTTTTTTTTGCCATACAACAAAAAAATATAAAGAATATAAAGATATTTAACCCTTAGTTTAAATTTTTTACTAAAATATAAAGAAAAAATATTTAAAAATTTATATTTATATAATATTTTTATATATTTGAAATCTTTTATATTGGGTTCAGCCAGGATAATAATAGTAAAAAAAAAAAATTGAAAAGAGAGCTCATTATTGGTTACGCGTGAGATCATATATGTTTTAAAATCGAGATCACTCTGGAGTATATTTTCGAGCAAAACCACGAAAATTCGGCGGGAGCCGACATATAGGTCCGATTCGGCCGATCTTCTCTAGAAGCAGTGCAACCCACCCTCATCCCTCTCTTTTGTATTTTCTCTCTTCTCGAAACCTGTGCTCCGTTCGCGATCCACATCATGGATTCCTGTAAGGTCCTTGCGGCCGATATCTTTTCAAATTCACATTCTGCAGTAATCTTTATTTCTCTTTTTGTGCTTCTAATTTTATTGCTTTTCAATAATTTTTTAATGTGTTTGTGTGGGTTCCATGATTTTCTTGATAATTTTTATTTTCGGATCTTCAATTCTTGGTTGTTTATGGTGTTTATTTGATCTACATGGACGGTGATTTGCGACTTTTGGTTTGTAGAGAAGTGGATTATTTATTCTTTTTGGGTGTGCTTTGATGTATTGGAGGGTTATGGAAATATTAAGATTTTTTGATTTTTCTTTTCTTGCATACGATGATTTGGCATTTTGGGTGCTAATAGGGCGAAACGGGAAAAATTTGGAAATATGAAGTGCCTTTTCTTTTTATTGTTTCTTTACATGTTCTTTCTCTTTTTGGTTTTTGTATGAAGTGAATAACTCATTTTTATTGCATTTCGTAGATTGTATGGTTAGGAGAATCAACCATGGTCGAGTGAATCTCTTATTGATTAATATTTTAAAGTGGGAAGGAGTGGGATCATTGGTTATTTGGAAGAACTAGGTTGGTTGGAACACCAGTTTGAAGGTTACTTGCATATAGGCTTACCTAAATCTGTTCTCTTTATTATTAGAGACGAGAGATTGAATTACATTGTTGAACATCATACGCTATTGAACTTATAGTCTGTCAATGCAGTTCTCAATTTTGGTAGACCAGGAGGCTTATGTGCATACAGCAGACTTGATGGTGAGATATTGTATTTTGAACACGTTTAGCATTTTCTCTCCTTTTTACACTTATTTTGTGTTTGAATGAGCATTATCCTTGTTAATTGGAAGGCGTATCTGTTTTCTAGCGGTTGCTTTGTTGATTGTATCCTCTTGTTTTCAATGACCAGCATATTAGATGTTAATCACACATGGTGGCGAGTGTGAGCCGCTCCTGACTTGGTAGTTACTCTAACGACTAGAAACTCTGTGACGAAGCGTGTTGCTTGCTTCCGACCTCTATCAAAAATTTTCTTTCTAAACATGATTTTATAAATTTAAACAATATAACAGTATATAGGTGTGTCTGAATATATATTAATTTATAATTTGCATATCCAAAAATATGACAACCGATGTTACCAACACGTTCTCATGAAACTATACGTATTGCATGTATGTTCCATTATACAGTTCAAGTATTTTCATGCACAATGATGTGGTACAACGATATAGTGTGGGAGGATATAAATAAATCAGCGATCTAGGGTGTACGTACTTGGAAGAATGGCGTTTTTAAAATGCAAGATAATGAAACTACGAGGCTCGAGTGGAGTGTGTAAACGTAGGGTGTTTTGGTTCAGGAAAACATCTCAAAACTGTAAAACTTTCTTTTACAATTATTTTCCAGAAGCTTTTCTTTGCTTTTCAAGTTTCTAAAACTTTTCTTTGCTTGCTTGCTTTTGTATTTGCTTGCTTTTAAAAGTTTCTAAAACTTTTCTTTACTTGCTTGCTTGCTTTGCTTTCTTTAAAGCACCAAAAACTCTTATTGTTTGCTTGCTTAGAAGTTTATAAAACTTCTGGAATTCTTTGCTTGCTTTCTTTATCTTGTTTGGTTTACTTAGCATTTCCAGCTATTATTTTCTTTATAAAAGTTTGCCCGAACTTTTTCCATAAAAGCGGGGCGCAGGCTCAGCAGCGTTCTTGAAAATAAAGCGAAGGGCTGAGCAACCGTTTCGCTTTAAAATCCGGGAGCTTGGCTCACGACGATCGTTTGAAATCCTAAGCGGGAGCTTGGCTCGGCCAGGTTTGCTTTAAACTACTCAGGAAGCTGGGCGGCCAAAGGCCAATAGTTGATTTTGTATGTGCTTATGGCGGCTCAACCCTTTAGGCCTGTTACCTTCACGCCTTGCACAGTGAACACGGAGGCACAGGCGGCCCAGATCTTGGGTGGGGCGCGTGTCGCGTGCTTCGTGAATGGTGGAATTGACTGGGTCGCCGTCCCATATATGTAGTTAGAGCTCATAACCTTATATGCTCTTTATCGTCTTGCAGCAGTCTGGCACAAATGCATGATGCCCATGTCCCTCGTTTGCCCAGAAATGAGGCAAAACTAAAATGCATGTATGAGATCCCCAACACCCACTTTGGTGCGTCACGGGAGATACCTCGTAGGTTTTCTTGCTTAGGCCCAAAGGAAGACACATTTTCTAAGCATTAACACTTTGCTTGCTTACTTGCTTGCTCTTTGAAAATGGTTTCTGATTTAAAAGCAATTTGCTTGCTAGCAGAAAAATGGTTTAATTATTCAAAAATAATTTACTTACTTGCTTGCTTGAAAGATGGTTTACAAATTAGAAACCATTTACTTACTTTTCAAAAATGGTTTAACTCAAAACCATTTGCTTGCTTTCTAATTCATTGCTTGCTTCTTGAAAATGGTTTTCAATCAAAACCATGAAATACCATTAATAGCAGTTTGTAATAATAATAATAATAAATGGTATTTGGAAAATGAGTTTAAACGCTCACTCTTTAACAAAAAACTTTGGCTTTGATTACCAGCTTCAAGCAACTGCTTTAGCCTACACACTCGATGTATTAGATGCTACGTCAGTATGGCCAAAGCGATTTGCACACTTGGTCTTCGATTAAAATTACCGGAAAAATATGTGGGCCCCAAATGCCATTCAGGCATATGGCTAGATTCTAGACTGAACTTTTCATTATAATCTAAGCAATGAAAACATTTACGAAAATTATGTCAGAGCTGTTTGAATAAAATCACCAAAATTTTAAAAAATAAAGCAGTCCAAATTGTGAATTTGTCAAATAGTCCACAGAATTCCTAAAATTTCACAAAATTCTAAACTAGTCTAAGAATTTTGGGGCTGAATTCTTACATTTTCTAAGAATATTGGCGATTATGGCTTTTGGGAACAGGAAAATATCTAGTAAGGAAAATTTCTAATCTCTTCAAGTTTGTGGCAATTTTGGTGTCGCGTAGCTCGTGGCGATAAGAGAGTAACTTAAAGCTTTGGTAGAAAATTCTTACCACTAGAATGACGTAGATCTGAGAAAAACTAAAAATTTGGGTTTTTCGCATATTTACCTGAATTATCGGTGAAATCCCTATGTTTTTGGTACTCACGTAGCTCGTCGTAGAGAGCACTTTTCGTGTTTATCAGCAAAATGACGGTCGATTTTAAGTAAATACGAGAAAGAAAGATTAAGAAAATAATAAGCCAAATTTTATATATATCGCAATTCTCACGATGCGTCCGTCTGTTTGCGTCCTTTTACTGTTTGATGTTTTGTTTTTTTTTTTTTTTAAATTCTTTATGTGGGACCTGTGTCACTTCTTCTTTCTCTGCTCCAGTTTCGGTAAAACGATTTATTTTGTCGGTTTGATTTTATTTATCACAAATGAATATTCTTTATATACTTGCCATTTTTGAATTTTCAAAAATCCAGTTTTCGAGGTTCACTCTTTTATCCGTCGCTGAAATTCATTAAATATTAAAAATTGTCTGGAATTAGCGAAACTTTCTAGGTAAACAGATTCGCGAGACGAATACTTGGTAGCGATCCCGGATTTAAGTCATCAGGATACAGAGAATTTTCGGAAACTACTTGAAAAATTATAGCGATTAATTTATTATTATTTCTTGTTAAAACTTCATTAATTATACTTTTACCCCTCAACTTTCCTTAATTGCAAATCCAACTTTTGAAATTCCTACTATAGCCATTCTCTATTTTTTAATTATCACTTTAAATATCCTTTTCTTTAAATGACAGTGTACCCTTGTCATGTGTATCTCGGGACGGGGTGTTACAAAATCCTCCCTCCTTAAGACATTTCGTCCTCGAAATGAATAAACTAAACTCGAGAAAGAAGCGAAAATACCATCAGAAAAATAAGTGAGAGATGTAAACCAGTACTTGTCGAGCCTACGGCTACAGTAGTACACCTCACTCGTGATTCTTCCATAAGACTTTAATATTGAGATACTTTGCTTCTAGAAACTGTTCCTTGCGATCTACAATGCACTTACGGGTATCTCCTCATAAGTGATTCTCTTTTAAGCGCAATGTTTGCTCTCTGTCACGTGAAGGATGCGGGGATATATTTCCTCAACATCGATACATGGAATGTATCATGAATCCTTGATAACTCTGGGGGTAACTTCAACTTGTAAGCTACTGGCCCTACTTTGCTCATAATCTCATAAGGTCCAATATACCTCGGACTAAGCTTGCCTCGTTTCCCAAATCTCAACACACGCTCCCGAGGTGAAATGTCTTCAAAAGACTTGGTCACCTATCTCGGGTGTAAGTCTGCAGCCCGGTTTATCAGCATAACTTTTGTTTATCTCTTGCTATCTTCAAGTTATCACTGACGACTTTCACTTTCTGCGAAGTGATCACGTACTAGTTCGGGACCTACTAGTCTTCTTTCATCAACCTCGTCGACTGCTGAGTCTCGTTTCTTGCCACTTCTAGCGCTGAATGGGCCCAGTGCTCATGTGGCAGTAGCTGTGTTGTAGGCAAACTCCGTGCTAAGTGAGCATCGACTTCCTTTGAGTTCCGGCTACAAGCTCTCGGCGTATCATACAACGTGCGATGGTCATCTCACGGCGGCCATCGTACGAGGATGAAATGTTATCTTTGAAATGAAAGCGAGTACCTAAAGGCTGTTTGCAAATTAGGCGAAACACGGATGTGAAACTGGGTCTGAATGAGACCTGTATGAAGCCTGAGACACGTGGGGATCTCTATATCTGATGTAAATTGAGCGACTTTTCTGAAAAGTCTCAGCGTGTGGGCAGGAAATAGGCGAACTTTGTTAATCGATCTCTTATCGCTATATCGCATCATGTTGCCTACAGTACGTGGAAGACGTAACAAAATCCATAGTAATCTTTTCCCATTTCCCATAGCTGGGATGAGAATGCTTGCTATCTTCCAGACTCGATGCTGCCTTCACTGTTGGCCAGGTTAGGCACCTAGAAGCAAAGCTTCGCTATCTCTTTCTTCATCCATTCCACTAATAATGTTCTTTCAAAGTTACGTACATCTTAGTACTTCACACAGTTATAACCTGCAGATGGATATCTTGCTCCATAATGTCTCTTTTGATTCGCCATATACGCACACATTCTCACGACCTTTCAACTATCATGCCATCATGTCTAATCTGAAACTCCGCTTTCTTTCCTTTTTCTATCTCTTCCTTAAGCTTAATCATTTGATGATCCGGTGGTACCCTCTTTAGAATGCGGTCCACTAAGCTGGTCTAACATGAAGCGTGGCCACGAGGCTCCACGAATCCCACCGGCCTCGATATCGCCCCTAATGTTCTCGAATCTACCAATGGCGATGGCGGATAACTTTGATCTCATGTGAGCGAGAACTCTCACGGTCGCCTCTCAAGAGACATGCATAGGCATTGGCTTTCTTGGATGGTACTCGATGAGTACGGTCGTAGTCCTTAATCAACTCAAGCCATCTTCTTTTGCCTCGAGGTTTAACTCTTTTGGGTGAAATATATTGAAGACTCTTATGATTTGTAAAGATCCTCTGAGGAACACCGTATAAGTAATGTCTCCATATTTTTTTAGTGCAAACACGATTCTTCTTGAGCTCTAAGTAGGTGTGTGAGGGTAATTCTCCTCTGTCTTCTTTAGGTTGTCTTGAGGCATATCACGATCCTTATCGTGCGCATCGAGAAACAGCCAAGGCCTTGGCGGGGAAGCATTCTGTAAGCCACAAACCCATCTCTCCATTGGAAGCGAAGCTAGAGCTGGAATTTGAAGTCAATCTACCCTTAAACTCCTCGAAACTCTGGCGTAGCATCCTTTAATCCATACTTGACATCTTTCCTTGTCAGCTTGGTCAGTGGGGCTGCTATCTTGGAGAACCCCTCAACAAACTTCCTGTAATATCTTGTAACTCAAGGCTTCGACCTCGACACATTCTTTGGTGGTTTCCAATTTTGGCTGCTTCTATTTTACGGGGATCCTTCCCTTCTCTTTGAGAAATCCACATTACCTAGGAATGCCACCTGTCGAGCCAAAGCCGACACTTACTCAACTTAGCACTTTATTTATTTGCTCCTTTAAGGTCTGGCTTCAATCCTCAGTATTACAGATGACCCTGCAGACTTCTGAATCTGAGAAGGATATCATCGATAAAAACTATAATGAACTTTAATCCAAATACGGAATTTGGAATACGGGTTCATCAAATCCATAGCATTTGTCGGGCATTAGTCAAACCAAATGGCATCAAAGCTTCGTAATGTCATTAGCGTGTCTACGAATCTGATCTTAGGAACATCGAAATACTCACGCACTAAAGCCAGTGATACCCAGGCCATAAGTCTATCTTGGGTATACTCGAGATCCTTGGGTTGATCAAATAGCATCGAGTTACAGGGAGTGGATGCGATTTGCGGATGGTAACTTTGTTCGGCTGCACGCCAATCTATACACAACCGCAAACTCCCATCTTTCTTTTTCACGAAGAGAACTAGAGCTCCCCATGGGGATATGCTCGATCGAATGAATCCCTTACTCGACAGATGCTTCTAGCGGGCCTTGGCTCCTAGGCTGCAGGAGCCATCTATGGGAGGAATGGAAATGGGCTGGAGTCCACGGGATCAAATCAATTGGTGAACTCCACCTCTTTCCGAGGTAAACCCGCAATATCATCCCGAAATACATCCGGGAACTCTCTACCAACCGGAATCATCCAAATATAGTCCCCTCCTTCCTTGTCTCCACCACAAGCTAGATAACCCCGACAACCTTTACGCAAAGATTTTTATAATGCTATGGCGAGACTATACAGAAGATAACTCTACGTAATCCTCCAACTACTTCCAATTTCCCGCCTATTCAGCCTTTACTCCTTTTATAACAATCTATTGTGGTCTATAGCGAGATAGCCAATCCATGCCGAGATCCACATCAAAGTCCTCATATCTAAAGTTACAAGATCCGGGCTGGGAACTCCCCGTCCTCAATCGAACTCTACTATCTCGACTACTCGTCTGGCGAGTAATCTGATCTCCAACCGAAGAGAAACTCCTGGCGCGACCTCTAATGGCCGGGTCTCTATCCGATACAACGACTAAGAATGGCTTGGATGCAAAATAAATGCGTAGCTCCCGGTCTACTAAGGTATATGCATCATGATCAAGGATAGAAAAATACAGCGGACTACATCTCGAGTCAGATCAAGATTCACGAGTCACAAGATATACGCGCCTCAGCGCGGGCTCGTCGTATCCCTAGGCATCGCTCTACCTCTACCACGGCTAATTTCGCCCGTGGCCGTGGCCGGGTCCCTCTATCTGGGAAACCTCCCGGGTCGTACTTTTGTGTGCCTCATCTCCGGTACCGAGGTAGCTAGATCACATCGATGTCTCTCCGCACCAATCACCGGGAGGCACTCCTAATGAAATGGCTCTTCCCGTCACTGGAAACACACCCCTCTCAAAGGTGACCGAATCTCCTACATTCCCATGGTGTCGCCTCGACATATATGACATAATGTGAGGAGTACTGGGTGCCATCAAGCAAGAATCGGGGGCCTCATCGATCCCCGACCAGAGATAGCTCCGAATTTAATTCCGTACTCTATAACCTCTACTCTTGCTTTTCTTTCTACTGTACCGTCCTGAGCTTTGTTGCTGGGAAGTGCCCGGTGCACTCCTCTTACTTTACTTTCCCGCCTCTACTCCGACAGCATGGCTATGGTACTCGCTTCAACTCGTAGCGGCCCCAATCTGTCCCCAAATCTATTTTGAGGAACCACTGACAAATGCACTCGGATTTAGTGCTGTAATCCGGCCAAAAACCTTTTGCACTTCATCGCTTCATCAGCTTGAATATATGGAACCAATCTAACTAGTTCCGAGAACCTCTTCTCATAATCTGACACTGACATGTTCTTCTGTTCTAACTTGAAGAACTGCTCAATTTTCGAATCCTTATGACTCTGAGGAAAGAATCAGTGAATTCTTGTCGAAATCGTCCTACGATATGCCATCGATACCTCCCTCTCCACCTAAGATCCCACCAACTTCAGCCTCGTATTCCATCGTAAAACCGGAAACAAGACTCTTTTGCTCATCCATTGCAGCCCATATTTCGTGAAACCTTGTTTACTTTATCTAACCATAACTGTGTCAGGCTTCTAGACACATCGCCGTCATATTACTTCAGCGCCCCAGCCTTCAGACTCTCTATCGACCCTCCTGTGTTCTTCCGTAACCTCTCTAGGGTCATGCAGGAGGTCGCGGGATCGCCGACGGCCGCACATTACTATCTCGCACCCACGCCACCCGCTCCACACAGGAATAATCCCGCACTTGAGCCCCTCCGTGGCCCGCATGGTCCACTCGACTCTACCGGGAGGCTGATTCATGCAGTATGAGGAACCAACTACGTGCTCATCTCTCATAGGTAATCGAGGGATCGCTCAGGAGCCTCTAATAACCTCCCAGGACAATTCTACGTCCTCACCCGACATAGTGTCAGAATTACCAAAAAATCAACTTTTAATACTCTCTGACCACCTGATACGTACGTGACTTTGCTTCAACATGCATGGTCAGCTTACTACTTAGCTCTAATACCACCTCAAGGCATCATCTACCCACGTCCTAGGCTATTATATACAACCCGCTTCGATACCACCTCACACACCCCCACCCCTTCCAACGGGCGGCGTAGCCACACTCCATCAAATCCCCAAATTCACCCAACGACTAGAAACTCCCGTGAAGCCGGCCGTGACGCTTTGCCAAAAACCTCCTATGCACTTTTCTTTCTAAACTTATGATTTTATAAAAATTTCTAAGAAGATAACAAATGCATATAGGATATGTCCCAAATCCCAGATACATCCAATTTACACTAATTATATCCAAAATATGGCAACCAAAGATACCAACACATTCTCACAAAACTACTCTATGCATACATATGTTCCATTATACAAGTTCAAAGTATTTCCTTACACAATATTCTTAATTACAACACTGATATAAATGTCAGGAGAATCCTAATCTGCTCCAGCGTCCGGAGTGTCTGTACTTGGAAAATAGTTTTTAAAATACAAAATAATGAGCTAAACGAGCCTGCTGAGCGTATGCTTTATAAATGTTTTGCTTTTCCTAAAAATATCTCAAAATCAGAAAACTTTCTTTTACAATTATTTTCCGTAGCTTTTCTTTTGCTTTTCAAGTTTCTAAAACTTTCTTTCGCTTTTTGCTTGCTTTTGTATTTGTCGCTTAAAAGTTTCTAAAACTTTTCTTACTTGTTTGCTGGCTTGCTTTTCTTAAAAAGCTTATAAAACTCTTTTATTTGCTGTTGCTTAAGTTTATAAACTTCTCAAATTTCTTTCATTGGCTTTATCTTGCTCAAAAGTTTCTAAAACCTTTCACAAACCTGCTTTAAAAGTTTCTCAAACTTCATAAAAACGGAGCCCGGGCTCAACCGCATTCTCTTGAAAATAAACGAGCCCCGCTCAACCGCTCGCTTTAAAATCCCACTCCGAGTTGCTCAACCGATCGCTTTGAAATCTAAACTAGGAGCTTGGCTCAACCGCTTGTTTTAAAACCTCCTAAGCCTGGGCACCGTGAACCAATGGGTTGATTTTTCAAAACTCGTATATTACGCTTATAAAACATCAACCACTGAGGCCTATTTTGCTTATCAGACCCTAGTGAACACTGGTCTCTGCGACCGTGCTCTGGAAGGACCTCGTGTCCGCATCACCTTTTTTCCTGAATATGGTGGAATCGAATTCGGTCGCCATCACCATATGTAGTTAGAGCTCATAACCTTATATAATTTCGTGATCGCGCCACTCGCCCTTTAAACGCATTTAAGATAACCCATGCCACACCGTGCAAAACTAAAATGCATGTATGAGATCCCAACACCACTGTGCACGTAATTTTAATACCTCCTCCGACCGGCTTTTCGCTAGAACTAGGGAAGACTCGTTTTTAGCAAACATTCTTTGCTTGCTTGCTTACTTGCTTCTCAAGCTTTGAAAAATGGTTTTACAATTTAAAACCATTTGCTTCGCTTGCTTGAAAATGGTTTAATTATTCAAAACCATTTACTTACTTGTCGCTTGAAAGATGGTTTTACAAATTAGAAACCATTTACTTACTTTTCAAAAACGGTTTAACTCAAAACCATTTGCTCGTTTCTAACTATCATTGCTTAAAATGGTTTTCAATCAACCACGAAATAACAAAGCCAGAAACAAAGCCAGAATAATAATAATAATAATACACTCAAAAGACTGGAAATGAAGCCAGAACACTCACTCCTTTGCTTCAAGTAAACTTGAGCACGCTCCACAACTTTCCCGCCTTTGCTTAGCCTACACACTGATGTGACAGATCACACACGGCCAAAGACAAATCTCAGTTGAATCTGCACACTGGGTGTTGCACCAAAATTTAAAATATGGGCCCCAAATGCCATTCATCAAAGATACGCAGATTCTGCACTGTTTTATTTCCATGGGCCTAAAACACCCGAAAACATTTCGAAAAATTATTAGCGTCCTGACCGCTTGAATAAAATCCTGAAATTTTAACCAAAACTGTCCGAAAACAGTCCCGAAATTCAGCCCGGACTGTCCGAAAATAGTCCCAAAATTCCTAAAATTTCCTAAAATTCCTAAACTCAGCCTAAAAATTTTGGGACTGAATTTATGGCCTCTAAGAATATTCCAAAGCCTCATTATATAAATTCCCTCTTTTGCAATAAATAAATACAAGAGGTAAATTTCCCATCTCTTCAAGCTTGACAAAAGCCAAGATTTTTGCTATTCACGCGCAGCCTCGTCGCAGAGGAAGAACTTAAACTTCGGTCCGAAAAATTCTTACCACTGTAATGACGTAGGATCCGAGAAAACTAAAATCGGGTTTTTCGCACATTTACCCGACCTCCGCAAATCCTATGCTTTTATGATCACTGTTAGTGAAATTCCTCGTCAGCTATAGGAAAGACTTTTCGTGGCTTTATCCCCACGAATCCGACTACGATTTTCGTGAATCCGAAAGAAGATTAAGAAAATAATAACCAAAAATTTTCTCTCCTCCCTAATTCTCACGATGCGTCCGTCCGCCGCATCCTCTTTGATGCTTTGTTTTTTTTTTTAAATTCTTATGTGGGACCCACATGTCCCTTTTCTTTCTTTCTGGTCTGCTTGTACCTCGAAACAATTTATTTCATTCCTTGCCAATTTTATTTATCCTAAATGAATATTCTTTATATACTTGCCATTTTTCGGAATTTTTCAAAAATCCCGTTTTCAGGTTTCACTCTTTATCCGTCGCCTAAAAATTCGTAAAATATTCCGACTGTCTCGGAATTAAACGAAACTTTTCTAGGTCACTAGATTTCATGGTACGAACTTAACTACAAGCAAATCCGTTTCACATCCGAGATCTGCACTTTCGGTGACTCGAAAAATTCACAAGAATTCATTATTATTATTTTACTATTTAACTCTCATTAATTATACTTTTACCCCCTCAACTTTCCTTAATCAGAACTAACTAAATTCCTACTTCATGGCCCATCTCTAACTTAATTTCATGCTTACATATCCTTTTCAAGTAAATGACAATTGTACTTTGTCATGCATCGTACACTCTCTCTGGATCTAAAAGGCATGTTCCATTTCCATTGCTTTTTTTTCCCAAAGATTCGCTAATCTTGTATGCCTTTTCGTAGGTGGACTTCTCAATTTTCACGCTTCTAAGATTTTTTGTTCTTTATGTGCCGTGAAAATGGTCAAAAGAACGAGTAAGTAATCTCATCAAATCAATGTAGACATCAAATTGCAATGTCTCACTTTCAGTTTATGCTTAGAACATATATTTGCTTAGCATGCACACATGTAGGGCCTAGCTAACATTTCCCATTTCAATTATTGTCGCCTCTCAACAGGCCATTACCGGCCGTTCCCAATTATTTAGATCGGGACTCTAATGGCATGCCATCTCCCTTATGCTTTGGGTCATTCCATTAGCAATCTCTTTTCTCGGTATCAGGTTATACGCTTTTTACAAATCAATACGCCATTCTTTATGTCACTTCGAAAGTTCTATGAGTTTGATTTATCATCGTTTCTTTTGTTGAGCCTATAAATTTGATGTTCGAATCATAAGGTTTAGCCTTTATTGTATTGTGTTTCTGTATCTTATTTTTTAAATTTATTTAAGGCGACTAATCATTGGATTCTTCTAGAAAATCAACGACATAACATCTCGAAGATACTACGCCATGCCTTGAGCCTCCCACCCATAATGAAAACTTTCAGTTAAGATGATCCAAAAGTTATTAATTTCTATGAATATGTATTGTTATTTAAGTCACTAGAATGAATATTTGATCTTCTATGGTACACACATTTTTGTATTTATTGTAATCCTTGAGGTTGGCACGCATAATGTTGTTTTATTATGAAATGTGTAATCACATTGTTATGGTATTTGTCGCTTCGTAATTGATGTTGGGTTTTTACTGTGGATCACTTGAATTGATAGGAATTACGGATAAGAAATTATCGATGAGGAAACTTTAAAAAATGAAAACAAATGTTATTAAAGTTAAAACTAACTAGTTTTAACAACCCATCCGAGACCTTAACCAATGATGTAACATGCAAGTCTTACCGTTCGATGATTTTTGGGTCAGCCTGCTTTTAATTTATGATTTTGTTGAGCACATGAACAGGTTTGGATTTGCTTCCCTTTGGAATTACTTTGGAATTTTCTGGTTATTTCTTTATGATTATTAGCACAATACTATTTTTTTCATCTCAAACTTCTTATCTTATGATCCATTTCATTTGAAATTCAATTATAGCTGGAAAACTATGCTAGCAGTATCGATTTGAAATCATTTGGTCGAGGACAAAATCTTATTTGAAGCCCAGTTCAACATGTGAGCAACTATTTGATAAAGATGATTGCACATGACCAAGCTTTGTTTTGTTCCAAACTTATTACGATTTGCACCTAAGGTTTACATGGGTTGTGAATTCTATAAAGTTCATCATGGTTGTATCCAATGTTTCATGACTCAGACTTCTAGATTCGGGAACAAAAATCTTGGTTAGTGCGCTTCTCGTTATCAAATATTTGGTCACATGCTAGATTGGGCTTTAGATAAGAAATTTTGGTCCTCATTTTTCAAATAATTTCAAATTGATACTCCTTAGCATAGATGATTCTATTTACATACCCCGGGCTCCAGATTCCCGTGTATGATGAACTAGAATCTACAATAATTTTTATTTTCGAAGAGCTGCTGAATGTGTTTTTAGGTGTGCTGAGTCTTTTAAGGAAAAAATATGAATACTAGTCCTTGAAATTGACAGTCTAGTACTTCTCAACACATCTCTCATCCCTCCTCATTTTGTGGGATGGACTATATGAAGAGAAAAGCTGCTACATGCAGAGGTATCTAAAAGACCAAACAAAAAATCTTGATCTCATCATTCTGTCTCCATTCTGGAGGCTAAAGAAGTTGTAGAATATGGTTCAAAACCAATAAGATGTTCATAAATATATTTCTGTATAACCGGAATCATTGGGTGATTCCTTTCTTAGTGGTTTTAACATGTGTTGCCACATTTTGGGGCCGCAAGATTTTGAAGTCATGGTTTGCTTATGAAACAAAAATACGCATTTTTGAGCTTGTCAACTTCCTTTATTTTTAAGATAATCAAGAGTCTGTGACATAGATTCTTGAACAAGATAGAGTGGCTCGATATGATTAGTAGAGTTGGGAGGGGCGGTAGGAGTTATGAAGGTTCCAAATTCCTAATTCCTGGTGTATGCCCATATCCTGGGACAAATGAAGTTTGGCCCTTCTCTTTCTTTTTATTTTATATCCGTAGAAATGTCACCAAGGCTGAGTGCAGCCAGGAGAAATGTGAGAGAAGTATACCTGAAATAAGATAGATATCCCCCCATGGAAGGGTGTGTAAGGATGACAATGGGTTGGATTTTAGATTCTCCATCCCCATTTATTGGGTTTCTATTCTCATCGCCATCGATTTACATTTTATCCCCTTCCCTCACATCCATCGGAGGATCCGATACCTATACCCTACCCAAATACCCTATTCCAAGTTGTGAATGACTATTTTAGAAAATCATGGATAAAAAGTGAAAGAAGGGGTGGCAATATGGATAGAGGAAAGAAAAAGAAGTGTCAAAATGTGCTGCTAAAATCCCACTTGTTTTTACCTTTAGGACTAGAAACTAAAGATCGTAAAATTTGAACTGACAAATTTCTTTAATAATTCATGAAAGAGATTGATCTAAAACCAGTCCATTATGTATATGATTCAAAGATGCCAACTATTAAACAATTTATTAGAAACACAAGACAAAGAAATCGTAAATGTCTTTTAATATAAATAAATATATATTATATATTTAACTGGGTATCGGGAATAGGGATTCGTAGGACATGCAGCTCGCACTGGTCCCTATCCCCGAATCCGAAAATCTTTGAACTCGATTATCCGAATATTTATTTGGGTTTAAAATGTTCCTCCATACCCTCCGCTCGATCTGCATCGGATTCTTCATTGGGATCAGAGGAAATCATCATCCTCTTAAGGGGTGCTAGTCTTTGAGAAGTTTTTGAAACTTGTTTTTTATTTTCCCATATTTTATGCATATGCTCTAAGAAAGAGAGCTATTTTTTCATATGGGATTTTATGATTTGCTACGACCTTGTCCTTGCATTCTACATGTGACACCTATTAGCTTCTTCCTTTCTTCATCGAACTTTCTTTGTGAATCTTGCTCCACGGCCAAGTAATGCTTTGGAAGGACTTCAGGAGCGTGGTCCCTAGAGAGGGCTTTCTAGGTCTTTGCGTAGTCTGCGCGCACCCGCTGGTAGGCGAAGGAATATGTCTTACACGTAATGAATTGGTGAAAGAAAAACAAAATATAGGAATTATTTCATTCATGTTTTTGAAAACTATTTTCCTACACAAAATACACTAAAATGTGTACAATGGAAGATCAAATATTCATGCTAGTGACTTAAGCAATAATACATATTCATAGAAATTAATACCTTCTCGGATCATACCCTTCAAGGTTTTCTATGCGTACACAACGATCGAAGGCTAGAACTTGCTACCAAGTATCTTCTCGTAGATATTATTACGTTGATTTTTCTATAAAGAATCCAATGATCGCTGTCTTGAATAAATCAAAAATAAGATACAGGAACACAATACAATAAAGGCTAAACCTTTTGATTCGAACATCAAATTTATAGGCTCAACAAAAGAAACAATGATAGATCAAACTCATAGAACTTTCCAAAGTGACATAAAGAATGACATTTTGATTTGTAAAAAGTAGTATAATATATTCTCAGAAAAAGGGTGCCTAATGGATAGCCCAAAGCCTAAAGGGAGATGGCATGCCATTTGAGTCCCTATCTAAATAATTAAGGAGCCAAACAGTGATTTGCTTTTGTATATTACAAAACTATGGTTAGAACAAGGAGACCCAAAATCGTAGCTTATAATTGGACCCAATATGATTTATATTGATATTATAACACAAAACTCAAGAAGATTCAAAACTCCTATTGGTTTAATTCGAACAAATCTTAGTCAGTTGCCTTATGTCCTGTGGGCTCAGGGCTAATGAAATGCAAATCCTAACTCCTAATTGAGCCGAGTATCATATCACAACCCCTATCCACTCATAGTTGTCCCATCCCACCTCAGAAAGAGTTGTGTGGGTTACCTGAACAATACCGTAAGTTACAACTTAGGACTTCTTAAAAGAGCCAACACCAAACTGCTGAGTTGTAACTTAGGAGGAAAATACTTTAATTTATGTTACAACTTTGCAAGATTTATTTTTTAATTTGAAAACACTTTAAATAATAGGAGGAAAATAAAGGTATCAATATGATCGTGCTTGGCCATAGAACAAGGAATATTGTTGTCCACAAAGACAGAGCTCCTTAAGACAAGAAGTACTACAACTCGTCCTAACTTTAAGCCTTTAGAAGCACTCTACTTACAAAGGATTTTTCTTTCTTTTTTTTTTCTAAGAAGAAAAAGAAAATTTTTTTGATCAGTAAAAAGCAATATATATAAAAGAAAAAAGCACAAAGCTCCCAGAAAGTACACAATAGGAGAACAAGGGCTATCTCACTCTCACCTATACCCCAGCCAAGTCAAAAACCCCACCAAAGAATTTAAGTTTTCAGCACTATACATCTTAGCTCACCCCCACAAGGTAAACAGAAAGAAAGATTTCATCCTATGAGCAGAGGGGACCTCATTTTCAAAAACCACCCTATTCCTTTCCAACCACAACGTCCAGAATAGACAAAAGGGAGCCGCCATCCAAACTCTCTTCCTTTTCTTGCCAACACTAGCGCTTTGCCAAGCAATTTAAGTCGGCTTAACCGTACGTAGAACACCTAATTAGCTTCGCACTGCTTAAGATCCCATAACATCTGCTCGAACAATGGATAAGCAAGTGGTCTATTGTTTCCTCATTCTCTTCAAACAAAAACACCGCTTACTTGCGGTAACTTCTCATTTTCACCGGGTCCAGCCAGAAGCACCTTACTCCCGTGAAGCTTCCCAAGTGAAAAACCCACTCTCGGGGGAACGATCGGGTTCCGCATGGATCTACTAGGGAAACTAAAGGAGGAGAAAAACATCACTACGATACATTTTGTCTAACCCAAAACCATCGCAATAGACTCCTTTAGCAAAAGTCGATCCTCTCAATGCACCGATCTTCGATTGTGAAGAAACATAAGGAACCTATCCACCTCTTCCATCTCCCAATCATTAAAAGGTCTGAGGAAGACTGGAGACCAACCCCCAACCTCCACTGACGAATCCCAACATCTCGCACCATGGCCCCCGTGAGCCGCTGCTGAAATCAGAGGCTGGGAATGCGGCTTTGTCAAGACTGCCCCGTCGCACTGGGATCCTTCCAAAAACCCAGCCTTCTACCATTTCCTAGGGAGGGAATAGCATTCTGAGAGAAGGTGAGCCATTCTTTACTGATGTCTTTCCATAAACCAGTACCATACCCGCCCCTGATGTCTCTAGTAAACCAACCCCCAGCTTCCTCTTCATACTTAGAACTGATCACCATTCTCCAAAGAGAATCCCTCTCATTAGTAAACCGCCAACACCACTTACACAACAGTGCTTGATTCATCACGGAAAGGCCTCTCACTCCTAACCCCCCTCTACTTTTCTCCAGGAAAACAGTTTTCCAGTTGACCAAGTGTGGTTTACGACCTAGATTCCCTCCACCCCGTAGAAAGCCCTGACCTTCCAGCCAGCACAAACAATCCTTGGCATTCTGTAAACGGTGGAGAGGAAGTAAATGGGGAAGCTAGACAAGGTGCTTCGAATAAGTGTGAGCCTTCCGCCCTTTGAGATATATTGTCTTTTCCAGGAGGACAACCTTTTCCTAAATCTTTCCTCAATAGAATCCTGCACTTGCTGTCCCGTGGGGAGCTCCCAGGAGGCCCAAGTACAGAGTGGGGAGGGAGCCAACCCTACAACCAAGCTCACCCAAGCATGACTCCACATCATTCAATTCTACCTAGAGGAATAATCTCACTTTTGCTCGCATTGGATTTTCAAACCTCGAGAAAGCCAACCACATTAACGTCCAACTTAAGCACATCAACCGCCGATTGGGCTTCACAAAAAATAATGTAATCATCAAGAGCAGCGCGGAGATGACCATCTCCCACCCTCTCTATTCCCAAACCCGCACTCCACCCAAAATAAATTCGCTTCCACCGCCGCGATTAGACAACTCAGAACTTCCATACCTACAACAAAAAGATATGGCGATAGAGGATCCCTTTGCCTCAAGCCTCTTGAACTCCGAAAGAACCCAGCAGGAGAGCCGTTAAACATGACTGAGAACGAAGCCGTGGAAATACACCAAACGACTCGAATCCATTTCGCCCAAACCCCATTCTCTCGAAGGCCTGCTGCACAAAATCCCACCGATGTAACTTCAGCATGCCTTTTCAATGTCCAACTTACACAAAATCCCTTTCTCTTTCCTTCTATGAACTGAGTCCACAACCTCGTTTGCTATCAACGCTGCATCAAGAATTTGCCTCCCATCTACAAATGCATTTTGAGATTGAGAAATAATCAACCCCATAACCCTTTTAATTCTGTTTGCCAACAATTTCGCTAAAATTTTATAGAGACTACCCACTAAACTGATTGGTCTCAAGTCCTTTAGATCCTCGACAGTACTCCCCTTAGGCCCCAGGACCAAGAAAGTAGCATTAAGACTTTTAACAAACTGCTCATTCTGGAAGAAATCCATAAAGAAGCCCATAACCTCCTCTTTCAAGAATTCCCAACTGAATGACAAGAAAGCAATTGAAAACCGATCGTGTCCCGGGGCTTTATTTCACATAAGCCTGCAGACACTGCAAGGACTTCTTCCTCCGTGAACATTTCTTCCAATCCTGCGCCACCGCGCCAATCACTGAGGCGAAGGTCCGATAAGGCGGGCACCAATTGTTTGAGGCTGAGAGGAGACTTTGAAAAGCACCGACCAAACCATCTTTAACCTCAGCCTCCTTAAATAGTCTTCTCCCATTGATACTGATGCTGCTAAAGGATTTCCTCCTCATGAGAATCGCCATTCTATGAAACCCCGTGGTTTCGTCCCCCTTCTTTCAACTAAATCCTCCGATTTTGTCCCTCATGAGACCCTCCTCCAAATCCACCCACTCCTTAAAATCCTCTCTAGCCTTTTCCCTATGCTCTGCTTCTTCCAAGGACAACACCTTCTCCTATAAGAGAATATGCTTATAAATTCCTGAAAGGCTACACCAAGGTACACTACAATATATAAACAAATATGCATTAAAAAGGCTACCAACAAAGAGAGAACAAAAACAAGCCCCTCTTCTTCCTCGAGCTCAACCAATCATCACAATGTTCTAATAAGGATGTTCATCACCAAACAACACAAGTGCATAGATTGCCTTCATAAAAGCCTACTTCCTTGAAACAAACTTTGTTTCTTTTCTTTTTTCTTTTCTCTTTTTCTTCTTTTTTTTTGCAAAGTACAAGAAGAATATATTCAAGAGGAGAGCCACCAAAGTGGCACCCAGAGAGTATACAAACAAAAACCATGACCCCCACAGAACACTACGTAAAGCCGTAAAAACCTACCCAACAAAGCACAAAAACACCCAAAAGGGAGGCTACCCAAAAGTGAACACTCCCCAAAAAACACCCAAAGACAATTCCAAGAGAAAGGAAAAACCACAAACGCCAAAATCACTTGATCCAGCCACTCAATGAATTCAATGAGCGTTGGTGCCCTCTTTAATGCATAATGTGATCTTAACTAAAGGAAATACAAAAAAGAGGACTTTAACTTCTAGATAGGCAACATCCCATCTTCAAAAGCAATTTTGTTTCTTGCTTTCCATATAGTCTAAAAAAGACCTAAAGGCCCTCCACACATCCTTTCATTTTTTTGCCTACAAAAGACCACCACCTCCATCCTTCCAAGGTTTGTAAGACAGAACTAGGAAGGACCCAGTGAACACGAAGACGATGTCCACGTAAAACTCTTGTTACACCACGGTGAAGCGAAAAGATGGTCTATTGTTTCTTCTTTTCCTTTGCGTAAGCATCTATTGCTTGGTCTTACTCTCTTCGAATCTAGTCAAGAGTTGAGACCTTACCCCATGCTGCCTCGAGTAAAGCATATTAAAGACTATATCTTGAAGTGCACAAATGATGTTCTGAGGAAAATAACAATGGAAGCAAAATCAAAACTTTAAACATGGATTTGGCAGAGAAAAGCCCTTTTTTTTCTTCGCCCACCTCACCTTATCACCAAACTTGGTTGCGCACATCCGGCTGAGAAAGTAATAAATTTTACTTCCTCT
This sequence comes from Tetrastigma voinierianum, assembly GCA_016808115.1. Taxonomy (NCBI): domain Eukaryota; kingdom Viridiplantae; phylum Streptophyta; class Magnoliopsida; order Vitales; family Vitaceae; genus Tetrastigma; species Tetrastigma voinierianum. The sequence goes on along the minus strand of JAEQBH010002304.1, from coordinate 215,339 downwards.
AATTCCAAATCATTGGTCATAATGATTCCAACATCCTCCTCAAACGATCGGGCTTCACATCTCTTTAATCATGACGTCTTTGTGGCTTGACAACAACAAGCATGATTAAGGAAAGCATCACACAAAGTCATTGACCCCACTTATCCTTCAGCACCACGCTCCATTACCCTCCTCAAAGGCCATTTTCCAACCACGGAGGATCCGTACCTTTCTAAGCTCTTTCCAAGCTCGACTCGGCAACGACCCTACGCCATTTGGTACAACAACCTCCTTGATCCTCCCCATGCCTTAACTCTAATTAAAATATTTCAAAGGCATCTTTCTTTACATAAAGCGGCGACTCGGGTTACAAAGAGGGCCTTAATAAAGTCGACAAATTTCTTGGTGTTGAATAGAACTCGAATGGCATGCCATCTCCTTTATGCTTTAATTTGTCCATTGACATACTTTTAGAATATATTATCTTTTCTGGAAATCAAAATGCCATTCTTTATGTCCTTTGGAAAGTTCTATGAGTTTGATCTATAAGTCGTTTCTTTTATTGAACCTATGTTGATATTCGAATCATAGAGTTTAGCCTTTGATGTGTTGTGTTCTGTATCTTATTTTTTTTTAGTTTATTTTGGGCAACTAATCGCCAGTTCTTCTTAGAAAAATCAGCGACATAATATCTCTGAAGATGCGCGGCTGACAGTTCTAGGCTTAGGCCAGTTGTGTACATAAAGCAACGAAGAGGGTATGATCGAAGGTATTAATTTCTTAATATGTATTGTTGCCCAAGTCAGCAGCATGAATATTTGATCTTCCATGGTACACATTTTAGTGTATTGGAATCCATGAGACAGCATGCATAAGTTGTTTTATTATGAAATGTGTAATTACATTGTTATGGTATTTGTTGTTTTGGTGATTGATGTTAGGTTTTCTGGCAGGATTACTTAGTTGATAGTATTATGGATAAAGAAAATATCAATGAATGAGCTTTAAAAATGAAAACAAATGTATTATTAAAAGTTTAAAGCTCAAAGCGTGTTTTAACAGCGAATGCGAGGACTTAACGACGGATAGTTGACACCTTGAGTTTATGATAGGAAAATTTCATTTGGATTAAATTTTTGGCATCTTTAAGATGTAACATGCAAGTATTCATTGTCTCTCTAATCTTTGGTTAATTATGATGATTCTATTATAGTGCTTGGCTTTGTTTTAGTGTTGATGATTTTGTTGAGCACATGTACATGTTGGATTTACTTACCGGAATTACTCATGGAATTTTAAGTTATTTCTTTATGATTATTATCAATAATACTATTTTTTTTTCATCTCAAACTTCTTATGATCCATTTCATTTGAAATTCAATTATAAATGGGAAAACTATAAAGGAAGAGTATCGGTGAAACTATTTGAAAAATGAGGACAAAAAATCTTTATTTGGAAGCCCGATTCGACATGTGAGCAAATATCGATAAAGATAGCTACACGTGACAAGCTTTGTTTTGTTCAAATTTATTATGATTTGCCTAATGTTTACGATGGTTGTACCCATGTTTATCATAGTTGTATCAATGTTTCCATGACTTGTGCAAAGAGATTTGAACAAAAATTTTGGTTTCGTGCGATCATTTATCAAATATTTGATCACATACTAGATTGGGCTTGAAGAATAAGAATTTTTAGTTCTCGTTTTCAAATAATTTATAATTGATTAGTTTCCTCATTATAAATTCTCTTTTTAATTAAGAATTGCTCAAAGTAGTTGATATTAGTAAAAATAGATGATGCTATTTACAAACCGGTCTTTTACATCCCTCTGCGGTGTGCTATTGATGAACTAGGTCTACAATAATTGTTTATTGTAGTGTTTATTGAATGTGTTTTAGGTTGTTGAGTCTTTTTAATGAAAAAATATGGATACTAGTCCTTGAAATGGACATTGTCTAGTGCTTCTCAACACATTCCTCTTACCTCCTCATTTTGCGGGATGGGCTGTATGAAGAGAAAAGCATTACATAAGCAGAGGTACTTGGTATATATTTAATCAGGTATTCATATCAGGGACGGGTAGGAGATGCTCAAACTGATCTCATCCCGAATCAGAAAATTTTTAAACCCGATTATCCTAATATTTAATTGGGTTTAAAGTGTTCCTCCATACCTCCTCTATTCGGATCAGTATCGGTTGTCATTGTGAATCCAGAAGAAATTGTCATCCACTGAAGGAGGTGTGTTAGTCTTTGAGAAATGTTAAGCTGTGTTTTTATTTTTCCCCATATTTTATGAATTATCTTTATAGAAAGAAACTATTTTTCATCACGTGATTTTTATGATTTCTCACGACATTGGCATTTAGAGATATTGTACATATCTTTCATCTTTCTTACAACGAGATTGCAGAATCGATAAAATGCCAAATTCATACATAAGTATGGTGATTGAGCCCGGTCAGTGTTATGATGACTCCCTCCCTGGTACGTCAATTTAGGAACTTTGGTTCCATAAATTGTTTAAGTCATACCATCACTGAGACAATCTCTTCTGGTGAGAGGGAACCACGGGGTGGTAAACTACCATAACGCGATTTGCATACTGAGGGCTCGAACTCGAGACCAGCAGTGAGTTTGGAGAGACGAGCCATTTCACCTACATGTGTTTGATGGTGGTTTCATAAATTCTTTAAGCTGATATATCATGTTTGAGCAAAGTGAAAAGGAAGAAAAGTGACCGCAAAAGCGAAAACATTGTATTAATTTTTAATCGATTTTTTATTATATTTAATTTTTGGTATTTTGGTAAAACCGATCAAAATGAGAAAATCATATTTCTTTTCATAGTACTTCTCCGGGACAAAACATAACCTCAATGAATTGAAATCATGTGAAGCAGCTTATGCCCTGGTCATTTGGGTTGTTTTTTCTATTGCAGGATTGAAACTCTACCCTGGCAGCTTGAAGAGAAAGTCGCAGGAGGACTCCATGGGACATGAGCGGAGCTGTCAGTTCACACTTCTAGGCTCATAGACTTGAAGACGGCTTGAAGTCGAACCCTAATGACAAGCAAGGGTTCATGTGTGGTCGAAGGGATTTGCGAGGCCTCTTTTCGGCAGCAGGGTTCATTTGTTTTTCATTGTAAAAGCGTTCGCATGTTACATTTGTTCAGACGAGGAAAGTTGGAACATAACATAACAAGTTAGAAAAGTTGGAATAGGTATACTCTCTATTAATCATTAGCGGTCTTCTTATAGATGTGGATCTGTTGCTAAGTAAAGAAGAAGTGTTTGATATTTTCTATATAGTTTCAACAAGCCATGATTGAAATAGAGATTGGGGTAAGTCGTATTCTTGATCGATCTCGATCGGTGTGATTGTTAATGTGATGTTGATTACGTGGTTGGTGCCTTAGCCCTTAGTGATCTTCTACAGAACTATAGTCTATAAAATAAAGATAATGGCAATAGTTGTTGTATGGATTATAATACCATTAGTTATACGGGAATATAAGAATCCTTTTTCATCGACTTTGCTATCATTTAACCATTCTTCCAATGAATTGTTGCTTGAGTTATGAATTTATTCTTTTATTCTCGAATATCACTCACGATTGCGGATTTCTTGAGATGCCAACATCTCCCACTGAGTCCCATGAATTAACTTCTTTGGAAGGTAGGAACTTAGGAACTTTGATGGGTTCCAAGTTGTATCGATTTATGTTGATTCAGAGGTGGTATATAATGACGGTTGGTGAAGAGTGAACAATTCCTATTGGCATGGAAATAAACCATTGTTTTTATGCCTTTTTAATCATGAAGCTTTGGACATTGAATTAGCATGTAGTGATAAAGTGATCGATTCAAAGCATCCTTGTATTGATGGTATATTATTCAAAAGCATGCTTATACGTGAACTATAAATTTATTATTATTTTTAATAATATAATTTTATTTGTTTACTTTACATCATATTATTGTAATACTACTCTCTGATATTATAAAGAGCCTTCGCCTCCTCTGCGATGGCTTGGAGAGGTGTTGTGGCCCAGGAGAATCATTCATGTCATTGCATAACATCTACAACATTTGATCGTCTTATAGTTGAGAATGCAAAACTTTGGTTCTCGTGTAACCTTGTTGGTTGCTTCTCGACAGCCACAGGAACAAAGGTGCGTCGAAATGGGGCATGGGTTGTTGTGCCTTGAGAATGGAGTTCTTTCTCAATCTCTTGATTTCTTCATCTTCTTCCAACTGCAAGAATGAAAAAACCAACTTATGTATTAATGCAAGCGTTCACCATAAGATCTCATTGTTAAGTGTACTTTTTAATTGGCATACAACTTAATAATTCAGATATATAACTGTACCTTCTGTTGTGTCACCCTTTCCATCTTGTATTGCTTGATCAAACTCCTTTTTTTTCTACGTACCTATACGTGCACACAAAATATACCAATAAGAAAAAAACAAAAAATTCTCAACGAGAGATACTTTTTATTCACATCGAGTTATCTAGAAAACCTTAAGTTGCGATCTATGAAAAGCTAAATATGATCACAAGCGAAAGTCATCTTGAAATAAGTAATGAAATATGTGAAACAAATGTGAAATAGAAAATTCTTATTTATCAAAAAGTAATTTAAATAAAACATACTCGGTGACGGCAAAAACACTTCCATGGATATCACTATGAAGTTTCAGTCCAATCGGTATGGCGTTCTTTTTTCACGCAAAGGTTTTATCAAGCAGCGAAATTCGATGAAGAGCCCCACGTAGCAAGTATTTTTCTAGAGCATTGAAATGTCTAAATCCAAAATGTCATCTATAGAATTTTCTTTTCTTTTTTAACTCACGATTTCCCGACAATTTAAGGAATTTCTTATTCATTACAAAATGACCCTCACCTTTGTGGTTCATCGATTTGTCCATGGAGTCACTTGTGCAGTGTCAGAAACAGCTTCTCCTCCTCACTTGATTCTGTATCTTCTTCATAAGTTGTTGTTCCTTCTTCAAGTGTCCCTTTCTTTGCGAGTGAAATTAAATTGCCTAAGCAAAGTGAAATGCGAAGGATTTCGATTCATTTTTAAATGATAGTAACCTCGTTCTCGATTGAATGGCCTTGCAAGTGGAAGCATTTGCTTCTTCTTAGGTGCCCTTCCACCACAGCGGTGCAGAGGATTCAATGCTCTAAATCAAATGCAAGGGTTAAATCAGTGCTTGACCATTAAATTAATTGTAACAACAGCCGAATCGTAAGCTTTCGCAAAGTGTCAAATGTTACATTACTGATGAAGATAGTAATAAAGAATGAAACAGATGATAGAAACTAAAATTGATTACAATAACAAAATTCTTACATTTCTTGGGCTCCTTACTCTCTCTTTGAAGTTACATGAAATCTTAAAAGCTTGAAACAGAGGAATAAATAAAATCAATCAAAGGCTGTATAAACATAATTAAGGAAAATAAAATGGATTTTCAATCTAACTCTTCCAATTCAAATTACTAACTTTCCATTCTTTGTTATCCCAGATAAAATAGCAGGTTCTTGTATAAGCTCCAGGAAGTGTAATTTGTTCCCTCGCTGTTGTTCTCTTTTAGATTCATTCTCATCATGAGATCTAAGTTATGACACCCCATCTGAGAAATTAATGCGTTACGCTGACAACACATGAGGGTATAAAACGCTAAATGTCATATAGTAGTATTTTGGAGACTAAAATAGGAATGATAATTTATGAGCGGAAGTGGTATGAGCATAAAGGGTATAATTGTCATTAAAAGCAAAAGGATATGAAAATTTTGAAAATCAAATTAGAGATGGGCAAAATAGAATTTCAAAGTTAAATTTCAATATTAAAGAGTTGAGGAGCTGTGGTAATTAAAGGAGTATTAAAATATTAAAAATAGGAAAATAAGAGGCAAACTTGATTTGGTCTCCAAAGAGGAACTGAAACTTCACGGTTTTGGAGGAAGGAGGAGAGGCCAAGAGGAGAAGGAAGAGAAAGGAGAAGGAAAAAGTTCAAAGATTAAGGTATGTTTGTCTTTGAATCAAATGTCTTTTGGATGTCTGGGGCTTTAGGGGTGTTCTATGGAAATTGAAGTGCTCCTTGGTCTGGGATTTTGGAAGAGATTACCTAAACCCTAGATGTTTGTTAGGATTATGAGAGTTTTCCCAATTGGTGTAAAGGAAGCATGGAATCATCAAAAGCATATGGTTTAAAATTAGTGACTAGGTTGAGTTCTTGGATTTTTCACCAGGTTTGAGGTTTGAGGTTCCATAGCACCAATTTAAGTGTTATAAGATTAGTTTTAGATGCATTAAGCGATGTTTCAACAACGGTGTTATGAATTATAGATGTTATATGAATTGAGTGGTAGCAAAAGTGGCAAAGAAGCCGTCTGGAAAATAATTCAAGGAATTTAACCGATGGAAATGCTGTTTCACATTCCGGCCGATTTTCGTATTTTGATCTTAACGCTCATTTCAGATCACGATTTGGTGATTCAAAATTCTGGATAAGAAAATAGACTTCTAGAGGAAAAATTATCTGAAGGAAATTGCGCATGCAAATTGTAATCCCCTAAAGTGCCCAAAAATTTACTCAAAGTAGAGACCATGTGTAGCCACTGTCACAGTTCTCGGTACAGGAAGTAACTCTATTTTCCTGTTTCACGACCATTGTCATATTTTGACCATAACGCTCATTCTGATCGATTTGAGTGATTCAAGTTTCTGAATTTAAAATAGACTTCTAAGGAAAAATTTATCTTAAGGAAGTTTAAGCAAATTATGACCAAGTACTTGAAATTTGTCAAAGTGGAGCTATATGCGAATTCTGTTCTGCCATCTATATGTAAAACACAATAACTTGTGTTATGTGGTTGAAGCCTTTAGAGAAGGAAGTTTAAATTGAAAATTTAAAGAGATGTCATTGGATATATAAAGGACTGATCTGGAGAGTTTCATAAATTTTGAATACCGTTTGAATAATTTTTGAGTCATAAAGTCTATAGAGTATTGTTGGAAAAATGTTGGCCAAAATGGATGGGTTTTTAGTGCTTAAGGGTAATTTGTTCTGGCTTATTCTTTAAATGAATGTGTAGTGGTCTAAAATGGAAGTTATGATTAATGTGTAGTTGTGGTTTTTCTTGAAAGGTGAAAAGGATGCTCGGACCCGGAAGCGAGGTCGACGAGAAGCAAGCAAGATTGAGCGGTGGCTTGTGGTAAAAATGATATTTTGAAAATTGAGTTTTTTAAAAGTGAATAGTTTTTAATGTTAAAGCTGAAAGTTTAATGGAAATATTTATGTAAATGTTGAGCATATGAAAATATTTTTATCTTGCATCAATATATATATTTATAGTAAATTATATGTATGCATATGTTAGGCATTATGGAAGTTAAAAATATTAAGAAATGCATATGTATAATTTGTATATATGTGTTTAATGATAAAGTAAGGATTTAAATGGATTTATAAATGAATTTTGATAAATGTTTTGATGGTTACCTAACCCCATATGACTGTTATGATGATATCAGTGAGGTACCTTGGCGTGCAAGGATTTGGGGGTAAAGTTATAGGTTACTAGCGAGGGAGGAAATGGGTGTTTAGGTAATGTCATACAACGTGATAGATTATTCTTATTTGGAACCCTATGCCAAAGCGTGAGTTTCTCATGACGTAGTGATTATATTTGGAATGTATTTTGTCACTCCCGATCGATTGAAATGTTCGGTGTGATTATTCCCACCCAGGTTCCATCGAAAGAAAGAAAGAAAAGAAAGAAAGAAAGAAAGTTTAAGGCATAAATGGTTTTAAATGTATAAGTATGTATTACTTTGATATATCTGCAAAATGTTATCTTAAGGGCATAAATGGATTTTAAATGTATATATTAATGTATTACTTTGATATATCACTAAAAAATGTTATCTTAATGAAAATGTACACTCCAGGCTCCTTTGGCTTCGTTCTTTCATATGTTTCCAAAAATATTTTTAGGATCAGGGAGCAGTGTGTGAAATCCTCCTGTGCGATTAGTCGAGCCATTGAGGCGGCGCGTATGAGGCTGCATTATAAATAGTTTGCGTATTTTATATGTCGAATAATTTGTCATGTATATATGCATATATGGATATATTTGAAAATGAACTACTTAGGCGGTGACAAGTCGGCTCGAGCCATCTTTTATAAAGCGTGCATGTAATTGAAGAAGTTTTGAATGTTTTGATGATTTAGTGAATAAATGTATATGTATCTATTGTATTTGATTGGGTTATTGAATGAGGAATCCCAAGCGGAAGTTGAGAGAAGTTGAGGATTGAAATATTAGAAGTGTTTTTAAATGTTTTATGAGTTTTGTAAATTTGCAAGGAGAGAAGTCAGAAAAAACGGAGAAACTACGACCAATTTTATGAAAAATCAAGTGTTTGAAAATGAAAAGAAAAAAAAAATTATCGCTTAAACTAGCATTACTCTGAATATGTTAAGGTTGTAAAGGGGTTCGCTCCATGGATTTTATTTGATTGTTTTGAGGAAAAGTTTCTATATCCATTGGAGTGCCGGGAGGTCCCCTCGGGTTCATAGGTTAAACCGGGTTGGGATCCTTCATAAGTACTCTGTACTCGGCATTGAATGTGCATCTCTCCCAGACTAAGATACAGGTCCACTGTTCCTAGCTTCTTTCAATGGTTCCATCTCACCTTGGTCATCATCATTCTCCACCTTCCCCTCATATCCTTCATCAATTCCGTAGTTTTGGATCACCATGTCTTCTTCTACTTCTACTTCTGCCTTGTCTTCACTAACATCCCTAATCTTGAATAATCCTTCCAAAGAAGCCCTCAGATACTCTAAAGGTTCACAGAGGCACTTCCTGCAGGCACTTTGATCTGAGTGGCTGTGATGGGTTTTTGTCTCGGTGGTGTTTGATCTCATGGCCAGCATCAATGCTGTGAAGACGAGAACAAAAAGAAAGTTACCTTTTCTGGATTTGCTTTTTTTGGTTTTTGTTTTTTTTTTCAAAAATATTATTTTCATCCAAAACTCAAAAGAATCATCCAAAACTCATGAGTTAAAGATTATCTTTGGTTCAGAGAAAACAAATAGAGAGAAAAAAGTAAAGAATAAAATTAAAATTTTATGCAATAAATTACTTTATTTTATTTATTTTAATATATCAATATAAAAATTTAAATAATTTGAAATACTAGCTAATATTATTTATATTTAATTTCCTTTAAAATTTTATAAGATAACTAAATTTAAGAAAATAAATTTTATTAACATTTTATTTATTTTTTAATAATCAACATATAATACAGCTAATCATTATATATGCAAAGATTCACATTACTAATTATTTTCGTTCTATTTAAGGTCTTTACATGAATAACAGGAAAGAAAAACAAAAATATAAGAATTTTTTGATTGAAAACTATTTTACGTTTTAAAAAACAAGAAGAAGAAGGAAAATGACGTAACATTTGATTCTATTATTTTTTTTTTTAAATATAAAAATATTAAATTTTAAAAACACAATAATAATTTTTAGAAAACATAAAATGAAGTTGTATGTGTTTTTTAATGTTTTCAAAAACATTTTTTAAGCAAATATTTAGGAACGTTGAGTGACTAACAAACAATTAAATTAAACATGCTTAATCAAGCATGTAAAAACAATATAGATATTAAAAACCACATATCAAAATTTCAAGAAAAATATATATTATGCGATAATAATCTTTTCTCATGTAATATAAAATTCTACCAAAGATCTTCAAACTCAAGAAGAATGTAAGCATAAAAATTTACTAAATAAATTAAAAAAAGAGTAATAATAATAACAATCTTTTCAAATTAAAACCATTGACTAATATAAAAATGTAATGATTTTTTGAACCATCAACTGCATCTAACATCAAAATCAAACCCACATTTGTTAACTCAATTAATTAAATTAAATAATAAATTAAAAAATGTCAAAACATTTTATAATCAGGTGATAAAACAAGTACAAATATTCATTTAGAGTTGTTAAATGGGTCATCTCAACTCACTTTTATTGTTTAAGATCGAGTTATGGGCCAGTCCTGAGTATTTTAATCAATTCCATTTATATTCTAATTTCATTTTTAATTAACTGAACCCAACCCAAAATAGGCCAAATGGCTCAAAACCTTAAAAATTTTTAAAAACACCTTGATAAATCATTATTCTTAAACAAAATAAAAAATATACAAATATATAATATTAAATTAATATAAAACTGATTATCAAATATTTATAATAATAGTAAACAAAATTTTAAATAAATAAATAATGCCAGAACACCTGTTATAATCAAAAAGTACTTCAAACTAATAAAGCCTAAATAATACCAAAATAATAAAGTAACAATTTAATAACATATATGAGAAAACAACTATAAGTACTAAATTAACTATGTCTCTAATCTTTATCCTCATCCTACTACATTTGACGGTTAAAATAATGGCGCCACAAACAAACATTATATTTCCACACATCAAAGCCAAGGAAGGATTAAGAAGTAAAGCCCAAGATTGCTCGCCCTTGATGGTGCATCCCCAAACACACCCAAACGAGGCCCAAGCTGTCACCTTCAAAAGGCCGAGCACATATAAATCAAAGAACCCACTGAAGGAAAATACTTCAAACTTCCACCAATTAGGAAGTGAGACATTTCAATGATGCCTGACTAATATCTCTACGCCTGACCGACATTTACGATAAGGAAATAAAATCCTCACCTAATGGGAGAAACATCGTATCATCATTCATTGTGTTAACACTGACAGGATCGACCCATCCACTGGCCGACGCAACTCGCTTAAATGAAAAAATAAAATGTGGGTTGATTTTGACTAGAAAAAACTGTCCTAAGGAGGAACACTTTCTAGAGTCGCCACTTACTTTTGCCGTTAGTTTCATAAAGGAAACCAAGTAAGAACAAAACCCTAATGACTCCTGGAAGATGGTATACGTCACAAAAATTAGATTTAGGTCCGGGATCGGGACATCTATCGGCAAGGTACTTATGTCACGCCTGATCCCGGCCTCGACCTGGTCATGATTCAATCAGTCCCGGCTAAGATTAATACATTATATGATTGTATAATCGGACTCTACCACCCTGCTCTTTCTCAAGAGTTAAATTTGCACTAGTGATACAAAACACTTTATAATAACAAAAATCATTTACATATACTAAAGGAACTAACAATCAGAGCTGTGTCCATCACACCTATCTATACACATACTGCAGTCCCTTTTACTTATACATGTACAATTTCTATTACAAAAATTTCAGATTGCAAGGTCACTGATAACACTCATTCCAGTCGGCCTGGCTACACTGATGTGGAATGTTCTCTATCATTATCTTCGCTTCCTACCTACACGGATCAACTCCCCATGCTTTCTACTTTAGGAACACAAGCACGACTGTCCCACTAACGCAATCATCGCTGTTATTCATATGCATTTCCATATCTATACATATTTATAACTTACCACTTAACATTGTATACATACTTTGCTCTATTACATGTCAATCTCTTCGTACATATTCTATGCTCTTAAAGATATCTTTTATCTATACTTTTACCGGTATTCCCTGCTTTCTATGCTTTATCCTATACTTATCATTTTCATTTCCTTCATGTTTGTATACTCGTGCATGTATCATATACATTCATATCTCGTATACTCTCTTCATATAACCTATCTTATATTGTCCTCAGACTTTATCTACAATCTTATACTTTTCATATGTACGATACTTTTGCATGCCATATGATACTTTTCATGTACTATATTTTCCTATGTTTTTCATATACTATAAATTTTCAATATTACCTTCTTATCTACTTCTGAATTTACTGTTCATATCATTTTCGTGGTAATTATACTTGTACTCTCTTTTATATACTATATTCATGTACTGTCTATATACTATTTCATGATATTCATATCCATGTGGTTGTCTTCTGATATATCAGTTTTCTGCCATACTACATATTGGGAGTACTGTGGCTTTCATATTCAGTATTGTCCCACTTCTTGTTCTTAACTCGTCTATATTTCATCGCATAGCGTGCAGTTATATTTCTCATATCATGTCATATGTTCTATACATATCATTTTTTTGTGGTTTCATGTCCGTGAAATACCCAGGAAGTTCTGATACCTGAAATAACTATATAAAAATTCGAAGGTACTATCACCGTACGAGACGTAGATCTCTATATGTATGTAATCTAAGAACATCAACATACGAGACGCTGATCTCTATCCTGCTTATACCCGAATACATCACCGTATTAAGATGTGCTGACTCCAGCGCCATGTGCTATGTAGTTATCGGTAACGAGCCAAGCCACTGGCTCTGGCCGGCTCCTGGGCCGGGCTCCCGCCTGCCTCAGCCAAAGCTCTACTTCGCTCACCAGAGCTAAACGAGCCGAGCTTGAGAGTTTCCACTTAGGCTTGATAAATCTCGCTCAAGCCCCGGGCTCGCCAGTAGCCCGGGCCGGGCCGCAGGGAATACGATCCACAAATAAGGCTTCCGCCTACGGTCTCCAACCGCGTGATTTTGGGTCTTCACCCGTGCAATCCCACTAGCGCCACGAGAAAATGCCCAGCCATGTCTGATATCGATGTATCGGATCCTCAAGCTCTAGACTTCAATGACATGGATGACAAATGCGGAATTCTCAATGGCCGCGGCGAGGCGCTCACACGACGGCACGTCGAGCTCGAAGCAATCCACCGTCGCTGTGGGACTGCACGATCTCTAGAAAATTTGTAGCTTTAAAATGTACCCACGATAGCATGAAGGTGCTCTGGCGACAGATGTTCCAAGCAGTATAGCGTGAATACGCGCCAAAGAAAGTGGCACGTCGGGAAGTTGACATGGATGTTGGGTATGACCCACCGGTACGACACGATCCCGCATAAGAACTGGACAACAGGGTATTTGGGCTCCTGTGGGAAACTATAAGAGGTCGCGGCCACAGAGCTAGACAAGATTTGCCGATCTTGAGTAACATCAAGGGTGATCATGGGGTGGGGTTTCATAGAGAAACAAGGAGCTGCACCGACCCGCCGTAATTGCATCTGCAAACACGGATTTCGCCACCACACCGTCGAGCATGGTACCGGTCGGCACGGTCGACATGGTGGGCAGATTCTGGATCTCCAGTCCGGCAATGGTGAAGCTATGGGTCTTGAAATTAATCATGCACAGCTTGGTAGTCAGGAGGGTGGTGGCCAACTTAACCATGTGCAAAGAAGATATTGCCAACAGTTTATGTTGTTACTAATGAGTTTGCTGCGATCTTGTTTGATATATTATTTCATTTGATAATTGATTCAAACCAATCATGTTTCTTATTCAATGATTTCAGGTATCTTATTTCTTCACTCTAATTTCTACTATTTTAATTCTATTTCATAATTTTTCGCTTGCAAGTTGTTTCAAGAAGTGGAATTCGCGAATCCGTAGTGGAAACAATGTCAAGGAGGCGGTTTAACAGCCTTTAACAGATCACTGCTAAATCAACTAAGGTAAAACAAATCCCATAGAAAATTATTTCCTTAATTGATGTATTTGTTATCAGATTGATTACAAAAAGTTAAAAAGTATATGAACTGAGCTGGAGGATTGATTACAATACAAACTTGTATAGGCTCTGGATCGGGTCGGTTTCGAGGTTGCTTCGAGCTCGCTCATATATGGAAAAAGAGCCTAATGAGCCTGCCAAGCTTTTTTTTTAAATCAAGCTGCTTGAGCCTGATTTCCTGCTCGTCAAAAGCTCCTACGGCCTCGAGTTTGCCTATAGACCTCAAGCCTAACGAAATATTCAAAGCTCTACTTCCGCTTCTGGGCCGCTACCACTCTATATGTAGTGACCCGGGGCCACCGTGATCCAAACGGATCTATGTCATCGACCCAAATCCAGGGCTCGAGACCTGAACGTATCTCGTTTTCGTATGCTTTGAGCAACTCGTGATCCCTATAGGCATGCCTATCTAACCCTCTACTAGGTTCTAAGAAGACAATCTAGATATTTTCATATCATATTTAAGATATATTTCATAAGCATGAATAATCATTGTTAATATGATCGCTATGCAAATATATACTATCATTAATTTACTCTCCTAGATTCATTCCTCATCAGTAGTTTCATATTACTGCCTCTGTTTCTATAATACATATATTCATATCTTTGCTATCATTTAGTTTTGTCTACGTATCATATATGTATCCTGCTTTTATATATCATGCGAATGCATCTATGCACTCTCAGATTCATATATTCTATATATCTTTAAGCATCCATATCCTTTATGCTTCTATCATGATTTAGCTTATCTATGTACTTTCTTATATTTCTATCATGTATGCTTTTACTCATTCATATATTCATATATGTACTCTATCATTCATGCATAATGCATTCATTCCTATGCCATTATCTTTTACTTATCTCTAATGCTCTTAGCATTTCACGCATTTCTATCATGTGCTCTTAGCATGTTCCATCTTATTCATTTCGTATGTCTATCATATGTTCATCATATAATCTATATTCATATGTGCCTATCATTCAGGTAATTTTAGGTTATCATGACACTTATGACATATCCTATCATATCTTTATCATATTTTATTTATACCTATCATATCATATACGTTTGCATATACATGTCCTTTCATATACTTCTATTTACTTTTATGTTCATGTTCAGTATTTCATTTTGACATCAGGTCTGTAATCATTTAAATCTAAGGTGCTAAGGGTTCTAATACAAATTTGAATCACCCAATCTTGGAGCAATCGAACTTACATATGACCTAGACACCCGTGACTAGTCTATGTTCAAACTGATGCAGAATTTGACTTGAACATGGCCCCACTTTGAGTGAATTTTTTTTGGGCCACTTAGAGTCAGAATTTAACGATGTCTATTTCTTTATGTTTGATTCTCCTGAAGTCTATTTTAATTGGCCACTTGAATAACTTAAATCGGATAAGAAATGAAAGTGTTATTACTAAAATACGAAAATCGGCCGAAATGGGGAAAACAGAATCAAAGGTGTACCGGTACACTTCTTAACATGTACCTGCATAAGTTCGCTTGAAGGGTGTACCGGTACACATTCAAGGTGTACCGGTACACATGACCCGACAATGCCCAGAATGTGTGTTTTCTCCCATTTCTTCCATAGTTTTCCATCTCAAATCAACTCTATACTTCCTACACACATCAAAACCATTTCCTATTCCTCTTGTAACCTCTTTTCTATTAAATTCCTCTTTCAATACTAATCTTACTTCAAAATATTTCATGAATTTCTCCTAAACAACCCTACGGGTTAAGACCCATACACAAACCAATTATGATGATTAGTTAGGTTTGTCTAAAACCCTAACTCAATTACTCTCACTAACCCACATGAATCCATCCCTCAAAGCGGAGGACTCTTACTTTTCAGGTCCTTAGAGTTTTACTCAACCCAATTTCAAATACATCTTGGTTATGATGAAATCCTAACAAACCCTAGGCTTGAGACACAACTAATAACCATACTATTGTATGGAAATTCATACAAGCAGATCTACACCCAAGGTTAGTCTGCCACCTTGATCTCGCTTCTCCCTCTTCTTCTCCTCTTCTTCTCTTCCTCTTCCTCTTCCTCTTCCTCTTCTTCTCTCTTTTCCTCTTCTCTCTACGGTTTGGTCTTTCTCCAAATGAGACCAATTTTTGGTCTTAAATCCCATGTTTGTTAAGGCCATGTTTGGCCAAGACAAGAAAACCCATTTCTTTGTTTTAAGTTTCCTATTTGCCTTTTCGTCTTAAACTCCTTCTTTTACAAAGCAATTTATGTCATATTCTAATTTAACTCCTCATCTTTTCCTCAAATCCTATAATTACATATAATCTTATTGATTTATGCCTTCATATCCTCAAGTGGTAAATTACATATTTACCCTCGCTTTGCTATTAATTCCTGGGTCTCTCGTTTTATTTCCCCGTGAATTCATATTTAGCTTAGTAATATACCCTAAAACAAGTCCGAAATCAAGCAGAGATATTTTTATTACACTCATATGAGGTAGCACTCTCTAGGCCCGAACTCGGGTCCCTAATAGTGAACTGGGGTATGTGGGGAGCATAATGGCCACAGACTTGATAATCTCCTGGCTAAACATACAACTTGGATCAGACCAACCGACCGTATCTAGCACGCTTTAAAAACACTCCAACCTGGGCAAATGGCGCACTGGTCCCTAGCCAAGCCGCCGCAAGTAGTGGAAAGAAGGCACATTTTGAGTATACAATAATTTCTCAAAATTATATATCAAAAGAAAAGGAAGACAAGAGAAACCATACATGGCATCTCAACCACTCATTGATGCTACCACTCTTGTGCAACCATATCTATTCATCCTAAAGAAACGGGCTCAACAAAACACTAGATTATTGGTGTTTAACTAATCACCCTTGGACCCGCATAGGTCTTGATTCTTAAGAATCCAAAATTGAACCACATTAACCTGAACTAAACCCCATTTCAGACCCTAAACATAGCCCTAAACTGATCTGGAGTGAATGGGCCGGACTCACAAAGGTCACAGGCTTCAATTAAACTGAAATCGGACGACCCTTACAAAACCCGAAAAACTGGCTGATCCAGTTCCCTAACCGGTCGATCCGCTGAGAACACTCAGCACTTTTGAGAACATTCCTACGTGAGTAAGGAAACCAAAATACAAACTGTACAATTCCGACAATCGAATGACTAAGAACCGACGCAATGAAAACAAAGTGACCTAAACTTCCATTCGTGAAACGAACCACGAACTCCGGGTTGACCGGTTTCCCAACCAAGCCAAACGGCTGAGAGACTCTCAAAATTTTTCAAACCTTCCTCCAAAGTCAAGAATCCAAAACAAATCAATTAGAAAACCGACTCCGAATGACTGAGAACCGACATAAACGGCGCCTAAAGACTCCAACCGGCCGCTCCAAGAACTCAATTCGCTGAACCGCCGATCTAGTTTCCCAACCAGCTCATCCCGGCTGAGAGGATTCTAAATTTGTCGTAACCTTCTCAAAGAGTCAAGAATCCAAAAAAATAAACGGAGTACAAATCCAACTTCAAATGACTGATAACCCACACAAACGGTACCTAGTGACCTAACACGAGTCCGCAAACAACAAAGGCAAAGAAAAGCAAAAAAGAAATGGGAGAAGCATATAAATGTCGTACCTGTAAGATTCACGGCTATTCCCCCTTTCTCTTTCTTTCCACTTCAAAACCTAGTATCCACTTCAACCATTTAAACTCCCTTCAAAACAAGAGAGACCACGCCTCCGATTTAGATAAACTCTCCTTTCCTCCTTTTCTCCCTTTTTTTTCTCTCTTCTTCCTCCCTTCCCTTTTTGATCACCTCTCCACGTTTTTTCTTCTATTTCTCTCTCCCTTTCTCTCTGATCCCACTCCATTTTGTACACCTTCAATCTCGAGAACTCCCCCCTTCAGTCTCTAACTTCCCCAGCTTCATAAACACTCCTCTATTCCCAAGGTCCATAGTTGGCCACATTTACTCCTTTGCTTAACCACCAAGTATCCAAGGACTCCATGTGGCTGAAAGTAACCTACAACATGGTCCAAAATGGATCCAACTTATGCCTAGACTGATCCTGGCTTAATAAATCTCGATCCATATAGGATTTGGGCACCAAAATAAAAAACAATTAGCCCCCCACGCAAGCTATCTCGATGCACCGGATGTACAGTTCCCAACTGGTAGATATGATTGAAAAAAAATCTGAAATTTTGAGATAATATTCCTTGAAGAATAAGGAGTCCATGAAAAAAAAATGTGTTTTGATTCAAGTCAAAGTAGGGAGATATGACCAAAACAAGCCTTAGTGTCCGAATTCAACTCCGCTTCTAGTAATGAACTTCAAATGAAATCAATTGAGCTGGCTGATCCGGTTACTAAAAATTCTCAATTTTTTTTCAGTTACTTCCTCAATGAGTAAGGAATCCAAAAAAAGAAACGGCATTCAATTCCGAGTTCAAACAAGGGAGATATGATTGAAACAAGCCCAAGTGCTCCGACCTGACATACTCCAATAAACCCGATCACTAAACTGGGGGCCCACCCAATTTGCTTCCTATGACACAATGCCAATAACTAAAAAAAAAAAAAGAAACCACAATGACACTCTAAAGTGAACTACATACGCACTCAATGGACCATATACAAGCCCACCCGAGGCTCGAAGACAGACTAAGCCTAAAAATGCCCTAATGGTGTTATATGAGAACGATGAAGTAGTGTGACACCCAAAGGATAAATGCAAGTGCTGAGGGACAAATTTGAGGGTCTACATCTTAGACTTCATCATCCAACTAAAATCGATCATGACTTAATTCCATTATAAATACTGCTCACCCCATCAAGAAAAGTACGCACAAAGCTTCATTCCCTAAGCAGTTGATATTCTCTTCCACCGGAAAGAACTGACTTAGGCATGGGAGAGGCAACGGGCGAGCCCCCGCCAATCCTTTTAGTTTCTTGTTTTTGCAGAGGAGCCCGACATCCGGTGTCAGCAGACCGGCCCAGCAATCCGAGCACTACTCGAAATTGGCCCGTTGAAAACATCATCGCATATCGCTTGTGGGAACGATAGCCTTTACAACAAAGTTGATCTCTTAGTGATCGATGGTATCAACCTGTAACACAAGAGCCACGCCCAATCCTCCTGGCCATGCACCACCCAGCGACGCGGACATCCGACCTCCCGGAGGTGCGCGAGGAACCAGACAGTCAACACGGGACGAGGCGGAGGCCCTCCGATCACCAACCAACGCTGTTGAGAGAGTTTGGAGCAATCCACCGCATGCAAATACAACACTCTTCTAAGAGAAGCGACAGTCTCGGTGCCTAAAACTCGCACCTGAGAAGAACAACGCCTCAACCTCATCGGGTGCGTATAGAGAAGGAGAAACTAGTCACGCCAGGGAGCATGACCCTTACCAACCCCCCGGAGAGGATCGCAATGAGGAGAGGCAGGGCAGGAACAACAAAGGCGATGGGCCCATCCTTTATCAACAGGAGACAGAGGAGCGGTCGTGGGAGCAAAGGTTTATTGACATCCAGCAAGAGCTCAGCCACATGAAGGAAGTAGTAAAGGGCCGAGCTCCCATCTCTATAGACGCCCTGGTACAACAAACTGAATCCCCGTTCACAACCGGGGTGCTGCACTTCCCTCTTTCGGTAAAGTTCAGAATGCCGCAAATCGAAACGTTCGATGGAACGAAAGACCCCATTGATCACCTCAATACATATAAGAACCAGATGGAGCTGCACAGATACCAGGACCCCATACGGTGCAGAGCCTTCGCTATCACACTAAAGGCCCAAATTTTACCGGGTTTAATGTATTCCTCGTCTTCCATCTCATCATTCACAGAAGTTTCCATCTGCTGCCTCCCACTTCATCTATGAGCAAGGACGATAAGAAGCCGTTATCACCTTCCCCGACCATAAAGCAAAGCTCGTAGAGGAGCCTCGAGATCATATGGGTCCGTAGATTCAATGTAAAATCGTTAAAGGTGGATATCCCCGACTTTAGTACCCGCCATTACCACTACCATGGATGGGGGTACAATCGAAAGACCTCATGTTCTCTATCTCAAAGAACCCTCATGCGAGCATGGCCAAGGTCCTTTCCAAAACAGAGAAGTATATCAACGGCGAAGAAGCCCTCTTACCAAACAAAATAGCTCTTCCACTCAAAAGGAAAAGAGCAGGGGCGACAAGAAACGGGAAGGAAGCCCTGTGGAGATGCGCATGTGGACAGATCCCCAAGGAGTGAGAGGAGAAAACAGGAGCGGTCCCCGCAAATGCGAGGGAACGTCGTAGACCGCCAGACGCCAACTGAGCGCACACCCAAGATACACCTCTGCAGCCCACCCCGACCACCCCATGGTCACAGTCCTACGCGGGCGGCCATGAAAGATCTCCTAAATGGCCATCCCAGATGAAGTCAGACCTAGCGACAAGAGACGATACCAAATACTGTGAGTTCCACAGGAGTCATGGACACCGAATGGGGACGACCGCATCCAGCCTAAGAAAAGTAAAATTGAATACCTAACTCGATGGAACTCTCACTACGTGGATTACAATACGACTGTGCGCAGCTCGAGTACCACCCTCCTCATCATCCCACCACCTCAAGACCAACCACCTTGAGAGACCCCAGATCCTCCTGAGGATTTGTGACACCCCAAACTCCGGTCCGTGACTACCCGTCAACCTCGCGAATGACGCGTGGAATGCCCGGGTGACCCGACATTTTTTCACGGAAAACGCAGTCTCCTTGTACCTGGGAGCTCTACCCAAATACAAAACTTGTATAAACCTGCATTTACCTGTCCCAAACAGTCCAATATATCTAATCACATGAGTAATACGGCCACTTAGGCCCAAAACGATACTCAATATACATACCAACTATAAATCCAACCTATGATCCATTGTGTTACATATTCAAAATATTTTCACTTTATACAAATGATATATTAAAATTAGTAAAATTTTAATACATGTAGAGGATCACGTCAAAGCCATAACCCGCTTTCTTCAATCACGCCTCTAGGATGAGTTTCTCCCTGTAGACGTCCTGCATCTCGTGAAAAGGGGGATCCCACGACGGGGTGAGCTAAAGCTCAGTAGGAGAATCGCCCTAAATGGGCTACTCACCACCTAAGTGCAGTGCAATGTTCCAATTTAAACACACATTTGGGCAAATGTACGCCGATCCTACTTGAATGTCTACATGACCAACTCCAGATCCCGAGTCCTCACCGACTCTCTCACACCGCCAAGCCTTGTATGAGAATTTTATTTTATTAGTGGACAACCCTCTCCGATGTATATATCAATTGGGCCAGTCCGACGATTGGATATATAAATTGCTTCAGACACCCTCCTGATGAATATATATCAATCAAGCCATTCCGACTGATATATTATTTAGTTTGGACTACCCTCCGATAATTAACATTTTTAGACAACCCTCCTAACCATTTAATATTTTAGACTATCCTCCCGAACCTTTTCCTCTGTGACTCATCTCACGCACTAACTCCTATACCCTAGATGTTCCAAAGGCATATGGAATGCGGTGTGCCAGCTCCAATACAACTCTAATCACATGCAAATAGTATCAACATGAATATACTCGCATAATCAAATCACACAATCATGTTACATGTGAATTATACAACTCATATATTTCCATCAAAATTAAGACATCATTAATCGATCAAACTCATCTCCATGATTTTGCACACACACAATTATATTCCACATAATTGTGACTCTATGTTAATATATAAAAGCTTATGCATTAACATTTTAAAATCATTCAATGTTCTACAAACACAATTATATTTTATATAATTATGTCATTATATTAACACATTAAATCTATGTATTAACCTAGTTTAATCTCCACACAACTCAAGCTATCTATTTCAACAATTCAAGCACACAACACATGGACAATTCTTATCCAACAATTCACTGGCAGAATGATTTTAACGATCCGAAGAGCTAACCGATGGGGCATCACGGCGGCGCGTCGTTTCTCGGTTTTCACTTTTTTGGAACGAGTTTCTTACCAATTTCGGTCTTATAAACACACAAAGCGCATTATTGAATAATTGCGTCTAGCTCGAACAGTCCCTGCTCACATCACGGACTGCGCCTGCCAGCCCTCGAAAATTTCACCATTTGGTCCGTGTTTTGGGACGAATCATGACCATTCGGCCTTTTTCCTATAAATGCTTGATTTAAAGCATTCATTTTAATGCCAAATTCCACACAACAGCCCCCCTAACATTACGGGCGATCACGACCTAACAAAAAATCTCCAAGGCAAATTCAAATAATTAGGTCCCGAGTTTTGGACGATCAGCTTCCAACCGCCTCGACTTTCGAAACCAAAACATGGAAAAACCCTTAAAAATGGGAATAAAAAGCGCCGTGAGGAGAAAATCCTACCTCTTGGGTTATCAAAACTTCATAAACCAGGAAATTACATGTGCTGCTCATGTGAAACGTTTCTCCCTCTTGCAGTGCCGACGGTTGGACCTCAAGCAAATCTGAGAGAAGCTTAAGCTTCTCTCTCTAAAAGCATTTCCAGCAGCTCTCTGGTTCTTTTTCACCTCCCATTTTCACGTTTTCCTTTTGGTTGGAGAAGGATCTATTGACTATTTGTCCTTTGCGACAAATATCAAAATTATCCGTACTGGTATGTCCATATTTTCTGGATTTGATATCATTTACCTCGGTGTCCATTTCCATTATTTCTCTCTCTCATATTATATGGTAGATGAGTACATGCTATATGTGCTTCGTCATGAAAATCGATTCTGACACCGAAGCGCGGTGCCTCGGCGTGCCGGAACTCGGGCCATCTCCAGAAAATTCATTTCGTCAACTGCGTTTGCAAAGGGTGGTGGGATTCCGGTGCAATCCGTTTCATCATCTGAGATCTAGAGAATTAATTATGAATTTTTGTCGAAAATCCTGTTGAGTAGTGTAATTGAAATTCGATTTTGCCGCATTTGGTGGAATTTCTCGGGTCTTACATTCTCCCTCCTTAAAGGAATTTCGTGATTGAAGCGATCTTATCTGTGACACATGCATATGCAACATGCACTCTATGCGTGTAAACTGGTGTTCCTTTGCCATTCTGATCTTAAGCGACAGCTGTGCGTACCTTCATCCTAAGCGAAGGATAGGTGGCGCATCTTATCCTCACGCGCTCCCGTTGGCTTTCCTCCACTCCCGCAGTGCTGCCATAGCACTCTCACTAGCCTCACGGTCTTGCGTCGCCGAAGACCGATCAAACTATCAACAATGCACACGGTCCCTCCTCGAAGGTCCTATTAGTGTCAATCTCAATCATCCCCAATCGTACATGGTACGGATGCGGGTGATATATTCAGAGCATGGGCGTGGAAACATAAGTGGACACCTAACATGTCTTTGGGTGCATACTTAGGTGCGCTACAATGCCTATCCTCTAGTATCTCGAAAGGTCAATAAACCGTGATGGCTGCAGCTTACTGGCACGGCGCCTCTTCGTAGGATTCACCGCGAGAAGCGTGATCGCGACCTCGAACTCTAGGTTTGGCGTCTCGTATCCGCGCTAAGCTCCTCTGCCCGGCTCACGGTACGTGAGGACTCTATCGTATCAAGCTGCCTCCTCATAGGTGTCTCGCATCAGATCGGGACGGAGTGATGGGGCTCTCTTCCACCTCGGGTCGACATAGCGATTGATCATGGCCTCCGGCCACAATTGCCTCACATGGTGCCATTCGTATACTCGCCTGATAACTATTGTTGTAGGCGAATTCCACTAAGGGCAATTAACCCTCTACCCTTATGACCTAGGACACATGCTCATAGCATGTCCTCTAACACCCGTATGTAATCCATACAACATGTATCCCCACACAACCCTCGCTTGGTGTGTAAGCGACCTCTCGAGGCCACGATCAGCACAGTGGGTCAATGGGCTGTCTTCAATCCATGCCATGCGCCATCATTTCTTGAGGCTCTTTGCCGACTCGACAACGCAAATACAATTTTCAAAAATTTATCAAACCTCGAGTCACCCCGACTCATCACTCAACTCTAAATCTGCCCTTGATAACCACGTCCCTACTGTTTTCATCTCGGGCACACGGCCTGCAAGCTGCAGGCCTCTTGTTCTGAGTTCGCTATGGCGATTCTCATTGGATGTGATCCTAAGGCGACTGACCCACACTACGCAGGTGGTGAATGACCATACCGTGCACCCACCCCCGGGTCCACCATGAGCAGAATCTGAGAGATCGCTCACTCATAATCTCGACCTATCAGGTCAACTCTCACCACATCCTAGGGAAAAACATCTATACTTGCAGCCTTTGAGGCGCCCAGCCTCTGGCCAGTCGATGCCACGTCGAGTCGATGACCGACTGGGTCTCAGTGCGACGGCAGATGGTTGTCAACTCATCATGTCAAACTGACATTAACGACAATATGTCTACCACCCTAAGATTAAAGCTCACGCAACCTGCTGCGTAACAGATCACGTCACGACATTCAGCACTCGCTTCGGTGTTGTTGGAAGTACTTGTAGCACCGAAACCAAAACTGATTCCTTTGACCGTACTAGGGTGTGGAGGAATGAGCGTATACTCTCCTATCCACATTTGTTGGTGCATTGTCCCCAAAGTCTTAGGATCCACGTCTCTGAAATCAAAGTCACTCATGTGCTCAATCCTAGCTAGTCCAGGAAACTAGTGTGAATCAGAAGTCTTCTGCCTCTTCCCCGAAATAGGAGAAAGCTGATTCTCCCTCTTGCTACCAACACCCATATCCCGAGTGTTCCAAGTATCCTCGATTTCTCTCTCTATGGTCAGGGTCGTCCCAACCATAGAGTCCATATTCCGTAGATGAAGTCCTACTATCACATCGAATGAGCTTCAGCCCATTCTCATATCTCTCCGTAATACCCGGTAATCCACGAGGAAACTCGTATCTGAAGATTGACATTCGGTCTCTCCAGCGCATCACTACCTCCAGCCTTCTCTGGGGTAGATTGGCCTCTTTGATGCTAACACACGTGTCCCAAAATCTCACCTCGATCAGCCCAAAACTTGCACTTGCGAACTTGGCATTGCCTGGCCCAGTGGTCTCTTAATTTGTAAGAGCGTAATCTCGAAGTGATTCTCATGCTCCCTTCTGGCCCGGGGTAGATCGAAATCATCATCCACGAAGACTACGACAAGAACTGATCTAGATAAGTTTGGAATACCCTATGCATAAGATCCATGAATCTTTGCTAAGCGCGTCGTCATTCAAGAGGCATCAACGCTAACTCGAAGTGCCCATACTTGTCCTAAACGCTACTGTCTTGGGTTTCTCCCTAGTATCCACCCAACCCTCAGTGATGGTAACCCGGTGCGAAGTCATCTTGGAGTAGACTACGCACTCCTCTCATGATCAAATAAATCATCAATCCTCGATGTGGTTGCCAGATTACGATACTTTAACCTGTTCAAGCGCCTATAGTCAATGCACGATCGGTCTTGCCCTTCTTCTTATGAATAAGCCGGCGCCCGTGGTGAAGTGCTCGGTCTAATGAACCTCTTGTCGGTAAGCTCTGCTGGCCCGGACTGCAGGTTCACAATTCAAGCTGGTGCCATCCTATGCGGGTCATAGAGATGGAGTGAAACACTTCAGTGTAACCCGATCACAAAAGTCTACCCGCCCTTGTGGAGAGTAATCCCGGGTAGCTCATCCGGAAAAGGCTTTTTTTTTTTTTTTTTTTTTCCTGTTTCGCCTACTCGAGGGTAGATCTAGTGCGACCTCCTCGTCCTCTAGGGTGGGGCTCTCGAGCCATGGGGCTAGCCGTCACGACACTTGTGCTGGAGTGTCTCTTTTGTCAGGGCAAAATATCCTCAATTGTTCCCCTTGATACCATACGATTCACGAATCCTGCGTATAGGCGGTACTTCCCTCCTGCGCTCACAATCGACCAGGGTCCACGTAAATATCGACCAATCCATCAAGGATGACATCGAACTCGACATGTCCAAGAATCCCTCGGGTCCATTGGCAGGAGAGTCCCGAGATCTCTAACTTCGCAACTCGACCTATCATTCTTATTCTGCCCAATCCTGGGAAGACTCCTTTGTCTGGCGGCTCACCAGATCTCACAGAGGTCCTTGCCCATTCAACCCTATTTGGGCCTCTAATTTACTCTAACTAGAGCACAGCCTTTAGCCTATCTGGTCGTGTCAGAGGTAATTTCCATAGCCTCTAACACTTTCGTCTGCATGTGAACCAATGGTGAAGCCACCATTGGATCACCTCCACAATGAATGTCGGAGGATGATGGGTCCTGAGCCTCTGAGGTTACTGGGGATCTCCACGACTACACCGCTGTACTTTGCTTTGTGCGATAGTATCCCGCTTACCTGGCCTCTACAAAGGCCTGTTAATCAAATATCGGCCCGGTACGATCGATTTTGTTAGTACCGACCGGTGCCACATGGGCCGATCCTCATGTCCTCGTCCTCCTGCAACGCATTTACCTTGATTAGCACATTAACACTTGAGAATCGACACAATTTTCACTTGGTCTAACTGGCTAATGCGAGATCTTTGTTACTAATAGACTTGACAACCATGAACCGACCCGTTCATTTCCTAAGTGGTGCTAAACTCCAACCACTCAATTCGTTTATTTCAATAAGGTTCTAAGTTCTCTTATTCATTTCAGTATTCAAATCCCTAAGGTCATAGTCCTTAACCTTAGCATTCACCCTTTTCTATCGCGTACACCATGCATAACTATAATTTAGGCGTGCACGCGCCTTTACAGCTTAATCACCATTTTCAAATGTTGGTTAAATCAACTCTGATATCTCTAAACGCCTGGCTGGCCCAGGAACGCACTAATCGCTACATTCCTCAGTGTATACGCAATCATTTAACGTTTAAAATATTGTTTTCAACAAAAAATTTTATTTTCAAAAATTTTATTTTGAAAATTTTATTTTAATTTTATCATAATTTACGATTTTATTTGAATTTAATAAATATTATTATTTTTTCAAAAATTTTATTTTACAATGAAGCGATGTTCATTTGGTGACTCGAAAACGAGTGCAGCGGATGAAAATGGGCGTGCGGGGTACGCGCCCAAAACGACCGGCGCGGCGGGCGTAGCGTATTGTAGCGCCAGCGCGCTACGCTTCCAGGGCACTGCCGCGCGCCCAGCGCCACCCGCGCGCCTGCGCCTCGCCTAGCTGCCGCGCTACGCCAGCGCGTATGTGCCGCCGCCCAGCGCGTCGCGCTGCGCTGCTGCCCGCGCCCGCACGCCTTCTGCTGCGCGCCCATGCGCTGCCGCTTCGCCATGCGTCAGCCGCCTGACAGCGCTGTCCGTGCCACGCCGTAGCGCCAGCTACACCGCTATGCCCGACGCCTTGCGGCCCAGCCCGACCGCGCAGCGCTGTGCCCCAACCATGGCGATGCCTAACCAGCGCCTTGTCTTTGCCCTTTGTTCCCCCTGTCTGATCTCACAATACAATCATGCATTGTGTAATTCCATTCTACCATTTTTACGTTTTTCATTATAATTAAATTTTTTTCCGGTGTTTCCGGCGGAAATCACTAAAATCTCTAAAAATCATTTTTTTTTTCATTTTCCATAATACTCAAATAAATTTGTAAATATTTATTTTTTTTTCTCCATTTCCTTCAATTTTTTTCAATTTATGCAAATGGAAATTATTTTCTCACCTCATAACCAAACAATTTTAAAAAATTTGTTTTCTTTTACAGTTTTTGTACACTGTACAGATCAAAACATTTTCTAAAATATTTTCTAAACTCATCCATGTGCTAATCACCAGGCACACAACATTATAGCACATTACAAACCATGTTATACACACAATCATCAAATATTCATCAAACCACACAAAACACATCAGCTTACACGTGCGTGGTATAGTTTTGTCTACAATGATTTTTCTGATTGTCCTCATCGCAACACCATCAAACCACCTGGTGGTGATCATTTTATTTCATGGCTAAGCCAAATTTTCTATCCATGGGTTATAAACCTATATATTTCACTTTACTTATTTGCCAACTTGTGGTGATGGATGCAAACCGACTCCACTAGGTATTCGTATACCTAAGCTCGATGCAAGCTGTGACACCCTGTTGAGTCCGTTGGCCCCACCGTGAGCCAGCGCGGAATACTACGTGAATGTCGGGGTGACTGTTTTCGAAAATCGGGCGAGTCGCTACATGGGCTCTACTAATCCAAAACATATAAACACGTTGCATCCCGAACAGTCCGATGTATCATCATAGGTAATAGGACCGCGTTACGAAAGCGATCTTTCGATATACATACCATTTATAAATCAACTATATCCAATAATTTACAAAGTTCAAAAATATTTTTCATCTTATACAACATATATTAAAATTGGAAAATTCTAATACATGTAGGTATAAATTAGCCGACACAATCGGCTTTCTTCTAATCTATGGTCTCTAGGATGAGCCTTCTCCTGCGTGCGCTCTATTTTTTGTGAAAAGGGGGATCCCACATTGAGGTGAGCTAAAGCTGGTAGAATAATACTAAATGGGCTGCTCACCACCCTAAGTGCGTGCAAATGTTTCAATTTAAACACACATTCAAGCAAATGCATGATCCTACTTGAATGTCTACATGACCTTTCAGTCCTAGTCTTCACCGACTCTCACCTCTAAGCCTTGTGTAAAGGTATTGGCTTTGTAGTGGACAGCCTCCGATGTATATATCAATTGGGCATCCCCGGCGTTGATATAAATTATTTTGTGGACGAATATATCAAGCTGCAGCTCAAGCCAGTTGATATATTATTTGATTGGACTACCATAAGATATTAATTAACATTTTTAGACTGGCCCTCTGAACCATTTAATATTTTTACAGAACTGCTCGAGACCTTTTCTCTGAGCTCATCTCATGCACTAACTCCACATGATCGCAGGATGTTGGAGGTGCATATGGAATCGCGTGTGTGCCAGTTTAATACAATTAATGTACAAATATATCGACATGAATATACTACACGCATAAATCAAATCCCACACCCGATCATCATTGTGTAGTGCCTCTGACTCCTTATATCACATCAAAATTAGCACACTTGAGCTAATGATCAAACTCATCTCAATGACTTTTACACACAATTATATTCCACATAATTGTGACTCGTATTAATACATAAAAACATGCATTAACATTTTTTGAAATCATCTAATGTTCTACAAACACAATTATATTTTTATATAATTATGTCATTATAATAACATTAATTCATATATTTAACCCTATTTAATTTACACAACTCAAGCCATTCATTCAACAATTCAAGCACACAACACATGGACAATTCTTATCAATTCACACAACGGGTTTGATTTTACTTGATCCAAGAAACCAACATGATGAGGCATCATGGGCAACCCACTTGTCTTCTCGGTTTCACTTTTGGAGCCAGGTTTCTTCTCTAGGTCTTATAAACACCTAAGCATAATTTGTTGGGCAAGTGTAATTACAAAGCTCCCAAACGATCCTCTCCTTTATCCACGTTTGCCACCTCATAGCCCTCAAAATTTCACCATTCGGTCCCATGTTTTGGGACCGAATCAACAGCCCATTCCCGGCCTTTTTCCTATAAATGCTTGATTTAAAGCATTCATTTTAATGCCAAATTCCACACAACAGCCCCTAACATTCTGGATAGTCACGGCCCTAACAAAAAATCTCCAATAAATTCAAATAATTCGGTCCCAGTTTTGCAGGGCCAAGATCAAACCTCGCGGCGCCAAAGCCCGGCGAAACATGGAAAAACCCTTAAGGAAATGGAATAGCATGAAGTAGGAAAATCCACCTCTTGGAGTTGTCAAAAAACTACGAATCCGGGGTCCCTTTGTAGCTGTACTCCGCATAAGAGCGTTTCCTCTTTGCCGAAAGGCTGAAGCGGTTGGATCTACGGCAATCACAGAGAGAAGGCAAGAACTACCAAACATTTCCCATGGCTACTGGTTCCTTTTTCCTCCCATTTTCACGTTTTTGCCTTCTTTTAGTTGGAGAAGAAGGGTCCTATTAGCTATTTTGTCCTTTTGTGACTTAAATATCAAATTCTATAATGCCCATTATGTCCCTCTTTTACAGTTTGATATCCGGCACTACCTCGGTCGTCCATTTCCATTATTTCTCTACTCATACCACTTATGGTAGATGAGTACATGCTATATGTGCCCCTTTCGTTGCATGTCGATTCTACGGCACCAGAAAGCAACGATTGCCTCAGAAAGCATCGCGACTCAGGCTATCTCGAAGAAAATTACCTTGAAATTTTCACGTGAGCTAGATTTGTAAAGGCGATTTAAGCGGTCTGTCCGTTTAAATCATCTGAGATCTAAATTAATTATGAATTGCAATCGAAATCACAATGTTGTAATTGAAATTCTGATTTTGCCCATATTCCCCAGTGGAATTTCTAGGGTCTTCTGATTTCACGCGGTAGTCGACTCATCCAGAAGGCCCACACACTGCATTAGATCGGGAGAGACCCTAGGTGCAAGCCGTCTCGAACTCCAGCGGTGGATACTACCATCACCTTCTCGGACTCGACATGGGCGCTGGCTCCCATGGCGATTTGCCCGCTGGTGATGAGATTGCTCATTGGCTAATAAGGCGATCCATAGGGTACTTTTCGGCAATGGGGCTCGGTGTATCATCGCCGCGCTCGACTTTCGATAAATAGGTATTATTGGAAGGAAAGCTGAGACGACGACATACGTGGTTCTTTGGAGAAAGGGTGATGCCTCTGGAGTCTACACAACTAGTGCTCACTTTGGGAGACCCCATGCCGGAGCTTCTATGACATAAGGTTCCATAGTAGATGCCCATCGACTCACAATATACTCTTGGAAGGCCCTCCCTTAATGCCATAGGGATGCGTTCCTCAAACATCACATAGTTATCAAATTTTAATTTGAATGGTAGGAATGGTTTGAGAAACCAGCGCATAGCCGGGGCCCACTCGGCATCAATGAAACAAATCTGGGTTGACAACATCTACTTATGGACGAGCTGCATGAGACGAGGTAAGCACCCAACTGCTCCTCGGAAGAATTAGAGCCTATCTGACTTGGCGACCCGGCCAGAACATGTCTACATGGGTCTAAACTAGCGGGCGACATCAAAGCCCTATCATCGTTTTCTAGAGTAGAACATGGAAGTATTAGCGCTGAAAACGAGGAAGGTATGAAGATACCGACCATGATGATTACCTGGTGAGCGTCAATCCCTCCTTTAAGTCGGTCAAGCAAGCAAAGAAGGAGTTTTGCCCATGCAAAGATGAAAGATTAATGAAGAAGTCATGTGACTCCTCAAGCAAAGGCAATAAGAGAAGTGGAATACCCAGAATGGTTGGCTAACGTTGTTCTTGTAAAAAAAAACAAACGGAAAGTGGCGACTTTGCATCGATTTCACAGACATCAACAGGGCCTACCCAAAGGATAGTTTCCCTCTACCTCGGATTGATCTCATAGTGGACGCCACGGCCGGTCATGAACTCCTAAGCTTCATGGACGCCTTCTCTAGCTTCTAACGGATGATATGGACCTAACAACCAAGAGGAATACCTCCATTTGTCAGCTGGTCGGGAACCTCTTGTATCAGTGATGCCCTTTGGTATTGAAACCTTGAGCCACCTACTAGGGTTGGTGAACAAGATGTGAGAAGCAGTGGAGCATCTATGGAAGTATATAAAGATGACATGTTGGTAAAATCGATAAAAGCCGAGCTCCACATAACCCATTTAGCCGAGGCGTTCCAAGTCCTTAAAAGCTACAATATGAAGTTAAACCCAACCAAATGCGCTTTGGTCTCATTTGGGAGGCTTAGGTTTTATAGTCAACAATAGAGAATAGAAGCAAACGAGATAAGATAAAGGTCATGCTTGATATCTTTGCCTCCTTCAAGCATTAAAGACATTGACGCTTAACAAGGAGAATAACTCGCTAAGCCTCTTAACATAAGGCCGGCGACAAATGTCGGCCTTTCTTTTGGAAGTTACGAAAAAGGCCTTCCCGGTGGGGTACCTTCTTGCTATGAGGCATTCCACGGCCTGAACCTCGCCAAGGCTCCCGGCGGTCGTTCTAGTAAGCCCTTCGAGGGAGACTCCTGCTCTCTACCTAGCCGTTTAAGACTTTCAGCTAGTCTTTTGCCTTGGTTAGAGAGCGGAGACGGGGAGTACACACGCGGTCGGTCTCACCAGCCACGGCCAGGAAGGCTCTGAGGACGGAGGAGGCCTCCCAGTAGGAGAAGGCGATCCTCATGTTGGTAACTACATCTGAAAACTCGACCTTGCTTCCAAGCTCATATTGTGAAGTTCAGACCGAATATCAAATCGAAGCCAAATCTTGCTGAAACAAGAAACCTCAGGAAGGCTAATAAAATGGGCTATAGAGATGGAGTGGTCGACATCGAAGCTCAACACATGACCAGTAATAAAGCGGATCAGGACTTCATCATGAAATTTACCCAGCGGCGTCCTGCGAAACGCCCGGTGACACCCGACCTCCCCGTCGGAGATTATCATGGGCGGAATACCAATGTCCAAGGAAGCGGTGCAGGTCTGATCTTGACTTCTCCAGACTGGATAGATGTGGATTACGCCCTCAGATTCGGCTTCCCGGCTCCGATAACAAGAGTGATGTGGGGTTGTCGCCAAATTTGGACTTAACCTGCCCCTCCATGGAGCGGTCGAGTGCGGAAGTGGCGATGACTCTCCCATTGTGGTGTAGAAACAGATAGAAGACTCCTACGAAGCCAGAGGGGAGAAGATGATCCTATCTCAAGAGAGGTCGCGAGAATTTCTTAAAAGTTCTATACGAGTTGAATTCGACATGTACGAGAAGCGAGAATTCCAGGAGTTGATGCCTCATTAAAACCAACACCCTCACAAGAAGGCTTCAGCGATTTGATACGTATTGGGCACCTCCAGACCACTCGGTAAGCATCGACAAAGACTTATGTGATGTCAAGCCAGAAATTTGGATGGACCCGTGCGGGATGCGGTGGAAGAGGCGTTGCCCGAAGCTGAAGGAGGCATCAGAGGAACTGGAAGGTGGCAAAGATTCACGTCAGCCGGACGCTATAAATGAGGCTTCTCTGCACCCATTCTTAAGTGCGTAGGGAAAGAAGACGCCGATTACGTACTCAGGGAAGTGCATGAGGCATGTAGCCCAGCCACATCCAGACTCGGACCTTAGTAGGGAACCTGGGCGAGAGGGGCACTGCGGCCTGATAACAAAGGCTACATAAGCTGACCCAGAATACAAAGTTGTTAAGAGCATGATTATCTCATCTCCCATTTGAGCAATGACATGATCCATGATCCACAGCACCGGCGGTATGAAACACAGATATATTGGGGTGTGACGCCCGAATCGGTGACACACCTTTCCGGTGGCGAGCGTGCGGCCACTCCGAAATCCGGCCGTTACCTCTATGAGCTTAGAAACTCCGTGACGAAGCCGTATTGCTTCTTTAAACCTCCTATAAAAATTTTCTTTTCTAAACTTATGATTTTATAAAATTTAAGCGGCCTCTTGTTGCATATAGGACATATCCCCAATCTGGCCATCGATTTACACTATATCCAAAATATGGCAACCCGACGCTTCAACTTTGTTTTCACAAAACTACTCTATGTACATACATATGCTCCATTATACAAGTTCAAAGTATTTCCTTACACAATATTCTTAATTAACAGCACTTGTACAATGTCAGGACAAACCCTATTATGCTCCAGCGTCTTGCGTACTTGTACATGGAAAATAGTTTTTAAATACAAAATAATGGCTAAGCAGGCTCGTGTAATTAATATCTTTATAAATGTTTTCTTTTAGGAAAACATCTCAAGCGTAAAACTTTCTTTTACAATTATTTTCCGAAGCTTTACTTTGCTTTATACTTTAAGTTTCTAAAACTTTCTTAGCTTGCTTTGCTTTTCTTTAAAGCTTATAAAACTCTTATTATTTGCTTAGGATTTACGAAACTTCTCAGAATTTCTTTGCTTGC
Source organism: Tetrastigma voinierianum (assembly GCA_016808115.1). NCBI lineage: Eukaryota > Viridiplantae > Streptophyta > Magnoliopsida > Vitales > Vitaceae > Tetrastigma > Tetrastigma voinierianum. The sequence continues at coordinate 181,564 of JAEQBH010002304.1, read as the reverse complement.
TTTCTTTATCTTGTTTGAGAAAAGTTTCTTAAAACCTTTCACAAACCTTTTTGCTTTAAAAGTTTCTCAAAACAATTTCATAAAAAGCAGGGAGGCACCAGGCTCCAACCGCATTCTTTAAGAAAAGAAATAAAAGCGGGAACTGCCAGGCTCCAACCGTTTGCTAAAATCCACGGGAGCCCAGCTCAACTTTGATCGTTTGAAATCTAGCGGGAGCTTGGCTCAGCCGTTTGCTTCGCCTCTCGGAAGCGAAGCCAGGAACCAATGGTTGATTTTAAAAGCGTATATTAATAGCATAAAACGTCGACCCACTTTGGGGCCTATTTTGCTACTGTACCCTAGTGAGAACCTGGAAGCACAGGCGGCCGTCTGGGTGAAGGACACGTGTCCGCATCACCTTTTTCGATATGGTGGGGTGGCACGGGTGCCATCACCATATGTAAGTTAGAGCTCATAACCTTATATACTCACATGCGTGCCACGGTCTCCTTTAAATGCATGATGTATGTCTAAGTTTCAGGCCAGGCAAAACTAAAATGCATGTGTGGATACTATGGCGCGTCTTGTCTTGAATCATACGGCCAGGTTTTGCTAACCAGGCGGGGAAGGCCTGTTTTCACAAACATTCTTTGCCTTGCTTGCTCTTTGAAAAATGGTTTTACAATTTAAAACCATTTGCTTGCTATTGAAAAATGGTTTAATTATTCAAAACCATTTACTTACTTGCTTTGCTTGAAAGATGGTTTTACATTTAGAAACCGTTTACTTGCTTTTTCAAAATGGTTTAACTCAAAACCATTTGCTTGCTTGAAAGAATGGTTTGAACTCAAAACCATGAAATACGAGTGTAAACGATTTATAATAATAATAATAATACCATTCATCTTCGGAAATGAGTTTAGAAACGGCTGCGCTCTTTGCTTGCTAAACTTAGTACAGTTAACAACTTTCCCGCCTTTGTTTTTAGCCTACACGCACTCGATGTATTAGATCACACCGCGTCAGCACAACCGGCAATTTGCACACTTGGTGCTACAATTAAAATTTCCAGAAAATATGTGGGCCCCAGTCTGGATTCTGCGGGTGTATGGTACAGATTTTGGTAAAGGGACTTTGCCTGCCTGTAGTCTAAAAAACACGCAACATTTAGAAAATTATGTTCGAAGGCTTGTATGAATAAAATCTACGAAATTTTAACCAGCGTCGACAGTCCGAAGTCGGCGGGTTTGTAAATGGTCCCTGAAATTTCCCAAAATTCCTAAACTGATCTAAAAATTTTGGGAATTTGAAATTTCTCTTTCTAGAATAACCGTAGTATATAGTCTTTTCAGGCTGAAACCATATGATAAGGAAATTTCCTACTCTTGAGTTTGACCAATAAGATTTAGTGTCCACGCGTAGCTCTCAGTGCGTAGAGTAACTACCTCTTGGTCCGAAAAGTACGGACATTTAGAATCATATGGCGTGAATGCGAGAAAAACTAAAAATTTACGGTTTTTATGTTACCACAAATTATAGGTGAAATCCGTGTTTTTTTGGTACGGCATTAGCCCTCGTCATGAGAGCACTTTTAGGTGTTTATCAGGCCAATCCGACGAATCGGATTTTTAAGTAAATCGGAGAAAGAAGATAAAAGAAAAATAAAACTGCTTCATACGCCTCTCTCTGCATCTCATCCACACGCACTGCGTCCCTTCTTCCCTTTTGATTTAACTTTTTTTTTTTTTAAGTGGGACCCACATGTCCCGCGCTTTCTTTCTTTCTCATCCGTTTCGATACGAAAGCGATTTATTTTGTGAGGTTTTGATTTATTTATCTAATTGAATATTCTTTACATATTTGCCATTTTTGAATTTTTCAAAAGTGCATTTCGGGTTTCACTCTTTATCCGTCGCCACAAATTACATTAAAATATTGACGCATCTCGAATTCAACGAAACTCTAGATCACTTTAGATTCGAGGCGGGCTGCGGCGCGGTCAGTTTCGTCATAGAGATCTAGAGAATTTGAACTTCCTGAAAAATTATGAATTCATTATTATTATTTACTATTTAAACTTTCATTAATTATCTTTCACCCTCGCTTTCCTTAATTGCAAAATCCAACGAAATTCCTACTATATGGCCGTCTCAACACAATTATGTCTTACATATCCTTTTTGCTAAATGACAATTGTACCCTTGTTTAAGTACAGGTCAGGTTCCAGTTATAATTTCTAATTTCATCTCCAAAATACTACAATGTGACACTTGATACACTCTTATACACCTATAGTATCATGTACTTTACACTCTCTCGGGGCCAGAGGGTGTTACAAAATCCTGCCACTCCGAACATTAAATCCTCAGTGAAATAAACTCAAGTGAGACCTCATAATAAATTAGATGCGAAATATAAACTCAGCCCGCGCATCTCTCTCATAATTCTTTACAGATGCCCTTCAATGGAGATACTTTGCTACTCAACACTGTTCCTTGCGATCTACAATGCACGCGGTATCTCCTCATGGTAAATTCTCCTTTACGCTGCGCGGTTGCTCTCTCAATACATGTGAAGGATCCGGGATATGGCTGCCACCGACATTGATACATGGAAAGTATCATGAATCGCGCCCAGCGACTGCGGGGTAACAATGCAGCAAGCTATTGGCCCCGCCGCCGCTCACGATCTCATAAGGTCAATATACCTCCGGACTAAGCTTGCCTCGTTTTTAAATCTCAAACACACCTTTCACGAAAGGTGAAATCTTCAAAAAGACTTTATCACTATTTCAAGCGCAAGTCTCTGCGACGGTTGTCCGCGTAAGCTTTTCTATACATCTCTTCATATCTTTAAGTTATCGCGAACAACTTTCACTCTCGAAGTGATGTACTAGTTCGGGGCCTACTAGTCTTCTCTCACCAACCTCATCCCGGCCTGCTTTGGAGTCTACATTTCTGCCATACGATTGCCTCTCCAATGGAGCCATGTCTATCTCTGACGATGGCTATTGTTGTGGCGAGCTCCATTAGTGCCCGAGTGAGAGTATCGACCTCCTTTGAATTCCATCACACAAGCTCCCGACATATCCTCTAACGTCTGAATGGTCATCACGGCGCCATCAGTCTGAGGATGAAATAGATACTAAAATCCCGGCGAGTCCTAACGCTGCTGTAAACTAGGCCCAGAAACCTAGATCTGGTTACGGGGTCTCGATCGACACTACTCTCGACAACTGGAACCCCATGAAACTTACTATCTACTCATCCACATACAACTTATTGACTTTTTCTAAAGAATCTTCAACATTAGCCCCGGTAGAAAATGACGATTTAGTCGTCGATCAACTATTACCGCATATCGCATCATGTTGCCCTCTCTGAGTCAGTGGAAGACACATTTACAAAATCCATAGTAATCTTCTCCCATTTCCATCTTGGATAAGGGAGTAGCGTATCTTCCCTACGGGCCTCGTGCTCTTGCCTTCTGCGCCAGGTTAGACATATGGAGACGAAACTTGCAATCTCTTTCTTCATCCCTTCCACCGGTAATGTTCTTTCAAAGTTCCTACTTATACATCTTATGATACTACACAGATGCATAGCATACAACGAGATGAATGTGCTTCTTCCATAATGTCTCTCTTCAGTTTGCCATGCTAAAAACACATTCTTTGACCTTTCACTATCAGCCATCATCTCTGATGCGAAACTCATTCTTCCCTTTTCCTATCTCTTCTTAAGCAATCATCTGCGGATCTGCGGCGCCTCTTTAGAATCTGATCCACTAGAGAGTCTAACATGAAATGTGGCTATGGCTCCCACAGATCTCGGCCTCAATATCACCCTAAAAGCTCTTAGATCCACCATGAGTGGAGAGGGAATAGCCTGTCTCATATGAGACAAAAGAAGAACTCTTAATTAGCACACACTCAAGGCATACCCTTTCCCGACATTAGCTTTCCCTGGATGGTACTCAATAGTACAATCGTAGTCCTTAATCAACTCAAGCCATCTTCTTTGTCTCAGGTTTAATTCTTTTTGGGTGAAAATATATTGAAGACTTTTGTGATCTGTAAAGATTCTACAAGGAACACCATATAAGTAATGTCTCCATATTTTTTTAGAGGGCAGCTTACGTCTCTTTGCAAGCTCTTAAGCGTGTGTAGGAGTAATTCTCCTCATGCTTCTTCCCGGCATATCTAGAGAGGCATATGCAATCACCTATCATTCTGCATCAAAACACAACCAAGGCCTTGCCTGAAAGCATCACTATAAACCACAGATCATCTTTCCATTGGGTAAAAGCTAGAAGCCCCGGGCTGAATCCAATCTCTTCCAACTCCTCAAAACTACGTTGTGGGCTTCTACCCGATCATACTTAACATGCACTGTGGCTCGGCAGTCGATTGGGGGCATATCACGGAGAACCCTCATGAACTTCTGTAATATCCACGCTAAACCAAGGAAGCAGGCCTCGACACGATGTTGGTGGTTTCCAATTTACCCTTTACTTCTATTTTGGGGATCCACGCTCCACCCACCTCTCTTTGAAATTACATGACCAAGGAATGCCACCTTGTCGAGCCAAACCGACACTTGCTCAACTTGCATACAACCTGCCTCTCCCTTAAGGTCCGTAATACAATCTTCGTGTGCTCAATGTTCCTCCGAATCCACCAATACACTAAGATATCATCAATAAAGACTATGACTTAACCTATCCCAAATAATGGCCGAATACTCGGTTCATCAAATCCATAAACGCTGTTGGAGCATTAGTCAAACCAAATGGCATTACCAAAAACTCATAATGCCCGTAGCGTGTCCTGAATGCAGTCTTGGGTACATCACTCTCGCACTCTCAAATCGATGACACCTCACCTCAAGTCTATCTTGGAGTATACTCGAGACCCTTGGAGTTGATCAACAATCATCAATTCTAGGAAGTGATACCGGATTGCTGACGGTAACTCATTCAAAGGTCAGACCCATACAGTTCGCAAACTCCCATCTTCTTTTTCACGAAGAGAACTGAGCTCCCATGGGGATATGCTCTACTTCGATGAATCCCTTACTAATACACTCTTCAACCTGAGCCTTAAACCTCTCAACTCACAGAGCCATCCCGTAAGAGAACGAAACAACTACCCCCGGATCAAATCAATGGTGAACCCCACCTCTCTTTCGAGGAAACTTCAGAATATCATTTGGGAATACATCCGGGAACTCTCTAACAACTGGAATCTCATCCACTAGAATCCCCTCCTTCCCTGTCTCCACCACATAAGCTAGATAACCTCGACAACCCCACGCAACATTCTCTACGCCGCTACAGATCATATTGGAAGATACCGCGTATTCCCTCAAACTTTACCTCCAATTTCCCGGCTATAACCTTTACTTTATAACAATCTAATGTGGCCTCTGCTATGAGACAGCCAAATCCATGCCGAGAACCACATCAAGCCCTCATATCTAAGGCCACAAGATCCACTGGTCAGAACTCATCCTCAATCAACTCTACTATCTCCTCGACTACCTGTCTGCAAGTAACGGATCTCCAAACAAAGGAAACTCTCATACGACCCTCTCTAATGGCCGGGTCTCTATCTCGACAACGATCTAAGAATGGCTCGATGCAAATGAATGCGTAGGGCCTCGGCCCACTGGTGCATAGCACCATGATCAAGGATAAATAACACAAGTGACTACATCCGAGCCGCATCCGCATCTTACACCGGGTCACAAACATACACTCGGGCCCGAGCGGGCCTCGCGATATCCCCGCACCGCCTCTACCTACCACCGGCCTCACCCCACCGCGGGCCGCCCGGCCCCTCCGCTGGGAAACCTCCTGAAGACTCTCGTATGCTCATCTCCTGGCACTGCAGCTAGACTGCTACTAATGTCTCCGCACCAACTACGAGGGCACTCCCACGAAAATGGCCTTCCTGGCCACAATGGAAACACCCTGTACCGAATCTCCTACACTCCCCATGGTGTCGTCTCTGACACATATGACACACAGAGGAATACCTGTACAATCACAGCAATCAGCCTCACTGATCCTGACTAGAGATAGCTCCCGACTTACACCTCGGCCCTAGTAACCCCCTCGCTCTGCTTTTCTTCTATCAGACCGTCCCGAGCTTTGTCAGGACGTGCCTCGGTGCACTCCTCTTACCTTACTTTTTCCCCGCCTACTCCGATACATAGCCGTGGTACTTTGCTCAACTCGAGCGGCTCTACTAAGTCCCAAAACTGCTCCGAGGAACCACCGACATAAGTGCACTCGATCCCGTGGTCAGAACTTGATAAAAAACTCAGACTTGTGACTTCATCCGCTTGGAATATATAGGGAACCAATCTAACTAATTCGAGAACTTCTTCTCATATTCCTCGAATGACCGACATGTTCTTTTGTTCTAATTTGCGTGAACCTCACTTTTTTGAATCCTTATGACTCGAGGAAAGAATCACGCGAATTCTCACAAATCGGGTCCCATGCTATACCATCAGATACTCCTTTCCACGGCGTCTCCACTAATCTCTTAGCCCCGTCTTCCATCGAAAAACCTGAAAACAATGACTCTTTGCTCATTGTGCAACCCATAACTCAGAAACCTTATTTACGCGGTCTAGCCATAACTGTGTTGCCTCTCGATCACCACCGCCATACGTGGCTTCGGCGCCCAAATTCTTCAGACTTCCTCTCTATCGCACTCCTGTGTTCCTTCCATAACCCCTAGGTGGTGGTGGAGGTTGCGACTGCTGACGGGTCGCTATGGCTACTATCTGTGCAATCTATGCCACTTGCTCTGCCGTAAATAATCCCGCACTCGAGCCCTCCGTGGCCCGTATGTCCGGAGCCCCCGACCCATCACGGAGGCTGATTCATAGAGGCTGTAGTGGAACCAACTACGTGCTCATCTCTCACAGGTACTGCAGGACGCTTGGAAACCGCTGGAATAACTCTCCTAGGACGACCTCTACGCCCCTTCCCGACATAAGGTCGTATTTACCAAACTCAACTCGTTGAATCACTTGATATATATGCAATTTAATTTAAAATGATGGCTGGGCACACTATGTTCGATACCAATTCAAGGTGGGTATCATCTTCTTTACTCAAGTCCTAGGTTATTATATACAACCCGTCTCGATATCATTCTTGCACACACCCCCACCCCTTCCAAAGCATGCGCAGCCGCCACCCTTCCACAAATCCCCACTGCTACTCCTAACCGAGACTGTGAACTCCCGTGCAGCTGGCCACATGTCCGCTAAACCCTATCCTTTCAAAATCCATATCCATATACACTAAGAAGATGATAATAATGATGAGCAGGATACATGTCCCAAATCCAGAGATATATCCACTGTTAATCATATCCAAAAAATATATAACCAAAGATGTCTAAATATATTTACAAACATCCATATATTACATATGTTCATTATACAAGTTCAAAGTATTTCCTTACACAATATTTCACTAACAAAGACTTGTACAATGTCGACAACCCTATTATGCTCCATTGCCTTATGACTGCACTGAAAATAGTTTTAAAATACAAAATAATGAGCTAAACGAGCTCGTTGAGTGTACGTTTATAAAATGTTTTTCTTTTCCTGAAAATATCTCAAACTGTAAAACTTTCTTTACAATTATTTTCCGTGTTTACTTTGCTTTGCTTACTTTGCTTTTTAAGTTTCTAAAACTTTTCTTAGCTTTCTGTTTGCTTCGTTTTCTTTTAAAAAAGCTTATAAAACTCTTATTATTTATCATTAGAAGTTTATAAAACTTCAAATTTCTTTTGCTTGTTTTCTTATCTTGTTTGAAAAGTTTCTAAAACCTTCACAAACCTTTGCTTTAAAAAAGTTTCTCAAACTTTTCATAAAAACGGGAGCCTGGCTCAACCGCATTCTTTTGAAAATAAACTGAGCCCGCTCAACCGCTTGCTTTAAAATCCCAATATTGGCTCAACCGATCGCTTTGAAATCTAAACGGAGCTTGGCTCAACCATTGTTTTAAAACCTCCTGAAGCTTACGACTGGAACCAATGGTTGATTTTTCAAACTGTAGATATTATGCTTATAAAACATCAACCACCTGGAGGCCTATTTTGCCATCAGACCTCTAGTGAACACTAAGCTCCCAAGATCGTGCCGTGGAAGGACCTCAGAATCGCATCACCTTTTTTCCGGCACATGGTATCTGACTGTCACATCACCATATGTGGTTAGAGCTCATAACCTTATATACTCTTGTACGTCACGCCTCCTTTAAATGCATGATGTATGTCCTAAGTTTGCCTGTGCAAACTAAAATGCATGTATGAGATCCTAACACCACCGTGCACGTACCTTTAATACCGAATCGCTTTCTTGCTTAGAACTAGTAAGGCCTGCTTTTTCAAATTCTTGCTTCGCTGCTGCTTCTTTTGAAAAATGGTTTTACAATTTAAAACCATTTGCTTGCTTGCTTGAAAAATGGTTTAATTATTCAAAACCATTTACTTACTTGCTTGCTTGAAAGATGGTTTACAATTTAGAAACCATTTACTTACTTTTCAAAAATGTTGAACTCAAACCATTGCTGTCAAAGATGGTTTGAACTCAAAACCATGGAAATACCAAAGTAGAAATGCTTTATAATAATAATAATAATACACTAGTATTTGGAAAATGAGTGAGAACACTCCACTCCTTTGCTTGCTAAACTTGAGCACAGCCCACAAACTTTCCTCCGCCTTTGTTTTTAGCTCACACTCCGATGTATTAGATCACACACGCTGCCACAACCAAGCAATTTTAAGACTCTGAGGTTATAATTAAAATTTTCAAAATATAAATTCCAAATGCCATTCACATATGGCTAGATTTTAGACTAAAGGGACTTTCCATATACTTCAAAACACCCGAAAACATTTCTCAATTATGTTCGACTGTATGAATAAAACTCTGAAATTTTAAATCTAAAATCGGTCGTAAAATGGGCCTAAATTCAGCTCCTGATCAGTTCGAAATGGTCCCAAAATTTCCTAAAATTCCTAAACTCGCCTGGTGGGCACTTCAGACTAAATTTACGGCTCTAGAATATTCCAAGCCATTATATAGTCTTTAGACTCGAATAACACAAGTAGGAAAATTTCCTACTCTTCGAGTTTGACGAAAAGCCAAGATTTTGGTGTCCACGTAGCCTCGTCACAAGTAGTAACTTTACCCACTCCGGTCCGAAAAGCGCGACCACTAGAATGGCGTAGATCCGAGAAAACTAAAATTTGGCTTTTCGTGATATTTACCTGAATTCTCGATGAAATCCCGCGGTTTTTGGTACTCCACGCCAGAAATCTCGGTCAAGGTAGAGCACTTTTCGTGTTTATCCCGACGAAACCGACTGGCCGTATTTTCTGCAAATCGAGAAAGAAAGATAAAAGAAAAATAAACCTGCACCGCCACGCCTCCTCGCATCTCACGCTCCACTGCGCAGACCGCCACCCTCTTCCCTTTTTGATTTTAACTTTTTTTTTTTTTTTTAAGTGGGACCCACATGTCCCTTTTTCTTCTTTCTTTCTCTGTCCGTTTAACCTCTCGAAACACTTATTTTGTCCTTTGCTTTCACTTTATTTATCCTAATTGGAATATCTTTACATATTTGCTATTTTTCGGAATTTTTCAAAAATTCTGTTTTCAGGTTTCACTCTTTATCCGTCGCCTAGAAATTGCAAATATCTCGACCGTCCCGAATTCAACGAAACTTTTCTAGGTCACTAGATTTCTCGCGAGACCGAACTTAACGGCGCAGTCCGTTTCGCCATCCGAGATCTAGAATTTCGAGACTTCGAAAAATTATGGCAATTCATTATTATTATTTTACTATTTTTAAACTTTCATTAATTATACTTTCACCCTCAACTTTCCTAATTGCAAATCCAACTTTGAAATTCTACTGGTGGCCCATCTCAACTTAATTATGTCTTACATATCCTTTTTGCTAAATGACAATTGTACCCTTGTTTTAAGTACCAAATTCCGGGTTCCAAAATTTATAATTTCCTAATTTCATCTCCAAAATACTACAATGTGACACTTGATACTCTTATACACCCCTATAGTATCATGTACTTTACACTCTCTCGGGACGGGGTGTTACATCCGGGGTGTCCGTTGACTACCCGTCAACCCGCGGAAATCTATACGTCTCTTATCACGAGACACATACATGAGTAAAAATGCCTCTTGGGCCTACACATCATACTCATAAAAATTTAAATTTTGTACAAAAATGATTTAATTACAATTATATTTAATTACAATTTATACAAAAATGGGTCTAATGCCCATAAATTCTACAAAAACACAAGATAAGGCCAGTTTGGCCATTTCTTCTCTTCTATGGCCCCGACGCGGTCCCATCCCCACGTCTTTGGCAAATCTAAAAATATACTCACGACTGGGCGAGCAAAGCCCAAGAAGGAATTTCCCTACTTGGGTTACTTCCCCATCTAAGTGCAATGCAATGACAACAACATTCAACACATGCTAATATATCACTCACATGCATATTAACAATTAAATCCAGCATAAATCATGTTGTTTATAATAATAACATAAACTTAGCTCCTAAGGGCTATACAATCCGCTGGGCTCATCTTGAACCGCCCCACCAAATCACAATCAGCATGTTATTCACGCATGGCAATAACACAATATCACAAAGATCACACAACAAACCGTGGATCAGCCCAAAACCATTCTGTGGATTTCAACTCTGGGCCCAAATCTTAACCAAACCACGCCTATCCGGGGCCTCAACAAATCCCCATCCATTACATGACCCTTAAACAAAAAGTAAAGTAAGTAGGAGAAAAACCCCTACCTTTTTGGAGTTTGTCTAAACTCCCCAAAATTGGTACCCACGTGTAGTCCTTGCCGTGGAGAACAACTTTGCTCCTTGCCTCGCCGGAAGCCGACGGTCCGATCGCCGGGAAATTTAGAGAGAAGGTGGAGCTTCTCTCTCTAAAACCCTCTTTTTCTCTATCTCTCTCCGTTTGCTCTCTTTCTCTTTCCTCCTTCCCTCCCAAACCAGGTTGGAAGACTTGGTCAAGAGGACTTGTCCTCTCATCGCCACGTGTCCATTTCAAATTGGGCACCTTGGATTACACCCTTATCCTTATCCATCTAACTTAGATTTCCCCCAAATGGCATGATGCCATGTGTCATAAGTGAGCCCACACCTAAGCTCATGTTTGACTCTCCCCGCCTTGACACGTGCAACTCTCACACCCAAACATGCCAAGTGTCCCGTGACTCCTACTGCCTCGAAAACGCAAATTCCAACTATCTCTGAATTTGACGTAAATTCAACGCGTGGTAGCTAGATTTCGTGGAGACGATTCCAACGTGTGAAGTCCGCTTTCACATCCGAGATCTAGAAAATTCTGATTTTCACCGAAATTACCATTTTATCCCTTCCTCAGAAATCCGGGATTTCTGATCAGGTTTCCCACGGAAGAGGCATGCAAATTTAGCATTGCTTATGTGTCGTGGACTGACAAAATAAATGGGTCGAGGCCGAGCCTCTAGCGACAATCATATACTAAGGTACGCAACTTTGTCCTGGGTATTCTAATATGTGTGTTCGGGGATCCCAAGGTCCCTTCAACCAATAATGGAAATAGTTCACAATCCCAAGTTCAAGGATTTCGCGCCGAGCTCCTAATCGAACTACTACTCATCCCCAAATATCCATAGTCCATCGGGCAAGCAGAGGTCACTATAAGGACTCTACATAACATCAAGACTAAATTAGAAGAACTAAAAGGAAATTGGGTAGATTACCTCCCCAAGGTATTATGGGCATACGTAATCACGCAAGTGTGTCGAAGAACTCAAGAAAACCCCGCTCGCTTCCGGCCTTTGGCACTCAAGTAGTAGATCCAAATGAGGCCTGATTAAATCACTCAAGGATTGAACTCGCCAGCACCGAACACAACGAAGAGGTCCTTCGCCTAAACCTGGATCTCCTAGAAGAAAAGCTTGAGCAGGTCCTAAAGCGTGTGGAAGACTATCACAGAAAGACAGCGAGATACTATGACCAAAGGGTCAAGCCCATGAGTTACAAGTCGGGCGACCTGGTTCTAAAAAAGCTTATGCCAACCAGGAAAGACCCCGCACATGGGAAACTGAGACCCAATTGGGAAGGGCCCTATATCGTATCCCGCATAATCCGACCTGGCAACTATGAACTCCGAACGGAAGAAGGAAAAGCCCTTCCCCACTCATGGAACGCTGAATATCTCAAACGATTCTACCAATAAGACCTCGGAGCGTAGTCTATAATAAAGAATCCAACGTCTTGATTTCGAATAACACTATATATGTCCTTTTTTAACCTATTTAGTATTACGGTGAGCCAAAAAATAAGTTATAATGAGAAAACGAGGCTCGACTCGAAAGGTCTAGATACCGAGAGCTTGAATGATTCACGAAAGGATTATTCTTTATTTTCAAAGTTACGATTCATCTGAAAGACACATTGTGACGCTAATATCTCGGAGGCAAGCGCCTTGAAACAGTCTTGCTCCTCGGAAAAAATCCCACAAGGAAAAAGAAAAGATGCGGGGAGCTCTGCTCTTAAACGTTACATAACCGCAGTACGAGGGAATTTTATTACAAAGTTCTGATCACCTCAAAGAATCACAAAACCTTTCTTTCCATCTCAAAAATTACAGTTAACCGTCGTTCTTCACCGGCCTTTTGGTCGAGGTAAAAACCACGAAAGGGGAAAAGAAGAAAGAGAAGGAGAGAGAGGGAGAGAGAGAAAGAGGGAGAAAGAGAAAGAAAGAAAGAGGAAAGAAAAATTGGAAGCGGTACTTACAAGTTTTTCTTTGGCACACCACCCCCTCAGAATAAGTTCCTAGCAGTTCCATGATGGCATAGCTAGGAACATGAAACTTCCATAAGGGAGGAACTGGGGAAAAACACAACTCTAGTGGTAGACCATCGAAACTAAGCGGCCGCGATCACGGATAGACCCCATGCGGTGATGGCCCAGGCCACAGGCTTCATTATGCGCGAACTCGGGCTACGCGAAAGGAAGAAGTAGAAAAGCATGTATTACCACGGAGGGACCCATTATTTATAAGGAACTGGGCCTTGGAAAATCGCGCAATCCATCGATTCTCCATAGATGCTTCATTAAAGCCTACGTGCTTTCCCGAGAAGGAAGGCGAAAGGGTCTTGGAGCCCCGGAGCCTAGTAGCTCAGTTTTTAGAGCATAACTGCTCAAAAAGGGGCTTAGAGCCCCAGAGTCCAGTAACTCTATTTTTAGAGCATAGCTGAAAAGGGTCTTAGAGCGATAGCTCAGTTTTAGAGCATAGCGCTCGGTAAGCCAAGAAACCCGCGGGCCATGTAGCTTCAGGCTCGATGCTTCGATTTCGAGCTCGGTACTTCAGTTTCGAAACGCGGCTCGGGAAGGCCTTAGCACCCGGGAGCCCGTAAGCTCGGTTTGAGCGCGGCTCGAAGGCCTTAAGCGCGAGGCGATAGTTCGATTTTGAGCTAACGGCTTTCGGGAAGGCCTTAAGCGCTAGGAGCCCGATGCTTCGATTTTAGAAGCCTTATTTCGAAGGCGAAGAGCCCGCGGAGCCATGAAGCTCGAGCCCGGTAGCTTCGGTCTGAGCATAAGCGCTCGAAGGCTGAGGCGAGGAGACATGTAGCTCGGGGCAGACATTTCCGGATTGCGAGCATAGCGCTCAGGAAGACCTCGTAGCCCGGGGACCAAGTCGCCAGGTGTGAAACAATAAAAGGAGGCGATAAAATTAATCGATTGAATCTTTATGTGTGTGAAAAGCCATGAGTCGGAAGCGATAAAATCCTAGCTCTGCACTAGGATATAAGCGAGTTAAAATAAAAGGCCTAAGCGCACGAAGTCGAGCCTCGACTTGGAAGTAGAAGAGTCAAAAGGCGGAACCCCAACGGGTGAGGCAGAAGAGCTGGCCTCCGGAAGAACCCAAAGATCACCAGGTAGGGGAGCATGAGTAGGGGCCCCCGAAACCACCTCGGCGTCCCCATCAACCTCAGCCTCGGAAGCAGATTCTTCTAGCTCCTCATCGAAAAGATGGATGTTGAACTCCAGGTTGGGGAAAGCTCGGCTTAGACGTTGGAAGAGCGAAATACCGGGGAAGCCCATTGGGTCTGAAGCCTCGTCTTTGACTCACCTTTATCCTTTCGCCCCTCGGCTGCTTGAGCCTCCTACCTCACAAGGTCTAATTGAAACTGCCCAGGGGCTCATAGTCAAAGCGTTCCACGTAGTTCGGCCTCTGGCCTCTTGGTGAGCGGCTCCCGATCGCAGATATCTTGAAATGTATTAGGTCACCCTTAACGGCCTGCAACTCCTTTACGGCCAGTATAGCTCATCTTCGATGACCTTTGTAGCATGCTGGGGCCTCCTTTTCTTTATCCTTGGCCCGCGCCCTCGCCACCAAAGCATGTACAGTCGGACACATTAGCTGCAGGGCTCTGATCCAAGTCCTTATCTAGGCTTAAAGGCCAACCCTCTCGGAGGTCAGGGAAGCAATCTTAGCCTTGTAAGACTCCCAGCTAGCCCTAGCGGAGCCTCGGTAAAGGTGACCTCCTTGCTAAACCTTTGTAAGTAGCCACCTACGAAAACAAAATCCCAGCTAACGAGCTGAAACAACAAAGAAAAGATGCGGCGAAAACGGACGTACAAAGCGATTCCTGCGGAAGGCAAGAGCCTCCTCGCTGACGGGGCCTCCGCCTTCACGAGGTCGGTCGCGAAGGATGGAGGAAAGCGACCTCGGCAGCCAATACGCATAAGAAGCGGATATTCCTCCTCCTGACCTCAGCGATCCACGATCCTGTCACCTCATCGGCATTCTTGAAGGGGCGAGCGCCCGCGATGGGACTCCAGGCCGAAAGAGGAAGAACCTCCCGAGGGGGCTCAACCCTCCTCCTGACCCCACCCCCTCGAACTCGAAGAATCTCCATCCCACGGAGCGCGGGCGAGAGGCGAAGGAAACCACCTTTAGGATCTTACCGACGAGGGAAGCGAACTTTTGGCTAAGTGGAGGCTTTCTCTTCCCGCTCTTCTTCTTCTCGTGACGCACCTCGAGGGCCAGAGCTCCCAGGTGGAAGCCAGCGATAAGGGCTCCCGGCTTGAGGAGAGGTGGGGAGGACTTGGAGACAGGAGGCTTCATGAGGGAAATGGGAGAAGATCTCGGAAAGAGCCGGGCGGGGCCTCTCAACCGGATGTCCAGGGATGTCGGGCGATGAGGCTCGGAATGGGCCGGGCGCACATGACCAGCTTCCGCTTCACCTCCTCGTCTTCGGGGCGAGGTCGGTAGAGCACTGAAGACCACGTGACCCAGGTAATGTGCAGAAATATCCCTCTGGCGTTTGAAAACCGAGACTGAGCAAAGAGAGAGAGCGAAGGAGGCTCGTAGGTTCTCGGGGGGTGATCGAGACGGCGGGAGCGCCCGAGTGTGTCCTCCCCGGTCAAAGTTGTACTCCCAATGGCGTACTAACAAGGCATGTTCCTTCTAGTACTTGTGTGAATATGGAAGGTCCGAAATAATCAACTGAGCACTTGAGCACTTGGAGATATAAAGAAAGCCTTCAGTGGCCTCCTTTACGTTGAAGAAGTCTAAGAGCATAGCTATGTTAGGAACGCCCAGGCCTCTGTCCCTAAAAACGACTAACAACCCCACCAAAACACCCTAGAAGTTGGGGAAGGCTGAGAAAGCGAGACATTGAAATCTTTGCGAACCCTTTACGAAAAGGATCTGAAAGGGAAGTCGAGGCCATTCTCGAAACGCCACCTCGAAAGCACACCATCTTGGCAGCCCAGACGAGGCGTAGGTGGTGTCACGGGGGCAAACTTGGATCCCCGAGCAAGGGCCCATATCGGGCTACAAGATCTCATCATCTGAAGATTCCGGCCGTGGGGCCCGCGACATCGACGTGTGTGGAAGCCCTCGGAGTATTAAGGTCATTTAGGGTGTCAATTTATTAATTTTCCCTTGCCCATATCAGGGAAGAGGGTTCCCAGACAGCCGGTGAACCTATAGCCAAACTATTGGACTAGCCACCAATGCGCCGTGTTAGACACCTGTTGAGTTCTCCTATGAGCAAATCTCAGAGTGACGGGACCCATGGAGTACACGAGGGGCTAAGAAAGAAAAAGGAGAGAGAAAATGCGAACCCCCGTCCAGGCAAGCCACAAAGCCTCATGGGCTTTAAAACCAAAGCGAGGAGGAAAGAGCGTCTGAGACCCGAAGCGGGGCGAGGGACACAAACATCCCCAACGAGCTATCATGGACCACCAAAAGCGGAGTCTGAACAATAGTCGGAAAAATTCAAGAAAAGGCTCAAACTTGTAGAGAGGCAAAAGCTGAAACGGGAACAAGTGCAAGCGGTTAGGGGACATTTTAAGGAAGAGTAGAGCCTGGCAAAATCGCCTTGTCGACCATCATTATCCTGAGATGTTGGATGGCGACAAAGTATAATCGGCCTTCTTTGAGGTAACCCGCGTGGGTATCACTTGATCGCGGCGGTGCAGCCACTTGCCTCGGCTCGCTTTAAGTGAAAGGTACGGGGGAGCAAGCGATCGGGTTTAAAATAATGGCCAGTGCAAAAGCCCAGTACGAGCCAGCACAT
Source organism: Tetrastigma voinierianum (assembly GCA_016808115.1). NCBI lineage: Eukaryota > Viridiplantae > Streptophyta > Magnoliopsida > Vitales > Vitaceae > Tetrastigma > Tetrastigma voinierianum. Next base: position 164,903 of record JAEQBH010002304.1, on the reverse strand, counting down.
CGGGCTTAAGAAGGGATTAAGAAGCAGGCCCAGTACCAGTGCTGGCCCTTGATGGCATCCCCCAAACACAGGCCCCGAAATGAGGGCCCAGAGTCACCCTTTCAAAGGCACAGTGAAAGATCAAATTGAAGAACTGCGTACTAAGGAAAATACCCAACCTTCACCAATTAGGGAAGTAGGATATTTCCTTATTATTGCCATCAATTATCATATTAAACCAGTTTCTGATGAAATAATCTCCTTGATGAATATCTTATAATCAGTAGAACTCAATCATATGTTGTATGATATGATTGCTTGTGTTGAAAGATCACTTGCAGCTTCATTCATAGGAGTTGATCTTTCTCTTTCCTTTGGAAGAAAAATGACTTAGGCATCGCGGGAGAGGCAAGCAGGCGAACCAAGTGATCCTTTTCATTTCTTGTTTTTCGGAGGAGCCCGACATCGGGTCCCGACGGGCCAGGCCACAGTGAAACCAGAAAATCAATTTTCAAAAATATAAAATTGTAATTTTGGTAAAAAAATGAAATTTTCTAGATCTCGGATGTAGCGGACTTCCGTTAGGATCTTCTCGCGAAATCTAGCTACCATCAAATTCCGTCGAATTCAGATGGTCGAATTTGCATGTTTTAACGGCGTCGGGGCGGGGCAGCTTGGCACATTTTTTTATTGGCACACATGTTCCACGTGTCAAGCTCTAATTCAGTCAAGTTGAGCTCAGGGTGGGACCCACGTTGACAGATGGCATGATGTCATTGGATAGAAAAGTCAAACTAATGGAAAGAATGGCATAATTGTAATTATGGAAAGTTAAAGAGACAAGACAAGAATAGTTGTCTTCTCAAAATGAAAAAGGCAAAAGAAAACGTGACGGAGGAAAAACAGGGGAGATGTAGAGGCTAGGTTTTTTTATATTTTTAGAGAGAGAGAGAGCACCTTCTCTCTAGATTTTTGGCTAATCCGACCGTCGGATTTCGACGGAGCAAGAAGGGAAGCTGCTCTACGCGGCAAGGACTACGCGTGGACTCCGGTTTTAGGAGTTTTTGACAACTTCCACGAGGTAGGATATTTTCCTACTTGGTTTACTTTTAGCCTAAAGGCTTTATAATGGTAGGGGTTGCTTGTGGGAGGCCATGAGAGGCCATGTAAATTAGTTCCGAGCCTTGGGACTAAGGGGTATGGATTTCATGACCGGTTTCGCAGTTATTAGAGTTAGGTTTCAAATAGAGCCCGAAATTCTAGGTGTTGTGGTTTGTTTGTTGTGAGGACAAGGATTGGAACCAAATTGGTTCATGTTTGTGAAGGGAAGGTGAAGAGCCTTGTTGAATGGTCCTAATTTTGAGACCTAGTTGTGTGTTATGGCTTGCTTGAATAACATGCAGTGTGTGGAAATGTGATATTGATGCATGCTAGTTGATGTATTAACATGGTTTGCATGGAGGTAGATTATATGTATAAACTATAATTGTCCATGGTTTGTAAATGTTTCATGTAGTGCTCATTCATGCATGTAACATGAGAAAAATGCATTGGCATCATGCATTTCATATGCACAGTCACATCGCGTCAGGTCGGGTGTGGGTGTAGGGTAAGGTTTATTCACCGGTGTTGGTGAATGGGTCGTGAACTCGGGAAAAATGAGACAAAGTCCAAGGTAGATATTCACGAGTGTGTAAAATGATCAAAATGATAAATTACATATTTTGGGCGGAGCAAGTTGGGGTAGATTCCCCCGAGGAGAAAGTCGAATGTTATTCGGTTAGGCAATGAATCAGGAGCGATGTAAGTTTGTGAAAATGTTGAAAGGCGTGCGATCCTCTTGGTGTAAGCAGGAATCAGTGGCCTGAAAAGAAAGGGGAAAAGAAAAATCGGGTTTTGATAAATAAAATTAGAAGTGCTCAATGGTTTTTTGTCATTGTGTAAACAGATGGCCCGGTTTTCACATTTGGCATTCCCGGGTGAGAGAGTCGGGTTGGGACTCGGTCGTGGTAGTGTGAGGGGTTGCATCATGCATTATATAGACATTTCATATAATAGTAAATAATTGTATGGAATGTGATTGATTGTTTCTATATGCCATTACTGCATGCATTTTAGGTGGGGAGTAACCCTTGTAGGAAAACTTTCTATTGGGCTTTACTCACCCCGTCGTGGGACCCCCTTTCGAATGCGGGACTATCGGGGAGATGACCTCACTTAGAGGCCAGCTTTTTGAAGAAAGTCGGGTTGTTGTAGCTTGATGGTTTTTTGGTTTAATATGTATTAGAATTGTAGGTTTTAATATGTATTTGTATTAACAGTAATAAAATAACTCTTGGACTATTAGATATAAGTTGGGTACATGTTTGATGAGTATTGATGCGGGAGCCCAGTGGCCACTTTACTTTTCGGGTATGTGTCTCGTGATACGAGACGTATGGGTGCCACCGCAAGTTGTGAATTGTCCAGCGGACACCGAGCTACGTCGGGCTTAGAAGGGTCAGAAGCAAGCTCGGTACTAGTGCCGGCGCCAGTAGCATCCGAAACCGCAGGACCCCCGAAAGCGAGGAATTTGATCGCCCCTGGCGTAATATAATCGAAGAACTTCGTACTAAAAGAATACTGGCTACCAATTAGGGAAGTAGGATATTTCTTATTATTCTTGTCAATTATCGCTTTATTAATCGGTTTACGATAAAAATAAAATTTCTCACCCGATAGAAATATCGTATCATCATCAGTAGGAAGCGATCATAATGACCCATTATAAATGTCGGGTCACCCAGCCGGTGAAGATGCGCCTGAAAACTTCATTCATGATTGATCTTCTCTTTCAGCAGGCGGCTTAGGCATCGGGCTTAGCAGGCGAACCCGCCGATCTTTTCGTTTCTTGTTTTGCGGAGGAACCCGGAGCATCGGTCAGGGGCCAGAGGCCCGATGGTCGAGCACGCTCCCGGCCCGATTCGGTTGAAAAAACATCATCAATATCCAACTGATAATATGTGATTCCATGTTATAAATGATTATATATTATAAATATATATATTCTTGATGGTAGTTGACTTATCATCATCTATTAATTAATTTAGAATGTTAACAACATAAATTTCATTTATTTTTGTAATAAAAAAAAATGTTTTTTTCAAAAAATGGATCAACCATATAATAATGAAATATCTTATTTGTTTGAAAATTCATCTTCCTAAAATATATAATCATATTAGGAAATAAATTTGTATATAATTTTTGTTAATTATTTTAAAAATAACATTATTTTGTTATTAACACTAGTTTAAGTAATAAAATTATTTAAAATATACTGATAATTTAGTTATTAAATTTAATTTAATTTATAAACTAGTATAACTTTATTTTTATCCAAAAAAAGGATTAATGAGATAAATCAAATACATAATAGAATACTACAATGTAAGAGATGTAGCAAAAAAAAAAACCTATCCATGAGAAAGTGGATAAAATCAATTTTAGTAGTATCTAAAGAACTAAGTAAACCAATCACTATGTTTCAAAAATAAATAAATAAATAAATACTAAATTAAAAACCTATCCATATTTCCAAACAGTTAGATAATTGAATAGTTCCAAAAGAGATAGTTTTATTGATTTAGATTAGTAATAAAATTGATAGAAACATATAATCAAAAGTGTTAAAAACTTTAAAAGATACATAGCATCGGTTTAATAGCAAAAATGATCGACTTTTAAGGACTACATATTTGATAATAAAAAAATGTCTATGAATTGTAAGTGACAACCAACTATTGGCGATAATTACCACCATAACCAAATTAAATAAAACCCGCTGCATCAAATCGGCGATAAAAACATGAAAAAGAAAAATAAAGACAAATCTAGATAAGTATAGAAGAAACCACTTTATTTAAAAGAAAGCCAAGTCGAGAGAAGAAATAATGAAAATGATGATTTCGAATCAATAATGATAAAAAAATCACTTTTTTTGTTGAACGAATAAGGACTTAAAAGAAATAATAGAGGGAATGATGGATAAGGCTTTCGAGAGACATTTTTTTTGCCATACAACAAAAAAATATAAAGAATATAAAGAAATTAACACTTCCTTAAATTTTTACTATAAAGAATATGAAGAAAAAAATATTTAAAAATTTATATTTATATAATATGTTTTATATATTTAAATATTTGGTATGGGGTTCCCGAGATAATAATAGTAAAAAAAAAATTATGAAGAGAGAGCTCATTCTGTGGTTCTTTGGAGATTTATATATGTTTAGCAGCGAGATCATTGGAAGTATATTTTCAGCTCAAAACCGAAAATTAAATTTGGGCCAGGCTTATATAGGTCAGGTCGGCCGATATTTCTCTCGGCTTGAGTGGAAACACCTCATCCCTCTCTTTGTATTACCCTCTCCTCTCTCCTGCTGCGTCTGATGAGAGAGAAAGCATCTTCCTCTGTTTCTGCGTTTTCCAGCTCCGTCTAGAGTTTCAACGTCGCCCCGAATTCCCTTTCTTGTATCTCTTCTCGAAACCCTAGCTCCCCTGATTGCGTCCTGTCATGGATTCCTCCGGTCCTTGCGGCTTCGATATCTTTCAAATTTACAGAAGCTATTGCGGTAATCTTTATTTTTCTTTTTGTGCTTCTAATTTTCGTGTTTTTCAATAATTTTTTAATGTGTTTGTGTGGGTTCCATGATTTTCTTGATAATTTTATTTACGGGATCTCGATTGCCCGTTTATGGTGTTTTATTTGATCTACATGGACGGTGATTTGCGACTTTTGGTTTGTAGAGAAGTGGATTATTTATTCTTTTTGGGTGTGCTTTGATGTGTGGAGAAGAGGTTTTATGGAAATATTAAGATTTTTTTTTTCGATTTTTATTTTATTGCATGCGATGATTTGGGCATTTTTGGGTGCTAATAGAACTGAAAACAGGAAAATTTTGGAACTGCCGTGGAAATTGGGTGAACTGCCGTGGAACTGAAAACACATTCTTGTCAATGGCAGGTTCTCAATTTTTGGTGAACTTCGGAGGCTTATGTTGCGCCTGGACTTGATGGTGAGACAAACTGTATTTTGAACACGTTCAGCTAGCAGTTGCTTTGTTGATTGTATCCTCTTATTTTTGTGACCAGCATATTAGATGCTGTTTTTTTTTTCCCTTTTTCTTGCTAATCTTGTATGCCTTTTTTTTGGTAGGTGGACTTCTCTAAATTTTCATGCTTCTATGATTTTGTGTTCTTTATGTGCCGTGAAAATGGTCAAAGAATTATGAATGAAATAATCTCACCAAATCGATGTAGACATCAAATTGGAATGTCTCACTTTCAGTTTATGCTTAGAACATATATTTGCTTAGCATGCACACATGTAGGGCCTAGCTAACATTTCCCATTTCAGTATTGTCAGAACCTCGGCCGATATTCTTGGTTCCTTAATTATTTAGAATGGGACTCAAATGGCATGCCATCTCCCTTTATGCTTTGGGCTGTCCATTAGGCACCCTTTTTCTGAGAATATATTATACTACTTTTTACAAATCAACATGTTTATGTCACTTTGGAAAGTTCTATGAGTTAGATCTATCATCGTTTCTTTTGTTGAGCCTATAAATTTGATGTTTGAATAAGAAGGTTTAGCCTTTATTGTATTGTGTTCCTGTATCTCATTTTTTAAATTTATTTAAAACTGACTTCAATCATTCGATTCTTCTTAGAAAATCAACGACATATCTCACGAAGATACTTGTGATTCTAGCCTTCCGGCCCGGGTTATTATTACATAGTAGCAGAAGGGATATGATCCGGGAAGGTATTAATTTCCTATGAATATGTATTATTTAAGTCACTAAATTAGATATTTGATATTCCATGGTACACATTTTAGTGTATTTATTGTAATCCTTGAGGTTAGCATGCATAATGTTTTATTGCGAAATGTGTAATCACATTGTTATGGTATTTGTTGTTTCGTAATTGATGTTGGGTTTTTTCTGCGGGGATCACTTGGATTGATAGTATAATGGATAAGAAATTATCGATGAATGGAAACTTTAAAAATGAAAACAAATGTTATTAAAGTTTAAAACTCGAACTGTGTTTTAACAGCCATCTGGAGACTTAACCAATAGATGTAACATGCGAGTCTTAAATTGTCGATGATTTTGGGTTGGTGCGATTTTACAATTGATGATTTTGTTGAGCACATGTACAGGTTTCAAAAAGAGTTGTGTGGGTTACCTAAACAATACCGTAAGTTATAACTTAGGACTTCTTAAAGAAACAAACTGGCTTCTTTGAGTTGTAACTTAGGAGGAAAATACTTTAATTTATGTTACAACTCTGCAAGATTGATTTTTTAATTTGAAAACACTTTAAATAATAGGAGGAAAATAAAGGTATCAATCTGATCATGCTTGGCCATAGAACAAGGAATATTGTTGTCCCTGAGAGCTCCTTATTTAGAAGTACTACATCTAGTCACAGCTTTAAACCTTTAGAAGCATTCTACTTACAAAGTTTTTCTTTCTTTTTTACATTTGTGAAAAGAAAATGTACTTCTGATCCTTAGAAAGGCCACACCAAGGTACACAATATATAAAATATGCATTAAAGGCTACCCCGAAAGAGAGGTAAAAACAAGCCCTGCTTCTTACTTGGAGCTCGGCCGATCATCTGCGTTCTATGGGATGTCTCACGCTAGCACCAAACAACGAGTGCATAGATTGCCTTCATAAACGCCCTACTTTCTTGAAACAAACTTTAGTTTCTTTTTATTCCCGATAGGCGAAGTCAAAACTTTAAACATGGATTTGTGAGAGAAAAGCGCTTTGTTTTTCAGCCACCTCTTATCCTCGAGCTTGGTTTGCACTTTTGTTCGGCTAAGGAAAGTAAGAAAAAATTTTACTTCCTCCAATTCCCAATCATTGAAGGGTCTCAAAAAATGAGGATTCCAACATCCTCCTCCCTCATCCAGGCTCCACATCTCTTTAATCACGATGTCTTTGTGAGCAACAACAACAAACAGATTGGGGAAAGCATCACACAAAGCCATTGAGCCACACCACTTATCCTTCCAAAAAAGCACCCTACTCCCATTACCCTCATCAAAGGCCATTTTTCCAGCCACTAGATCCCATACCTTTCTAAGGTCTTTCCAAACTCCAACTCAGTAGCTTGACCCTCACCATTTTGAGTACTGACAATCTCTCCTTGATCCCTCCGCCTTACTTAACTCTAATTAAAATATTTCAAAGGCATTTTTCCTTCATAAACGCCAACTCCATTTTACAAAGAAGGGCCTTAATAAGAGTAGACAATTTCTTAGTATCTGAGTAGGGACTCAAATGGCATATCATCTCCCTTTATGCTTTGGGTTGTCCATTAGGCACCCTTTTTCTAAGAATATATTATACTGCTTTTTACAAATCAAAATGCCATTCTTTATGTCACTTTGGAAAGTTCTATGAATTTGATCTATCATCGTTTATTTTGTTGAGCATATAAATTTGATGTTCGAATCAGAAGGTTTAGCCTTTATTATTATTGTGTTCACATGTATTATTTTTTAATTTATTTAAGGTAACTAATCTATTCGATTCTTCTTAGAAAAATCACTTGACGTAATATCTACGAAGATACTTAGCGCAAGTTCTAGCTTTGTAGATTGTGTACATGAACTCCTTTAAGGGTATGATCTAGAAGGTATTAATTTCTTTGAATATGTATTGTTACTTAAGTCACTAGCATGAATATTTGATCTTCCATGGTACACATTTTAGTGTATTTATTGTAATCCTTGAGGTTGGCATGCATAATGTTGTTTAGTGATCGATGTTGGGTTTTTCTGCGGGGATCACTTGGATTGATAGTATTATGTATAAGAAATTATCAAGATGAGTGGAAACTTTAAAAATGAAAACGAATATTAGAGAAGTTTTAAAACTCATTGTGTTTTACTGTTGTCTGGGACTTAACGAGATAGTTGACACCTTCAGGTTTATGATAGGAAGAGGCTGTGAGGATTAAATTTTTAGCATCTTTAAGATGTGACATGCAAGTGTTATCTGTCTCTCTAATGCTGGTTAATTATGATTCTATTGGAGGTGCTTGCTTTGTTTGTGATGTTTTGTTGAGCACGTATGCGAGTTTGATTTGCTTCCCGAATTACTTTCGTAGATTTTCGATTATTTCTTTATGATTATTATCAATAATACTATTTTTTCATCTGAAACTTCTTTTGATCGATTTCATTTGAAATTCAATTATATATGGAAAACTATGCTAAGAAGTGTCGATTTGGAAACTAATTGAAAACGAGGACAAAAATCTTATTTGAAGCCGATTTAACATGTGAGCAAATATTTGATAAAGATGTTTGCACGATGACCAAGCTTTGTTTTGTTCAATTTATTACGATTTGCACCTAAGGTTTATGGGTTTATGCATTACATCATGGTTGTATCCAAATTTTCCATGACTTGTACCCAAGATTTGGAACAAAAAAATCTTGGTTACGTGCAGTCCTCTTTATCAAATATTTGGTCACATACTATATTGGGCTTCAAATAAGAATTTTTGGTCCTCGTTTTTCAAATAATTTCAAATTGATTAGTTTCCCCATTATAAATTCTCTTTTAATTAGAATTGCTCAAAGTTGTTGGCATTGATATTGGTAAAAATAGATGATCTTGTTACATACCACAGGTCTTTGTATCCCTTGCGGTGTATGATAGACTAGAATCTGATAATTGTTTATTTATTGAAGGGTTTGTTGAATGTGTTTTTAGGTGTGTTGAGTCTTTTAAGGAAAAAATATGAATACTAGTCCTTGAAATTGACATTGTCTAGTGCTTCTCAACACATCCATCATCCCTCCTCATTTTGTGGGATGGGCTGTATGAAGAGAAAAGCATTGTATAAGCAGAGGTACTAAACATCTTAAACATGATCTTGATCATCAGATTTGTCTCCGATACGGAGGCTAAAGAAGTTGTAGAATATGGTTTCAAAACCAATAAGATGTTCATAAATATATTTCTGTTAGACCTGGAATCATTAGTATTCCTTTCTTAGTGGTTTTAACATGTGTTGCTACATTTTCTTTGGACTGCAAAGATTTTGAAGTCATGGTTAGGTTCTGAAACATGGCTGCATTTTGAGCATTCTTGAACTTCCTTGTTTTGAAGATAATTGAGAGTTCAGGACATAGATTTTTGAAGAAGATAGAGTGGCTCGATATGATTAGTAGAGTTGGGAGGGGCGGTAGGAGTTATGAAGGTTCAGTTCCTAATTCTGGTGTATGCCCATCTTACAGGACAAATGGTTGGCCCCTTTCTCTCTTTTTATTTTATATCCGTAGGAATGCCGCAAGGTTGGAGTGCACAAGAGAATGAGAGAAGTGCATACCTGAAATAAGATAGATATAACCCCCATGGAAGGGTGTAGGGATGACAATGGGTTGGATTTTAGATTCCCCGTCCCATCCACCATTCATTTTATCCTCATCCCACAGTTTATCTTTTATCCTTCCCGCATCCATTAGAGGATCGGGTCCCAAATACCCTATTCCAATTTGTGAAATGAATTGTTTTAGAAAATCATGGGATAAAAAGTGAAAGAAGAAGGGTGGCACATGGGACAGAGTGAAGGAAAATGAAGTGTCAAAATTAAAGGTTAAATCTAGCTTGTTTTTACCTTTAGGGTATTTAAGCTGAATCGGGTAAAATGTGAATCGACAAATTTCTTTTTAATAATTCATGAAAGAGATTAGTCTTAACAGTCCATTATGTGTATGATTGACATGAAACTATTAAACAACTTATTAGAAACAAGACAACCAATCGAAATGTCTTTTAATATAAATAAATATATATTATATATTTAATGCGGTATTCATATCGGGGATGGATGAGATACTGGACCAAATTCCCATCCCAGAGAATCAGAAAATTTTTGAACTTGGAGTGCTCCAGAATATTTAATTGGGTTTAAAATGTTAAGTCATACCTCTTCCATTGGATCAGTATCGGATCCATCATTGGATCAGAAATTGTCATCCACACAGAAGGGTGTGTGGAGTCTTTGAGAAGTGTTGTTTTTATTTTCACCCATATTTTATGGCTATCTTGAAAGAGCTATTTTTCATACAGGATTTTATGGGTTACTCACGGCATTGGCATTTATGAGTTATTGTACACATCTATCATCTTTCTTGCAAGATTTTCGGATGCGATTACAATGCGGAATTCTTCATAAGTATGGTGATTGAAGGCTGATGCGTGTGAATATGATGACTCCCTCCCTGGTACGTCAATTTAGGAACTCTGGTTCCATAAATTGTTTAAGTCATACCATACTGAGACTAATCCCTTTACGAGTTGAGAGGGAACCATAGGAGTGGTAAAACTCTACCACATAACACGTCTACATACTGTAAACAGATCTGAGACCCGCTAGTTAAGTTAGGAGGGCTTGACCCATTTCACCTACATGTTCGATGGTGGTTTCATAAATTCTTTACTTAGATTATATCATGTTTGGCAAAAAGTGAAAAGGAAGAAAAGTGACGGAAAAACGTAAAACATTGTATTAATTTAATCGATTTTTTATTATATTTAATTTTCTTTGGTATTTTTGATAAGGCAATCAAAATGAGAAAATCATATTTCTTTTCATAGTACTTCTCCGGGACAAAACATAACCTCAATGAATTCAAATCATGTGAAGCAGCTTATGCCCTGATCATTTGGGTTGTTGTTTCTATTGCAGGATTGAAACTCTACCCTGACAGGTTGAAGAGAAAGTCGCAGAGGATCTAACGTACATGAATCGGAGTCAGCGATTCCTCGCTTCACCCATAGACTTGAAAGATGGCAAGTCGAACCCTAAGCTTAAGCAAACAAATGGTTCACACAACAGACAAGGATATCTCACTACCCATGGAACAGCAGAAACCGCAGCCTATTAAGTTCCTCAAAGTTCCTATGCGTGGTCGGTTAGTCAGCTGGTCAAGGATTGCAGGCTCTTCGACGGCTGTGGTTCATCTCGCTTTTTCATCGAAAAGCACGCATGTTACATTTTGTTTAAAATAAGGGAAAGTTGAAACATGACATAATAAGTTAGAATAGTATACTCTCTATTAATAACAGGGTCTTATTGTAGATGTGGAAACTCTCAATGAGGAAGGGTATGGATCTATTTATAAGTAAAAGAAAGAATCATTATGGTTGGTGCCTTCTATACCGATCTTCTAGGAACTCGTAGTCTATAAATAAGATAATGGCACAGAAGTTGTATGGGATTATAAATACCATTGGGTTATACAGGAATATATGAACTTTTCTTTCATCAACTTTGCTATTATTTAACCATTTCCAATGAATTGCTGCTTAATTAGGCTAGTGAATTTATTCTTTATTCTCGAATACTCCCTCGACAGGTCATGCATGCCAAGCATCTCTATAGTCTATAGATTAACTTTTCTGAGTAGAACTTAGAACTTTGATCTCGGGGTTCCAAGTTGTATCTCGATTTTATAAATCCAATTCGAGGTAGTATATAATAGGCATAGATTTGGTGAAAAGGAACACCCCCTATTGGCATGAAATAAACCATTGTTTTATGCCTTTTTAATCATAGTTTTGACATTGTTTAGATTTTAGCATATTAGTGAGCAAAGCTGAGCTCCATTCAAAAGCTCCCACGTGACATCGAGGCCATTCAAAAGCATGCCATTCTAAGACACCCCCTCGAGGCTTACTCTGGGCCGGTGGAGGTACCACTAAAAAGGAAAAAGAAACATGTTTTGGTACCAAGCAAAAAAAAATCACAAATTCACACTATGTCAAACTATAATTTATTATTATTTTTAATAATATAATTTATCGCTTTTACTTTACATCATATCAGAATATTTCATTCTTATAAAGAGCCTTCGCCCCATCGATGACTAAGAAAAGAGCCTGAGGGTCCGCCATGTCATTGCATAACATCCTACACCGCATTTGGACCGCCTTATGTCGAGGAATGCAAAACTTGGTTCCGTGGCACTGTTTGTCGCTTCTATGACCTTCAGAACAAAGGGTCGATCAAAATTCGGGCACAAAGTCAGGCCTCGGGAATCACTCTTTCAATCTCTTGATTTCTTCATCTTCTCCAACCCGCAAGAATGAAAACCAACTTATGTATTAATGCAAGCTGCTCACTCATAAGATCTCCTTGTTAAGTGTACTTTTAATTGGAAAACATACAACTTAATAATTCAAATATATAATCACCTTCACTGTGGTCACCCTTCCATCTTGTATTGTTTGATCAAACTCCTCTTCTCGTTACCTAATAATGCACACAAAATATAAATTAATAAGAAAAAACAAAAAAATTCCAACCAAGAGAGATACTTTTTTATTCACATCGCTTATCTAGAAAACCTTAAGTTTGCTACCATGAAAAGCTAAATATGATCACAACCGAAAGTCATCTAAATAGAAGTAATTAAATATGTGGAGAACAAGTAATGAAATAAAATTCTTATTTATCAAAGTAGGCCCAAAAAAAAACATACTGTGAGCAACCGAGCACGCTCCACCGCTCCTGGATATCGTTGTGGAGTTTCCTCAAGTCAATTCCAGATGGTGTTCTTTTCACAGAGGTTTTATCAAGCACCGAAATACCAAAGAAGAGCCCCACATGTAAATGTTTTCTGTGAGCATTGGAAATGTCTAAATCCAAAATGTCATCTATAAATTTTATTTTCTTTCTTTTTTAACTCTTGTTCAACAATTCAAGGAGCTTTGCTTATTCATTACAGTCAATTTCACCTTGGTTCATCTGTTGTCCAAGGAGTCCCTTGCAATTGGTATCCGTAGCTTTTCCTCCTCCCCACCAATTTCTCGTATCTCTTCATAAGTTGTTCCTCTTCAAGTGTCCCCTTTCACGCGTTGAAATTAAATTGCCTAGTTAAACTCGAAATGCGAAAAGTTTCCCAATTCATTTTTTAAATGATATTAACCTCTGCTTCGTGTTGAATGGCCTTTGGCAAGTGGCTCAGTCGCTTCTTCCGTGCCCTTCCACCAACAAAGGTAAGAGGATTCAATGCTCTAAATCCAAATGCAAGGTTCAATCAATTAAACAACCATTAAATTCATTAGCAAAAACAACAAGGTATCTACATAACTTTTTTCCTTAGAAGTGTCAAATGTTAATATGATGGAAGATCAAGAATAAAGAATGGAAATGTATGAGTAGAAACTGAAATTGAGTTACAATAACAAATTCTTACATTTCTTGGGCTCCTTCTCTCCACCAGAAGTTCCCGTTGAAATGCTAAAGCTTCAAAACAGAGGAATAAATAAAATCAATCAAAAGTGTCGTATAAACATAGTTAAAAAGGAAATAAAATGTAATTTCAATCTAACTCTTCCCAATTCAAATTACTAACTTTCCATTGTTGTTATCCCAAGATGAAGAAGCCTGTCATTGCAAACCGTGAAGTGCCACTTCATTCCCTCCTTGTCGTTCGATCTATTCTCATCCAGACTAATACTCCCAGACTCGCATCGAGAACGTGCATCTCTCCTGCACCAAGATACAACCACTCATTCCTAGCTTCTTCAATATGGTTCCATCCACCTCGTCATCACCATTCTCCACCTTCCCTCATATCCTTCATCAATCGAGTTTCGATCACTGTGTCTTCACTCTACTTCGCTTGTCTCCTTCACTAACAATCTCCTAATCTTGAATTAATCTTCCAGAGAAGCCCTCGATACTCTAAAGGTTCGCCGCAGGCACCTGCAGGCACTTTGATCGTGGAGGCGATGGGCTTTTTGCTCCGTGTTGGAATCCATGGCCATATCAATGCAAAATCGGAAGTCTCGCGATCATGAGGATGTTATTGCATTCGACTGCCAAGAGGGAGGGTATTCTTACAGAGGTCGATCGTTCCATAGATAGAATGTTGAATCCTTTCCTTTCCTTTTTCTGGGTGATCTCATTGATCTTGTCGAATATGGCATTTTCGGGGTTTCCAAACTAAACTATGATGAATCCTTTGGAGAAAATCAAGGATTTAGCAAGCGTATTATTTCCTTGTAGGCAACCGATCTTCCTCAGCTTATATTCAATGCCAGAAGACGAGAACAAAAAAGAAAGTTACCTTTTCCGGATTTGCTTTTTTGTTTTTTGTTTTTTTCAAAAATATTATTTTCATCCAAAAACTCAAAAGAATCTACTAATGAATTGTATTACTAATATATCTTTTCTATGAGTTAAAGATCGTAGAAAACAAATAGAGAGAAAAAGTAAAGAATAAAATAAAATTTAAGTAATAAATTACTTTATTTTATTATTATTTTGAATATATCAATATAAAATTTAAAATAATTTTGAAACATTTAGCTAATATTAATTATATTTAATTTCCTTTTAAAATTTTATAAGATAAATTCAAATTTAAGAAAATAATTTTGCTAACATTTTTTTTCTTAATAACTAAATATGATACAAAGGACCATTAGGGATAAAGTAAAATATTCCACTATTACTAATTATTTCTTCTCAGATTTGGCGTCTTATACGTGATGAATTGGTGAATGAAAAACAAAAATATAAGAATTTTTGGATTGAAAACTATTTTTCGTTTGATTCTCAGTTTTTTTTTAAGAAAAACATAAAAAATATTAAATTCAAATAATAATAATAATTTTCAGAAAACATAAAAATGAAGTTGTTTTTGTTTTTTTTAAAACCGTTTTCAAAAACATGAATGAAACAAAATGCATGTTTTTTTGCCAAATATTTAGGAACGTTGGAGTGACTAACAAACAATTAAATTAAACATGCTAATCAAGGCGTAAAATAATATATTGTTAAAAAAAAAAAAACCATTATACATTTAAAATTAAGAAAAAATTACTAAATAAAATAATGTAAGTATAAAAAAATTACTAAATAAATTAAAAAAAAGTAATAATAATAACAATCTTTTTTCAAATTAAAACCATTGATCAATATAAAATTGTAATGATTTTTCAACCATCAATCGACATCGGAACATCAAAATTCCAAACTCATTACGTTGTTAATATCCGATTAAATTAAATTAATCAATAAATTAAAAAATGTTGAAATTCTTTCATAATCTAGTGACAAAACAGGTACAAAGATTCACTTAGAGTTAATAAACGGATCAATCCAATCCATTTCGGGTTAGTCTATTCGAATTATGGGATAAAACTTAAGCTAATCTGGCCTATTTTTATTAGGGATAGTTTTCAATTAGCCCAGCTCATACAAGTTGGAGGTCAAAATATGTTAAAATGGGTCAAAACCTTAAAAAATGCTAAAAAAATTAATTTTATAAATTTATTATTCTTTAAATAAAATAAATATACAAATATATAATACACTAATATAAAAATGATTGAGTCTAAACAATATAATAGTAAACAAACTTAAATAAATAAATAATGTTAACACTGTCATAATTTGTTGTGTTTTCTCGTTTTTACTGCGGAGACAAACATTTTCTCGTTTATTGTGTTTGGACGAGCATTGTCACCGCACTGGAAGCGTATCCCGTTTGCTGGGCGCTGCTTAATTTGTTGATTCTATCCTCTTATTTTTTTGTGACTAAAGATATTAGATGTTCCATTCATTGCTTATTTTTCCCAAAGATTCTTGCTAATCTTGTTTCGTCTTTTTTGGGTAGTGGACTTCAATTTTCACGCTTCTATGATTTTGTGTTCTTTATGTGCCGTGAAAATGGTCAAAAGAACATGAGTAAGTAATCTCATCAAATCAATGTAGACATCAAATTGGAATGTCTCGCTTTCAGTTTATGCTTAGAACATATATTTGCTTAGCATGCACACATGTAGTGGCCTTCCAATTTAACATTTCCCATTTCAATTATCACGCCTCTCGCCAGGCCATTACTGCTTGGTTCCTTAATTATTTAGATTGGGACTCTAATGGCATGCCATCTCCATTTATGCTTTGTGCTGTCCATTAGGCACCCTTTTTTTGAGAATATATTATACTGCTTTTTATAATTCCTAGGAAGATCAGCCATACAAGGCACCAACCACGGCAATCAACATCACTAAATCAATCACATTAGAGTCCCAATGGATAATGGCAATAAGTTGTTGTATGGATTATAAATACCATTGGTTATACAGGGAATATAAGAATCCTTTCTTTCATCAACTTTGCTATTATTTAACCATTTCTTCCAATGAATTGTTGCTTAATTAGGTTATGAATTTATTCTTTATTCTCAATATCACCCTCGACAGTAGTTTGCATGCCAAGCATCTCATAGTCTATAGATTAACTTTTGAGTAGAACTTAGGAACTTTGATCTCAATTCCAAGTTGTATCCGATTTTATAAATTCAATTCCGAGGTAGTATATACAGTGCATTTGGTGAAAGTGAACAATTCCCTATCGGGCATGAAATAAACCATTGTTTTTATGCTCTTTTTTAATCATGAAGCTGACATTGCTTAGGATTAGCATATTAGTGATAAAGCTAGAGTCGATTCAAAAGCATCCACCTGTGGGATATCAGTATTATTCAAAAGCATGCTATCTTAAGACACCCCTCTCGAGGCGAGCCTGGCCAGGTGGAGGTACCATAAAAAAGGAAAAAAGAAACATGTTTGGTACCACAAAAAAATATCACAGTCCACTATAAGTCAAACTATAATTTATTATTATTTTTAATAATATAATTTTATTTGTTTTTACTTTACATCATATTATTGTAATACTACTCTATTCTTATAAAGAGCCTTCGCCTCCTCTACTGATGACGGAAGGTGTTGTAGCCGGGAGGGTCCGCTCATGTCATTGCATGACATCCTACAACATTTGATCGTCTTATGTTGAGGAATGCAAAACTTTGGTTCTCGTGGCATTGTTGGTTGCTTCTCTGACCTTCTAGGAACAAAGGGTCGATCAAATGGGGCATGGGTCAGGCTCTCGTAATCGCCTTTCAATCTCGATTTCTTCATCTTCTTCCAACTCAAGAATGAAAAACCAACTTATGTGATGACAAAAGTGTCACCATAATATCTCCTCGTTATACTTTTAATTGGAAAACATACAACTTAATAATCTAGATATTGAATTGTACCCTTATGTCATTCTCTCTTACCATCTCAGACGCTTGATCAAACTCCTCTTCTCTCGCTACCTAATGCATGCACACAAAATATAAATTAATAAGAAAAAACAAAATTTTCAACCAGATATTTTTATTCACACCATTTATCTAAAAACCTTAAGTTTAAGCAATCTATGCAAAAGCTAAATATGATCACAACTGAAAGTCATCTTTAAATAGAAGTAATTAAATATGTGGGAGAATAGTAATGAAATAGAAAATTCTTATTTATCAAAGTAGGCCAAAAAATCATACTCCGCGAAAGCAACCCAAAGACGCTCCATCACCCGATATCGTTGTGGAGTTTCAAGTCAATCGGTATGGTGTTCTTTTTCACAGGAGGTTTTATCAAGCACTGAAATACCAAAGAAGAGCCCCACATGTAAATGTTTTCTAGAGCATTGAAATGTCTAAATCCAAAATGTCATCTATAAATTTTATTTTCTTTTTTAACTCTTGTTCCAACAATTCAAGGAGCTTTGCTTATTCATTACAAATGACCACCTTTGGTTCATCTGTCCAGCGGGAGTCCTCAGGCAATTGGTATCCGTAGCTTTCCTCCTCCCCCCGCCTCAATTTCTCAGATCTTCTTCCCATAAGTTGCTCCTTCAAGTGTCCCCTTTCACAAAGGAAATTCAACTGCCTACAAAGGAAATGCGAGAAGTTTCCCCAATTCCATTTTTTAAAATAGATATTAACCCTGCTCGGGATTGAATGGTCTTTCAGCAAGTGGCCTTGAGTCAGCTTCTTCTTCCGTGCCCTTCCACCAACAAGGCAAAGAGGATTCAATGCTCTAAATCCAAATGCAAGGTCTAATCACCAAACAACCATTAAATTCATTAGCAAAACAACAAAGGCATCTACAACTTTTTTCCTTAGAAGTGTCAAATGTTACATTATGATGAAGATCGCAATAAAGAATGGAAACAGATGAGTAGAAATCGAATTGAGTTACAATAACAAAATTCTTACATTTCTTGGGCTCCTTCTCTCTCCACCAGAAGTTCTGCTTGAAATGCTAAAGCTTCAAAACAGAGGAATAAATAAAATCAATCAAAAGGCTGTATAAACATAGTTAAAAAGGAAAATAAAATGTGGATTTTCAATCTAACTCTTCCCAATTCAAATTACTAACTTTCCATTGTTGTTATCCCAAGATGAAGAAGCCTTGCTGTAAACCAGGAAGTGCCAATTTCATTCCCTCCTTGTTGTTCTTTGATTCATTCTCATCCTCGAGATCTAAGACGATTTTAGAGATTGAATGTGCATCCTCCTGCACCAAGATACAGGTCCACTGTTCCTAGCTTCTTTCAATGGTTCCATCTCACCTTGGTCATCACCATTCCACCTTCCCTCATATCCTTCATCAATTCGTAGCCTTTGGATCACTGTGTCTTCTTCTACTTCTACTTCTGCCTTGTCTTCACTAACATCCCTAATCTTGAATAATCCTTCCAGAGAAGCCCTCAGATACTCAAAAGGTTCACAACGGCACTTCCAGAGGCACTTTGATCCGGTGGTGTTGGATTCCATGGCCATATCAATGCAAAAAACTGGAAGTCGGCGAGGATGTTATTGGTATCTGGATTCATAAGAGGGGAGGGTATTCTTATAGAGGTTGATTGGTTCCATAGATAGAATATTGAATCCTTTACTTTCCTTTTTCTGGGTGATCTCTGTTGATCTTGCTTCGAATATGCCATTTTTGGGCTTCCAAAATTCAACTATGATGAATCCTTGAAAGGAAATTGAAGGATTTAGCAAGCGCATTATTTCCTTATGGGCAACCGATCTTCCCGCTTATATTCAATGCCGAAGACGAGAGAACAAAAAGAAAGTTACCTTTTCGATTTGCTTTTAAGTTTTTGTTTTTCAAAAATACATTTATCTAAACTGAAAAGAATCCACCTCACATCATATTACTAATATATCTTTCATGAGTTATACATTATGTTTAGTTCAGAGAAAAACAAATAGAGAGATATAAAGATAAAATAAAAATTAAAGCCTAAATTACTTTCTTATTTTTATTTATTTTAATATATCAATATAAAATTTAAATAATTGAAATACTAGCTAATATTAATTTATATTTAATTTTCTTTAAAATTTTATAAGATCAATTAAATTTACAGGCTTAATTTTTATTAACATTTTTATTTATTTTCTATCAACTAAATATAATACAAAGGACCATGAGGATATGTGTATTATTCACTATTACTACTATGTGTTCTGATTTAGTGTCCCACATGGATGAATTGGTGAAAGAAAAACAAAATATAAGAATTGTTTTATTGAAAACTTATTTTTGGCTTTAAAACAACAAGGACAAGGAAAATCGGTAAACACGTTTTGATTCTTTTTTAAGAAACATAAAAACATTAAATTCAAATAATAATAATAATTTTCGTAAATATAAAAATGAGTTGTCTGCTTTTTAAATTGTTTACAAAACATGAATGAAACAAAATGCATGTTTTTTTAATTTTTTAAGCAAATATTTAGGAACGCTGGAGACTAACAAACAATTAAAATTAAACATGCAATCTATTACAAAATAATATTGAATTTTATCGCTTTTAATATAAAATTCTACCAATATCTTCTAAACTTGATGAATAGCGTAAGTATAAAAAATTACTAAATAATTTTTTTAAAAAGAGTACAATAACAATCTTTTCAAATTAAACCATTGACTAATATAAATTGTAATGATTTTTGAGTCCATCAATCAACATCTAACATCAAAATTCCAAAACTCATTGTTAATCTCCAATTAAATTAAATTAATCAATAAATTAAAAAATATTAAATTATTTCATAATTTTAAAAAGATAAAACAAGTACAAATATTCATTTAGAGTGGGTAAATGGGTTAGTCCAACCTATTTTATTAGCTTATTCTAAAGTTATGGACTAAAACTTAGTTTATCTCAATCATTATATCAGACTAGTTTTCAATTAACCCAACCCAACCCAACCCAAAATAGGCTAAAGTGGTTCAAAACTTAAAAAATACTAAAAAAATTTAATTTTATAAATTCATCTTTTAGATCAAAAAAAATACAAATATATAATAATATTAATATATAAAATTATTGAGTCTAAATAATACTAATAATAGAAAAACATGACATAAATAAATAAATAATGCTAGAATTTCTTTATTTATAATCATAGTACCGAACTAGCTAGCTAAATAATACCAAAATAATAAAGTAACAACTTATTAACATATATGAGAAAAAACAACTATAAAGTATCAAATTAAATCTTATGTCTCTAATCTTTATCCTCATCTTCATTACATTTGATTGGGTTTAAAATAATGGGCGCGCAGGCCCAACACACGAGCCCACACGTCAGGCTTAAGAAGGGATTAAGAAGCAGACCCAGTACCAGTGCCTGACCCTTGATGGCATCCCAGGCACCTGACCCAATCTGATGTCGAGAGGCAGGAATATACCATTTAAATTATAACTTCCAAAAATA
This sequence comes from Tetrastigma voinierianum, assembly GCA_016808115.1. Classification (NCBI taxonomy): domain Eukaryota; kingdom Viridiplantae; phylum Streptophyta; class Magnoliopsida; order Vitales; family Vitaceae; genus Tetrastigma; species Tetrastigma voinierianum. Next base: position 144,259 of record JAEQBH010002304.1, on the reverse strand, counting down.
CGTACATACGTAATTCGCGATAAATAAGAGCATTTTAATATAAAGACACATTTATTAACGAACAATTAAAATGATTATCGGACAAATACACAATTAGGGTTCACACGTGTTTTTAGGGTATAGATTCTTCTGAAGCTCGAATCAGGCCCGGTGCAGTCGGAACCACGGGCGGGGACTACTAGTCAGTCCTCGCGTGATCGCTTCCCAGGTCCACGCCGCCGACGATGGCCTCAAAATCAAAATGGAATGGATTTTCAGGTACCACGCTGGCCTAAGGTCCAAGGAGTCCAAAGTACACTGTTTTCTGGCGACCTGAACGGAGTGTCAATCGTCAAACACGGCATTTGGCGAGAAGTCACGATTCCGTTTCGACAAGAAATCAATGGCGGGAAATGGCTGCATTCAAGGTCGAATTCGAGAAGTTTCGGTACTGCGATTCCATTTCGCCTGATTGGGCCGAGGTGCCTAAACGCGAAAGTCTCGAGTGGCAGCGCAGAGAGAGAAATGGCAGTGGTTTCTCGGCCATTTCCGGCGGCTTCCGAGCGAACCATGGTATTCAAGGTCAAGGCGCGCGGATTTTTTCGCGCTTTGATGGCCTGACGTACGAGGTGGTCGACCGCCGCTTTTCTCACAGTGGGTGGCGGCGCCAGAGATATGAGAGAGGAAAGCCTGTCACACTCCCGCCATAAACAAACTTCTTTAATAATTTCCTTAATCCTAATCACTTTCAATTAAGCCCTTAATCAATCCTAATTATACATCAGCAATTAAATCTTGATTATGAAAATAGTATTTAAATAAATATTAATCTGAATAATATTTTTAATAAATCAAAACAAATATTGTTCATGAGATAAATAAATTAAATACATAATTACTTTAGAAAATAATACATAATTTAAATAAATTTGATAAATAAATCCCAAATTAAACTCATTAATAAAACGAATTAAGGCCAATTTATTGTATTATATTTTCCTCTTATATGTCCGCCTCTAATTTAGGGAAATAAGAAATATATCATCATCGGGAACAAGTAATGGGTACGAATCGTCAGATCTCTCGCTTCATTCCACAGACTCTTCAATGAAGATCTGCCATAAAGACTCACCACTCAATGACTTGACTGAGTCATAACCCAGATCCCACACAGCTTACGTGTCTTCCCTCATACGATAAATCCTCACCCGATTCTACTTGGCCCTCGAGTATGTAAGACCGCACACATACTTCCTGAATAGATATATGAGCATCCGTGAAAGATCAATGAATTAGTGGCGTAACCCACTTAGGCTACATCCCTAACTCTGTTCAATAGCCAATCTCAAATGGTCCCAATTTAGCGCAGAAAAGCACCTCCTTCTACCAAACTTATCACGATCTGGGGAAACCTTCAAAGACATACCTGCCCAAGCACCAACTCCACATGCTTTCGGGTCCAGATAGCTTGCTCGCCGGAAGTACCGGGCCCAACCATCTTGAATGATAGAACTGTATGATTCGACCACCAGACCCGCTAACTTCCTTTCACCAATTCTTCCCAAGAAATCCAGCGATCTCATACCCCCCGCCGCGTTAATGTCGGTAGAGGTTGGCATCGAGCACAGCATGATAACCGCGAGCGTTAACTCCGCAGCTAACCATCGGCCTCCAAAATCCATCACGCACATCCTGCCACGCCTTCCAATCTGCCTGAATAGCCCCTCTCGTGATCGTCTCATCCGTCTGAGGGTGAAAGTCGGCAGCAAAGTCCAATCGAGTACCAAGCTCCCCAAGTCACAAAACCTGAAGGAATCAGCCCTCTCGTCACACACCGAAACGGATCCCAACAAGACTAACAATCCTCTCAATATACAATCTCATGTCTGCTACTTTTAAATGTTGTTTTCTGTGGCGGCGCCGATCAGAAGGTCTGATCACTATTACCCAATGAACACTCTTGTTCTGAGGTAACCACCGTCCATAGTAAGATTCTCCCATTTCCACTGAACGGGGGAGGGTCAGAACAACCACGCTTCGATGCCTGCTTGTTCAGCCGCAAGTCAAACACTTGATAAGCAAACTCCTACAGAGCATCTCTTCATACACCAATAGCACCTTTAAGATCATGACATCTATGGAACTGATTTAATACCAAGTCAGATTTATCGAGCCTCTTCCATAATCTCTTCTAAGTCCATCATCGGGACGCGACAACCACCAATCTCAACGCGCACTATCATCCCCTAATCGCAAATCTTCGCCTGACTTCACAACCTCAATCATAATCTTCATCAACTGGTCTCAGACTGAAATGCCTTTTTAATTTCCGCTTCATCGAATCATTTACCAAATGTGCAAAGTGCCCGTACTCCCAACACCTCTAGCCTGTGGAACCCCGATCATACGAATCCATACAACTCCCTAGCTGACCATTTGGCTTCTCGCACTAATGTGGGTGAGGACTCCGCCTGATGATTTCTCCATCAAAGACCACACTGGCATTACCACCGTGATATCAATCAGACAATCATAGTCCAAGCAACCTCGCCCATCTTCTGCCTAAATTAGTTCTCCATGAAAACATATTTAAACTCTGTGATCCGCGGAAGACCCACGCCCTCACCATGCACGTTCCGATCTTCAATGCAAAAATCACGCCCACCATCTCCAAGTCATTTTGCAATCGCCGTCTCTTCGAACCAGAAGCATAAGCAATCACCTTACTGGCCGCATCAATACACACCCCAATCCACCTGAAGCCGTCATTAACACACTGATAACCTCCCGAGCCATGGCAACGCAAGACCGACAGAGGTCAAACAATCCTTCACCTTATAGAACCGCTCACAGTTTCTCAGCCTGAATTAAATCACAATATTCTTTCCGGTTAACCGAGTTGCGCGGCACACAATCTCAAAATCCCAAACATATAATATCCGCTGGGTCTGCAGAGTCTCGAACCTCGGGCCTACCGGCTATCTCTCGCCAACCATCACCGCTTTATCTTCTGGATCCACTCAATGGTCTTCCCTCGATACGGCATATCCCAAGAAAAGTTAAGACTATCCGTACCAAAATCGACTTGAGAATTGGCATGGCAACCGAATATGCCCCTCAAATTCTGCAATACTATCCAAATGCCCAGTTCTCCTCACCCTTAGAATATAAGATATCATCAACGAACACAATCACAAAGCGATCCAGAAGGGCTCGAATTAATCTCGTCATCAACCATAAAGGCCGCCACAGATTAGTGAGTCCGAAAAGACATCACTAGAACTCATAACACACCGTCCCGATCGCTGCCTGTAACGATCCTCACGTCCGATCCTCAACTCAAGATGATCTCAATCAGAGATCATCTTAGAAAAATGACAGCACCTAAGTCGATCGCAACAAATCATCATCGGAAATGATATTATTTGCGGAACTGGTCACGCCTTTGTTCACTAACTGTAATTCATACATATCGTGAACCATCTTTCTTCTTTACAAATATGTCACAGAGTTGTTCCTGTGGAGAAGCACAGCCCGATAAAACCTTGTCTAACAAACTCGTGAATCAAGCCCCTTCAAATCCTCTCATCCCGCAAGTGCCAATCCCATATGGCATGAGATGGGGAGCAGTCCTTACAACATCAATGCAAAATTCTATCTCCCGCCAGTGGCAAACCTGCAACCTTCAAACACAGAAATCTGCAAGCAATAGGATGTTGACTATCCAAAACATATTCATACAAATCCGAGACGTGTTATTACCAGAGACTTATTGTTCAACTGAATTTCGCCGCATAAAAACTTGTTGAGACCAAAGATTCTGGCATTTATCATTTTCAATTTTGGTTTTGGCAAGATACACCAAGTGCACAGCCTGATAAGTATTAAACATTTAAGTCCAGATATCATCCCACGTAGACCCATAATTTTTCATCAACACTTAATTGGCTCTCAAATCACATTATTTGACTATCGCTGATATCTGTACATAAAACTGGAAACAATTCTGAAAGAGAATAAAATGAGAATAACTGAAATAAAGAATACAGCAAACTAGTTCTATAACAAGAAATGAATACTGAATTATCATGAAAAGAGACATAATTTAAGAGAAACAATTATAAACGTTTTAATTAATTCCTCGTAGTGAATATTGATTTTAAATTTTCTTAATATCTTCAAGTCTGGGAAAATCCGTCTAAGGTAATTGTAGTGTACTCGATCTTCCACACTCATTTCTGTTATTCATTTTTTCCGATTCTCTGATCATGGTGGATTGATGAATACTAACAAGAACTCCTTTAATCCGGGGTATTTTCTTTACAATACTCTGCACTCCATTTTATGGACTGACACCTTAGTCTGCCATTTTAATGGGCAAGAATATAAGGCTAACTTCCAATTACTCTTCCTCGAAATGAAGATCAACCTTCCTCGATGATCCTCACTACCACGGATTATCTCACTGATCCAATTTGAGGTGAAATCTCTCGCTTGTTTAAATAGATAAGTCACCAACTCGCCGGACGCAGATTTATTCGCGAACTTGCAAGCGCAAAGGATCCTAATAGCAAAGAAGATCTTCATGCTGAACTAGACATTACCCCTGGGGATTGTCTTCCCCGTGTCACCAGGACTTCCTTTGAAATCAAATGGTAATGACTTAATTCACCTTGTATAGGGAAATCGATATTCAGATCCAAAATCAATAAACCATAATCCACAAATTTAAACCTAAATGAACAAGATACCGAAAATATCACATGAAGATTCATCAAATCCAAAACTTTTTCTCTCAGCCGGAGGTCGAAGTTCCTAATTACCATTACATATCGCATTCACCGACTTCAATAGAATTGATCAGAATTGAACCAACAATCGACTTAATTGTCTCCAAATTCATGTTGGTAGAATTATAAGAAATTGATTTCAGCCTTCAAACAACGAGACAAATATTCTGATCCAACAAAAACAAACGAAAAGAAAATACTATAAATCCGTTTAAACACAAAAGAAAAGCAGCAGCAGCAGTGTCAATAAAAAGGGTTTATGTTACCGTGATCTCTCCCCGATGCCATCGCACTCGCTAATGATCCGGTAGCTTTCTACTATAGGTTCAGCGAATCAACCCACTGTATTCACGGGACTGCCATCCAGTTCCAATCACCGCTTCACGTCGCACTCTCAGCTTACACATACCATGTCAACATCTGATATCTATATTTACATCACGATGAAGTTATACGCAATTATGAAATGTGGTCGCCTTGACGTCCTGAACACTGAGTCGAACCTGCCTATTTGTGAGATTCAGATTTGACATCATGTAGCCTTGTCGCTAAATCCATCTCTACTTTTGCGCCTTCAATGGTTATCCTGATGTCGCGACACTTGATGTTGTCATGAACATGGGTCAAGCCCCCGCAGACCCTTTCGACTGGTTACCGCGTTGTCGCACTCAGCTTTCTACTGACATCACCCTGCACTGCTTTCCTTAATCCAGTGTCCCCGATGTTTGACATCACCTCATAGTTTCAAGCCTTCGCTTGATCTCCTCTTGATGTCAATGATTTCAAGATTGAGTCTCCGCCTCAGAATAACCGTTGGTTCTGCGGTCGCACATCGCCTTCATACACCCGTGAATTAACTGTCAGGAATGGGTGCTTCTCGGCGCCACGACATCAACTCACTTCCGCTGTTTCAGAGGTTCTCTCAGATGTTCTGACTCATCCATAATTCTCTCACGGTGGATCAATTGAAGAGATTGATGCTCACATCGCCTTCTGGTCGCGACATCATCGCCGATCAGACCGGTCGCTCTTGATGTCGACCTTCGCTTCGTCGAGCATCACTTCTTTACTCGCTTCATTCCTCAAATCTATTACGCCAGATCCCCGCTTACCACCCCATCAAATTCCCACCTTCCTTCTTCATGTCGCGATTCTCGTGAACTGGACTTGTAGAATCCAGACGATCAATAATGGTTTAATTGCTTTTACTTTCCCTTACTATTGACTGATTTTATCCACTTTGTCACTCGATTTTTCATCTTTCTGATTCCTTCCACAATGACAACTATATTCTTGATACTTCGGAAGATATTAAATATTCAATTTTGAATCAAAATCAAATGTACCACTAAAAAGAGATACACTTTGGTCACATCAAACTCCCCAACTTAAAATTTTGCTTCGGCCCTCGCAAAGCGAAAAGAAAGATTTTGCTCATTCAAATAAAAAGGACATTTTTATGTTTGATTTATTCTAGAAGCATTCAATTTAATTGCAATTCACTGTATGCAAAATTTTCGACATTTAACTTTCCAAATTAATCCAAGTAAGGTTACTTTACTTTTTCTACAGTACAAAACTAAAATGTTGAAATTGTTTTACAAAAACAATATATCATTGATCCCGCTGAATAATGAATTGCTTTTTCATTTTCATACCGAGTCATTAACTCCCCAAAGCTTTTCACAATTTTGATTGTTTTCATTCTTCCAAATTCATAAGCTTTGTTTTTCATACTATCTCTCCCACTAATGTAGTGATAGCCTTCAAGATCAATCAAATTCTTTGGGCTTGTAATGTTAGCCATAAATGGTAGGATGAAAGGAATTTGCTAAGAACACTCCTTCAAATGATTTTCTTACCCTTTCCTTCTTATAGCTTCTCTATCAACCCCCAAACTTCAAGGTTTGGGATACCTCTTTGATTTCTTCACTCAACTCGTATGCCCCTATTCCATACTTGTAATTTCACCGTAAATTCTCTTAATGCACCATCGTGGATAGTGCTATGTTTTAACTTTTAGGCTTTCTAACACCCTTAGCGAACTTTAAGTTAGTAGCTCCCATACCTCAGATGGTATTAGGGCATTAGGTGTTGTCACCCTCAGAACTTAATTGTCATAGATGTTGTGCCACAAGATAAAACTTATCCCTTTGTATTTTCTGTTTTCATTTTCTGCTTGCCTTTTCTTTCATTCCTTGAGTTTTAAAATATATATCCCCAACTTCTTTGTGCTTCTTCTTGGAATTCTGTGGATCTGCTGCTTCTTACCTATGATTGAATTTTCAGATGGGTTGTTTCTATTGGTTTACTTTAAAACGCCATAGCCTAATTCATGGAATCCATGGTGTATGCATCAAGATATTAATAAGATAATAGAATGGCTCAAACTATCCAAGAAATGTTTCTGCATCATTTCACACCAGATCACCTAGATTTCGCCAATCAATAATCTAACAAATTCCCAATCCGATTTAACAACAGATCAACTATTAGAGTATCTTTACCGCTTCATTGATGAGTAGTTATTAATTGATATTCAATGTGGATCCTTTATCACTTCCGCTCGTACCACAAACCTGCAAAATCCTCATGTCTGTTCCTTCATTGTATCACTTCTTTCTATTCCTGACCATCATTAAATATAAGTAGTCTTCACCTTGTATTTCCTTAATTAAACTATATGCATTTGTTCTTATTCTAATTTTCATTTCATTTATCCCACTTCTTAACTGCTTCATTCAATTAAGCTTAATGAATCCTCAAAGACTTATTCTTGAATTATTTTATTATTTTGTCATCTTGGTTCAATAAAAATATAATATAAATAATTCAAATGCAGTAGTACTGCTACAATCTAATTTTAAATTTCTGGTTATTTTATTTTTTGCAAACTGATTAATCACAGATGAGTGAGAAAGTGATAGTGTTTGTCATAATCAAGGAATGGATCTATTTCTTTTTTTTCTTTTGTTTGCTGGAGTAGATATTTGTAACCTGTGTCAAGGCATTCAAATGAGTGAACTAAATTTAGCTTCATTCTTTTCCTTTTCTTGTTTTCTCACTAGTCTTCAACAAAGATTGATCAGAGAAGTCCAATCTTCTCATTCAGCTTGATCTGTCTCTCTTCCCCAAGCCATCATTGTATTCTCCATCTCCTATTATCTTAAATTTCGAGAGATTATCGCTTGATCGGGATCCAAGTTTTCTAACCATTCTACTCCGCCTCGTAGGCTTCGGGCCCCTTTGATTCTTGTCCCCATCCAAATCTTCTCGAAATCCCTTTGTGGCACTTGTATAGAATCTGGGATCCTCGATCCTGATCAGTCCCATTTGCGGCATGTTTTTCTTCTCTCTTTCCCTGCTGGCTGTCCATGATCAACCAAGGCCTAAACTCATTGTTATAGAATGTCTCATGAATCACTTGAGTCATAAGTTTATACCTTTCTCCATTTCCTTCTTGGAATCTTCCCTTCATTAAATATCCCTTTCATTATTCTTCTCTTCTCTCTCTTGTTATCTTCTTTGAAATTCTTTTTCAAACCCTTTCTTCTCTCTAGTTCATTCAAACCTTTCTTCTTTCTCTCTCAATTCTTCTTCTTCCACTTTTTACTCCTCTTTTAATTTTTCATAAACTTCTTCCCAATCTATTATTGCAACCTCCACTTTTTTTTCCTGTCATCTGATTTGCATGGAGAGGAGTATTTCTTCACTGACGCTTGAGCCTCTTCTGTCCCCTAGAACTTTCTCCCTGTCCCCCACGGTCTCCGTCTCTGTAATGGAGGGAGAGAACTCGAAGCAAAGTAAAAGAGAGAAACGATTAGCTTCTCAATATCCTCGCTCATAGTTATTCCAGAAAATGTAAAAATTATGACCACCTGAGGAGTTTCGGTGTTCACTTCTCTCTCGCTCAAGCTTCTCTCCCTGCTTTAATCAAGACCCTTTCTCCGTTTCTATCCTTACTCACTCCCGTCACAAGAGCTGGGACTGAGAACTTTCTGCTTTCCAATTCCTCTAACTGTACTTCGCTATGGCATTTGTAATCAGTTTACTGCAGGATCAATCCTTCTCGTTTCCTTCAGGTCTTCACACTGACTTTCTGCTATTGGCTCTATGGGTTGACCCTTTAAAATTCCCTTCGGGAATCGCGGTACGATCACGCCTTCCCTGCTTCACCAGGTTTCGTGTCCGGGCTGGAACCAAAAAACAGGCTGCAGTAACAAAACCATACCTTGGCCTCCTCACTGATGCCCCACTCAGGCTGGGTCCCTCCTTCTCCCCGCCGATTCGCTTCCACAGTTATTTTTCCGTGCAATCTTCCTTCAAATCTGGTTTTCTCGTATGAGCTCGAATTTCATTCCCATGTTCAGGTCCCGCCTACCATAGACTCCACACGGCCTCAGGGTCTGCATGAAAACCCTTTACATTCCTCTCGACGACTGTATTAACCTTCCCATGCACGATTCGAAAGGAACTCTTACACCTGGAGATCCGCTCTTCGATGTGCATGAGGGTCAAACCTCTTTTCAATCATTTCTTCTTGGTAGCACAGGTTTTGAATCGCTTTCTGCTACAAAACCTTTCCCATTAATGTTTCTCCAGTCACGAGGCTTCCTTCCCTATATAAATTTCACTCACATTTTCCTGGGTCTTTAAGAGTTTCTTCTAGAACTGTTGTCCTTCCGATGCTTGCATTCCTTCATTCAGCCTCGCTGTTTTCCATTGTCGTGACGTTTCCTCCCCGAATTTTTCGGTTGGGGTGGGCTGTCTGAGGGTCCGTTCATCTGAAAGAAGGAAAGTTTCAAGATTTCTAATCAGTATTTTACATTTAGGAATCATACTAAGAGATAAATGATCTGGGTCTGAAATCTGAGAGGTTGCAGCAAACACCAATCAAGCAATTGAATCCAATATCAGAGCTCTAATGATTATGTCATTAATTACATGTCGCGCTTAATGTCAGCTGTGTCACACGCTGTCAATTAATTAGGCAATCGCTTTAAATTTAGTTTTTACCACCATCATCATGATATAATACTTCATCTATGATCTCTCAACTTATATAAGTCAATCCTCTGGTTGTGATACCAAGTATTTCTAATCTGAGTAGTTATGATACACACTGGAGGGTCTCATCGACTCACTTTCAGCCATGCAAGAGCTTTTCATCTCCTTAGCTTACCTAACATCTTCCAAGATCACATATACTACTTTCAACACATAATCATAATCGGAGATCAATTCAATTTTTTCTGAAATGATAGGTACAACTGCTCTTTCCATTTTCTCCTGAGTCGGGTTATCCATCAATACGATTCATGTTTTTATCCCGTCAAGATTCAATTAACAACGCAATATTCAAGAAAATGTTAACAATCACACTATTCAATGACCTCATCTTCAGAAACAATCCACTGATCATCAAAGAACTAAAAGGAAAGAAGTATTAAAATTTAATTCAATTTAACAACTCCATGTCACTTCCATTAGTCAAGCCACAGTCCCCAATGATCACGCCGTGGTTTATCTTCTTCTTCGTAAACTGCAAATTTGGTTCTTTCATTTTCCGCCGAGATAATGCTTTAACCTTGTCCATCGGAATTCTAATTCTTCCATTATCGGGCCTTCTCAAGAGCTATCGCTCCAAATGTGAAATGATACCACCGTGTGCAACCAATTTATTTTAATTTTTCGGAAACAACTTCGCCTCTGAGAATGCAAATCGTCCCTGCTTTTAAACTCTTTCCTTGTGATTTTCGATCATGCCATTTTTAATTACCTTTAGATATTCTAGCATTATCATAGGCTTCATTTTTAGTTTTTCCGCCTGCATACTGATAATCCTTCTTCCCTCAAGAATTCTTGTAAAATCAAATTGAATCTCAGAGGCCTGAATAATGCCTTGTGGTCTAATTCAGAGGGTAGATGACATGGCTTTGGCCAAAACAACTCAGAGAGATATTCAATGGTTTTCAGAAAACGTGGAAGCCCAAAGTGCATCATCAAGCTCAGACATCTAATCCTTTCCCGGCTTGAGCTCTGCATACCTTTTCATGTATTCTTTGACTCCTGCTGAATTCCCTCGTTGTCCATTGGTTTGGGGATGATAGGCTAAGCTCATAACATGCTTGATCCATATTCGCTTACAGTTTTCGCAAATATTTTATTTCAGCTGGTCTCATCATCATTATGTTCTGGCTCAAACCTGTTAAAATATTTCTTTTCAAGGAAACTCAAACCTGATAGCACTTCATCCCTATCGTGCTACCGCCCCACCATTTAGACGTAATCAATCATGTAGTAGTGTGTATGTGCTTCAAATGATGTGGTAATCCATGGTATTATATTCTCAAACATCAAAATTTGTGACATAATATCTTTAGGTATTTCTATTCGTCACGATATTTCCAAATTTTTCACTATCACAATATTTTCACCACTGAAGTATTAACAATCTCTCCTTAAGAGAGGCCACAAAACTCCTTGATTAGAGAGATTCTCTGAGTCATTTTCTCCAAAATGTCCCCATATGGTGATGGCAGATCATTTCAAAATGCCTCGTTTCACCTCTCTGGGCACTACATCTTCAGGCTATCATGTCGTACACTTCTTTGAAGAATATATCATCCCAAATATAATATCTGCCGGTCAGCCTGAAGCCTTCACAGTAGCTAAATTCCTACAAGATTACTCCACAAGCCGTGAGACCCACAACATCGATAACATGGAGGTCAGGGCAAAACTAACACCGTCATCCGGGAACTTCGTTAACCCGCAGACATTTTCTTCTTCATCACTCGCTTCTTTCACTCTTGACAAGACTCAGCTATCACATTGTCACATTCCTTTTATCTTTGCATCAAATCAGTTCCCAAACAAAGAAAGACTCCACCTTATCAACTGCATTTCTTCCTTTTCGACATCAAGTATTCACTGCCATGATCTCAGAATCACTCATGATATCCCAAAATACCATCTTCAAGCATACTATGATAAGATCTCCTTTTTCGCTTGTTGAGTAGTTCTCAGGCTCCTATCAAGGTCTTACTAGCATAAGATAATACTCGAAGATTTCTTCGCCCAACACGCCCCCATAAAAATCACCGGCATCACACATTATTTCGAACCCCGATCTCGTTTATGGTGCACATTGAGAAAAGCTCATGATTAATATGTTCTTGATTTCATCGAAGCTCCTTGCAGTGAGGTCATCAAAATTGATCCTGTATCCTTCCAAAGAATTCATATGGTATGGCTATTTTTGAAAAGTCTTGATGAATCTCCTAAAATCTAAGATGCCCCAAGAAACTACCTTTTTACTCGTGGGTAGGTGGTGCAAGAGTCTTGATAATATACTGGATTTGTCAACTTAACTTAGCGTAAGCCTTGGTGCCAAGAACACCTTCCTACTAAAACGGCATTTTCCTCCTAATTCAAAGTACCGTTTGTTCCTGCATTTTGAAGTATCAAGCTTCATTGTTTAAACACCACTGTGCCGATCCATACACAAGAAAATCAACCATGAAAATCTCCATTATTTTCAACTAACTATAATAGACATCATGCACCTCGGAATGTAGCTGAGCATTACATGTCCAAAGTGATTTTCCAAGGCAAAAGAAAATGATATGGGCATGGGAACTTTGCTTTCTTGATCTTCCAGCAATAAGAATTTGATTATAACTGAATCATCCAGAACAAATGAGGGTGTCCTGCTTAAATCCATCCAACATCCTGATCGGCATTGAAAGGCAAGGGTGCCACTTTTTCCTGTTGTCAGATTCAACTTCCCGAATCAATACATACTCTCCATCCCGCCACCGGTTCTTGTTGGAATTACTATTTTTTTTTCGTGCTTCATCACAAGAACTTCTTTTCTGAAGCCTTCACACTCCAGGCATGCAAATCATTGACTGATACCTCGCTTCTTCAATAGACCAGCCAGATTCCTTATGTTTCATATTTCCAAAGAATCTTTTGTTCATTCTCACTAATTTTAATAAATGATCACTGTTTTTCTTTTCGTACTTAAGTAGGCATACTTTAAGTGATATAAAATCCTTTTAAATTAAACCTTCTATCGCCCTGATGAATTTCAATTATCTTCCAAATATCTTTCTGCTTTGTCAGTTCAACACTCAAGCTTTAGTGGTGCATAGAACTGATGTACTGGAAGTTCCATTAGACATCTTCGGGGTGATAACGGCTCATCTCTCGGTTTACGATAAAAACCGAGTGTTCATAACTATTGAAGACATCGAGTTGGAACAGAGACAAAATCGGCCACATTGCACCTTTCTTGTTTCTCGTTTATTGTGTTGATCAAGTTAAAAGAAGAATCTTTCCAACCTCTGCTGTAAGACTTTTGATGTCATCAGTATAAATCAAAGAGCTAAATGTTCCAATAAAGGTGGGTGCTTGTGAATCTTCTTCCATGTCCAGACGATGAATCTACCTGGAAACAACTTTCCAACAAATAACAAAGACATCTTCACTGACTCCTTCAAAGTCTTATCGATCTGTCTCATTATTTCAGAGTGAACGCTGGTGGGAGTAAGCTCCCAAACTTAGCTTTTACAGCGTAGAGAGGCATCAATCATGACTAGCTCCAAACACAGAGCCCTGGAATCTCATCCCCTCCAACAATACAAGAATCAGCCCTGGTTTTCATCTTCATCAGTTCTTTTCTAATTATCATGACCGCATGGCAAAGAGTGAGATTCAACATTCTCTTCTACTATTTTTCTCTTTTCTTGCCTGGATATCCTTAGAATGTAATAAAAGGGGCACTCAGTAACCACTTCAAGAAAGGCACACTGATTTCCAATTTTCCGGGAAAGTTTCTACATCCAGAACTGCCTCCATTCTTGATTCTCTAGCCTTTCAGGAAAGCTGAACCCAGGCTTGGATCCCCTGGATGTTCTCTTTCACTCCTTGTCATTCTCCAAGATTTTCTCTCTCCTGCCCTATATCTCATGCTTGGCCATCCCTTTTCTTTTCTCTCTAACTCCTTCCCACTCCTAAGCCGCATGTCACGTTTTTTGGTTTTTCCTTTGATTTCACGGGCCAGATCTTCCTCTGTTGCAGGTTGGGGTGGCCAACCATTCCTACTCTGTGTCTCCAGGTTCTTCAGATTTAAGATTATAGATCTGAAAATTAGAACTGGTAGCAAATGGCTCCACCTCCAACTTTTGTTCACGAGGTTCAATACCTTATCCCCATAAACCGGTGATCTGCTCTCGCATTGGGCCTCCGAAATTCCTCATCATTCATGTGCCTATTCCCAGCACATGTCACTGAAACCGGTGGTCAAGACACCCTCGTTTTCGAGGGCCTGCCCCCGCCAGTCCCCATACTCCCACCATAATGGAAAAGTCCATCCCAGGCGCTGGTGATAATGGAAGTGTTGGGATCAGGGTTTGAAATGATGCCTGGTCACCCTAAATAATTAACCTCTCAAAGATCATAAGATTCTTCATTTTATCCTCTCAAAGACTTACCATTAATCTTTCAATCGTCTTATTCATGAGTGTGTGTCTTCTTCGCTTGTCTAACCCGTGCATAATGGCATCCAACTCGTCTCCACGGTTGCCACACCTGCCACCTCCACATCCCTTCCTCTCGTCGCTCCTCCTTGAAAGTCATATTTTCATGTTATGATTAGCCAGATCTTCAATCGCCTTCTTTCGTTTCTTCGACTTTTTTCGTTTGACGCTCCAAGATGAAGCATCACGATCCTTTTGATATATCATCATGGTATGATATACAATGTCCATCCCCAGTCTTCGGGATTCTATCCCATGTGACGACATCTTCTCAAAGAACTGCTTAAATCTTTCCACAGATATGTAGCCATCTTCCCCCGTTGGAAAACGGCACGACTCTCCTTTCCGTTAGAATGGGTAAGAATCGCTCTGCGCAAAAGCCTACATCCGTTCTCCCAAGTATCACAGCCATGGTAACGATTCATACCATGTAGCCAGCCAGATTCTTAGGAGAATGTAATAGATGCGCTTTTATGACTTGGTCTCACCTCATTCAGCTTAATGTTGATTACATCTGGTGGAATCTCTCCTGTGTGCTCGCCGATTCTAATGGACATCGAACTGATTCGCTGACCAGGCAAATCGTTTCGTTTCATGTTCAAATTATTAGCACTAACCCAGGCCTCACTCACCGAGTATTCCTGAGACTGGTCTCCTAAATCATTGTGCGCCAGACGAGGCCTCTCAGCCTTCCTCATGTATTTCTGAACTTGATCCGGCCTTCTTCCATGGCTTATTTTCACCTTCTCGGGTCTTTCTCAAAGTTTTTCCGAGCGCCCTTCCATTTCGTGGTTTCCACTGAATAACCATCATGTTCTGGTTTCCACACCAAAGTTTTTCAAAGCAAAACATGCACCCTGACACAGATTAGTCAAGTCAATAAAGGTTATAATGTGTTTCGTTAGTATTCAAGGCTAAAGAAACATCATGAAACGCTGTTTGCCTTTTCTTTTAAAATGTCCAAAATTAGCATTTCCTTTGTCCAACATTGATTACTAAAATTTTCATCCTCATAATGCTACCATAAACTTTGTTTATTTATCCAAAACATCATAACTATATGTTTCAAAGACACAGAGATCATTGTCTATCCCCTGAAACTCATAAAACTGCTGAGATCAAAGATCTCCTATAATTTGTCATTTTCAATTTTGTTTTGGCAAGATATAATCATAAGTAATGTCTGATAAGTAATAAATGATTTAGTGTCCGATATCAATCATTAATCCAAGAATTTTTCTGTATCAACTACCCTGGATCATTCTAAATTCATAATATTTGGATTATCGGGCCGATGAATGTTCAGTTAAAAACTGGAAATAAACAAATTCAAAGAGAATGAAAATGAGTAACAAACTAAATAAAATGAATGAAGCGTACAATCAAGTTCTATAACAAGAAATAATATCACAATTATCATAAAAGGGAGACATCAAGAGGAACAAAATTAGTAACCCATCAATTCCTCGAGAATATTGACAACTCCTCAACACTGTGTCTGGTAATCATCATAATCGAGTGCAGCTGGACCTCCACACCTACATTTCATTCATTTTTCCCGATTCTCGAATTGGCAGGATTAGATAACTACTTTTAATTAAAGAACTTTAATCAGGTATTTTCTTGCAATATTTCACACTCCATTTATGGATCCATGGTTCCTAGTCTTCAAGTTATCTGGCCACAAGAATATACTAACTCCAAAATGCATCTTCCTAAAATTAGAATGACTAATCTTTCCGATTAGATCTCATCAATTACACTGTGGGATTTGTCTCAATTATCCCACTGAGGAAATTTCGCTTGTTTAAATAGACAGCCGTTCAACCTGCTCGATTCTCAAGTGAGAAGAGATTTATCTAAGAACTGCAAAGAAGGATCCAATAAAAAGAGATGTCTTCAAGAATCAGACATTCTTGTGATTTGTCTTCCCATGTCACCAGGACTTCCTTGAAATCAGCAAAGAATAATTAATTTAATCTTATAGAAACCATTCAGATCCAGGTAAATCAATAAACCAAGAATCATAAATAATTCGAATCCCAATAGAACAAGATATTGGAAAATACTGCAGAGATTCAACTTGAATTAAAATGCCTTCTTAATGGAGGCCGAGTCTCTTAATTATCGACTACGCGACGCGATTCCACTCCATCAATAGAATCATCAATTGAAATCAATCATCAGAATTGTTTGAAATTGATACGCTTCGTAGTAATTTGATGAAAATGATTTTTCGCCACTTCCCTCAACGAGCAATATCTGTCCAAACAAAACAAACGAAAAGAAAATACGATAAACAACTACTCTAAAATGACTGGCGAGTTAAAGAAGTTAGTGCCAAAAAGACAGTTGTCTTTAAAGCGCCGTATCTTCCCATACCAAGCACCGCGTTTGTCCGTAGTTTCATTTATGGGTTCTCAATGGGTCTTAAACCCAACGTGATTCGCGATTTCGGCACCAGCCCAACATCGCTTCACGCCGCATTCCTCGCTTTATCGCGAAGAACACGTCGCAGTCTATGATTTACGGTCACAGCATCATGAAGGTACGCGCCTTTGTGAAATGGTCGTTCGATGTCCCGCGATCAGCTGAACCCGCTGCTGGATGATCGCCAGATGCCGATGCATCGCGGCCTGTCACAAATCCATCTAAGCCTTTTATGGGCTTCTTCAATAGCGAATACGCCCGCGACATCGATGTCGGCCGCTGATACGGGCTCGAAGTCTCCGCACCCTTCACCTGCGTCGCGATAAAGTCGCCACCAGCTTTTGTCACGACACGCCTCCCGCATCAGCTCTAATCCGGCGTCCCCGGCGCCCAGATTATCGTCCAGCTTCAGTTTCATTGATCCTCGATGTCACCACTTCATTTATTCCGCCTTCCGTGAATAACCAGCGGTTCGCTCGGCACGATCGGCCTTCGTCGCCACGCACCGCGGTAACGAACCGCCGCTGTGAACGGCGCTTCGCTTCGCCGGCGATTCAACTCACGCCAGTTTCATGTTCCTCTCGTGACGCCTCACTTCAACTGGCACCTTCATCGGATTAATCGGTATTTGTCGCCACATCGCCTTCTCGCTCGAGATCACTACCGTCGACTCGCGACTGACCGTGCCTTTGACGTCACACCGCTTCACTCAAGTGGATCACTCTTGACACTGTCATTCAATGTCACAGATCCCGTCACTAATCATGATCAAATTCCCTTTAATCTTCCGATGTCGCTAATCTAATCAGACTAGACTCAAGACCTGCATCACAATAGTTAGAATAATTATTTTATTTTTCTCAACACTGACCAGATTTTTATCCAAATTATCATTATTTTCATCTTTCTGATTCTTCCCATGAATATCAAATCAGAGTCTTCATACCAGATATTAAAATATTCAATTTTAACCAAATCTAAACAGAAATGGATTCAAAAAAATAGATGATTTGTCATCAATAGACATCATCAACTCCACTTATCCACCACATGGTCCTCACAAAGACTGGGATAACTCTGCACCCCCCAAGTAATATCCGCCAGGTCAGAATGGCTGAATTAATATGGGCCTTGTATCTGCCTTTCACCACGAAACCCAAACTCTAATCCCCAGAATCTGAAAATCACTGTTTTCCATAATCCAGATAGTGCCCGCAACCAATCCCCAAAATAACTTCAACCACCAGATCCTGGCTCAAAATAATATCCGCTATGTCTCTCGCTTAACATGTAACTTAATATCGTGACAGTATAAATATCTGCTTCATATCACCGGTATGGTGAGACTGATAACTAGTTCAAGTCTGGCTGTCAACATCAAGCCTCAATGCGTGCTAGAGACACAGTTATGGCAATCTTGATTTAACAACATCTACCAAAGATATCGTGACTCTAATAGTAATTATAATACATTGACGCTCAGTTGGCTCCTGAGAGGAGTAAAACTGCTCATCACGCCCATCGTAGAGCCAAGTCACCCCGGGCCTCTACTAACACCCAAGCCTCTGAGCTCTACCTTTCAGATCACGCCTGTTTGCCACTGAGATCAGACTCGCTTGAGAAGTGATCTGAAGGTCATCTAATGACCATGGGCAACATTAGCCATGAACTTTGTGAGGTGGTCACTTTGGTCGGGAATCAGATGACGTCATATAATAACTTCTCTCATGCAACTCCAAAGAAGCTCCATCTAGCCACAGGGCTCCCATGGTCCAATTCATCATAAAGGGCACACTTGTGTTAACTACGCCGCTTCACCCCAGTCAAACTCGTCCCTGAATATAGCTCTAATCGCCTAAACTGTCTCAACTTGATACATAACTTCTCTCATCAAGGCTCACCTTTCCTGCATCCTGGTCTAAACTCCGCCTCGTCTGTCACCGCATTTCACCTGGTACCTATCACCACACATCAGCGCTTCTGCATGGCATTAGTTTCTGTTCTCCAAGTGTCTTTCTGAAACGATCCATCAGATACCATGAAGGCTGTAAGGTCACTCCAGTCCGGTCTTCCTGCAATCAAGGACTCAAGAGTTGTACACTTCCCCACTATACCATGATATAAATATCCAGTTCATGATGTATTTATCATTTTCATGAAATCTCCGCCGCAACTAACTGAGCAAATTTAATAAGATATGAACTCATATGCATTCACCACATATATCATCTTCTTCAAACGCCAAATTGTCTAAGACTTTGCCTCTCATGCAAAAGAAATGTAGTTATCTTCAAATCCCTCCCCGAATCCCGGAGCCCATGTCATACCCTCAAGCAATCGCCATGTAACCTCACACACCATAATGCGGTTCAGGAGAAACTCAGATCCCCACAGTCCGTCATCATGCCTGATCAAATGCCTCTTCTCCACTTCACCAGAAAATCCATCATCACTGTGATACCCCATCAATGAAGCAACCTCATTGGCCCTGCAAATTGAACAAAGAACTGATCCCACAACCCCTCTGGTCCACCTCCGGCCGAGAACCCAGAGTGCTCATTCATTGTCATGTCTGAAGAAAGGTCGAGAGCTGCCTGCACTCCAAATTACACCTCGCCAAAATGCTCCACAGAGTCACACATGCATCCTGGTCAGCCTCAAACCGCAGGTTCGAAATGTTAACCTGGCCCCGCCTCGCTGGGCTCCATCAGCCACTGCCCTGGTCACGTGACGCGGCCTACTCCCGCCTCCTTCGCCCCAGGAACCGGTGGATTCACAAAGGGATACCTCTACCCGGCCCCACCACCATAGAACCAGAAATGGTACGCTGTCGTCGCGTTGATCATGACGCCGTCACAGATTAACCTCGATCGCCTCATATCGGCAAACACAATACTATCGATAATAAACACGCCTGAACTAATCATGGTAACTAGATAACAAAGACATAAGGATCTAATCCCGATCCTAATTCCTGTAAAGACTGAACTCACTGAAATACACAGTTGAACCAGAATTTGATACCAACTTTTCACCACCTCATCCTGGGGGGATCAGATCGCTACAGAACGGAGGCTAAGGGCCACCGAAACCAGCAAGCCTAACTCAAATAATTGCACACGATCTACGCATCTCCGACAATATATCAACATACATGCGGTTAATACATGCTCAAAGCAAACATCAAGGTGGAGAGATAAACTTTATCCTACAGTATACCATCATCATACACAAAATAAATGTAATTATCTGAATTACAAAATATACTAATATTCCAAGTACCATAAGGATAATTGATTAAATGGATAAAGATTAATAACATTTGAAAATAGGGTACATGTAACCGCCTCGTAAAGTTGAAGAATTTTGAGCTATCATGATCTCTGAGAATATAATCACGCACTCTGTAAAACAATCGAGACTGGCTACACCTTGAGCATAACATCATATAATCATACCACATCTACAACCAAAATGTTATAAGCATACTTATAGTAATTCATAATATAAACATGGTAATGAAAATCATATAATAAAGAAACTACATAATCATATATTATACAAATATAGTTCTGGTGTCATAACACAAACATCACATCAATCGAGAACATCAGCAAGACCTGGTACTCCATTTATAAGCTCCACGGCTCAATCCCAATGAGACTCAAGCCCAGAGAATGCACCGGCCTGTGTCCTTAACTCCAGCCAACACTTAATCCAATAACCTATAGCCTAAGGCCCCGAGAGAAATGCTCGATCAGTGGTCCTTACTCCTCCAAGAACTATAATATCAGTGAATCTACAGCGCTCCAGAGTAATGCCAACTAGTTGTCCTTACTCCGACATCCCGAGAGAAACGCTCAACTGTGGAACCTATATCCATAATCATTAATCCTCGGTGATGATATCCATTAATACCGGTGATGACGCGTCCTAATAAATCCATCAGTGGTATGTCCCGCAGTTCCTCATTACAAATGATTAAAAATATAATAAAGAATATCACATCCAACAATACACACTCACATCCATCATCACACAATCTCATATGCAGATATAATATTAATAATGCAGTAATAATATCGCGGCCTGGATGACCATCGGCGCTTTGAAGGTGCTGCGAATACTCATGGGTTATACGCAAACGATGTGTTATAAACTATATGATATCAACTCACCGAATACGTTTGGATCTCACCGCTTCCGCGCCAGTTATCCCGCGAGTCAGTTTGGACACAATCTAGAATGGAAAGACGAATCGGAGCACAGATTAAGATTTGAAACATACTAGACTCTACCAAGACAACTCACACTAGACCTATATAAAATCAGATTTTTTATGTTCTAATCAAATTTGTTATAATCCCTGCAACCTGTTACCTCGTATAACGGGGGCTCCGAACCTGATAAAATACACTCAAAATCCACAATCATCCAATGCCAGTTTCACACAGTCCATGATAACCCACGCCGACCCAATCCAATCACAAAGAATCTTAATTATGGCAACAATATTTAGATATCAAATAAATACATGACAAAATACGTTTAAATGAAACAATTCTGCCTCAACATGTAATATAATTAAATATGATCGGAACCAATATTTCATTTAAATTATACCTAAAAATATGATACGAATTAAACTATAATATATTTAATATATATTATTATTAACAAAACAACAAACCGACACGGCAATATACTCAGTGGTTCACACGCCGCTTTATGTATAGATTCTTTACCGTCATCAGCGAAACCATTGCATCGTCAGAACCACTGAACTGTGGACGACGTTTCATCTTGACGCTCTGAGGTCCCACGCCGCCGATTTTATTTGGAAAATGAAGGTGGTTAAACTGATTGAGGGTACCACACAAGCTCAAGGTCCAAGGAGTCCGGTATATGTACCTGGTTTTCTGATATTCACCAGGCCGGGGACCGGCTCAAACAGCTGCAGCACTTAAGTCTAATTTCATCTCCGCCACCAAGAAAATTCACTATGAGAAAATGGCATCTGGAAGTGGTCGATTCTTTAGGGTTTCAAGGGTCAGACCACTGGCCTCGACTCAAATGAGGTGCCTGAAACGCGAGAAATGAGTGGTGCTGAGAGAGAAATGTTAGGTTTTCTCACGATTTGAGGCTGCTTCGGCTGGAATCAAGGGTGTTTCAAGGTCAAGAAGTGTAAGACGCTCTGCCTCGATGGCCCTGACTAAGTGGGCCTAGGGTCGACTCTACTTCATAGGGGGTGTGGCGCCATAGAGATGCAGAGAGTGAAAGCTCGTCAGGCTGCTGCCAAATGAACCTCTTTAATACCCCATCCTTAATCACTTTCTAATTAAGCCTTTAATCAACTTAATTAAGGCATAATTGCAATTAACTGATTAAGAGGTAATATAGGGTATTTAATAATAATAACTCTTAATTTAATATTTTATAATCAAAATAAATAAAACAAGTGGTGGGCAATTTGAAATTAATAATAATGTACTTGTGGGGAAATTTTTAAAGACATAATTAACAAATTGATAAATTAATCCAATTAAAAACTCAATAATTGCAAATAAATTGCGCCTAAATTTACTTATATTATAAATATCAGATCTATTCACTTAGAATTACTATTCAGTTAGTGATCCAACCCATCCACAAAATACACAATTTTACTTGATAAAAGAAATGTAGGCTGATTTTCGATTCTAGAAAATCCTTGTCCCATATAGTTCAGCTTTTCTTATTTATTTTTGATTTATTTGAAGTATATCAATATAAAATTAAACACTTGAACATCGCTAATAATATTAATTATATTTTAATTATTTTTAAAATTTTATAAGATTAAACTTAAAATTTAGTTGAAAATAGTTTCATAACTTTTTTTTTTTTTTTCTAAACTAAATATAACAAGTAACTATGATATGTAAAATATCCACTGGTCTAACATTTATTCTTGCATTTATGTCTTATACGTAATGAATTGGTGAAAGAAAACAAAATATAAGAATTTTTATTTGAAAACTATTTTCCGTTTTTTGGAAAAGGTAATAAGGAAAATCCGTAAACACGTTTGATTCTCAATAAATATAAAATATGAATGGTTGGTTTTAATAATAATTTTTAGAAAACATAAAAATGAAGTTGTATAAGTTTTTTGTAATTGAGTTAAAAAATATTTTTTGGGGAACATTTTAATTTATAATTAACAAAACAACAAATTAAAGAACATAATCGTTACGTAAAAAAAATAATATATTGTTAAAAAACATTATATCTAAAATTAAGAAAAATATTAGCAGAATGAATTTTTTCGTTTAATATAAATTTCACTAATATTCTGCATCCTGATGAAGAATTTAAGTATAAAAATTACTAAATACTCTGAAAAGTGTAATACTAGCCAACAATTGAATTGAAAATGAATACTGGTTTATAAATTAAACATTTTTGAACCATCAATGATCAATCAACATCTGAATATCGGTAAAACCAAACTCATTACGCTAGATCTCCAATAATAAATTACTGACAAACAAAAATAAATTAATATAACTAGGGTGACAAAAACAGTATAAAGATTCATTGTAGTTAATAAAACAGTCAGTTCAATCTCAAGTCAGATAGTCCATTCAATGTGGATAAACTGAAGGACCTCAAGATATTTCTATTCTATATTCATCAGGGGTCAACCAATACGGCTGAGGTCAAGGAAACGTCAAAACATGTGGCCACGTAAAAATTAATTTTATAAATTATTTTAATAAAGAAAGATATATGAAAATATATAAGAATAATAACAATATATAAAACATTTAGTAAATAAAACTCAAATAAATAACAAATGTTAAACACTGTTATGAATCAAACTAGCTAGCTGTAAATATTAGTCAAACAATAAAGCAAGAACTTAATAAATATATATATAGAAAAATTTATGTGCTTATTAAATAACTTTATATGTTCTCGAATCTTCAACTCTCATCCGTTATATCCATAATAACATATGATTTCATATATTATAATAATAGAGAGAAAAATAGTGTTATATATATATATATATATATATATGAGAAGATGAGTTATTATATATATATATATATATATATCCCATGTAAATGAGCTATCATTATCTATATATTAATTAATTAGAATTATTAATAATATTAACACTTTATTTATATTAATAGGATATATTTCAAAAATGTAATCAACTCAAATAATAATAAATATCTTATTTGTTTGGAAAGGCCTCCAATTTTCCTAAATATAAAATCATATTAGGAAAGAAATTTATAAATTATTTTAGTTAATTATTTAAAAATATTATTTTGTTTTGTAAATTAAGTATAACTTTTGGTTTTATTCAAAAAAGGATTAATGAGATAAATCAAAATCAAAATGTTTTCTATACATTATTTTTTTAAATATTAAATTTGTTTATAATATATTAAAAATATACTTAGAAATTGAAATAAATATTTAAACAACAAAGTTTAATATATTAATCATATTATAGATAATATCCTAAATATAGTATAATAAAATATTTAATTTTATATAAATCTTTGAAAATCTAAATCATCAAAGAATAAAAAACTAATAAATGAGTCAATCTACTAACCCATTATTAACTCATACAGTCAATGAGCAAACTTATCATTAAAATTAAAAAATGATAAAAACATCACTGTGCCACTTATATTATCAATAATATTCATTATTTGTTAAGTCTATTAATTAAACCATAGTTTTACTTGGGCTTAAAATAACTTTTCACCTAAATTATAAGAAACAAAATAATACACTGGAGGGCTTTAATTAATGGTGTGTTTGAATTAACACATGAGATAACTGGATCTAAATGATATAATAAAAATGTTAAACCAATTACTATGTTTCAAAAAATAAATAAAGAAATAAATGCCAAAACTGTCCAATATTTCCAAACAAAGATAATTAATATTTCCTAAGAGATATCTGACTGATAAACACAATTCAAAAGAAACTTTAAAAGATACATAAGATATTCAGCTATTATAGTAAAAATGATCTAATTTAAACTACATATTTGATAATAAAAATGGTCTATGAATTACAATATTAAACCATTTAACAACCAACCTGTTGACACACAATTACCCAACATAATCAGTAGAATAAAACTAACAGATCAAACTATTAGATAAAAACATGAAAATAAAAATGAAAAGACAAATCTAGATGCAGAAGAAAATCATCTATTTAAAAGAAAACCAAATCAGAGAAGAAATGATGAAAATGACATTTGAACAATAATGATAAAAACACTTTTATGGGAATGAATATGACTCTATAATCTAGAAATTTTAATTATGAATAAGGACAAAACTAATTAATTATAATTGTAATTACGTTAAAATTTTAATTAATTCTCTCTAGATCTCTAAGATTAAAAACGATCATAATTAAATCGCCTCATAAATCTAGTTAGCACGTGAAAATTTCTAATTTCTCTATAATATCGACGTTTTTTGAGGGCATCGCTTTCGTGTCAGAAACATTCTTCATTGACTAAACAGGATAGGCATGTACTCATGTACCAGCATGGAAGAGCGTAGAAATAATAAAATGGACTTGGCCAGATGAAATTAATGACAAAACTCGGGAAAAGAAAGACAAATGTCATTTTTAGAGTCATACATGCAAATCAAAGATAAAATGTTGAAGTGTTGTTGTCTCCCATAAATCTCAAATACAAAATGTGAAAGAGGCAAAGATGTTAGAACGGAAATGGAGTTTTTTAGAGAGATGAATGAGTTTTTTTGCAGACACGTCCTCCTTCCTCTCTAAAATACGGCGCGATCCGACCGTTTCTGGCTGGCTCTTCGGCAAGAAGGAGAATGTTCTACGCGCGACAAGCTACGCGCGACTCCTGATTGGGAGTTTCTTCAAACTCCTCGGCGCAGATTTTCCTACTGCTTTATTCTCATTTTGCCAAGCCTAATGCTTCATGTATTTCAGGCCGTGAGGGGTTTGCTTTGATCGGCCTCCCAAACTGGACCTAATTGTGGAATTCGAGATTTTTGGTTGTCCGTGACTGCCCAAAAAAATCGCGACCTGCTTGGGGGTGGCAATAATGCTTAAATCATGTCATGCGACAAACGCCGAATGGTTACCGACGGCCCCAAAACATGGGACCGAATTATAGAAATATTTTTGGAATATTAGGACACCCGTGAACCTCCATAAACTGTAGGGGCTGTTTGGGAGTGGGTTGGTTTAACTTGTGTATTAAATGGTTGTTTGCGGCGTATCACGGAATGGTCATGGATTTCTTGGTTCACTAAGGAACTGTTGCGGATTTTCTAATACAAATAAGGGTTTCACTATTCCCTAATAATGTTTTGAAAATATATTTTCGTGAAAATATGTGTTGGTCGTAGTTATTTAAATTAAATTACTCACAGATGCATCATTAAATTCTGCTACCTAACTTACGTGCATTAATTAATTTTACATGATACGATCAGGCGAATTGGCTGTTTTGTAAATATATGCATGTTTATATATTTACACGTGAATTGCATCACATTGAACTAAAGATACATGCATTCCATATGCACCGGATCACCTCAGGATTATGCGGAGCGAGCGCACGTAGATGAGCTCCAGAGAAAATGGTCGGAGGGTAGTCTAAAATATTAATTATCTGGAGTAAGAGTCCACAGGGGAACTTAAAAATATCAAACGTCTGAGCGGCCCAATCGATATCTCACCTTAGGTAGTCCATTGAAACAATTTATACATCAATCGTCTCCTGAAATGCCTAACTGATATATATACATCTGAGGGCTGGGTCCACCAATAAAAATAATAATTCCTTACACAAGGCTTAGGCGAGTGTGAGAGTAGCCTGCGAGACCCCAGATCCGAGCTGGTCAAGTGTAGACATCCAAATAGGATCATGCATTTGCTTGAATGTTTGTTTAAATTGAACATCAGACCGCACTTAGGTGGTGAGTAGCCCATTTAAAATGCATTCTCCCATCGAGCTTTAAATACCCCGTCGTGGGATCCTCATTTCTCACAGTACAGGAGCGCATTTTAGGAGAAGGCTCATCCTAGAGACTGTGGATTAAGAAAAGCCGGATTGAGGGTTTTCTCGTTTCGACGATATCTACATGTATTAGAATTTTCCTAATTTTAATATATGTTGTATAAGAGTAAAACATTTCAACTTCAGAATTATTTGGGTATATAGTTTCACTTCTTATAGTTAGTATGTATTGGCGAGGATCAGCTATGGGGCCTAAGTATCATTACTTCATGTGATTTGATCTCTCGGATATATTGAATATACTGACCGCTCGGGACTGTGTTTCATGCAAAGATTAATCAAGGTAGCCCCGCATAAAAGGAGACTCGCCCGATTTTCTAAGGCATGCTCTGCAACCCGACTTCCACTCTGTATTCAGTCACTGCAGTCAATCTGGACCCCTGCCTTCGGGCGCATACCGCATCGAGCTTAGGCATACGAATACCTGGTGAGCTCTGTTTGGTATCCACCACCACTAGGTGTGGTTTGATGTCAGAGTTAGGTATGATTACATAGAGTAAATCACCCGATAAAACTAGACACTCACGGTACGTGTGTTGGATGTGTTTTGTGTGATTTTGTGAATCATTTGGTGATTGTGTATAATATGATTTGTAATGTTATAATGTCAGGTGCTTGGTGATTAAAGTGGCACATGGGATGAGTTAAGGAAATATCAGAAAATATTTTGGGTGTTTATAGTGTAAACTTCTGAATCCAAGGAAATAAACAAAGTAAATTCATAAATTTATTTGTTTAGAGGTGAAGAAATTTAATTTTTAGTCGATAAAGGTAAACCGACGTAATTAAATAAAATAAATTTTTCTAAATTTATTCGGGGTTTCATGGAAAGTGAGAAGAAATTTTAGTTAAGAAAATAAATTTTCCTAAATTTATTTGATGAAAATTGAAGAAAATAATTTTCTATGATTTTACAAGTAGTAAAATTGAAGAAAATGGAAGGGAATAAATTTTATAAATTTATTTGATGGAGAAAATTTTTCGTGTTGAAAATCAAGAAAATAAATTTTATAATTTATGTGGTTATGAGGTGAGAAAATAATTTTCAAGGTTTACATGGTGTAAAATTTAAGAAAAGGAAAAATAAAATAAATTTCTTACAAATTTATTCGAGTATTATGGAAGATGAAAAAAAATATGATTTTAGTGATTTTTTTGCTGCTGGAAATAATGAAAAAAAAAAATTTAGTTAAAGTGAAAAAACGAAAAAAAAAAATTCAGTGCAGAAAATTTGATGGGCTACTGCCCATTTGTATTGCAAGATGGATAAAATTGGCTTAGAACTGTATTGCAATACAGTTTTTATATTGCAGAGAAAGAAAGGCTTTGAAGGCAAGGATCAGATTGCACAGCGCCATCGTGTTTACGATACAACAAGGGTACGGGCGCTCGGCGCGCTGCGCGCAGGCGAAGCAAGCGTGGCGTGGAGTAGCGGCAGCGCGGCGCGCAGGCGCCACGCGCGCAAGCAGCCGGCGCAGGCCTCGGGGACGCAGCTTCACGCGCAGCGCTACGGCAAAGACGCTGCGGCGCGCAGGGCGCGGCCGGTGCACGGCGCACGGTACGGCCACGCTCGGGCGTGGCTCGCGCCGGGAGTGGTGCGCAGCCGGGCTACCAAGGTTCGTGCACCGTGCACCCGGCCCGCCTAGCTCTGCTGGGACCCTGGCTCGACTCCTAAGATTTTCCTCGAGTCACCAAATGAACATCACCATTTAGTAACAATTTTTTTAAAAAAATAATATTTATTAATTCAAATAAAATCAATAAATTTTGAAAAATTTCGAATAAAATTTTCAAAAATAAAATTTTTGAAAATAAAATTTTGTTGAAAACAATACTTGAAGGAAAATCGACATGTGATACACTCGGGTTATGTGTATGATTGTCTCTAGGTCAGGTTTCTTATGCCATAGAGATATCAGATTGGGTTTAACTACCACTTGAAATGGTGATCGCGTGTCAAGCAGTAGTATTTAAAATTATATAATGGTGTAATGCGTGATGTGAAAAGGTGAATACTAAGGTTACGGGTTATGACCTTAGTGGAATCAATAAATGAACAAGAAAGTTTAGAACTTTATCAAAATGAATGAATCGAGCGTTGGAAATTTAATACTTACTTAGAAATGAACCTACAATTGTGGTTGTCAAGTCTATTAGTAAATTGGCATCTACATTGCTGGGCTAGGATCGAAATGAAAATTACATGAATCGTGCTGCCATTCGACCAATGTAGATGGCTAGCGCAGAGGGCTTAGGATCGTGAGAGAACGTCCACTGGCAATCGGTCGTGCACAATCAGTTGCTCGATCTGATCTCTTACCGAGGTCAGAGAGATACAAATGAATGCTATAGCACAAAGCAGTATAGTATGTGTATGTGAAGATCCTAAGAATCCCCTGCAGGTTTAGGCGATCATCATCCGATATCTACACGGGAAAAGATTCATGGTGGACGACCATTGGTTCATGCAGACGAGAGGAGTGTTAGGAGGCACTGAGATTACCTCGATACGATCAGGATTAGACTAAACGTTTCCACTGTAGAACGCAGGCCCAAATTACGTACTGGAATGGGCAAGGACTCCTAGAGACCATAGGAGGAGCTATCAGATTTAGAGTTCTCCTCATGGATTAGGCAAGAGTAAGAATGGATAGTCGAGGTTACAGTTAGAGAGCTCGAGAACTCTACTCACAGCTGGGCTTATGGATTATGATACGTCGAAGTTCGAGGTCATCCTGGGATGGATCAGTCGACATTTTACAAGGTTGTTATCTATTTCAGCGCAGAGAGTTACCGCCTACACGCAGGATCTGTGACTATGTCAGATTTCTCAAGGGCAAGTAATGAGACATTCTGTCTCAGACAAGATACTCTAGTCCAAGCGTGGACAAATACCGGTCAAGCAATGAGCCCACTCAGAGGACGAGGTGAGACCAGACTTAGACCCACTCGACTAGCTTCGTAAGTTTCAGGATGTTTTCCAGATGAATCCACCGACTACTCCGCATGGATGTAGATCTTTGCATCGAGTTACACCGGTACTTCACCCATCTCATGACCCAGACAGATGGCACCCCATTGAGTCATAGAACTCGCAGTCCAACTACAAGGGCCATTGAACAAGGGGTTCATTACCAGCACTTCACCCGCCGGGCTCAGCTCGCTTTTCATGGCAGTTAAGGATAAGACCTTCCGACCGCGCATCAATGATTAGCTAAACGGGTTACGATCAAGAATCCAGAACCATTACCGAGGATTGATGATTTATTCGATCAATGAGAGTGAGCGAGTCTACTTCCAAATGTATCTTCTCGTGACCGGTTATCATCACCGAGAGTTAGGAGATCTGATATCCCTAAGATCGCTTAGGATCGCCAAGTATGTGCACTTCTATTTATGGCGATGCCCTTCGGTCGACGAATGCGCCAGCGGGTATTCACGGATCCTTACGGCAGGATGTTCCAACCCCATTCAGATCACTATCGTAGTTTCCTTCATGATGACATTCGATCTACCCCAATATTTATACGAGTATCACCTGAGGATTGTTTTATTGAACCTGCTAAGAGACCATCGCTGTATTCTAAGTTCAAGAAGTGCGAGTTTCGATTACCGAGGTGAGATTGGGACACGTGGTGTTAGCATCAGGAGGTTAGTCTACTTCAGAGGTCGAGGCAAGTAGCATTTAGGCTCGAGAGGCCTAATTGTCAATCTTCATAGTTTCTTAGGATCAATGGGCATTACAGAGACACGAGAATGGGCAGTTGTCTATTCTAGATGTGATCGATAGATTCTGACCCACGGATATGGACTCCATGCGGTCATGCCCCACCATGTAGAGAGAAATCGAGGATACTTGAAACACTTCTGATACCTAGTGTTGGTAACAAGAGGGAGGATCAAATTTTCTCCTAGTTCGAGAAGAGGCGTAAGACTGGCTTCACACTAGTTTCGTGACTGGGGACTGTGGATCGGGAAAGCATGAGTGGGATGGATTTCTCCAACAGGATCCCAAGATTCCTCGGGACAACGTACCTACTGGCCGTAGACGTTGAGAGGTATACACATTCCTCCACACCCCAAGACGGCCGAGGAACCGTCAGCTTTGGAAGCATACACTTCCAAAGAATACATGTAAAGCAAGGGGCTGCGTAATGGGTCAGTCGTGACGACGAGTCACAGATCGGCGTATGACTTGTGGTGTGTAGACTATCGGGTCATTGGCGTCAAGTCGACATTGGACGAGCCGACAAACCATGGGTCAAGCTGCATCAGGACTCCACCGGTCATTATAATCGACTACCCGCATCGATTCGGGGCTTTCAGAGGTTACGCCTTTGTGAGAAGCCAAGTATAGATGTTCTTCCCCAGATGTGGGCGAGGGTCAATTCGATAGTCGAGATTATGAATGAGAGATCTCCGAGATTCCGCTTCTATGGACCCGAGATAGGTGTCACTGGGCATTGCATTACGTCAAGGCTCGGTTTCACCTGCAATACCCGCATCGACCTGCGTGCGGGTGCACTAAGATAGTCATTCACCACTCAGGAGCGTGGTCGAGTTTGTTTTGAGAGTGTGTCCAATGAAAACTCATACTGAATCGTAGCGTAAGAGGGCTCAAGTGTGTAAGTCAAGAGTTATACCGTCTGAGATGGAAACACACCAGTTATCACGCACTTCAGAGTTAAGGATACGATTCGAGTGACTCGAGATTTGGATACCACTTGGAAAGCATCAGGTCATTATCAAGAAGGCTCCTAAGATATGGATGTCATCTCAAAGATTAATGGACTGGCCGACAAATTCACGGATCACGATCACTCTTAAGCGCCAACGCTTACACACCAAGTAGGTTGGCCAGAGCAGACACGTCAGGCTAAGATTATATACATGTGTTGAGGACACCCCGTGAGCATGTCCTAGGGTCATGGTAGAGGATTAATTGTCTCTGGCCGAATTCGCCTACAACAAATAGTTATCGCAGGATACTGAATGGCACCGCATGGCGATTAAAATGGTGCCACGTAGATCACTGTTTGTTTAATCGGCGCCAGAGAGCTCCATCAACGGTCCCTGATCTGATTAGAGACACCAAAAGGCGAGCTTGATATGATAGCTGCCTCTCGCTCACTGTACTGCAGCCTGCAAGAGCTATGATAATGTGAGACGTCGACCCCAGAGTTCGAGGTTAGTGGATCACGCTCTCACGCGGATTCCTAAGAGAGGAGGTATCGTTCCTATAGGTTACGAGAAGCCTATCGCCGAGATTCATCGACCTTCAGACACTGGTATGATATAAGACACCATGCACTGCCAGAGTTACCGCCAAAGACGTTAGGCCAGCCCACGGTGCTGCTTCACGCCTCCATGCTCCTATCGGGACACATCGACACTGACGACCTTCGGCGGCGACTGCGCCAGCATTGTTTGTAGTCGTGATCGTGCTCTTGCGACGCAAGACCGTGAGGCTAGTGAGAGCAAGCACACAGACCGCGAGCGCCGAGGAGTCAACGCGGGGGAGCACGAGACGATGCGGCTAACATCCCTCTCTTGCATTTAAGCGCACGCTGGCTTGGGGCCGCTTGGGCCGCTTAACGACTGGGGCCATACGCACGAGCCGCGGCGCCGATATGCATCGCGGCGTGATTATGATAGTCCTGAATTTCGACGAAATTCTTTAGGTGGTAACGTAAGACCCGAGAAATCTGTTCTAGCGAATAGCGACAAAATCGTAATTTTAATTACAAAATTGTAATTACGTTAAAAATTCGTAATTAATTTCAGATTCGATGACAAAACTGATTGCACCGTTGAAATCGCCCGAAATCTGAAGTAGCACGCAAAATTTCTAATTTTCTCGATACGAGTTCCAAGACGCTTTTTTCGAGGCATCGGCATCGCGTTTAGTCTTGGTGAAGCGATTTTCGATGCGGCGAAAGTCACATATAGCATGTACTCATGTACCGCTAAGTGGTATAGGTAAGAAATAATGAAAATGGGCTGGCGAGATAGTAGAATAGGCCCAGGAAAAGAAAGGGCCGAAAATGGTCATTTGAGTTTGTTTAAGTGGCACTAAAGACAAAATGTTATGCAGTGTTGTCTCCCACAAATTCAAAGAAGCAAAAAACGTGAAAGGGAGGTGCAGTGGCAGCGAACGAAATGGAGTTTTTTAGAGAGATGATGTCCTCCTTCTCTGCAAAAATGCGGGCGGATCCGGCCGTCGGCGGTCTTCGAGTGAGAAGGGAGAATGTTCTGCGCGGGACAAACTGC
The DNA here is from genome assembly GCA_016808115.1 of Tetrastigma voinierianum. NCBI lineage: Eukaryota > Viridiplantae > Streptophyta > Magnoliopsida > Vitales > Vitaceae > Tetrastigma > Tetrastigma voinierianum. The sequence continues at coordinate 111,152 of JAEQBH010002304.1, read as the reverse complement.
GCGTGGACTCGGGATGGAGTTTCTTCAAACTCCTTGAGGTAGGATTTCTCCCTACTTGCGTTTATTCCCATTTTTAGGGTTTTCCATGTTTCGGTTGGTTTTGAGGCCGTGAGGCCGTTTGTCCGATCCCAAAACTTGGGACGAATTGTGGGAATTTCTTTGAGATTTTAGGTTGTCAGTGGCCTTGAATCGATGGAGCTTGTTAGGTGGCAATAATGCTTTAAATCATGCTTGATGTGTGAATAAATGCCGGGAATGGGTTGTTGATCGGTCCCAAAACATGGGATAGGAATTATCGAAGCTCATTTTGGAATATTAGGACACCGTGAACACCAGCGCATAGAAATTTGTTTGGGAGTGGGTTGGTTTAACTTGTGTATTAAATGGTTGTTTGGTATGCATTGGGCCGGGAATGGCCGTGGATTTCGGGTTCACTAAGTGAACCGCTGTTTTGTGATTTTTCGGGAATAATAAACAAGGGTTTCACTATTCCCGGAATAATGTTTTGAAAATATATTTTTGTGAAAATATGTGTTGGTCGAGTTATTTAAATTAAATTACTCGTGTATGATCATTAGCCCAAGTGAGCTAACTTTGATGTGGTAAATTCATTAATTTGCACAAACATGATTGGCGTGAATTGGTTGTTTTTGTAAATATATGCATGTTTATATATTTACATGTAATTAATTTGTATTGGAACTGGCATACATGCATTCCATATGCACTGGATCACCCTAGGATTATAGGAGTGAGTGCATGAGATGAGTCTAGAGGAAAATGGTTCGGAGGGTAGTCTAAAATATTAATTATCGGAGGGTAGTCCACAAACTTAAAATATCAATCGTCGGGCGCCCGATTGATATTCAGCCGGAGGGTAGTCCACAAACAATTTATATATCAATCGTCGGGCCGGCCCGATTGATATATATACATCGGAGGTTGTCCACTAATAAAATAATAATTCTCGCTACAAGGCTTAGGCGAGTGTGAAAGAGAGTCGAGTGAGTTCGGGATCACGAGTTAGTCGTAGACATTCAAGTAGGATCATGCATTTGCTTTGAATGTTTGTTTAAATTGGAACATTCTGTTTGCATAGGTGGTGAGTAGCCCGTTTAGGGATTTCTCCTACGAGCTTTAGCTGCGTAATGGGGATCCATTTTCCATGATCTGGGGGCGTACGAGGAGAGGTTCATCTAGAGACCGTGGATTAGAGAAGCCCGGATTGTGGCTTTGGCAATGATATCTACATGTATTAAAATTTTCCTAATTTTAATATATGTTGTATAAAGTAAAACATTTGAACTCTTGTAACTATTAGATTTATATAGTTGACTTCATAGTTAGTATGTATTATGAGGATGCGTTGTGGCCCAAGTGGTCGTATTACTTGTAATGATTTGATCTCACTTGGATATATTGAATATATTGAATTTTGCCCAGGACGGAGTTTCATGCGGAGTATTTTAATTGGGTAGAGCTCCGTACAAGGGACTACTTGGGATTTTCTAAGGTGGCGTCGGGTAACCCGACTTCCACTTGTATTCCGCGGGTTGACGGGTAGTCAACGGACCCCCGGGTTTTGGGGCGTTACAACTTAAAAGAAATAATATAGGGAATGATGGATAGGGCTTTCGGAGACATTTTTTTGGCCATACAACAAAAAAATATAAAGAATATAAAGAAATTAACACTTCCTTAAATTTTTACTATAATGAATATGAAGAAAAAAATATTTAAAAATTTATATTTATATAATATTTTTTTATATTTAAATATTTGGTATGGGTTCGGAGATAATAGTAAAAAAAAAAAATGAAGAGAGAGCTCATTACGTAGTTACGTGATTTACATATGTTTGAAAATGAGATCATTCTGGAAATATATTTTCAGCTCAGAAATAAAAATTCGATTTGGGCGACATATAGGTCCGATTCGGCCCGATATTTCTCTAGAAACAGTGGAAACACCTCATCCCTCTCTTTGTATTACCCTCTCCTCTCTCTAGCTGCTTGTCTACGATGAGAGAAAGCATCTTATTTGTTTAGCGTTTTCCATTCAGGTCACAGGATTTCAACGTGGCCAATTCCCTCTGCTTGTGTCTCTTCTCCCGAAACCCTAACAGCTCCCACTGATTGTCTGGCCTCATGGATTCCTCAGGTCCTTGCCGGCTTGATATCTTTCAAATTTACAGAAGCTACTGCAGTAATCTTTATTTCTCTTTTTGTGCTTCTAATTTTCGTGTTTTTCAATAATTTTTTAATGTGTTTGTGTGGGTTCCATAATTTTCTTGATAATTTTTATTTATGGGATCTCCAATTCTTCGTTGTTTATGGTGTTTATTTGATCTACATGGACGGTGATTTGCGACTTTTGGTTTGTAGAGAAGTGGATTATTTATTCTTTTTGGGTGTGCTTTGATGTGTGGAGAAGAGGTTTTATGGAAATATTAAGATTTTTTTTTTTCGATTTTTTCTTTTCTTGCATGTGATGATTTGGGCATTTTTGGGTGCTAATAGAGCAGCAGGAAAATTTTAGTGCGTGGAGTGCCTTTTCTTTTTATTGTTTCTTTACATGTTCTTTCTCTTTCTGGTTTTTGTATGAAGTGAATAACTCATTTTTATTGCATTTCGTCGATTGTATGGTTCAGAGAATAAGCCATCGAATTCAGTGAATATCTTGTGATTTTACGCCAAATTTTCTAAAATTGGGAATAGCGGGATCATTAGTTATTTAGAAGAACTAGGTTGGTTGAGATAAAAGCTTCGGTTTGGAAGGGTTACTTGCATTTGAGCTTACACGAATCTCAATTCTTTATTATTGAGGCGAAGTTGATTGCATTGTTGAACATCTTTACGCTGTGAACTTATGGTCTTGTCAATGGGAGGTTCTCAATTTTGATGAACGGGCTATGTTGCTGGACTTGATGGTGAGACATACTGTATTTTGAACATGTAACGCCCAGGAATTTGGATAAGTATAAGTTAGGAAAAATAATAATGACAGGAATTTGTATAGGTATAAGTTACGAAAAATAATAATGACAGGAATTTGTATAGGTATAGGATTACGGAAAATAATAATGACATGAATTTGTATAGAGTATAAATTAGGAAAAATAATAATGTGGGAATTTTTATAGGCATACGTTATGAAAATAATAATGATAATTCAATTAGAGCGTTGTAAATAATAATGATAATTCAATTAGTAATTAATTAATTAATTTAATGAAAGAGGGTAAAAAGTAATTTTCCTAATAGATTTAGTATAAATTGGAGTAAGAAAAGAAAATTCTTCCTATTCTTCTTTGAATTTCTCTCTGGCTTGAAGAATTCCAGAGGACGTACGGCTTTCGGATCTAGGGTTTGAAGAACAAATTTCTCTAGGTAAGATCTTCCTTATTTTATTTTTCTAGATTTCTTTGATGTAGATTCTTTAATTTTCTTTCAGTTTAGATCAATCCTAAAGAAGTCAAATTTAGATTACACTTTCGTTCTTTAAAAATAAAATAAAATGAGGATTGGTGGTGTCATACTGAATTACTTTAGTATGAGAATGAAAAAGTATTTAAGGATAATTTTTGAAAGAAAATAATAATAACAAATAAGATAAATTTGAAAAGACTAAATTTTGTATAAATATATGTATTTGATAAGTATTTAAATATATATGTATTTTGGAAAGTAAATATTTTATTAAGGATTGAGAATTTATTTGATAAGGAATATGATTAGAATAATTGTTGCTTAATTATAGGAAATAACATCATTAATAATACTTGTTGTCCAAGTATATGATAATTGTTAGGTAAAAGGTTAGATATGAGTATTGTGTAATAATATAATTTTAGTAAATCATTATTAATATTATTTCTTTATATTAAAAAAGATTTAGTTCGGATTAAGAGCATAAAAATAAATAAATTATTAAAATAAGATCCAAAAGGAATATGAGTTTTATAAAATTTGTAAAACTACCTAATTCAAATAGTTATCATTTGAACAGCTGTTAATATGTTTGAGGTGAACAATAAAATCATGTTAATAGAATAAACTTTATAAATCACAAATTTTATAAAATATTTAGAAACCCATTAACTTTTATTATTATGGATTAAAATTAAAATAATATCATTGTTAAGAATATCAAATTAGGAAAGTTTTTAGAATAAATAAGTAATGATTATAGTTTTTTTTCTTATTATTTTAGGAGAAATATTTCATTGAGGTGAAATTCTTCGGATTAGCTCTTTCAAAGCTTTTGAGTACTCGTTTGAGGTAAGGGATATTAATGCAGATCTTTAAAAAGAAAAGTGTTTGTTTTTACTTCATTTGAGGATGAAAATTGTTTTAACTGAAGTATATATAATTTTGGTTTATGAAAAGTTTTACTTTTTTTATTTATCTGATTATCCATGGATCAAAAAAGTAGTTTTGTATGATTGTACTTTTGAGATTTGTTTTGTTTCACGAAGAAAATGTGGAGATATGATGTTTGTAATTTGAACTTTTGAATGAAATATTTATTTAGTTAGTTATTTTTACGTCAGCAGAGATAATAGTTGACACTATTTGAAAGCCCGCCAATCGATAAGGATATAATATTTGACCTTTACATTTTCTTGGTGGGAATGTAATTGATTTGAACCCCAGCCTCTAGGGGTTTGGTTAGGATTACTAATGTGGTAGTGTTTGGTTCCGTCCACCTTAAAAAGAAACAATTCTTTTATTCAACCCTCATTTAGAAAATCCCACATGGTACAGGCTCATTTGATATTTGATGACGAAAAAATATGTTGAAATGTATTTGATTTTTGGATTTGATATGAAAGTGTTTGAATCGAAATTTAATATAGAAATTGTTTGGATCATTTTGATATGAAACTGATTTAAATGGATGTGAGAATGTTTTGAAGTATATTTTGTTATTGTTTCGACTTATTTTTGAATCAAAAATTTTGATGAAAAACATCTCCTATTTGTTATATGATTGAAAACTTTTTGATCCATGAAAATGTATTAGTATTTCTTATTGGGCTTTGAGCTCACCTTTATTCTTTGACAAATTTTTCAGGTACTTTTAGTTTACGAAGAGTGATGGCTAGGTTGGGGATTCGTCATCATTAGGATTTGATTGAGCATATGTTTGGATCATGCCGAACTAGCAAGTTCATGTTTATGAAATATTTGGGTTTTGAAAGTGAGTGAAGTCACTTAGATGATAACATTCGTTTTTATATTAGTACAAAGTTGGGTTTGAAGATCCCCAAATATTGTTATAAATACGAACAGCTTTATATGACATGCATAATTGAGATTTGGATATTTAAAAGCCAAATTTTTGTCGACATGAAATTTTGAATTTGAAATTGATGAATTTAGAAAGTTCTTGCATTTACTCTGAATAGGTGTTTGGTAATTGAGCCAAAAATCGATTCTGAGGAAGGTTAGTGTCGTTCACGCCTTCAAACCTTGGTGAGAAACGGTGTGAATTAATGATCATACCCATAGGAGTGGGTTTCGGGCGTGACGAGTGCGTTCGGTATTTTCTCTCCATTTTATTTTTGTGTTTGAATTAGCATTGTCGTTTATTGAATTGAAGCATATCACATTTTGCAGTTGCTTTGTTGATTGTATCCTCTTATTTTGTGACCAGCATGATGATGTTCCATTTCTTTGTTTTTCCTGACATTCTTGCTAATCTTGTATGCCTTTTTTTGGTAGGTGGACTTCTCACGAGATTTTCACGCTTCACTATGATTTTGTGTTCTTTATGTGCCGTGAAAATGGTCAAAAGAACATGAGTAAGTAATCTCATCAAATCAATGTAAACATCAAATTGGAATGTCTCGCTTTCAGTTTATGCTTAGAACATATATTTGCTTAGCATGCACAGATGTAGGCAAGGCCATTACAGCTTGGTTCCTTAATTATTTAGATTGGGACTCTAATGGCATACCATCTCCCTTTATGCTTTGGGTTGTCCATTAGGCACCCTTTTTCTGAGAATATATTATACTGCTTTTTACAAATCAACATGCCATTCTTTATGTCACTTTGGAAAGTTCTATGAGTTTGATCACATCATCGTTTCTTTTGTTGAGCCTACTCAATTTGATGTTCGAATGTCGGAAGGGGTTTAGCCTTTGTTGTATTGTGTTCCTGTATCTTATTTTTAATTTATTCAAGACAACTAATCACATTGCGTTCTTCTTAGAAAAAATCAACGACATAATATCTCACGAAGATACTTAACGGCGGCAAGTTCTAACCTTCAGCGGGTGTGTACATAGAAAACCTTGAAGGTGATCCGGAAGGTATTAATTTCCTATGAATATGTATTATTATTTAAGTCCGCTAGAATGAATATTTGATCTTCCATAATTTTATTTTAGTGTATTTATTGCAATCTTTGAGGTTGGCATGCATAATGTTGTTTTATTATGAAATGTGTAATCACATTGTTATGGTAATTGTTGTTTCGTAATTGATGTTGGGTTTTTCTGCGGGGATCACTTGGATTGATAGCATTATGGATAAGAAATTATCGATGCGAGGAAACTTTAAAAATGAAAACAAATGTTATTAAAGTTTAAAACTTCGGCTTGTGTTTTAACGTGCATCCCGAAGACCCAACCAGCCAGGATGTAACATGCAAGTCTTAAATTTGTTTGATGATTTTGGGTTCGCTTGTTTTAATTGATGATTTTGTTGAGCACATGTACAGGTTTGATTTGCTTCCCTGGAATTACTTCCATGGAATTTTCTGGTTATTTCTTTATGATTATTATCAATAATACTATTTTTTTTTCATCTTAAACTTCTTATGATCCGTTTCATTTGAAATTCAATTATAAATGGGAAAACTAGGCTAAGGGGTATCGATTTGCAACTATTTGAAAAATGAGGACAAAAAAAATCTTATTTGAAGCCCAGTTCAACATGTGAGCAAATATTTGATAAAGAATGATTGCATGTGACCAAGCTTTGTTTTTTTCCAAATTTATTACGATTTGCACCTAAGGTTTACATGGGTTGTACCCATAGTTCTGTAGTTCCATATCCAATGTTTCCATGACTTGTGCGAGATTTGGAACAAAAAATAGCTGGTTATGTGCAATCCTCTTTATCAAATATTTGGTCACATGCTAGATTGGGCTTCAAACTAAAGAAATTTTGGTCCTCATTTTTTCAAATAATTTCAAATTGATACTCCTTAGCATAGTTTCCAAATTATAAATTCTCTTTAGTGGAGCTTACTCAAAGTAGGCGCGCGATATTGGTAAGCGAGATGATGCTATTTACATACCCTGGGTCTTTTGTATCTCCTAGTGTATGATGAACTAGAATCTACAATAATTTTTTATTTTGTTGAGTCTTTTAAAGAAAAAATATGAATACTAATCCTTGAAATTGACATTGTCTAGTGATTCTCAACACATCCCTCATCCCTCCTCATTTTGTGGGATGGGCTGTATGAAGAGAAAAGTGTTACATAAGCAGAGGTACTAAACATCTAAAACACAATCTTGATCTCATCAATCTGTCTCCATGCTTGAGGCTAAAGAAGTTGTAGAATATTGTTCAAATCCAATAAGATGTTCATAAATATATTTCTGTTAGACCTGGAATCATTAGTATTCCTTTCTTAGTGGTTTTAACATGTGTTGCTACATTTTCTTTGGACTACAAAGATTTTGAAGTCATGGTTAGATTCTGAAACAAGGCTGCATTTTGAGCTTCTTTGAACTTCCTTGTTTTGAAGATAATCAAGAGTTCAGGACATAGATTTTTGAAGAAGATAGAGTGGCTCGATATGATTAGTAGAGTTGGGAGGGGTGGTAGGAGTTATGAAGGTTCCAAATTCCTAATTCCTGGTGTACGCCCATCTCCTGGGACAAATGAAGTTTGGCCCCTTTCTCTCTTTTTATTTATATCCGTAGGAATGCCGCAAGGTTGGAGTGCACAGGAGGAATGAGAGAAGTGCATACCCGAAATAAGATAAATATCCCCCCCATGGAAGGGTGTAGGGATGACAATGGGTCGGATTTTAGATTCCCCATCCCCATTTATTATTTCTATTCTCGTCCCCATCAGATTTACATTTTTTATCCCCTTCCTCACATCCATTGGAGGATCCCATACCCATACCCTCTACCCAAATACCCTAATCCAATTTGTGAAATGAATTATTTTAGAAAATCATGAGATAAAAAGTGAAAGAAGGGGTGGCACATGGGATAGAGTGAAAGAAAAAGAAGCGTCAAAATAAAAAGGTTAAAATCCCACTTGTTTTTACCTTTAGGGGACTAGAAACTAAAGATCAGGTAAAATTTGAATTTGACAAATTTCTTTTTAATAATTCATGAAAGAGATTGATTTGAACCAGTCCATTATGTGTATGATTCAGCATGCCAACTATTAAACAATTTATTAGAAACACAAGACAGCAAATCGGAAATGTCTTTTTAATAGAGAGGGTTTTTTAGGGTTTTCATAGGGTCTTTATGTAGTTTGTGCCAGACCCTTGCTCGGTAGGTGAAGGAATATGGCATTTTTGGGCCTTCCTTCCAACTATGATGAAATGATAGGAGGATCCTTGGAAGGAAATGAAGAGATTATTTCCTTTTGGGCAAGGACTTCCCGGGAGAGACGAGCGAGGGCATATAGAGAGACCAAAGGTAAGTTACCTTTTTCACTCATATATTGATTCATTGCTTCACTATCTATCGATTTTTTTTTTTTTTGGAAAATTTTCAAAATTTACTTGGGAGACAAAAGGGGAAGAGATATTATCTATGTCTTACACGTAATGAATTGGTGAAAGAAAAACAAAAATGTAGGAACTATTTCATTCATGTTTTTGAAAACTATTTTCCCGTTACAATAAATACACTAAAATGTGTACAATGGAAGATCAAGTATTCATGCTAGTGACTAGTAACAATACATATTCATAAATTAATACCTTATGGATCATACCTTCAAGGTTTTCATGTACCTAACGGCTAAAGGCTAGAACTTGCCGCCCAGAGTATCTTCAGGAGATATTATGTCGTTGATTTTCTAAGAAAAAGAATCAATGATTAGTTTGCCTTAAATAAATTTAAAAAATAAGATACGAGAACCGCGATACAATAAAGGCTAAAACCTTCTAATTCGAACATCAGTTTTATAGGCTCCAACAAAGAAACAATGATAGATCAAACTCATAGAACTTTCCAAAGTGACATAAGAATGGAATTTTGATTTGTAAAAAACAGTATAATATATTCTCAGAAAAAAGGTGCCTAATGGACAGCCCAAAGCATAAAGGGAGATGGCATGCCATTTGAGTCCCTATCTAAATAATTAAGGAGCCAAACAGTGAATTGCTTCTGTATATTACAAAACTATGGTTGCAACAAGGAGACCCCAAATCGTAGCTCATAATTGGACCCACTATGGTTTGTATTGGATATTATAACACAAACTCAGGAAGAATCAAACTCGTCCTACTGGGTTTACCCTCGAACAAATCCGGTCAAAGTCCTATGTCCCAGGGCTCATAAGCAAGGAAATGTGCAAATCCTACCTCCTAATTGAGCCAAGTATCATATCACAACCCCTATCCACTCATAGTTATCCCATCCCACCTCAGAAAGAGTTGTGTGGGTTACCTAAACAATACCGTAAGTTACAACTTAGGACTTCTTAAAAGAGCCAACACCAAACTGCTGAGGTGTAACTTAGGAGGAAAATACTTTAATTTATGTTACAACTCTACAAGATTGATTTTTTAATTTGAAAACACTTTAAATAATAGGAGGAAAATAAAGGTATCAATCTGATTGTGCTTGACCATAGAACAAGGAATCTTGTTGTCCACAAAGAGAGAGCTCCTTCAGACCATAAGTACTACATCTAGTCCTAACTTTCAGCCTTTAGAAACATTCTACTTACAAAGGATTTTTCTTTCTTTTTCTGTTGTAAGAAAAAGAGAATATGCTTACAGTCCTTAGAAAGGCCACACCAAGGTACACACAATATATAGCAAATATGCATTAAAAGGCTACCCAACAAAAGAGAGAACAAAAAACAAGCCCCCTCTTATTACTTGGAGCTCAACCGATCATCACAACATTCTAATAAGGATGTCTATCGCAACACAAACAAACAATAAGTGCATAGATTGCCTTCATAAAAGCCCCTACTTTCTTTGAAACAAACTTAGTTTCTTTTCTTTTCTTTCCCTTTTTGATAAGGAAGAAGAATATATTCAAGAGGAGAGCTACCAAAGTGGCGACTCAAAGAGAGTACAAGGAAACAAACCATGACCCCACAGGAACACCACAAAGCTGTAAAAAACCAAATTTCTAACAGCACAAAAACACCCAAAAGGGAGGCTAACAAAAAGTGAACAGTCCCCAAAAAAACACCCAGCAAAAAGGAAAAACCACAAAAACGCCAAAATCACTTAGATCCTAGCCACTCAATGAACTCAATAAGCATTGTAGTGCTATCTTTAATGCATAATGTAGTCTCAGCCTAAAGGAAATACAAAAAATAGGACTTTAACTTCTGGATAGACAACATCCCATCTTCAAAAGCAATTTTGTTTCTTGTTTTCCATATAGTCTAAAAAAGACATAAAGGCCCAGCTCTCCACACATCCTTTTTTTTTTTTTCCTACAAAAAACCACCACCTCCATCCTTCCAAAGTTTGTAAGACAGAACTAGGAAGGACCAAATGGACACCAAAAAAAGAGAAGAAGATGTCCCATAACACCCTTGTTACACCACAATGAAGCAAAATATGGTCTATCGTTTCTTCTTTTCCTTTGCAATAAAGTTATCTATTAGCCAGTGTCTTCCTCTTCTAAATCTAGTCAAGAGTTGAGACCTTTCCCCACGCTGCCTCCCAAGAAAAGAAGCATACCTGACTATATCTTTGGCCGCAAATGATGTTTAAGGTGGAAATAACAATGGGAAGCATAATCCAAAACTTTAAACATGGATTTGACAGAGAAAAGCGCTATTTTTTTTCTTCCACCTACCTCACCTTATCCTCCAAGCCTGGTTGCACTTTTGTTCGGCTAAAGAAAGTACAGAATTCTTTTACTTCCTCCAATTCCCAATCATTGAAGGGTCTCAAAAAATGAGGATTCCAACATCCTCCTCCCTCATCCAGGCTCCACATCTCTTTAATCACGACGTCTTTGTGAGCAACAACAACAAACAAATCGGGGAAAGCATCACACAAAGTCATTGACCCACACCACTTATCCTTCCAAAAGCACCCCGCTCCTATGCCCTCCTCAAAGGCGACATGCCACCAACTGATCTCATAATTTTTCAAGCTCTTTCCAAACTCCAAATTCAACCAGTTTCTCACCATTTTGGTACAACAACCCCTTGATACTCCCGCATTTAACTCTAATTGCAATATTTCAAAAGGCACTGCTTTTCCCCCGCATAAAGCGCCTCAACTCCATTTACAAAGAAGGGCCTTAATAAGAGTAGACAATTTCTTAATTATTTAGATAGGGACTCGAATGGCATGCCATCTCCTTTTATGCTTTGGGCTGTCCATTAGGCACCCTTTTTCTGAGAATATATTATACTGCTTTTTACAAATCAAAATGTCATTCTTTATGTCACTTTGGAAAGTTCTATGAGTTTGATCTATCATTGTTCCTTTTGTTGAGCCTATAAATTTGATGTTCGAATAAGAAGGTTTAGCCTTTTATTGTATCAGGTTCCTCGTATCTTATTTTTTAAATTTATTTAAGGCAACCAATCATTGATTCTCTTAGAAAAAATCAACTAATATCTCCGAAGATACTTAATATGTTGTTCTAGCCTTTAGTCAAGTAGTATGAAAACCTTGAAGGGTAAGGATCCTAAGAAGGTATTAATTTCTATGAATATGTATTGTTACTTAAGTCACTAGCATGAATACGATCTTCCATTGTACACATTTTAGTGTATTTATTGTAACTGAAAATAGTTTTCAAAAACATGAATGAAACAGCTCCTACATTTTTTTTTTCTTTCACCAATTCATTACGTGTAAGACATAAATAATATCTCTTCCCCTTTTGCCTCCCAAGTAAATCCCCGAAAATTTTCCAAAATAGAAAGGTTAAAAATCGATAGATATAGCAATGAATCAATATATGAGGAGATAACTTACCTGGGTTCCCTCATATGCCTTCGCCTTTCGTCTTCCCGGGGAAGTCCTCACCAAAAGGAAATAATCTCTTCATTTTCTTCCAAGGATCCTCCTATCATTTCATCATAGTTAGAAGGAAGGCCCAAAAATGCCATATTCCTTCACCTACCGAGTAAGGGTCTGGCACAAACTACATAAAGACCCTAAGAAAACCCTAAAAAACCTCTCTATTAAAAGACATTCGATTTGTCAGCTCTCAGGTTTCTACAAATTGTTTAACAGTCAGCTGAATCATACATAATGGACCTGCTTAGATCAATCTCTTTCATGAATTATTAAAAGAAATTTGTCAAATTCAAATTTTTACCCGATCTTAGTTTCTAGTCCCCTAAAGGTAAAAACAAGTGGGATTTTAACTTTATTGGACGCTTCTTTTTCTTTCAATTTATCCCATAAAAAGCAAACTCTTCACTTTTTATCTCATGATTTTCTAAAATAATCTATTTCACAAATTGGAATAGGGTATTTGGGTAGAGGGAAGGGTATGGGATCCTCCAATGGATGGAGCAAGGGATAAAAATGTAACTGATGGGACGAGAATTAGAAATACAAATGGGGATGGGGAATCTAAATGCCACTTTATGTCACCTCGGGAAAGTTCTAAGAGCTCGACGACATCAAGCTTTTGTTTGAGCCTATAAATTGATGTTCAATCATAAGGTTTAGCCTTTATTGTATTGTGTCTCCTCAGATTCTTATTTTACTTTATTTATAAATCAATCATTGATTCTTCTTAGAAAATCAATCACATAATATCTTCTCGATGATACCACAAGTTCTGTTTCTTCAACCGTTGTGTACATGAAAACCTTGAAGGGTATGATCCATATTAATTTCTTTGAATATGTATTGTTACTGTAAGTCATTTAGAATGAATATTTGATCTTCCATGGTACATTTTAGTGTATTTATTGTACTTCGATAGTTGGCATGCATAATGTTGTTTTATTAGAAACGTGTAATCGCATTGTTATTGTACTCAAGGTTTAGCACCGATATGCTGGGTTTTTCTCGCTGTGATTCATTTGATTGATAGTATTATGATAAGAAATTATCGATGAGCTGAAACTTTAAAATGAAAACAAATGTTATTAAAGTTTAAACTTAACTTGTTTAACAGTCAGTTCGAATTTAACCAATGTATATGTTGACACCTTCAAGCTTATGATAAGAATGTGAGGATTTTCGAAATTTTTATGATTCCTAAGATGACATGCAAGTCTTATCTATCTCTAATGTCAAGTTAATTATGATTCATTGTGTGCTTGGTCTGCTTTAATTGATGATTTTGTCAAGCACATGTAATGGTTTGATTTGCTTCCCCGGAATTACTTTCATGGAATTTTATGGTTATTTCTTTATGATTATTATCAATAATACTATTATTTTTTTTTTCATCCAAACTTTGACATCCGTTTCATTTGAAATTCAATTATATACGGAAAACTATGCTAAGGGTAACGATTTGAAACTAATTGAAAATGAGTGACAAAAAATCTTACTTGAAGCCTGGCCAACATGTGAGCAAATATTTGATAAAGATGACTGCACGTGACCAAGCTTTGTTTTGTTCAAAATTTATTACAATTTGCACCCAGTTTATATATAAGGTAAATTCCATAGTACATCATGCTTGTATCCAAATTTTCATGACTTGTACTCAAGATTGAACAAAAATTTTACGCTGCAAGTGTAGCCTTCTTTATCAAATATTTGGTCACATACTGTATTTGGCTTCGGGCCAAGAATTTTGTCCTTGTCAAATAATTTCAAATTGATTAGTTTCCATTATACCTTTAATTAGAATTGCTCAAAGTAGTTAACCATAATATTGGTAAAAATAGATGATGCTATTTACATACCTCCGGTCTTTGTATCTATCAGTGTATGATGAACTAGAATCTACAATAATTGTTTATTCAGGGTTATTTGCTGAATGTGTTTTAGTGTGTCGAAGTCTTTAAGGAAAATATGAATACTAGTCCTTGAAATTCGATGTCTAAGTGCTTCAACACATCCTCAACTTCTCATTTTGTGGGATGGGCCGTATGAAGAGAAAAGCGCTACATACAGAGGTACTAAACATCTGAAACACAATCTTGATCTCATCAACTGCTCATTCCGAGGCTAAAGAAGTCAGAATATGGTTCAAACCCACATGATGTTCATAAATATATTGCTAGACTTTAATTAATATTAGTATTCCTTTCTTAGTGGTTTTAACCCAGGTTGTTAAATTTTCTTTTCGGATCGCAAAGATTTTGAAGTCATGTTGTGTTCTCAAACAAAATAGCATTGAGGCATGCTTGAACTTCCTTGTTTTAAGATAATCTGAGAGTTCACACACATAGATTAAGAAGATGTAGTGGTTCGATATGATTAGTAGAGTTGGGAGGGGCGGTAGGAGCATGAACTCAGATTCCTAATTCCCGGTGTATGCCCATCTTTGGGGACAAATGCCATTCTTTTCTTTATTTTATATCCATAGAATGTCGCAAGGTCGAGTGCACAAGAGAACGAGAAGTGCAGTCAAATAAGATAGATATCCCCCCATGGAAGGGTGTAGGGATGACAATGGGTTGGATTTTAGATTCCCCATCCCCATCCCTATTTATTATTTCTATCCTCATCCCAATCACGATCTTTTTATCCCCTTCCCACATCCATTAGAGGATCGGGTCCCAAATACCCTATTCCAATTTGTGAAATGAATTGTTTTAGAAAATCATGGGATAAAAAGTGAAAGAAGAAGGGGTGGCACATGAGACAGAGTGAAGGAAAAATAAGTGTCAAAATTAAAGGTTAAAATACCGCTTGTTTTTACCTTTAGGGGACTAGAAACTGAAGATCGGGTAAATGTGAATCTGACAAATTTCTTTTTAATAATTCATGAAAGAGATTGATCTTAACCAGTCCATTATGTATATGATTCAGCATGCCAACTATTAAACAACTTATTAGAAACACAAGACAACCAATCAAATACCTTTTAATATAGCAATATATATTATATATATTCAGCCCATATTTGATGGGTAGGAGATACTTTAATCTCGTCCCATCCCCGATACCTAAAATGGAACCCGATTATCCAATATTTAATTAGGCTTAAAATGTTCGGGCCCACAATTCCTTCCATTCGGATCAAGTATCGGATCCATCATTGGATCCGAAGGAAATTGTCATCCCTAGAAGGGTGTGACAGTTTTTGAGAAGTGTTGTCTTTTTTTAATTTTCACCCATATTTTATGGCTATGCTATAAGAAAGAGAGCTATTTTTTCATACAGTACTTATGATTTGCTACAAGACGCATTTATGAGACATCGCATATCTACTACCTTTTCTTGCAAGATTTTCTGATCTGACACTGGCAGCGCAAAATTCTTCATAAGTATGGTGATTCAGATGCCCACCGTGTGAATATGATGACTCCTCCGTACGTCAATCTCTAGGAACTCGTTCCATAAATTGTTTAAGTCATACCATACTGAGACTAATCCCTTTACGAGTTGAGAGGGAACCATAGGAGTGGTAAAACTCTACCACATAACACAGCTACATACCTATGGCTCGATCTCAAGACCACTAGTTAAGTTAGGAGATGTAATACCCGTAAATTTGGCTATTTAAATTATTTCCATAATTGTTTTAATATTTATTTTGATTTATTAAAATATTAAATTAAGTTGATTAAGGGCAAAATTGAAAGGGGCCAAAAACTACCAAACCAAAAACCCTTCTCTCTCCCCGACACTCTCTGCGCCACCCCACCGCGCCAGTTCAGCCCATTTTCCGGCCACTGATCTGGCCGTCCGACACCGGGAAAAGGCAACCCCGTCACCGGCCACCCTTGTCCTGCTTGGATCTCGCCTGAGGCTACCCGTCTCGCCGGAATCGCGCCGCAAGGCTCTCTCCTCGCCCCTTGCCGCCGATCGCTCGCCATTTCGCCACCCCGCGCTCGACCACCTCCAAAAATGTTCCCTCCTCCCAAGCAACGCCGACTAACCTCCGCCACCGAACCGCCACCACCGCCGGAAAACCGCCGAGGAAGAGATCGCCACTTTCTCTCTAACCGCCACTTCCATTCGCGTCGACCTCCTCACCCAAATAGACGGTGAATCGAGCCCCACCCTCGTTCCCAGAACCAGCCACTCTCCGCCATTGACACCGCCTCGTTGATCGCGAACGAGCCGCCGAGTTGAATCCGCCCTAGATCCGCCGTGAGCCCGCGAGCTCCTCGGTGGTGCCACGCATCGCTAGTTCCCGAGCCAAGGGCTGCAGCCTCGGAAACCAATGTCCGACGACCTTGGGATTTTCCGGCCATCGTCGGCGGCGGCGGACCTCGAAGCGTGCTCTTTACGTAACGTTTCGCCCGTCGCCCGTGAAGCTCACGACCGCCAAGATTCAGTCAAAAAGATCCATACCCAAAACGTGTGGGAACTCTAATCGTGTATATATCCAATAATCGATTTTAATTGTTCAATAATGTATGTTGAATATGTCCACTATATTTCGGACTACGTTGAATTAGCTACTTGTAATGTATGATCCGAAGTAGTTAGTAAGGTTGATTGTGTATATTGCGAATACAATTGTTGATTTGTTGGATTGGGATCAGCCCGCACAAAAATTGTAGTTGTGTGGCCCAACGTGTTTGATTTCCATCGTGGTATATTGGAAATGTTATTTTGAAGGTGTTCGACTTGTTTTACGTGAGTTAGTCTAGTTTTTAGAGGTTCCGCTCGAATTTTCTGTAGAATTTAGATGTGCTTTATATCGTCTTAGCCTGGTGAATTGTCTGCTGGGCCGAAGCCCAGAGTTGCTTAAACCTCAATCTTGATATTGATTATGTCTTTTTCTATTCTAGATTGTCCGACAACCCACGCAGTGGCAAACCGAGTGCAGAAGCTCGCTCCGAGACCCGATTCTTCTGTGAGTTGATATCATATAGTTTATAACACACCATCTGCATGAAATGCATAACAATTATGGCATTAAGCTACACTCCATCATCACGACTTGATTATTACTACTGAAATGCTATTTACTATGGTAATTAAATTATTTAGTTGTTATGAAGTATATCTGCATATGAGATCAAGTATATAACATGGATGTGGGAGTGTGTATTGTATTTTCAATTATTGTAATAGGAACTATAGGACATACCACCCGATGGGTCAGATCGTATCGCGTGCGCACCTCTAAGACATTGGATCGATTATGTTATAGGTTTATGCTATGGACATGAGTTCCCCCGGTTGAGCGTTTCTCGGGATGCCTGAGGTAAGGTCCCTGTTGAGTACCTTGGCACGGCTATGGATTATGATATGTTAGTCGCTTCTGAGGTAAGGACCCCGTTGGAGCATTCTTCTGGGAAGCCAAATATAAAGTTATCGGATTGCTGTTCATCGGAGTTAAGGACCGGTCTAGCATTCTCTCAGCGCCGCCATTGATTTGGAAGAGAGCCGTAGGGTTTATAGTATTAGAATATAAGGTCCTACTAATGTCTCGATGGAAGTAATATTTGTGTTATGACATGAACTATGTCAGGTGCGTGATACATGATTATGTGAATTTTCTTATTGATTATAATTTTCATTACCATGTTCATATTATGAATTACTATAAGTATGTATAGCATTTTATGTGATAGTGGTATGAATTATGTGATTCAATTTGTTTTCCCGGATCATACTTCCTTAATTTATTTTTCAAAATCGTCACCCTCCTTCTTCTGTAGATCTTGAGAACCCGCCGAATTCTTTCCTTCACGGCGGTTACATGTACTATTATGATAGTATTAATCTTTGTCTATTTACCCTAGGTGTCGCAGTTATTAATCGAATATTAGTATGTTTTGTAATCTCGATAATTGCTCATTTTGTGGGCTATGATGACTCGCAAATGCTGGATCTGACTTTATTTCTCCCTATTAATGTTCGAAGATCCATATTATTATAAATATGCAAGTGATATATATAGGCAGGTGATCGTATGGATAGTCGGCAGATGAATATTTCAATAAGCCAGTTACTTAAGCTCGGTGGGTCTTATGCCTTCCCATTCCTAGTGCTCTGGCCACGGCCCCGCAGTCGGTTGTGACAGAAGTTGCATCGTGTTAACAGTTCATTTCCTATGGCCTAGAGTCTAAAGTTTCCAAGATCGCTGAATTAGGATCGAAGTTCGCCCTGTCTCGTCACCACTGATCTGAAGCCTCGCTTCGGGTCCGTTTAGGGCTCGTTGTTATCCGATAGTCTTGTGTTTACTTTCAAGACATGAGACTGAATCGAGGGGAGTTAATGCAGCTGGCAAATGCCGATGCCGTTAGCCGATGCCAGCTTGCCGAGGCTGCACAGTTCTATGATGAGGCCCAGGAGGCCCAAGATGAAGTATCTCTTCAGCCTGATCCACCAGTTCCTGGGAGAGGGCGAAGGAGACGGGGTAGGCCCCGTGCCAGCCAGAGCCAGTACCGGCCGATGAGCCGCAGCCGAGGAGCCACAGTTAATACGCCCCAGCATTGGCCAAAGTACAAGAGATGCCCGTGTCGCGTACCACTATGGAGGCTTGGCGTATGATCAAAAGTGCATACCTCCAAAGAACTTATAGAGATCACAAAAGAAGCCGCTTAATAGTTCTCAACTCCGGTGGACCAGATTTGACCCGTGACACGCTCCTTGTTCCAAAGACACCAAAGAGCCGAGGTTGTATTTGGCGGCATTCAGACCCAAATGGATTTCCCCCCGGACGAGGGAGAAGAGAGCATTTGATCTGAGAGCATCCGATGACTGATTCATTGAGATGGCAGTTTCTCCTCAAGGGCTTAGCATTGCAAAGGGTACAAGGATTACATCGTCGCTTTGAGGGTATGACACGTGGCTCGGTCTGGTGGAGAGATTTGAAGATAACTACATTTCTTTGCCATGAGGCAAGAGTAATCAAGACAGCTTTGAGTACCGAAGAGAGATGATATGTCTCAGAGTGGAGTACACCGTTGTGTTTATGTATCTAAGAATTTGTTCCTGAGGTTAGTCATAACAGGCCGCGAAGACGAGTAAGTACATCACCTGCCGACCACATTTCATATCCTCAGCGCCGAGGAAGTGTAGCTTCTTCGAGGTTTCCACGATTTAGCGAGACAGATGGAGACTGACCTTCGCCTTCATGTATCTTAGTGGATGGTGCTAAGAAGAAGACCCCGCACGTATGAAAGAAACTAGCATATTAATCGCCCGCAGCCCAATGGTGGTACGGGTGTTCCAGGGCACAGCGCAGACAGAGCAGTTTAGATCAAGGGGTCACAAGAAAGGTAGACGCAATCAGAAGGGTTATAGAGGCTTCAGGATTGGACAAGGGTTTAGAACCCAGCAATATAGTTCAAGCGACGAGTTCGTGTTCGGTACAAAGAAGACTAGTTCTCGGGTGACTAGTATGTGCCCACAAGGTGGGCGGATGCATCGTGGCCCTTGTATGGCTAGCTAGTGGAGCTTGTTTTAGGTGTGAGAGTTGGGCCATATGGCCAACCATGTCCTAGATTTCAAACAAAGAGTCTTTTCCCAAAGTTCACAAGGTGTTGCCCGCCCAATTCATCTGGACGCCTAGTCCTCTCAAAGTGGCGCAGTGATAGTGGCCGCAGGTCGTGGGATATGGAGTGCAGAGCCCGGAGGCGATTATGGCGGGGGCCGTGGTCGATTCTGAGTCTCTACCACCGACGTGGTCGCAGTTTTTACACTCACTCTCAGACGCCAGGCGCCAATGTCGTCGACGTACTATTCCTATTGTTATACTAAGGTTAGTGTTATTAGATCCGTGCCACACACTTTGTGTCTCCTGTTTTGCAATAGTAGGCTTGGTGACCACTTAAACAGATTTGAGAGACTCCGTTATCAACACCACCCTCCGAGTGATGCCTTGGGAGGTGATATTACTTTCCATCGTGTCCCGATTCGTAGTTGGCGAGACCTTCTCTCGGCGGATCTTATTTTTGTTGGATGATGGATTTCGAGGTTATTCCGGGTATGGGATTGGGTTGGCCGTGCACTACGCCACCCTAGATTGCCGAGAGAAACAAGTGATTTTTGATTCCGTGATCTCGTAGTTTACTTTGTAGAGCGCATACCACCCTTCTAATTTGTTTCACCACATACGATCGACAAAATACACGGGGTGCCAGGTTATCCGGTTCGGTGGACACAGTTAGCAGATAGAGGTAAAGTTGATGATGTCCCTATCGCTTGTGAATTTCCCCGTTTTCCCAAAGGAGCCGCTGTGGCTACACCCGACAAAGGAGATAGAATTTCACATTGATGTTTCTGCACGTATAATGCCTTCCCATTCCGCCACCTTATAGACTAGCACTGCAGAGTCAAGAGTCAAGGAGCGCTATGGATTTGTTAGACAAAGGTTTTGTCAGGCCTAGTACTTCTCCCTGGGGTGCTCCTGTGCTATTTGTAAAGAAGAAAGATGGCTCATGCCATGGCAGATCACAGAGTCGAATAAGGCGACAATACGTACAACACTGCCTCGAATAGATGATTTGTTTGATCACTTCTTCGTGGTGCATCATGTTTTTCTAAGATTGATCTACGGTCAGGATATCATCAGCTGAGAATAAGACATGAGGATGTCCAACACAGCAGATTCAGACGAGGTACCTACCATTATGAGTTCCTAGCGACGCCTTTCGCACCCACTAATGCACGCGCCTCTTTATGGATTCGATGAACAAGAGTGTTCAAACCCTTCCTCGATCGCTTGTAATTGTGTTCATTGATGATATCTTAGTATACTTGTTTATGATGGCATGTGCAGATTATATGATAGTATCAGCAGACTCTTGAGGGAGAGTAATTATATGCCAAATTCTCCAAGTGTGAATTTTCACGGATAAGCAGCCTTCTCGGGGACATGTAGTATCGAGGGAAGGTATTCAAGTGGGATCCCAAGAAGACAGAGGCAAAGTGATGGATCGCGTAGACCAACCACGCGGATCGAGGTTCAAGTTTCCGGTTTAGCCTGCTATTATCGCCCTTTTCGTAGGATTTTTCGAGGATCGCCGCACTTTGACACGTGTTAAATTCGTAAGAATGTGAAGTTTCAAAGGATGCAGGCTCGTGGAGGCGAGTTTTCGTGCCGGCGGATTGCTCAATTTCCGCCCAAAGTGTTGGCATTACCTTCTCGTACATGAGGTTATACAAAGGTAATGCGGACGCCTGCAGTCGATCGGGGTGTGTATTGATGCAGCACGGTAAGGTGATTTCGCTGCGTTTAGTACCAAGAAGCACGAAAGCGTATCACCCCACTCATGACTCGAGATGGCTACTTGATTTTTGCATCAAGACTGAGACATTACCTGTATGGTGAGACGTGTGAGATATTCACAGATCACAAGAGTTTAAAATATATTTTTTAGCAAAGGGAGCTAAATTTGAGACATAGAAGATGGCTGGAGTTGCTTAAGGACTATGATAGTACGATTCAATATCACCCGCAGTAAGTGCCACGTGGTGCGTATGCTTGAGTAGGAAATCATCGTAGTGGGGCCTCGCCTCATTAAAGGCAAGAAAGCGACAATTTACCAGGAGTCAGATGAATTGTATGATCAGTATTTACAGCCTAGAGGTGTTGGGAGTCTCAAGCACTTTTTAGCACATTTCGTAGTCAACCGCTCCGATGTGAGTAATTAAGACAACTCAATGCAGACCCACAATGATGAAAATTATGGATTTAGGTTCAAAGAGTAATGTGCAGTGTGATTTTGATCGGGGAAGATGGCACGTTGAGATTTGGGTACTAGATTGTGCGTCCCATGTTGATGGACTTAGGAAAGAGATTATGGAAGAGCTCATCATACAAATTACAAGATTCATCCCGGTTCCACTAGATGTACTTGAAGATCCATGTCCCCCAGCATCAGCTCATTACATCACTATCCTCATCCATTATCATCATTCGATTAACATTTCCCATATTATTTGAATGTCCAACCATACGAACGTTATTTAATACGTTTGCCCAGATCGAACATCCTTCCACCTCACATTGATCATCCGAAACATCGATTCTAATGATTCGAACACTCTCGCGATTATTTAACTCCATATCATCGGTATATACGAGCGATCGTCCCAGATCCGCTCTGATCCAGATACTCCCACTCACACGCCCATTATGATTCAAATACTGACTATCCAGTTACTACTTTCTTATATCTTCAGATTCAAGTCCTCTGAGAGAATCATGTCATATGCATTACCACTTATGATCTAAGTCACGTTATTTAGTATTCATTCAATATCACATGTTCTCGCCCATCCACTCCTTTCATCGCCCCCAATAAATGTCTTCAATCTGAAGTGCAGACGCTACTTAGTCGGGAAGAAGTCAGGAAAGGAAATTCAAGAACCTGAATTGGTTCAAATCACTCGAAAAGATTCCTATCATTCGAGATCGGCTGAGGACCGCTTCAGCCATTAAGAGCCATATGCAAGACTCCCAAGAGGAAACATGTGGAGTCTGGGTGTAAAGTAGTATGTATTTCCTCGGGTTGCTACGCGGTATGGATGAGATTTGGTAAGAAAGGGAAACTAGCACCTCGCCAGTTGGACCATTTGAGATTGTGGACAGAGTTGGGGATGTAGCCTATCGACTGAGTTGCCACCTAATTTCACTAATATTCATCCCATTCTTCATATCTATGTCGAGGAAGTTCGTGTCGATCCTTCACATGTGCCACAGCCCAAGTGAAGTGTAGATCAAATGAGGATTTATCAGATGAGGAGCGACCAGAACTATGGTGGATACTCAGTTCGCCAACTCCGATCGAGTCATTCCGATGGTTAAGGTCCTATGGCTGGATCATTCGAATAAGAGTGCACTGGGAACTGAAAGCAAGAGACGCGACTGGCCATACCTGAAGGTCACTTGTTCCAATGATAAGGTATATTTTGTCTAAATTCGAGGACTTAATTTTCTAAAGGGGGAGAATGGCCACCCAGAATTTGGCTATTTAAATTATTTCCATAATTGTTTTAATATTTATTTTGATTTATTAAAATATTAAAATTAAGTTGATTAAGGGCAAAATTGAAAGTAAAAACTACCAAACCAAAAAACCCTTTCTCTCTTCTCTCCCCGACACTCACTTCCGCCACCCCACGGCTGGGCCGCCCACCATTTCCCCGGGCCACTGATCCGCCTTCGTCCGACACCGGAAAAGGCAACCTCACACGGCAATTTTTGTCCCGTTGATCTCGCCTAGGGCGCCACCCGTCTCGCCGAATCGCGCCGCAAGGCCTCCCTCCGCCCTTGCCGCGCCGGGACCGCGCCCGACCATTTTCGGCCACCCTGGGCTCGACCTCACCTCCAAAATGTTCCCTCCTCCCAAGCAACGCCGACTAACCCGCTTCGCCCGAACCCACACCACTCGCCTAAACCGCGAGGAAGAGATCGCCACTTCTCTCTAACCGCCGCCCATTTCTGCGCTTCCGACCTCCTCACTTCCAAATAGATTCGCGGAAATCGAGCTCCCACCCCTCAAAACCCCGTAGAACCAGCCACCTTCGCCATCGACACCGCCGACCGTAACGAAGGCCGCCGGAGTCAGAACTGAAGCCCAGATCCGTGTTCACGAGCCCCGTGGTGCCACGCACGGCCAAGTTCGGAGCCAAGGGCTTCATGTGCCTGAAACCAATGTCCGACGACCTTGATTTTCTCCGCCACCGGCCGGCGCGGGCGACCGTGAAGCTGCGGTTCCGACAGAACGTCATTCATCGCCCGTGAGTTCGACAGGATCGGGCCTGCGATTCAGCTTCTAGAAGAATCTATACCCAAAACGTGTGGAACTCTAATCGTATTTATCCAATAATCGATTTCAATTGTTCACAATGTATGTTGAATATGTCCACTCGTATTGACTACGTTGAATTAGCTACTCAGAATGTATGATCCGAAGTAGCTAGTAAGGTTGATTGTATATTGCGAATACAATTGTTGATTTGTTGGTTTGGGACGAGTCGGGCAATAAAAAAATTGTAGTTGTGTGGCCCGACTCGGTGTTTGATTTACTGTGTATATTGGAAATGTTATTTAGCAGGTTCTGGACTTGTTTTACAGGGAGTTAAGTCCAGTTTTTAGGGGAGGTTCTGCCGAATTTTCGGTAGAATTTAGATGTGCTTTATATCGGTCTAGCCTGTGAATTGTCTAGTCGAGTCTAGAGTTGCTTTAAACCTCAATCTTGATATTGGATTATGTCTTTCTATTCTAGATTGTCCGACGCCTACGCCTGTGGCAGCCGAGGTGTGTGGCTTACTTCGAGACCCGATTCTTCCATAGCTGGATATCATATAATTTATAACACACCATCTGCATGAAATGCATAACAATTATGGCATTAAGCTACACTCCATCATCACGACTTGATTATTACTACTGAAATGCTATTTACTATGGTAATTAAATTATTTAGTTGTTATGGAAGCATATCTCGCATACGTAGACTGCTTATAATGATGGATGTGAGTGTGTATTGTATTTTCAATTATTGTAATAGGAACTATAGTAGGACATACCACCTGATGGGTTGCATCAGGACCGCGTGCGCACCGGTATTGATCAGATTATGTTATAGGTTTATGCTTATGGACATGAGTTCCCGGGGTCAGCGCTTTCTCCGGGACGGAGGTAAGGTCCCCGGTCAGCCGCTACTCTGGGCGCGGCCATGGATTATGATATGTTAGTTGCTGGAGGTAAGGACCCTGGTTGAGCATTCTCTCTGGGCGCCAGCTATAGGTTATTGGATTAAGTGTCGACTGGAGTTAAGGACCCTAGTCGAGCATTCTCTCAGGCGTCACTCACTGATTTCGGGAAGAGAGCCGTAGGTTTATGCGTATTAGGAATATAAGGTCCTACTAATGTCTCGATGGAAGTAATATTTGTGTTATGACATGAACTATGCTGTGTGCGTATACATGATTATGTGAATTTTCTTATTAATATAATTTTCATTACCATGTTCATATTATGAATTACTATAAGTATGTATAGCATTTGGTCAGGATATGGTATGAATTACGTGATCTTAACTTCACTCTGGACTCGATACCTCAATTTATTTTTCGTGTAATCGCCAACCCTCCTTCTTCGGGATTCTTGAGAACCCGCGAATTCTTTCCTTCACTTCAAGGTTACATGTACTATTATGATAGTATTAATCTTTGTCTATTTAACCTAGGTGTCACCGCAGCACATCGAATATTAGTATGTTTTGTAATCTGTATAATTGCTCATTTTGTGTATGATGACGGTGTATGTGGGATCGGGACTTTATTTCTCCCTATTAATGTTCGACATCTGAGCATATTATAAATATGCAAGTGGATATATATAGGCAGGTGATCGTATGATAGTCGGCATGAATATTTCAATAAGGCTTGCTACGGGTTTCGGTGGCCTTATGCCTTCCCATTCCCTAGTGCCGGTCACGGCCCCCAGAGTTGGGTTGTGACAAGAGAGGCCCCAACCCATTTCACCTACATGTTCGATGGTGGTTTAATAAATTCTTTAAACCGTTATATCATGTTTGAGCAAAAGTGAAAAGGAAGAAAAGTCATTTTAAAAACAAAAAGTAATATTGTATTAATTTCTTAATCGATTGTATTTATTATATTTAATTTTTTCTTGGTATTTTTGGTAAGGCAATCAAATGAGAAAATCATATTTTTCATAGTACTCAGACAAAACATAACCTCAATGAATTGAAATCATGTGAAGCAGCTTATGCCCTGGGTCATATGGGTTGTTTTTTCTATTGCAGGATTGAAACTCTACCCTGTAGCTTGAAGAGAAAGTCGCAGGAGGACTCCATCGTATATGAACTCGAGCCGCCGATTCCCGTCGCGACCCATAGACTTGAAAGACGCAAATCGAACCCTGCTTAAGCAAAGAAGGTCGTTCATGTGCTGTCGAAGGATTCATGCGGCTCTTTCGACGATGTGGTTCATTTGTTTTTTCATTGTGTTACCAAGTTACATTTTGTTTAGTAAGGGAAAGCTTGGAACATAACATAATAAGTTAGAAAAGTTGAATAGGTATACTATCTATTAATGTTTATGGTCTTATATGTGGAAACTCTCAAGGAGGAAGGGTATGATCTATTTGCTAAGTAAAAGAAAGAAGTGTTTTAATATTTCTATATATAGTTTCAACAAGCCATGATTGAAATAGATCGGAAATTTCTAAATTCTCAGACAAGAATGATCTCGATCACCGTGATTGATTTAGTGATGTTGATTGCCGTGGTTGGTGCCTTGTATGGCTGATCTTCCTAAGAACTGTAGTCTATAAAATAAGATCATGGCAATAAGTTGTTGTATGGATTATAAATACCATTGGTTATATAGGGAATATAAGAATCCATTTCTTCCAATGAATTGTTGCTTAGGTTATGAATTTATTCTTTTATTCTCGAATATCACTCCCTGATTGCAGGTTTGCAGATGCCAAGCATCTCTATAGTCTATAGATTAACTTCTTTGAGTAGGAACTTAGAACTTTGATCCGGGGTTCCAAGTTGCATCTCGATTTTATAAATTCAATTCCGAGGTAGTATATAATAGGTGATTTGGTGAAAAGTGAACAATTCCTATCGGGCATGAAATAAATAAAACCATTGTTTTTATGCCTTTTTTTAATCATGAAGCTGACATTGTTTAGATTAGCATATTAGTGATAAAGTCGAGTCACCCAAAAAGCATCCATCGTGACATTGAGTATTATTCAAAAGCATGCCATTCTAAGACACTCCCTCTCAGGCGATTGGTCAAGTGGGAGGTACCACAAAAAAATATCATAATTCACTAAGTAAGTCAAACTATAATTTTATTATTATTTTTAATAATATAATTTTATTTGTTTTTACTTTACATCATTATTGTAATACCTATTCTTATAAAGAGCCTTCGCCCCATCGATGACGGAAGGTGTTGTAGCCGGGAGGGTCCGCTCATGTCATTGCATGACATCCTATAACATTTGATCGTCTTATGTCGAGGAATGCAAAACTTTGGTTCTCGTGGCACTATTGGTTGCTTCTCTGACCTTCTAGGAACAAAGGATCGATCAAAATGGGGCATGGGTTGTGCCTTGGGAATCAGTTCCTTTCTCAATCTCTTGATTTCTTCATCTTCTTCCAACTGCAAGAATGAAAAAACCAACTTATGTATTAATGCAAGCGTTCACCATAAGATCTCCTTGTTAAGTGTACTTTTTAATTGGCATACAACTTAATAATTTAGATATATAACTGTACCTTCTTTTGTGTCACCCTTTCCATCTTGTATTGCTTGATCAAACTCCTCTTCTCTGTTACCTAATACGTGCACACAAAATATACCAATAAGAAAAAAAAAACAAAAAAATTCTCAACCAAGAGAGATACTTTTTTATTCACATCAGTTATCTAGAAACCTTAAGCTTGTCAGCCTTATGCAAAAGCTAAATATGATAACAACTTAAAGTCATCTTGAAATAGAATTAATTAAATATGTGGAGAACAAGTAATGAAATAGAAAATTCTTATTTATCAAAGTAGTCTAAAAAAATAATACTGATGAGCAAATCGAGCACGCTCCATCGCCTCGACATCGCCAGGAGTTTCAAGTCAATTCCAGATGGTGTTCTTTTTCACAGAGGTTTTATCAAGACCAAATACCAAAGAAGAGCCCCACATGTAAATGTTTTCTAGAGCATTGAAATGTCTAAATCCAAAATGTCATCTATAAATTTTATTTTCTTTTTCAATTCAAGGAGCTTTGCTTATTCATTACAAAATGACCTCACCTGTCTATCCGATGTCCATGGAGTCCCTTACAGGCAATTGGTATCCGTGAGCTTTTCCCTCCTCCCCACCACCCCTCGTATCTCTCTTCATAAGTTGTTCCTTCAAGTGTCCCTTTGTCAGCAGTTGAAATTAAATTGCCTAAGCAAACCGAAATGCGAAGTTTCCCAATTCATTTTTTAAAAATGATATTAACCTCTCGTTCGTGATTGAATGGCCTCGCAAGTGGCTCAGCCGCTTCTCTTCCGTGCCCTTCCACCAACAAAGGCAAGAGGATTCAATATTCTAAATCCAAATGCAAGGTTCAATCAATTAAACAACCATTAAATCATTAGCAAAAACAACATGCATCTACATAACTTTTTCCTTAAGTGTCAAATGTTACATTATGATGAAGATCAAGAATAAAGAATGGAAACATATGAAAGAGAAACCGAAATTGAGTTACAATAACAAAATTCTTACATTTCTTGGGCCTTCTCTCTCCATCGTAAGTTCGCTGAAATGCTAAAGCTTCAAAATGTAGGAATGAAATAAATCAATCAAAAGGCCGTATAAAACATAGTTAAAAAGGAAAATAAAATGTGGATTTTCAATCTAACTCTTCCCAATTCAAATTACTAACTTTCCATCATGTTATCCCAAGATGAAGAAACCTTGGGTTGCTGTAAACCAGGAAGTGCCAATTTCATTCCCTCCTTGTTGTTCTCTTTTGATTCATTCTCATCCTCGGTGATCTAAGTAATTGCACTTGCATTGAATGCATTCTCCCTGCACCAAGATACAAAGTATCAGTTCTAGCTTCTTTCACGGTTCCATCTCACCGTGGTCATCACCATTCTCCACCTTCCCCTCATATCCTTCATCAATTCCGTAGTTTGGATCACCGTGTCTTCTTTCTACTTACTCGCTCGCTCTCACTAACATCCCTAATCTTGAATAATCCTTCCAGAGAAGCCCTCAGATACTCAAAAGGTTCACAAGAGGCACTTTGATCTAGAGGCTAGATGGGTTTTGTCTCGTGGTGTTGATCTCCATGGCCATATCAATGCAAAACCTGAAGCTCTGAGGATGTTATTGGTGATTCCTGAGGCGAAGAGGGAGAGTATTCTTATAGAGGCTGATTGGTTCCATAGATAGAATATTGAATCCTTTACTTTCCTTTTTCTGGGTGATCTCGCTTGATCTTGCTTCGAATATGGCATTTTTGGGCTTCCAAAATCCAACTATGATGAATCCTTGAAAGGAAATTAACCAATTCTAGCGCGTATTATTTCAGGCAACCGATCTTCCCCAGTTATATTCAATGCCAGGAAGACGAGAGAGAACAAAAAGAAAGTTACCTTTTCTGGATTTGCTTTTTTTGTTTTTTATTTTTTTTTCAAAAATATTATTTTCATCCGAAACTGAAAAGAATCCACCAACGAATTATATTACTAATATATCTTTCATGAGTTAAAGATTATGTTTGGTTCAGAGAAAAACAAATAGAGAGATAAAGTAAAGAATAAATAATAATATGAGATTTCATATTATAAATATATATATTTTCGATGGTAGTTGACTTATCATTATCTATTAATTAATTTAGAATGTTAACAACATAAATTTCACTTATTTTTGTAATAAAAAATGTTTTTTTTCAAATAATGCATCAACCATATAATAATGAAATATCTTATTTGTTTGAAAATTCATCTTTCTAAAAGATATAATCATATTAGGAAATAAATTTGTATATAATTTTTGTTAATTATTTTAAAAATAACATTATTTTATTATTAACACTAGTTTAAGTAATAAAATTATTTAAAATATACTGAAAATTTAGTTATAAATTTAATTTAATTTATAAACTAATATAACTTTATTTTTATCCAAAAAAAAAAGGATTAATGAGATAAAGCAAAATTCAAATGCTTTTCATACAAGATTTTTTTAATATTAAATTATCATATAAATTATATTAAAAATATACATTTAGAAATTGAAAATAAAATAGTTAAAACAACAAAGTTTAATACATTAATCATATATTATAATAATTAACCTCTATGTTATATAAGAGATAGCAAAAATATCAAATTTTATAGATGAATCGTTGAAAATCTCAATAATTAAGCTAGTTATTTAACAAAATTAAATAAAAATTTCGAGCCAATCAGGATAACTCATGCCAAACCCATATGAGTCACGGGCCATAACGGATCGGGCCAAATCAAAAAAATATGGGATAAAGTGGGCTACTTATAAGTCTAATAATACACTCTTGAGTTGGGTTCATCAATTAAACTACAGTTTTACAGCTCTAAAATAATCCTTTCAGCCTAAATTATAAGTCTAATAATACACTCTTGAGGTTTGACTTAAATGGTAAAAGGCTACAAAATGAACTACGAATAATCAGTTCAAATACATAATAGAGTACTACAATGTAAGAGATGTAACAAAAAAAACATTTTGTTAAACCTTTACATGAGAAAGTGAGTAAAATCAATTTTAGTAGTATCTAAAGAACTAAGTAAACCAATTACTATGTTTCAAAAATAAATAAATAAATAAATACTAAATTAAAAACCTATCCATATTTCCAAACAGTTAGATAATTGAATATTTCGAAAAGACATAATTTTATTGATTTAGATTAGTAATAAAATTGATAGAAACACATAATCAAAAGTGTTAAAAACTTTAAAATATACATAGCATCAGCTTATTATATAGTAAAAATGATCAATTCTTAAAAACTACATATTTGATAATAAAAAAATGTATATGAATTGCCAATACGAAACCCACGAACAACCAAGCGTGGCGACCACGATTACCCATCATAATCAGTGGGAATAAACTTCATTGCATCGTCGATGATAAAACATGAAAAATAAAATAAGACAAATCTAGATATGTGGCCTTTAAACCCAGGAAGTCCATTGACTACCGATCAACACGAATACAGAGTGGAAATTTTAGGTTTTACCCAGCGCCACTTTAAATCAGATGAAGTCTCCTTTGTGGGAGCTCTGCAAAATAGTACACATATACACAGTCCCAAACGGTCAATATGGCCACAATATATATATCCCAATATGGCCACTTGGGCCCCGCGCGTCCTCTACATACATGCCGACTATTAATCAACTATATACCCAATAGTTACAAGAGTTAATGTTTTTACTCTTATCTGATACATACATTAAAATTAGAGAATTCTAATATATGTATACATCAAAGCCCACCATTCGGCTTTCTTCTAATACAACTTCAGGACTGAGCGAGTCTCTCGCACGCTCCTGTATTGCACGTAAAAGGATCCCACGGCGGGGTGAACTAAGCTCGATGGGAGAATCGCTAAGTGGGCTACTCACCACTGAGGTGCGGTCTGATGTTCCAAAGTAACACATTCAAGCAGTGCGCAGTCCTGCCAGATGTCTACATGATAACTTCGGATCCGAGTCCTCACCCGACTCTCACACTCGCCTAAAGCCTCATTGTAAGAATTATTATATTATTAGTGGACAACCCTCCGATGAATATATATCAATTGGGCCGCTCCGACGATTGATATATATTATTTGTTTAATGGACTACCCTCGAAGAATAAATATCTTTGAAGTAGCTCAAGTGTTGATATATTATTTGTTTGTGGACTACCCTCAGATGAATAAATATCCACTGGGCCGCTCTGACGGTTGATATATTATTTGTTTGTGGACTACCCTCCGATGAATAAATATCAACTGGGCCGCTCCGACGGTTGATATATTATTTAGTTTGGACTCTCTCCCGATGGTACATTTTAGACTACCCTCAGAACCTTGTTTACTCTAGACTGATACCATGCACTACTCTATATTCTAGGATGTTCCGGTGCATATGGAATCACATGTATGCAGTTCCAATTGAGTCTAATCACATGCAAACATATAAACATGAATATACTGCTATAAAATTAAATCACACAAACATATTTATGTAATCATCATTTCACACATCAAAATTAACCTGTAGGCTAATGTTCAAACACAAGCAATTCGATTGAATTACTTAACCCAAACACATAATTTCCACGAAAATATATTCTTAGAACACTATTTAGGAATAGTAGAGCACCCACGATTTACTATTCCCGAAAAATCACAAATCAACGGTTCACCTTGTGAACCCGTAATCCATGGCCATTCCCGGCCCAATGCATACCAAAACAAGCATCTAATACACAAATAGACAAAATGCACTAAAACAGCCCCTAATGCAGCCCATGGGCTTGAGTCACGGGCTGCTCCACTTGCACCTCTCTCAAAAATTTCTATAAATTCGAGTTAAGTTTGGGACCAATCAAACCGACCCCTCGGTATAAATTCAGTAAACGTTGTAAAACGTTTAAGTGGGTGGCTAGTAGGGAAAAAAATCCTACCTCTTGGAGTTGTCAAAACTCGCAAACCCGGGGTCCACGCGTGGCACGTTCTAGTCAGAGCGTTTTCCTTCTTATAAGTCGAAATCCAACGGTCCGATCGCGTGTATTTCTAGAGAGAAGGAAGACCTTCTCTCTCTAGAAAACTCCATTGAAGCCCACTGCATCAAGAAAAAATGAATTTCACGTTTTTTGTCTCCCATTTGAGGAAGAAGATGAGCACTATTTGCTCTTTTGTCATTTAGCTCATTAACATTCCAAAAAATGACATTTACGTCCCTCTTTTACCAGAATCGATATTCGGCACTACCTCGGTCGTCCAATTTCATTATTTCTCTACTCATATCACTTATGGTACATGAGTACATGCTATATGTGCCTTTCTTCGCATCGAAAATCGATTTACGGCACCCAAACCGCGATGCCTCGAAAAACGTGCCGACTCCGACTGTCTCAGAAAATTATGAAATTCTTATGTGCTAACTAGATTTGTGAGAAGATTCCAGTAATTTCATCCGTTTTTGTCATCCGAAGTCTAGAGAGAATTAATTACAGTTTTAACGAAATTACAATTTAGTAATCAAAGTACTATTTTGCCCTTATTCAGAGAATTGGAATTTCTCGGGTCTTATTCTCCCCTCATAAAAAGGAATTTACGTCCGAAATTCTGGACAAATCATATCACTCCATGCATATGCAACACGCACTCTATCATGCATGTAAACTAGTCGTTAAAGTTTTTGCTTGACTAAACTACGTACCTTCATCCCTAAACACGAAGGGATAAGTGGCCCGCATCGTGTCCTCGCGCTCTCACGTGTACTCCTCCACTCCATAGTGCCTCCATAGTACCAACACTAGCCTCACGGTTTTGCGTCGCAAAACCTGATCACGGCTATCAACAATGCACACTGGTCCCTCCTCGAAGGTCTCATCAGGTGTCGACCTCCAATGCATCCCCCGATCCATCACATGTTTGGATGGAGTATATTTCGGAGCACAGAGGCGTGAAATACCTCATGGACACATGACATCTTGAAATGATAAGCCAGCAGTCTGTATTTGTGCCATCTCTCGAGAGCATCTGAAGATCCGATAAACCTCGGCGATAGCTTCCCACGCTCGCCGAACCTGACCACTCCTCTCTTAGGATTCACCTTTAAGGAAACGTGATCACCAACCTCGAACTCTAAGGGTCGACATCACACATTAGCATAATGCTTCTGTAGGCTCTGGCGGGTGAAAGGCAGCTATCATATCAAGCTCACCTTCTAAGAGGTGTCTCTAATCAGATCAGGACCAGTGATGGAGTTCTCTTCCACCTCGGTCCAACATAACGGTGATCTACATGGCCTCCCATACAATGCCTCATATGGTGCCATTCGTATACTCGCCTGATAACTATGGTTGTAGGCGAATTCCACTAAGGGCAATTAATCCTCTACCCTTATAACCCAGGACGCATGCTCTCAGCGTGTCCTAGACATGTATATAATCCGCGTATAGCCCTACCGACCCTTGCGGTGTGTAGCCGACCTTCCCAAAGGTCACTATCGTGACAATCCAATGAATGAATCAACCTAGTTCATATCACATGAATGACATCCCTATACCGAGATCTTGCCGACTCAACAACGCAATGCAATTTCCAAAGGGGTATCAAACCTCAAGTCACTCCAGCTCTTATATCAACTCTAGTCCATGCGATATCTGACGGGTGCTTTATCTGAGTGCATAACTCTTTGTTTTGCACTTGGAACCTCTTGTTTCTTAGTTAAGCTATGGTCTTACCGTTGGGCGTGGTCCTAAAGACAAACTCAACCCACACTCACCAAGAGTGGTGAATGACCATATCGTGCACCCACACCCGGCTTCGGCCAGCGTCATTTACCGTGCACTTTGAACACAATAATGCCATATTGTGATACCTTATCTCGAGGGTCCACCATGAGCGAGAATCCGAGATCTCACTCATAATCGACTTATCAGTCAACTCTCACCCCTACACCTAGGGAAGAACATCTATGCTACGGCTTCTCTAAAGGCCTTAACCTCTAAGCCCCGAATCAATGTTGTATGAATTATGACAACCCGACCCTAGGTCTCGATGCGGCTTGACTACGATAGTTTCAACTCCATCCTATGTCCAAGCGACACTCCTTGACCAATAAAGTGTACCACCTAAGTTCCACTAAACCTGGCTGGTAACCACTGATCTATCCACGACTTTGACCTTTGGCCCCTTTGTGTCTGTCTTTATTGAAGTCTTGTATAGCACCAGTCAACTCAGTTCTCGGCCCGTAGGGTGTGGAGGAATGAGCGTATACTCTCGTCTACATTAGTGGGTGCATTGTCCCAAAGTCTTGGGATCCACAATTCTGGGAAATCAAGTCCTTTCATATCGTCGGCCCTAGTCTTTGAAACTAGTGTGAAGCTTGAAGTCTTACGCCTCTTCCACAGAACTAGGAGAAAGCTGAGTCCTCCCTGCGCTACCAACACCTTATCAGGTGTTCCCAGTATCCTCGATTTCTCTCTCTATAGTCGAATTTGTCCCGACCATGGGTCCATATCCCGGCGAAGTTCTACGATCACATCCCGAATGGACAACTTCAGCCCATTCGTGTCTCGTAATACCTAGCCAATCCCGAGAAGCTATGTATCTCGAAGATTGACATCGGTCTCTCGACTCAACCTTCGCCTCTGACCTTTTCTAGGTCGTGGCACTCCACGGTCTTGACACCACGTGTCCCGAAAATCTCACCTCGAGTAAGCGGCTTCGGACTTCTTGAACTTAGCGTATAACTTATGGTCTTTTCGATGCTTTATTTACACAATCCTCGAGGTGATACTCATGCTCCGCTCGTGGGTAGGTCGAAAATATCATCCACGCGAAGACTACGACAAGCTGATCTAGATAAGAGTTGGAACACCCTATGCATGAGGTCCATGAATGCGGTAACATTCGTAATCCAAAAGGCCTCTGTAGCTCAAAGTGTCCATAATGCACGATCCTCTTGCCGTCTTGGGATATTTGTCTCCTAATCCTTAGTTGATGGTAACCCGGTCACGAGTCTATCTTGAAGTAGACTTCGTGCTCCTCTCGTGGTCGAAATAACTCATCACTCCCTCGTGTAGGTGCAGGTGGATTATAACCTGTTCAGCGCCTATAGTCAATGCACGATTAGAAGGGTCTTTCCTTCTTCTTACCGCAACTAGAACGGGCGCCCCACGGTGAAGTGCTCGGTTTATGAACCTCTTGTCCGAGTAGCTCCTTTAAGCTGGACTCACGAGGTTCACACCTTTCAATGGTGACATCTATGCGGAGTCATAGAGATTGGTGAAATACGGTGTAACTCAACACCGAGTCTACATCCTATGCGGAAGTCGGGTAGCTCATGCGGAAGACATCCACATATTCGCAGAGCTACTCGAGGTAGATCTAAACGATACAGTCCTCTCCGTCCTCTACAAATTAGATTTCATGAGCCAACGCGTGCTTGTCCGACACTTGGACTGTTATCTTTATGCGGGCACGAAAGTATCATGCTTTACACGAAATACCACTGAGCACACCATCCCTCGTGTAAGGCAGTAACTCTCTGCGCTCACAATCGATAATGACCCACGTAAATTAGGTCGGTCAATCCATCCTCGGGATGACCTGAACTCGACATGTCCATGATGCTCGGGTCCCACTTTGTGAATTAGAGTCCCCGAGATCTCTAACTCGCAACCTCGATATATCATTTCTATTCGCCCTAATCCAGGGGAGAACTCACGACCTAACGGCTCCTCTAAGGTCTCTAGAGGTCCTTGCCTTCCACCGTATTTGGGCCTCATTCTCTAGCTAGAGCGGCTAGCTAATCCACAGTCGCGTCAGGTGGCTCTCACAGCCTCCCAACACTTTTCTCGTTCTGCATGAACCAATGGTCTACCACCATCGAATCCTTTCCCCATTTGTGAATGTGAAGGATGATCGCCTAAACCTCCCAGGTTACTAGGATCTTCGTCTACGTACTATACTGCTTAGTGCTATAGCATTGTTGTAATACCTACGACCTCGGCAAAGGCTTGTATCGAATCACGGTGGTGTCGACCCGATTAATGTGGGCTAGCCCTTTACGTCCTCGTCCTCTACTAGCCATTTACACAATTTTCATGGCAACACGATTCATGTAACTTTCATTTCGATCCGCTAGCAATCATACATTACCAATGAACAACAACCATGAACCGACCTAGTTCATTTCGTGAGCTAAATTCAGCCACGATTCGGTATCCAAATCCCTAAGGTCATAAGGTCTAACCTTAGCATTCACCATTTTCTATACATCTATGCATATAACTTCCTACACAACTACCGCGCAATCATGATTTCCAACGGTAGTTAAATCAAATCTAGTATCTCAAGACATAACCATTACAGACCTGCCAATCACCTGGCGATGTATCGCAATCAATTTAGCGTTTAAAATATGTTTCCAGCGAAATTTATTTTCAAAAAATTATTTTGAAAATTTTATTTTCAAAATTTATCAAATTTTATTTGATTGTATTTGAATTATCATTTTTTTGAAAAATTTTATTTTACAATGAGCAGTGTTCTTTGGTGACTCAGAAAATCACAGAAATTGACGGGTCAAAACCGAGGCGGGCCAGGCAGTGCACGGTGCTGGCGGCCCGACTGCGCGCCATCGGCGCCCAAGCCACGCGGGCGGTCGTTGCCAGCACCGTGCGCCCGTACATGCGCCCTGCGCATGTGCTGCGGGCGCGCTGCCGTCGCTGCGCCCTGGCGTGGCTACTTCTTGGCCTGCGCCTTTCGCCTGCTGCGCCCGGCGCCCGGTGCTGCCGGCATGCCCTCAGCCAGCCGCATGCGCTCGGCGCACATGTACGCCAGCTGCGCCCGGGCGCCCACGCTGCGGCCTTTTCTTTGCCTAATACTTCTTTGCGTTCTGCGACTATTTTGTCTTGACACGGTGACCACGTCTCCATCTTTGCGCTCAAGGTTGTATTGCGTTACAACCACCTTGGTATACTCACGCAATCTGATGGCTGTATTGCAATACGGTCATGAATACACTGCCTTGATACAATCTCACAACCTTATTCCTGTGATACAAGCTCTCTTGCAATACAAATTTTTCTTCTCTCTGATACAATACGGCGTAGTATCAAATTACATCAATTTTTAGATTTTCATTATAAATGATTTTTTTTTTCCAGAAATTGGAAAAATCTCTAAAAATCACTAAAATCATTTTTCATATCTTTAACACTCAAATAGAATTTACAAAATTTATTTAACCCATTCTAAATTTTACACCCCATAAAACCTTGAAAGTATTTCCTGCCTCATAACCAAATAAATTTACAAAATTTATTTTCTTTTCCGATTTTTCGAAAAATTTCTCCATTCAAATAAATTTATAAAAATTTATTTTCTTCCATTCCTTCAATTCTCATCAATAAATTTATAAAAATTTATTTTCTTCATTCATTTCCAGTTTTACATTGTACTACTCAAAATATTTTTCTAAATGTTTTCTAACACATCCATGTGCTAATCACCAAGCACATACGATCTCAACACATATAAAGCGGTCGAGTACACGAAGACACCTGACATGACTGGCATACACACCAATCATCGAATAATTCACAAAATCACACAAAACACATCAACACTGATGCAAGTAGTGTCCTAATTTTGTCATTGATTTCTGGCAAATCCATACCTAAACTCAACATCCAAACCACACCTAGTGGTGATGGATACAGAAACGACTCCCAGGTATTCGTATACCTAAGCTCACATTTATTTTGTGGCGCCCCAAATGGAAATTAGTTGACTACCGTTAACTGCGGGAATACAAGTGGAGGTCGGTTTACCCGACGCCACTTTAGAAAATCGGGCAGAGTCTCCTTTGTACGGGGAGCTCTACCCAAAAATAGTACACGCATATGCACATCCCCAAACAGGTCAATATATGCGATATATCAATATGGCCACTTGGGCCCATGCTGATACTACGCATCACGAGCTATGAATCCAACTATATACCCAATAGTTACAAGAGTTAATATGTTTTTACTCTTATACAATACATACATTAAAATTAGAGAATTCTAATACATGTATACATCAAAGCCACAACTCGGCTTTCTTCTAATACAACTTCAGGACCAGGCGAGTCTCTCTTACGCCTCACATTGCACAGTAAGGGGGATCCCACGGCGGGGTGAGCTACGGCTCGGTAGAGAATCGCCCTAAGTGGGCTACTCACCTGAGTGCGGTGCAATGTTCAAAGTAAACGCACATTCAAGCAAATGCATGATCCTGCTTGAATGTGCCGACCAACTCGGATCCAGAGTCTCATGGCTCTCTCACGCTCGCCTAAGCCTCGCAGGAAATTATTATATTATTAGTGGACAACCCTCAGGTAGATATATATCAATTGGGCGCTCGGCGGTGATATATATTATTTATTTATGGACTACCCTCCGAGAGAATAAATATCAGCGGGCCGCTCAGAGCCCGGTTGATGTGTGGTTGTGGACTACCCTCCGATGAATAAATATCAATGGGCCGCTCAGTGGTTGATATACTATTTGGATTTGTGGACTACCCTCCGATGAATAAATATCAGTGGGCGCTCAGACGGTTGATATATTATTTAGTTTGGACTACCCTCACGATGAACTCATTTTAGACTACTCCATTGTTTTTATAAGAACATTCCGTTAAGCTAACTCTATATTCCTAGGATGTTAGAGTGCATATGGGAATACATGTAATGCGAGTTCAGTCGAGTCTAATCATACAAATATATCAACTTCAGAATATGCTGCACTAAAAATTAAATCAAACATGTTATGTAATCATCATTTCACACATCAAAAATTAGCTCTCTTGGGCTGTGTTCAAACACAAACAATTCGGTCGAATTGCCAACCAAACACATAATTTCACGAAAATATATTCTTAGAACCTTTGTTGGGGAATAGGTAAACCTCAGTTGCTATTCAGAAAAATCACAAATCAGCAGTTCTGCCATAGACCACCCAATCCACGACCATTCCCGGCCCAATCATACCAAAACAAGCATCTAATACAAATAGACAAAATGCACTGGCAGCCCCTCAGCTACTGGCCAGGTGGAAGCAGTCACGGGCTGCTCCACTTTTCTCTCAAAAATTTCTATAAATTCGGTCCCAAGTTTTGGGACCGATCAAACGGCCCCTCACGGCCTCATTCAACCGAAACATTTGTAAAACATTTAAATGGGAGTAAAAACTCAAGTAGGGAAAAAATCCTCTTGGAGTTGTCAAAAACTGTATTCGGGGTCCACGTAGCCTGTTCCAGAGTAGAACGTTTTCCTTCTTATCAGAGTGAAATCCAGCGGTCGGGTGCGTGTATTTCTAGAGAGAAGGAGACCTTACCTCTCTAGAAAACTCCATTACGACCTTTATCAAGAAAAATGAATTTCACGTTTTTGTCTCCCATTTGAAGAAGAAGATGAGCACTATTTGCTCTTTTGTCATTTAGCTCATTAACATTCAAAAAATGACATTTCACGTCTCTTTTATGTCGAATCGATCGCCATTTTTACCTCATTAAATTGTTTTCTTATTTCCTCTCATATCACTTATGGTACATGAGTACATGTTATATGTGCCTTTCTTCGCATCTAAAATCGATTCCCGACACCCCAATGCGATGCCTCGAAGCGTGCGGAAACTCAGGCGTGCAGAGAAAATTATGAAATTTTTATGTGCTAACTAGATTTCGCGAGAAGATTCCAACGGTACAATCCGTTTCGTCATCCGAGATCTAGAGAATTAATTACGGATTTTTAATCGAAATTACAATTTAGTAATCAAAATTACTATTTTGCCCTTATTCCAGAAATTGGAATTTCTCGGGTCTTACAAGATAAGTATAGAAGAAATCACTTTATTTAAAAAGAAAACCCAAATTCAGAAAAGAAATGATGAAATTAATGATTTCGGATCGATGTAGTAAAATCACTTTTGTCCTAGCAGAACAGAGACTTAAAAGAAATAATAGAGGGAAAGATGGATAGACTTCGGAGATTTTTTTTTGCCATACAACAAAAATATAAAGGAATATAAGAAATTTAAACCTTCGTTAAATTTTACTATAAAGAATATAATAATGAAGTAAAAAAATATTATGAAGAGAGAGCTCATTACGCAGTTGCATTGGACATACATATATGTTTGAAAATGAGGTCATTCTGATATATTTTCGGCTCAAAACCCCGAGATTGATCCGGACCGTATATAGGTCCGATTCGTGATATTTCTCTAGAAGCGGTGGCAACACCTCATCCCTCTCTTTGTGGCCACCCTCTCCTCTCTCTAGTGCGTCGTGAGGAAAGCGGCATCTTCCTCTGTTTGTTTCCATTTCAGTCCGGAGTTTCAACGTCACCCCGAATTCTCTCTCTTGTATCTCTTCTCGAAGGCTAAATCACGATTGATCTGTCATGGATTCCTCCAGGTCCTTAACGGTTCGATATCTTTCAAATTCTGAAATACTGCGGTAATCTTTATTTCTCTTTTTGTGCTTCTAATTTTCGTGTTTTTCAATAATTTTTTAATGTGTTTGTGTGGGTTCCATGATTTTCTTGATAATTTTTATTTGTGGGATCTTCAATTCTTGGTTGTTTATGGTGTTTATTTGATCTACATGGACGGTGATTTGCGACTTTTGGTTTGTAGAGAAGTGGATTATTTATTCTTTTTGGGTGTGCTTTGATGTGTGGATTATTTATTCATTTTTATTGCATTTCGTAGATTGTATGGTTCAGAGAATCAACCATCGAATTCAGTGAATCTCTTATTGAATTTCTGTAAATTTTCCATGGGAAGAGCGGGATCATTAGTTATTTGGAAGAACTAGGTTGGTTGAAGAAAAGCTTAGTTTGGAAGGGTTACTTGCATCGAGCTTACACGAATCTCAATTCTTTATTATTGAGACGAAGTTGATTGCATTGTTGAACATCTTTCGCTATTGAACTTATGGTCTTGTCGATAAAGCGAGGTTCTCAATTTTTGGTGAACCGGAGGCTTATGTTGCGTCTGGACTTGATGGTGAGACAAACTTTATTTTGAACACGTTCAGCATTTTCTCTCCTTTTTATTTTGTGTTTGAATGAGCATTGTCACATTAATTGAAGCGTATCTGTTTTGCTAGCCGGTTCTTTGTTGATTGTATCCTCTTATTTTTGTGACCAGCATATTAGATGTTCCATTTGCTGTTTTTTGCATTCTTGCTAATCTTGTATGCCTTTTTTTTGGTAGGTGGACTTCTCTGAATTTTCACGCTTCTATGATTTTGTGTTCTTTATGTGCCGTGAAAATGGTCAAAAGAACGAGTAAGTAATCTCATCAAATCAATGTAGACATCAAATTGGAATGTCTCACTTTCAGTTTATGCTTAGAACATATATTTGCTTAGCATGCACACATGCTTGAGGCCTAGCTAGCATTTCCATTTCAGTGTTAATCGGCTCTCGTGAGCCATTATTGCTTGGTTCCTTAATTATTTAGATTGGGACTCTAATGGCATGCCATCTCCCTTTATGCTTTGGGCTGTCCATTAGGCACCCTTTTTCTGAGAATATATTATACTGCTTTTTACAAATCAACATGCCATTCTTTATGTCACTTTGGAAAGTTCTATGAGTTTGATCTATCATCGTTTCTTTTGTTGAGCCTATAAATTTGATGTTCGAATCATAAGGTTTAGCCTTTATTGTATTGTGTTCATATATCTTATTTTTTAAATTTATTTGAGGCAACTAATCATTGGATTCTTCTTAGAAAAATCAACGACATAATATCTCTGAAGATACTTGGCGGCGAGTTCTAGCCTGCAGCCGTTGTGTACATGAAAACCTTGAAGGGTATGATCCAAAAGGTATTAATTTCTATGAATATGTATTATTGTTAAGTCACTAGAATGAATATTTGATCTTCTATGGTACACATTTTAGTGTATTTATTGTAATCCTTGAGGTTGGCATGCATAATGTTGTTTTATTATGAAATGTGTAATCACATTGTTATGGTATTTGTTGTTTCGTAATTAATGTTGGGTTTTTTTGTGGGGATCACTTGGATTGATAGAATTATGGATAAGAAATTATCGATGCGTGGAAACTTTAAAAATGAAAACAAATTTTATTAAAGTTTAAAACTCGAACTGTGTTTTAACAGCCATCTGGAGACTTAACCAACAGATGTAACATGCAAGTCTTAGCTGTCTGATGATTTTGGGTTGGCCTGTTTTAATTGATGATGTTGTTGAGCACATGAACAGGTTTGATTTGCTTCCCTGGAATTACTTTCATTGAATTTTCTGGTTATTTCTTTATGATTATTGGCAATAATACTATTTTTTTTCATCTGAAACTTCTTATCTTATGATCCGTTTCATTTGAAATTCAATTATAAATGGGAAAACTATGCTAAAGGGTATCGATTTGAAACTATTTGAAAAATGAGGACAAAAAAATCTTATTTGAAGCCGAGTTCAACATGTGAGCAAATATTTGATAAAGATGATTGCACATGACCAAGCTTTGTTTTGTTCCAAACTTATTACGATTTGCACCTAAGGTTTACATGGGTTGTACCCATAGTTCATCATGGTTGTATCCAATGTTTCCATGACTTGTACCTGAGATTTGGAACAAAAAAATCTTGGTTAGGTGCAGTCCTCTTTATCAAATATTTGGTCACATGCTAGATTGGGCTTTAGATAAGAAATTTTGGTCCTCATTTTTCAAATAATTTCAAATTGATACTCCTTAGCATAGTTTCCAAATTATAAATTCTCTTTTAATTAGAATTGCTCAAAGTAGTTGGCACTGATATTGGTAAAAATAGATGATGCTATTTACATACCACAGTGCTTTTGTATCTCTGGTGTATGATGAACTAGAATCTACAATAATTTTTATTTGTGGAAGAGTTTCTTGAATGTGTTTTAGGTGTCTTGAGTCTTTTAAGGAAAAATATGAATACTAGTCCTTGAAATTATTGACATTGTTTGAGTGCTTCTCAGCACATCTCTCA
The DNA here is from genome assembly GCA_016808115.1 of Tetrastigma voinierianum. Classification (NCBI taxonomy): domain Eukaryota; kingdom Viridiplantae; phylum Streptophyta; class Magnoliopsida; order Vitales; family Vitaceae; genus Tetrastigma; species Tetrastigma voinierianum. The sequence continues at coordinate 67,583 of JAEQBH010002304.1, read as the reverse complement.
TCCCTCCTCATTTTGTGGGATGGGAACATATGAAGAGAAAAAGCGTTACATAAGCGGAGGTACTAAACATCTGAAACAAAATCTTGATCTCATCATTACGTCTCCGTGCAGGCTAAAGTTGTAGGAGTATAGTTCCAAAACCAATAAGATGTTCATAAATATATTTGTTAGACACAGAATCATTGGTATTCCTTTCTTAGTGGTTTAACATGTGTTGCCATTTTCTTTGAATGCAAAGATTTAAAAGTCATGGTTAACCCAAAATAGGGCTGCATTTTGGGCTTGCTTGAACTTCCTTGTTTTGAAGATAATCGAGAGTTCGAGGACATAAATTCTTAGACAAGATAGAAGTTGCTCGATATGATTAGTAGAGTTTGGAGGCGAGTAGGAGTTATGAAGGTTCCAAATTCCTAATATTCCTGGTGTATGCCCATATCCTGGGACAAATGAAGTTTGGCCCCTTCTCTCTCTTTTTATTTTATATCCATAAAAATGCAAGGTTAGTGCCTGAGAGAATGAGAAAGTGCATACACGAAGCCAAGATAGATATCCCCCGTGGAGGTGTAGGGATGACAATGGGTTTAGTTTTAGATTCTCCATCCCCATTTATTATTTCTATTCTCATCGCCATCGGATTTACATTTTTTATCCCCTTCCTCACATCCATTGGAGGATCCGATACCCATACCCTCTACCAATCGCTATTCCAAGTTGTGGAAATGAATTATTTTAGAAAATCACTTAAGGATAAAAGTGAAAGAAGGGGTGGCACATGGGATAGAGTGAAAGAAAAGTGTCAAATAAAAGGTTAAAATCCCACTTGTTTTTACCTTTAGGAGACTAGAAACTAAAGATCAGGTAAAATTTGAATTTGACAAATTTCTTTTTAATAATTTATGAAAGAGATTGATCTAAACCAGTCCATTATGTATATGATTCAGCATGCCAACTATTAAACAATTTATTAGAAACACAAGACAGCAAATCAGAAATGTCTTTTTAATATAAATAAATAAATATTATATATTTACTCTGGTATTGGGAATAGGGACGGGTAGGATATGCTGGTTTGTCCTATCCCGATAGAAAATCTTTGAACTTTCAGTTATCAAGATATTTATTTGGGTTTAAAATGTTCCTCCATACCCTCCTCCCGTTCGGATCGGGTGTCGGATTCATTGGATGCAGAGGAGGTATCGTACTGAAGGGTGTGTTAGTCTTTGAGAAGTTTTAGAAGCGTGTTTTTTTATTTTCCCCATATTTTATGGCTATGCTCTAAGAAAGAGAGCTATTTTTTCATATGGGATTTTATGATTTGCTACGACCTTGTCCTTGCATTTACATGTGACACCGGACGTAGCTTCTTCTTTCTTCGCCATCACGAACTTTCTTTTGTGAATCTTGTTCCACGGCCAAGTAATGCTTTGGAAGGACTTGTGAGATGTGGCCCCTAGAGAGGGTTTTCTTAGTCTTTATGTAGTTTGTTCCAAGACCCTTGGCAATGAGTGAAGAGATATGTCTTGTAATGAATTGGTGAAAGAAAAAGAGAAACAAAAAATATAGGAACTATTTCATTCCATGTTTTTGAAAACTATTTTCCGTTAAATAATACTTAAATGTACAATGGAAGATCAAATATTCATGCTAGTGACTTAAGTAACAATATATTCATAGAAATTAATACCATACTGGATCATATCCTTCAGTTTTCATGTACACACAACATTTGAAAGGCTAGAACTTCTTGCAAGTATCTTGAGAGATGTATATGCGTTGATTTTCTAAGAAGAATCAATGATTGGTTGCCTTGAATAAATTAAAAAAACAGAATCACGGGAACACAATACAATAAAGGCTAAACCTGCAGTTCGAACATCAAATTTATAGGCTCAACAAAGAAACAATGATAGATTAAACTCATAGAACTTTCCAAAGTGACATAAGAATGACATTTTGATTTGTAAAAAGTAGTATAATATATTCTCAGAAAAAGGGTGCCTAATGGACTGGCCCAAAGCCTAAAGGGAGATGGCATGCCATTTGAGTCCCTATCTAAATAATTAAGGAGCCAAACAGTGATTTGCTTTTGTATATTACAAAACTATGGTTAGAACAAGGAGACCCAAAATCGTAGCTCATGGTGGACCAAATGTAGGTTTATATTGGATATTATAACACAAACTCAAGAAGATTCAGAAACTCGGTTGGTTTACTGAACAAATCTAGTCAAAGGCCTTATGGTCTAGGGGTTTGTGCTAAGATACAAATCCTAACTCCTAATTGAGCCAAGTATCATATCCACTGACCTATCCACTCATAGTTGTCCATCCCACCTCAGAAGAGTTGTGTGGGTTACACAGATAATCTGTAAGTTACAACTTAGGACTTCTTAAAGAGCCAACACCAAAGCTGGCGAGTTGTAACTTAGGAGGAAAATACATAATTTATGTTACAACTTTAAGATTTATTTTAATTTAGAAAACACTTTAAATAATAGGAGGGAAAATAAAGGTATCAATGTGATGGGTGCTTGGCCATGGGGCAAAGTGTTATTGTCCACAAGGCAGAGCTCCTTAAGACAAAATTGCACTACATCTCGTCTAACTTTAAGCCTTTGAGAAGCATTACACTTACAAAGTTTTCTTTCTTTTTTAACAGAAAAGAATATATGCAGTCCTTTGTAAGGCCACACCAAGGTACACACAATATATAACAAATATGCATTAAAAGGCTACCCAACAAAAGAGAGAACAAAAAACAAGCCCCCTCTTCTTACTTGGAGCTCAACCAATCATCACAATGTTCTAATAAGGATGTCTACTGCTAACACAAACAACCTGAAGTGCATAGATTGCCTTCATAAAAGCCTACTTCCTTGGAAACAAACTTTAGTTTCTTTTCTTTTCTTTTCTCTTTTTCTTCCTTTTTATATTTTTTGATAAAGTAAGGAAGAGAATATATTCAAGAGAGCCACCAAAGTGGCGACTCAAAGAAAGTACAAGGAAACAAAGCATGACCCCACGGGAACACCACAGAAAGCCGAAAAAGCAGAAGCTGACAAAGCACAAAAACACCCAAAAGGGAGGCTACCCAAAAGTGAACAGTCCCCAAAAAACACCCAACACACCCAGTAGAAAGGAAAAACCACAAAAACTCCAAAATCACTTGGATCCTAGCCACTCAATGAATTCAATGAGCGTTGTAGTGCCCTCTTTAATGCATAATGTAGTCTCAGCCTAAAGGAAATACAAAAGGGACTTCTTCTAGATAGGCAACATCCATCTTCAAAGAAATTTTGTTTCTTGCTTTCCATATAGTCTAAAAAGCATAAGGCCCTCCACACATCCTTTCATTTTTTGCAAATACCACCACCTCCCGTTCTTCCCGAAAGTTTGTAAAGACCAGAACTAGGAAGGACCCAATAGACACCAAAAAAAGAGAAGACGATGTCCCATAAAACTCTTGTTACACCACAGTGAAGCAAAAGATGGTCTATTGTTTCTTCTTTTCCTTTGCATAGAAAGCATCTATTAGCCAAGGGTCTTCCTCTCTTTTGAATCTAGTCAAGAGTTGAGACCTTACCCATCTTTGCCCTCCCAAGTTAGAAGCATATGGACTATATCTTGAAATTTGCCAAATGATGTTCTGAGGAAATAACAATGGGAAGCAAAATCCAAAACTTTAAACATGGATTTGACAGAGAAAAACCCTTTTTTTTCTTCCACCCACCTCACCTTATCCTCCAAACTTGGTTGCACTTTTGTCCGGCTGAGGAAAGTAATAAATTTTTTTACTTCCTCTAATTCCCAATCATTGAAGGGTCTCAAAAAATGAGGATTTCAACATCCTCCTCCAACATTCGAGCTCCACATCTCTTTAATCACGACGTCTTTGTGAGCAACAATAACAAACAGATTGGGGAAAGCATCACACAAAGTCATTGACCCACACCACTTATCCTTCCAAAAAAGAAGCACCTGCTCCCATTGCCTCAAAGGCCCATTTTCCGACCACGGTCCCATACCTTTCTAAAGCTCTTTCAAACTCCAACTCCGTAACCAGCCCTCGCCATTTTGGTACAACAACCTCCTTGATCCTCCCCATACTTAACTCTAATTAAAATATTTCAAAAGGCATCTTTTTCCTACATAAAGCGACAACTCCATTTACATAGAAGGGCCTTAATAAGAGTCGGCAATTTCTTAATTATTTAGATAGGAACTCAAATGGCATGCCATCTCCCTTTATGCTTTGGGCTGTCCATTAGGCACCCTTTTGAGGAATATATTATCTTCTTTCTGAATCGAAATCATAGGTACTTTTATGTCACTTTAAGATTCTATGAGTTTGATCTATCGTCGTTTCTTTCTTTGAGCCTATAAATTTGATGTTCGAATCATAAGGTTTAGCCTTTATTGTATTGTGTTCCTGTATCTTATTTTTTTAGTTTATTTAAGGCAACTAATCATCGGATTCTTCTTAGAAAAATCAACGACATAATATCTCTGAAGATACTTGGCGGCAAGTTCTAGGCTTCAGCCGTTGTGTACATGAAAACCTTGAAGGGTATGATCCAGAAGGTATTAATTTCTTAGAATATGTATTGTTACTTAAGTCACTAGCATGAATATTTGATCTTCCATGGTACACATTTTAGTGTATTTATTGGAATCCTTGAGGTTGGCATGCATAAAGTTGTTTTATTATGAAATGTGTAATTACATTGTTATGGTATTTGTTGTTTGATTGATGTTGGGTTTTAACGAGGATCACTTGGATTGATAAGTATTATGGATAAGAAAATATCAATGAATGGAAACTTTAAAAATGAAAACAAATGTTATTAAAGTTTAAAACTCAAATTGTATTTTAACAACCGTCTGGGGACTTAACCAACAGATAGTTGACACCTTCAGGTTTATGATAGGAAAATCTGTGAGGATTAAATTTTTAGCATCTTTAAGATGTAGCATGCAAGTATTCGCTGTGTCTCTAATGCTGGTTAATTATGATTCTATTGCAGGTGCTTGGCCTGTTTTAATTGATGATTTTGTTGAGCACATGTACATGTTTGATTTGCTTACCCGAAATTACTTTCATGGAATTTTCTGGTTATTTCTTTATGATTATTATCAATAATACTATTTTTTTTTCATCTCAAACTTCTTATGATCCATTTCATTTGAAATTCAATTATAAATGGGAAAACTATGCGAAGGGGTATCAATTTGAAGAACTATTTGAGAAAATGAGGACAAAAAAATCTTATTTGAAGCCCAGTTCAACATGTGAGCAAATATCTGATAAAGATGACTACACGTGACCAAGCTTTGTTTTGTTCCAAATTTATTACGATTTGCACCTAATGTATACATTGGTTGTACCCATGGTACATCATGGTTGTATCCAATGTTTCCATGACTTGTACCCGAGATTTGGAACAAAAAAATTTTGGTTTCGTGCAGTCATTTTTATCAAATATTTGGTCACATACTAGATTGGGCTTCAAATAAGAATTTTTGGTTCTCGTTTTTCAAATAATTTCTAATTGATTAGTTTCCCCATTATAAATTCTCTTTTAATTAGAATTGCTCAAAGTAGTTGGCACTGATATTGGTAAAAATAGATGATGCTATTTACAAACCCCGGGTCTTTTGTATCTACTGGTGTATGATGAACTAGAGTCTCTGATAATTGTTTATTCTTTGGAAGTAACATTGAATGTGTTTTAGGTTGTTGAGTCTTTAATGAGAAAAAATATGGATACTGAGTCCTTGAAATGGACATTGTCTAATGCTTCTCGACACATTCCTCTTGCCTCCTCGTGTTTTTTGCGGGGATGGGCTGTATGAAGAGAAAAGCATTACATAGCGGGGTACTTGGTATATATTTGTCGAGGTATTCATATCGGGGATGGTAGGAGATGCTCAAACCACGTCCTCGTCGAATCAAAATTTTTGAACCCGATTATCCTAATATTTAATTGGGTTTAAAGTGTTCCTCCATACCTCCTCTATTCGGATCGAGTATCGGATTTATCATTGGATCCGAAGGAAATTGTCATCCCTAGAAGGGTGTGTTAGTCTTTGTGAAATGTTAGAAACTGTGTTTTTTATTTTCCCCATATTTTATGGATATGCTATAAGAAAGAGAGCTATTTTTTCATACGTGATTTTATGATTTGCTACGACATTGGCATTTCACGAGATATTGTACATATCTTTCATCTTTCTTGCGGGGATTAGAATGTAGTAAAATACCAAATTCTTACGTAAGTATGGTGATTGAAGCTTGTCGAGTAGATATGATGACTCCCTCACAGTGCGTCAATTTAGGAACTCTGGTTCCATAAATTGTTTAAGTCATACCATCTTTGAGACTAATCTCTTTACGGTGAGGAACCACAGGGTGGTAAAACTCCCACCACATAACACGGCACGCATACCTAGGGCTCGAACTACGAGACCACTAGTGAAGATTAGGAGAGACCCCATTTGTGACACCGACTGGGGTGGATTGACTCACCGTCGGCCGCGAATACTCGTGAATGTCGGGTGGCCGGCATTTCGTAAAATCGAATGAGTCTCCTTTGTACGGGAGCTCTACCCAAATACAATACCTAAATACATCCCCAAACGGAGTCAATATATTCACAATATGAGTAAAAGCGGCCACTTGGGCCCATAAAACAATACCCATAAATACTTATATGACTATATCGATAGTTTTAGAGTTAATAATTCACTCTTATACAACACATATATCAAAATTGAGAGAATTCTAATACATGTTTAAAATCATCAAGCCCTGGCTTAGGCTTTCTTCTAAGACCACCTCTATGACGTGTCGTCTCGCCACGCTCCACCGTACTGTAAAATAAGGGGGTCCCACGGCCAGGGGTGAGCTAAAGCTCAGTAGGAGAATCGCCCTAAGTGGGCTACTCACCACCTAAGTGCAGTGCAATGTTCCAAAGTAAACACACATTCAAGCAAATGCATGATCCTACTTGAATGTCTACATGACCAACTCAGATCCCGAGTCTTCACCGACTCTCTCACACTCGCCTAAGCCTTGTATGAGAATTATTATTTCATTAGTGGGCCAGCCCTCCGTGTATATATCAATTGGGCCGCTCCGACGATTGATATATAAATTGTTTGTGGACTACCCTCCGATGAATATCAATTGGGCCGCTCCGACGATTGATATTTTAAGTTTGTGGACTACCCTCCGATAATTAATATTTTAGACTACCCTCCGAACCATTTTCCTCTAGACTTATCACCAAACCGCTTCGCTCCTATAATCCTAAGGGTGATCAGGTGCATATGGAATGCATGTATGCCGGTTCAATACAGGTCTAATCGCATGCAAATATATAAACGTAGATATCTTTGCGTAATTAAATCGCACAATCATGTTATGCAATTGCCCATTTCATCCCACATCAAAATTAGCTCACTTGGGCTAATGATCAAAACAAGAGCAATTTAATTTAAATTACTCGACCCAAGCATATATTTTCAAAAAATACATTTAGAACACGGTTTGGGAATAGTGAAACCACCGGTTACAATTCGAAAAATCACAAATCAACGGTTCTTAGTGAACCATGATCCATGGCCATTCATTGATAGATACCAAGCAACCATTTAATGCATAAGTTAACACAACCCACTTTCACTTGAAATTCTAAATTTGTCACGGAATGGCCGCAAAAGTCTCCAAAAGAATTCCTGCAATTTCGGTCCATGTTTTAGGACGATCCTGACCAATTCAGCGTTTCCATACAATTACATGATTTAAAGCAACATGTTGAATTTAAAGACAACGGCCCCTCTAAATTTACGAGGCGGAGTCACGGCCATCCAAGAAAATCCCAAAAAATTCCACAAGTTCGGTCCCATGTTTTGGGACCGATCAAACGACCCCTCACGGCCTCAAACCAATCGAAACATCGAAAAACCCTTAAAAATGGGAATAAAACACAAGTAGGGAGAAAATCCTACCTCTTGGAGTTGTCAGGCTTCGCAGACCGGGTTCACGCGTAGCTGCTCCGTAGAGCGTTTTCATAACAACAGTCGGAAATCCAACGGTCCGATCGCGTGTATTTCTAGAGAGAAGTCAGAGACTCTCTCTCTAGAAATGAAAGGAGAAAGCACTGCATCAAAATAATGGAAATCACGTTTTTGCTCTTGGTGTTTAAGTGGCGAAGAAGACTATTCTCTATTTTGTCTTGTAGTGACTAAAATCAAATTCTATAATGCCCATTATATCCTCTTTTGCAGTTGATGACCATTTCTTGGTGTCTTCATCGTTTCTCTACTCATACCACTCATAATTTTTATGAGTACATGTTATATGTGGCTTTCGTCGCATGAAACCGATTCTGGCACGGCGCGATCACGCCGAGCGTGTCGTCCGTTGTCTCGAAAATTATGAAATTTTACATGCTAACTAGATTTGTGAGGCGATTCCAACGGTGCAATCCGTTTGTCATCGAATCTAGAAGAAATTAATTACGGATTTTTAACCGAAATTACAATTTTGTAATCAAAATTACGATTTTGCCCTTATTCCAGAAATTGGAATTTCTCGGGTCTTACACCAACCCATTTCACCTACATGTTCGATGGTGGTTTCATAAATTCTTTAAACCGTTATATCATGTTTGAGCAAAAGTGAAAAGGAAGAAAAGCTGACGGCAAAACAGAAAACATTGTATTAATTTTTAATCGATTTTTATTATATTTAATTTTCTTTGGTATTTTTGGTAAGGCAATCAAAATGAGAAAATCATATTTCTTTTCATAGCAGTACTTCTCCGGGACAAAACATAACCTCAATGGTGAAAATCATGTGAAGAACATGCCACAGTCATTTGGGTTGTTGTTTATTGCGGGATTGAAACTCTACGGCGGCAGAGAGAAGTCGAGGACTCCATGGGACATGGCCCGGGCTGTCGGATTCCGACCTGCGACTCCATAGACTTGAAAGATGGCAAGTCGAACCCTAAGCGAAGCAAACAAGGTTCATTACCGGCAGACAAGGAGGCTGCTGGCCGGCTCATAGGCTTGATAAACATAGCTGTTAAGTTCCTCAAAGTCTCTATGTGTGGTGAGGTTGTCGTCGAGAGAGATTTACGGGGCTCTTTTCGATGACGGGGTTCATTCTTCATTGTAAGCGTTCGCATGTTACATTTGTTTAGGACGGGAAAGTTGAAACATGACATAATAAGTTAGAAAAGTTAGACAGGTATACTCTCTATTAATGTTCGTGGTCTTATAGATCTTGGAAACTCTTGAAGGAGGAAGGGTATGGATCTATTTGCTAAGTAAAAGAAAGAATTGCCGTGGTTGGTGCCTTCTATGGCTGATCTTCCTAGGAACTGTAGTCTATAAAATAAGATAATGGCAATAAGAAGTTGTATGGATTATAAATACCATTGGTTATACAGGGAATATAAGAATCCTTTCTTTCATCAACTTTGCTATTATTTAACCATTTCTTCCAATGAATTGTTGCTTAATTAGGTTATGAATTTATTCTTTTATTCTCGAATATCACTCCCTGATTGCAGGTTTGCAGATGCCAAGCATCTCTATAGTCTATAGATTAACTTCTTTGAGTAGGAACTTAGGAACTTTGATATGGGTTCCAAGTTGTATCTGATTTTATAAATTCAATTCCGAGGTAGTATATAATAGGCAGATTTGGTGAAAAGTGAACAATTCCCTATTAATAAATAATCATTGTTTTTATCTCCTTTTTTAATCATGAAGCTTTGGACATTGTTTAGATTAGCATATTAGTGATAAAGTAGATCGATTCAAAAGCATCCTTGTGAGCATTGAGTATTCAAAAGCATGCCATTCTAAGACACCCCCTCTTGGCGACTTGGGTTAGTGGAGGTGACCACAAAAGGAAAAAGAAACATGTTTGGTACCACAAAAAAATATCACAGTCCACTATAAGTCAAACTATAATTTATTATTATTTTTAATAATATAATTTTATTTGTTTTTACTTTACATCATATTATTGTAATACTCTATTCTTATAAAGAGCCTTCGCCTCCTCTACTGATGACGGAAGGTGTTGTAGCCGGGAGGGTCCGCTTGTGAGACCCCCACCCTTCGTGACCACCTCATGGGTACCCTTCAGGTGGAAGCTCACTCATAGGATATCTCTATTCTGAGTTCCTTTCGCCTCCCGAGAGATTCGAACCCAGGACCTAGGGTCTTTAGTCCAATGGGAAGCATCTCTGGTACCAACTGAGCTAGATACCACGTTGAAGGACCCCGACCCGGATTAACCTCATGAACCCGAGGGAACCTCCCGGCACTCCAATGGATATAGAAACTTTTCCTCAACATCGATCCATGGAATGTATCATGAATCCTTGATAACTCTGGGGGTAACTTCAACTTATAAGCTACTAGCCCCACCTTGCTCATAATCTCATAAGGAGTCCAGTACCTTGGGCTAAGTTTTCGTTCCCAAATCTCAACACACCTTTCAGGGCAATCTTCCAAAAAAAACTTTGTCACCTATCTCAAATTGCAAGTCTCTCGACGGTTGTCCATAGCTTTTCATCCGGTCTTGTGCAATTTTCAGTCTATCCCTTATAACTTTGATCTTATCACAAGTCCTTTGACAATTCAGGACCTACTAATTTCCTTTCGCCTACCTCATCCAACATGCTGGAGATTCGAACCTTTCCGTCATAAGAGCCTCATAAGGAGCCATACCAATACGGTATATTGTTATTATATAGAACTCATGTGGTGTTCCTTTAGGGTATGATACATCTTTGTGCTTCCCGGATGCATAGCATAAGCGGAGGAATGAGCTTCCTCCATAATCTCTCTCCTCACATCACCTACATCCGGTGCACATAACCTCTGCCCCATGACCACGGTACCATCCTCTCTCAATGACAAACCCCCTCGTTGCCCAGACTCTACTTCACCTCTCAACTTTACTATCTGTGGATCCTGAATGCGAGCTCTCTAATCCCACGTCTATCAATACGGGCGTACATGATATGTGGCTAGCAGTGCTCTGAATCTGTCCGGTTCGGTCACGCCAAGGACCTCAATTCTATGAGTCGAGGAAGATGCACGACCCTCAAGTGCGATAGGGAACTCATGGGTGTAAAACCCCAACCTGATTGAATGTTATAATAGTAGTTTTTGAACTGATTAGAGGTCGATGATAGAAGCGGTAGATTAAATTTAAGATATAGGGCGTTATTTGGACATGAAGTGGAATTTTCGAAAATTGTAACCGAATGCCCTAAGGAATAATGATTTTTCTTATTATATCCGAATGGAGGGGTTTGCAAAGTTGAATTTGTGGAAATTTCAGTCTTAAGTGACCCTTTGAACCGATATTTGTGAAGAGAATAGGAGATTTAAGCAATAGTGATTTCGGACCGAAAATTCTAGGTTCGCTGAAATTTTCTAAATTGGGTCAAAATATGAAAATGTCCAGAATATATCATAAAGACTAACGAAACTGAAATAAAGTGAAACGGAGTCCGTTTGGATAGTTTCCAGGTGATCCGAACGCACTAGTAATACGCTATTGTCCGGATTACCGATTTTAATGATTTTAAATCCGATTTCGGTGATTTCAGAGCCTGAAATTCACTGTGAAGGATTTGGTTAGAATATTTATGTTCAAATTTAAATATAGACGACCATAGAATATTTTTGACATATAATCGATATAAAAACAGTAAAAAGGCGAAACGGAGATAAAATCTGCTATAATGGAGATATTTAATTGTACTAGCCAATCAAAATCTTCTTAATGGCTAAGTTATGATTTAAGAATGGGTAAAATGACTTGTCTCATAAAATGGACCTTATGAGAGGCTTGGATTAAAGGGTAATTCACTTTTTACAATAACTAATTGAATTCCTTGACTTAAGCGTAATTTTTAAAAGCTGAATTTAAAAGCAAAATTAGGGATTTAAGTCTCCAAATAGAGAGATCACGATGAGAAGGAGAGAAAGGAGAAAAGAGAGAAAAGAAAGGAGAGAAAGGAGAAAGAGGAAGAGAAAGGAGAAATCTGTTGGGAGGTGAGTTTTCTGGTTCTCTGCTTCTTGCAGATCTTCAAGTGGTAATCAAGGAGAGGGTTTCAAAGAAACCAAGAAACAAGTAAGTTTTCATGGTGGTTAGGTTTGATGTTTTCCATGTTTAATGTCTTAAAATTTGGTATGGATGTTAAATTGATGGTATTTAAGGTTTAATGGTTGAATTTAATATCAATTGAGAAAGCTATGGTTTAGGTTAGGTTTGACAAATCAAGTGAGTAAGGGTTAGGCTTCATAGTGAATTGTGTAAGGTGTTGAAATGGGTATAATGCATCAGATTTAAGTGTTTAGGAGGAAAGAAAAATGGAAGAGAAACACATTTTGGTCAATTTGGGCAGCAGCCTCGGTACAGCAAATGTCCCGTTTCGGCTTTGACCAGCTTTTGGCATTTTGGCCATAACTTGTCACAATTTTGATCCGATTGAGTGATTGGCGATACGTAAAATAGGACTTGAAGGACAAAACTTAAGAAGAAGGTATCGCCAAATTCCTGATCCTAAGTGTCCCAAAAATTTCATCACCTCAAAGTAGGACCATATGTAAGCCACCGCCCGTTGTTCTCGGTACAGGAAATGCTCTGTTTTCCTGTTTCGACCAGTTTTCGTATTTTACCATAACTTGCTCATTTCTGATCCGATTTGAGCGATCTGCTTTCTGGTTAAAATAGGACTTCAAAAGGAAAATATATCTGAAGGAAGTTCAAGCAATTTTAACCCAAAGTGCCCATAAAATGTTTCAAAGTGAAGTTATGTGCAGATTCTGTTCTGCCAAACTGAGTCATCTCATAGCAGACGTGTTATGTGGTTGAGGGCTTTAGAGAAGGAATTTTAAATTGAAAATTTAAAGAGATGTCATTGGATATATAAAGGACTGATCTGGAGAGTTTCATAAATTTTGAAGACCGTTTGAATAATTTTTGAGTCATAAAGTCTATAGAGTATTGTTGGAAAAAGGTTGGCCAAAATGAATGGGTTTTTAGTGCTTAAGTGTAATTTGTTCATTTGGCTTTAAATGAATGTGTATGGTGGATTAAAATGGAAGTTATGATTAATGTATAGTTGTGGTTTTCTTGAAAAAGGTGAAAAGGACTATCGGACGGGAAACGGGACTTTGACGGGAAGCAAGCGGGATTGAGCGGTGAACTGTGAGTGAAAATGATATTTGAAATTGAGTTTTAAAAGTGAATGATTTAATGTTAAACTGAAAGTTTAATGGAAATGTTTATGTAAATGCTAAGGCATATGGAAATGTTTTATCTTGCATCAATATATATTTATATGTATATGAAATATGTATGCATATGTTAAGGTATTATGAAAGTTTAAAAATGTGTAAAGAATGCATATGTGTTTTAATGATAAAGTAAATGATTTAAATGGATTTATAAATGTATTTTGAAGAAATGTTTTACTGATGGTTACCCTAAACCCCCTATGACTGTTATGACTGATATCGGCCGAGGTACTTAAGCGTGTAAGGATTTAGAGGGTAAAGTTATAGGTTACTAACCGAGGTAGAGGAAATAGGTGCTCAGGAGTAATATCCTACACGTGATAAAGTGCTACACGGAACCTGGCGCAAAGCGTGGATTTCTCCGCAGCGTAGTGGTTATGACTGAAATGTGACTGTCCTCACCTCTCGCATTCGAAACTCGTTCGGTGTTTATTCCGGGTTCCATCAGAGAAGGAAAATAAAGAAAGTTGAGGCATAATGTTTAAGGCATAAATTGATTTGAAATGTATAAGTATTTATTATAAAGAAAGAAATAGTTTGAGGCATAAATGTTTAAGGCATAAATGGATTTTTAAATGTATAAGTATGTATTACTTTGATATATACTGAAAATGTTATCTTAAGGCATAAATGGATTTTTAAATGTATAAGTATGTATTACTTTGATATATACTGAAAATGTTATCTTAAGGCATAAATGGATTTTTAAATGTATAAGTACATGTATTACTTTGATATATACCTAAAATGTTATCTTATGAAAATGTACACTCCACGGGTTCTTTAGCTATTCTCTTTCCAGTGGTTTTGCAACATTTTAGACCTCGAGACAAAGGGGCCGATAGAGGACCCTCCCGTGCAAAGGAGTCGAGCCATCGAGGAGACGATGCATGTGGAACTTCATTGTATAAACTGCTTGTATATTTTATATGTCGAATACTTTGTCATGTATATATGCATATATGATATATTTTTGAAATGAACTACTTAGGCGGCCTGGCTTGGTCCCACAAGCCCAATATTTTGATAAAACAAATGTAAGAACTTGGGCTAGTTTTTGAAATGTTTTGATGATTGAAATGAATAAATGTATATATGTATATATTGTGCTTGATTGGGTTGTGACTTATGAGCTCTAAAATGGAAGTTTCCAGAAGTTGAGGATTTAAAGATTGTGAAGTGTTTTTAAAATGTTTTCAGGTTTGTAAATTTGGGGAAAGTCCGAAACAGAGAAACTCGGCCAATTTTTCTGAAAATCCAAGTGTTTTTCGAAAAGGAAAGAAGAAAAAAAAATTTACACTGCCTCCGCATTATTTTCTAAAGATATGTTAAGAATTGTAAAGGGTTCGCCCATGGATTTTATTTGACCTGCTTTAAGGAAAAGTTTCTATATCCACTGAGTGCCTGGAGGTCCCCTCGGTTCATGAGGTTAATCCGGTCGGGATCCTTCAATCAGTAGCTTCACTGTAGTAGAGATGTTCTATCGGGACCTTAAGCCCCTGGGTCCTGGGTTCGAGTCTCTACGGAGGCGAAAGAAAATGCCTAGGGGAGGGCATGATATTCCTGTGAGTGGGACCCAATCTAAGGCACCAAAGGGTTACGAAGGGTGGACTCTGATAGCCACCTGAGCAGACAGGTCACGTAAGGGTGACCCCACAATAAAAGGTCTTTTTATTGTGAGACCCCACCCTTCGTGACCACCTCATGGGTACCCTTCAGTGGTAAATTCTCGTGAGATGCTTCCTACTGACTAAAGACCTGTGGTCCCGGGTTCGAATCTCCGGGAGTGCGAAAAGGAACTCAGTGGGAATGAGGATATCCTATGAGTGAGCTTCCACCTGAAGGGTACCCATGAGGTGGTCACGAAGGGTGGGGGTCTCACAATGGGTCTCCTACTAAGAGCATCTGCTACCACGTTTGCCTTTCCAGGATGATATTCAATGGTACATTCATAATCCTTGATCGCTCTCAATCCACTCTGCCTCATGTTCAGCTCCTTCTTTAAACAGATACTACAAGCTCTTTAAGATCCGTAAAACCACAGTGGCACTCCATAAGTACGCCTCCATATCCGCAAGGCAAATACCTACGGTCGCTAGCCTGGCTAGTCGTGTAGGATAATTCCCTGCTTCATGCTTCAATCGCATAGAAGCATATGCAATCACCTTGTCATTCTCGCATTAATACACAACCCGTGACCCCCGCCAGAGGTACCACAATACACTACAAACCCATCCCGCCCGATGGAAGTGTGGCACTGAACTGAGGTCAATCTCCTTTTCGGGCTCATCGTAAACTCGCCGACAAGCCTCCTCGACCATAAAAACGGTTCCTCTTCTTTGTCACTAGTCAAAGGTGCAGCCTATCTTAGAACATCCCTCAAAGAACTACTGCAATACCTCAAACCCATAAACTCCTGGTCTCTAAATTGTGAGGAGGCTTCCACCTGTAGCTTCGACCTTCCTCGCGGGATCCACCGAGATCCCTCTCGTGAAAACTGTCCTAAAAGGCGAAGACTGTCGAGCCAAAACGGACACTTACTGAGTTTAGCATATAACCGATGTTCCGCAATGCTTCGTAATTATCCTCAAGTGCCTGCGATGTTCTTCTCCACGCCTGAATAGATCAAGATATCACATAAACACGATAATAAACTGATTCTTAAGTAAGGCCGGAAAATCTCGCTCATGAGATCCATAAAAGCGACGGCATTCAGAAGTCCAAATGGCATGATTAGAACTCAAAATGCTCAGACCGTGTTCAATGCCGCCTTGGGAACACTCTCATCATGCAGTCTCAACTTCTATCCAATTCAGCCCACCAAATCCTGTCATGCTCATGACAACATCTTGTAAGCCTTAAATCAAGCCATTAGCATCCTTAAAGTGAAAAACCCATAATGCCCTTCACCTAGCAAAAATTACATTTATATCTTAATCAATTCTTCTTCTTAAACATTAATTTTAACACATTCCATTAGGCATGTAATCACTTCCAATTGATTAAAATCAATGAAACTCAACTTTCCATACTCTCCTAGCGGTGGTCAAATCCTACATGTCACACATTCATAATTATTTCTTCATACCTCTTCCATTTTCTTTCAACAAATTATATTTGATAATTCATCCAATGTCATTGATTTACTTAAACTAAATCAAACCAATGCATTTCCAATTAAACCCTTTCTTGGCCTAACCCTCTCATCTCATTTTATATTCAACTTTTAATTCCATTAATTCAATTAATTCCTTCAATCATTTCAAGTAATGTCATTAAATCAATTAAAACCAATCAAACAACATCACTTCCATTAACATCCAAGGTTGACCTAAATTGACAATCCTTATAATCTCATTCTTTTTTTTTCAATTTCTTAGCAAAATCAACCTAGAATCATGTCAATTTAATAGCTAAAGTATTAATATAACTCACCTGGAAGGTTTAGATAAATAATCCATGAAACCCCTAAATTGCTTAATGAACCTCCCCAACCCACGTTGACCCACCCGCTTCTCGTCTCTGACTGCGGCGTAGCCTCGGGATTTCAAACCCATGCTCCTCTCATCCTTAATCGCGCCGACTACCCGGTCGTATCGTGTGGGTCGCCGACGCTATCGGTGGGTCCAAAATCTCGACTAAAACCCACAAAGAACCTTCAAGCCATGATATGGACCTTTTGGTTTTTCCACTATCTTTTATCATTGGATTCAACTAAGCAATGATACATGACTAACTTCTCTTGATACATGACTTGTGGCATTTCTTGGAATAAGGACTCCTATATCTACAATTGATTGTAAAAGATTATGTATAAGATCATGCATTTTATATGGCACTATCATTAGAATCGCTCTTCTTCAACTTTTTTTTCAACAATCATCTTGACACTGATTCCTCAAATATCGATTCCCATGTCCTCAACAATTGCTCATCCCCGTTTGAACCTCGTAGGAACATTATCATTTCCATGTTGGAAGTAGTAACAGATTTTATTCTACTCTTAATAGACTCCCATTCGACGGTGAAGTCCCATTTACATTACATTAATATTCCTCCTAAGGTGTTGACATTTGTTGACCTCTACACATGCCTACAATTTCTTCCAACTCTTATGATCTTTTCAATTGTACTATTCTCCTCATCCTCCAAATGTGATATTTGAAAATAATTTCCAAGACTCCTTTTTGCCTAGACCTTTCAACTCAAAAGGTCTAGTATTATTTCCCATAAATGAAACCCTGTGATTTCTCGGGGTGGTGGTACTAATGCCTCAGAGCTCTCCCGTGGCGGGTCGGCTCGACGACGCATCTTTCTGTGGAATTAAAAAAATTTAATATGTCATGTATCGCATATATGATTTTAAATCACATAAATAATTTATGCAATTTTAAATAAAACATTAAAACAATCATATGAACATAAAATTTTCAAATCTTTATAACCTTTTCAAAATCGTGGCTCTGATACCACGTTGAAGGACCCCGACCCGGATTAACCTCATGAACCCGAGGGAACCTCCCGGCACTCCAATGGATATAGAAACTTTTCCTCAAAACCATCAAATAAAATCAGTGGAGCGAACCCCTTTACAATCTTTAACATATCTTTTAGAAAATAATGCAAAAGCTTGGAGGGAAATTTTTTTCTTTTTCTTTCTTTTTTCAAACCCTTAGATTTTTCTAAAATTGGCCGAGTTTCCTCTGCTTTTTCTGGATTCTCTCCTAAATTTACAAAACCCGATAAAAGCATTTAAAAACACTTCTAATCTTCCTAATTTTCAACCTCCGTTTAGGACTCGTCCACAACTCAATCAACACAATATATAAATACCATATACATTTATTCATTTCAATCATCAAAACATTTAAAACTTCTTTCAATTCCATGCACATTTTTATCAAAAGATTTGGGGCTTGAGCCGACTTAAACTGACCGCCTAAGTAGTTCATTTTCAAAATAGAGTATCCATATATGCATATATACATGACAAATTATTCGACATATAAAAATATGCAACTATTTATACAATGCGTCACATGCGCCGCTCTCGATGAATCACCTGATCGCAAGCGAGGGGTAATTTCACCGCGCACTGCCTCTGGGTCCCGAAAATGCTTTTTGGAACATATGGAAAAGAATGGAGCCAAAAGAGCCGCCGAGTGTACATTTTCATTAAGTGATATATTTTCAAGATATATCAAAATAATACATACTTATACAATTAAAAATCCCTTTATGCCTTAAACTTTCTTTCAAAGTAATACATATACTTATACAAATTAAAAATCCATTTATGCCCTTTAAACTTTCTTTTTATACAATTAAAAATCCATTTATGCCTTTAAACTTTCTTTCTTCTTTCTTTCTTTCTTTCTTTCTCGATGGAACCCAGTGGAAATAAACACACCGGTCGCTTCCGGCATCGACGTGAGGGATACCACATTCCAGCCATAACCACTACGCTGAGAAACTCACGCCATGTGGTTCCCCATAGCACCTTATCACGTAAAAGGATATTAATTTAGACACTCCAATTCCCTCCCTCGCTAGTAACCTATAACTTTACCCTCTAAATCCTTACACGCTTAAGGTACCTCTCGAATCGATATCGCCATAATAGCCATATGGGGTTAGGGTAACCATCAAGAAAAACATTTATTAAAAATACATTTATAAATCCATTTAAAATCCTTTTACTTTATCATGAAAACTCATATATATATATATATAGTAGTTAGTATATATATATATATATATATATATATATATATATATATATATATATATATATATATATATTCAAATATACATTTGCATTTTTGGCACATTTTTAAACTTTCTTATACCTTAACATATGCATACATATATAATTTAGTATAAATATATATATTGATGCAAGATAAACATGTACATTAAATTTTTTCATTTTCATCAAAACTTTTCATTTAGGCAATATAAACATTTACATTAAACTTTTCATTTTTAACATCAAAATCGTTCACTTTTAAAACTCAATTTGAAAAACATTTTACACTCACAGCTTCACCCGCTCAATCCCGGCTGGGCTTCCCGTCGACTCCCTGCTTCCCGTCCCATAGTCCTTTCACCCTTTTCAAGAAAACCACAACTATACATTAACATAACTTCCATTTTAATTCACCATACACATTCATTTAAAGGCAAATGAACAAATTACCCTTAAGCACTAAAAACTCACTCATTTTGGCCAACCTTTTCCAACAATACTTTATAGACTATATGACTCAAAATTATTCAAACGGTCTTCAAAATTTATGAAACTCCAGATCAGTCCTTTATATATCCACGACATCTCTTAAATTTTTAATTTAAAATTCCTTCTCTAAAGCCCTCAACCACATAACACAAGTTATTGTGTATTTTACATCTAGATGACTCAATTTGGCATAATAGAATCTGCACATATCTCCACTTTGACAAATTTTTTGGGCACTTTGGGATTACAATTTGCTTGAACTTCCTTCAGATAAATTTTTCCCTTAGAAGTCTATTTTAACCAAAAACTTGAATCACTCAAATCGGATCAGAAATGAGCAAGTTATGGTCAAAATACGACAAATGGTCGAAACAGGAAAACATAGCATTTCTAAGGTCGAGAACCGCATACTGGCACATGGTCCTACTTTGAGTGAATTTTTAGGTCACTTATATTCAGAATTTGACGATTACTATTTCTATATGTATGATTCTCCTTCGAAGTCTATTTTAACCAGCAACTTGAATCACTCAAGTCGGATCAGAAATGAGCAAGTTATGGTCAAAATATGAAAACTGGTCGAAACAGGAAAACAGAGCATTTCGTACTGAGACTGCTGTCTTAAAATGACCACGTGTTTCTCTTCCACTTTTTTCACTCTAAACACTCCAATCTAATGCCTTATACCCATTTCAACATATCACACAAAATTCACTATCAATTCCTACCACCCCTCACTTTCTTTTTTTCAAAACCTAACCTAATCCATTTCCTTCTCAATTGATATCAAAATCATATCATTCAACCTAAATACCACCAATTCTTTTAAACATCATATAATTCTCACGATTCCATGTTTATTTTCTCCCACTGGCTTTTACTTACACCCTAACTATCTAAAGTGTTCATGTGCTCTTCGCACAAAACCTAGACCAAAGGAGCATCGCCTCCTGCCAAAGTCCTAGAATCCAATTACCTATGGTTACAAGGCAAAGACATACCTCGATTTCTTTGACTTCTCCCTCCTCCTTCTCTTCTCTCTTCCTCCTCTGCTCTCTCCTTCTCCCATCCTCTGTCCATCGTCCTTGAGACCAAATGAATTTTGGCTCTTTTGTTTTTTCCCATTTTTATATTTTCAACTTTTCACTAATTGCAATTTAGTCCTCAAACATTTAAATATTGCAATACCAACATTTGAAATTCCTACTATGGACCATCTCTACACTTAATGATTTTCATGTTCTTTTTTTTTTTTTTGCTAATGACAATTTTACCCTTATCCCCATACAACAATCCCGGTTTCCATCATTTATCATCTTCTACTTTAGTCTCCAAAATACTACAATGTGACACTTAGTGCTCTTATACACCCCTACAGTATCATGTACTATACACTCTCTCGGGACGAGGTGTTACACCATGGCCATATCAATGCAAAAAACTGGAATTCGACGAGGATGTTATTGGTATCTTGGACAGCGAAGAGGGAGGGTATTCTTATAGAGGCTGATTGGTTCCATAGATAGAATGTTGAATCCTTTACTTTCCTTTTCTCGCGTGATCTCAGCTTTTGGATCTTGCTTCAATATGGCATTCGGGGCTTCCAAAATCCACCATGATGAATCCTCGAAAGGAAATTGAAGGATTTAGCAAGGCATTATTTCCCTGTAAGCAACCGATCTTCCCCAGTTATATTCAATGCCAGGAAGACGAGAGAGAACAAAAAGAAAGTTACCTTTTCTGGATTTGCTTTTTTTGGTTTTTGTTTTTTTTTTCAAAAATATTATTTTCATCCAAAACTCAAAATAATATACCAAGAAATTATATTACTAATATATCTTTCATGAGTTAAAGATTATGTGTGGTTCAGAGAAAACAAATAGAGAGAGAAAACAAAAGGGAAGTTACCTTTTCACTCATATATTTATTGCTATTTCTATCCATATTATATTTTATTTGGAAATTTTTCGGGATTTGTTTTTTTGTATTTGTTTTTTCAAAAATATTATTTTCTATCCATATTTCATCCAAAAATATTCTTTGTATTATAAAATTATTGTAATAAATTTCTTCTTTATTTTATTTATTTTAATATATTAATATAAAATTTAAATAATTTTGAAATACTAGCTAATATTATTTATATTTAATTTTAAAATTTTATAAGATAACTAAATTTAAGAAAATAATTTTGCTAACATTTTTTTATTTTCTTAATAACTAAATATGATACAAAGGACTATGAGGATAAAGTAAAATATTCCACTATTACTAATTATTTCTTCTCGGTATTTATGTCTTATACGTGATGAATTGGTGAAAGAAAAACAAAAATATAAGAATTTTTTGATTGAAAACTATTTTTTCGTTTGATTCTCAGTTTTTTTTTTAAGAAAAACATAAAAATTATTAAATTCAAATAATAATAATAATTTTTTAAAACATAAAATGAAGTTGTTTTGTGTTTTTAAACTGCTTTCAAAAAACATGAATGAAACAAAATTGCATGTCTTTTTAAGCAAATATTTAGGAACGCGAGGACTAACAAAAATTAAATTAAACATGCTAACTGTTATAGAAAAATAATATATTGAATTTTTTCGTTTTAATATAAAATTCTACCAATATCTTCAAACTTGAAGAAGAATGTAAGTATAAAAATTTACTAAATAAATTTAAAAAAAAAAGAGTAATAATAATAACAATCTTTTCAAATTAAAACCATTGACTAATATAAAATTGTAATGATTTTTTGGAACCATCAATCAACATCGGAACATCAAAATTCCAAACTCATTACTTTGTTAATCTCCAATTAAATTAAATTAAACAATAAATTAAAAAAAATGTTGAAATTATTTCATAATCTAGGTGACAAAATAAATACAAAGATTCATTTAGAGTTGGTAAATTGGTCAATCCAACCTATTTTGGCTAGTTTCATTCGAAAGTTATGAGTCAAAACTTAGGCTAATCCTCGACCTTACGAGACCGACTAGTTTTCAATTAGCTCAACTCCAACCCAAAATAGACTAAAGTGGGTTAAACCTTAAAAATACTAAAGATATATATAATTTTTATAAAATCATTATTGAAGGATCTTGACCCGATTAACTCATGAACCCGGAGGGAACTCCAAGACTCCAATGGATATAGAAATTTTTCCTAAAATACCAATAAAATCCATGGAGCTGAACTCCCTTTACAATTCTTAACATATCTTTAGAAAATAATGCGGAAGCTATGATAAATATTTTTTTTTTTTTTCAAACACTTGATTTTTTAAAATTGGCTGTGAGTTTCCTCTCGTTTTCGCTTTCCCAAATTTACAAAACCCGCAAAAACATTTAAAACACTTAATCTTTCAATCCTCAACTTCTCAACTTCCGTTTTAGGACTCCTCGTCCACAACCCAATCAAACACAATATATACACTTAACATTTATTCATTTCAAATCATCAAAACATTCCAAACTTCTTTAATTCCATGCATTGTTTTTTTCAAAAGATTGGGCTTGAGCCGGACTTAATCCGACCGCCTAAGTAGTTCCTTTTCAAAATATATCCATATATGCATATATACATGACAAAGTATTCGACATATAAAATATGCAAACTATTTATAATACAACCATGCACGCTTCCTGGATTTCGGCCAACCTATCAGATGAGGGTACTCTACCGCGCACCTGCCTCGGCCCCGAAACGTTAAACATACGAAAAGAATGAGCTAAAGGAGCCCAGTGAGTGTACAATTTTCAAAATATCATTTTCACTCACAGTTCACCGCTCAATCCCGCTTGCTTCCCGTCGAATTCCCGTTTCCCGTCCGATAGTCCTTTTCACCTTTTTCAAGAAAACCACAACTATACATTAATCATAACTCTCCATTTTAATCCACTATACACATTCATTTAAAGCCAAATGAACAATTACTTTAAGCACTAAACCCATTCATTTTGGCCAACCTTTTCCAACAATACTCTATAGACTTTTGACCCCAAAATTATCTTAAAAGGTCTTCAAAATTATGAAACTTCCAGATCAGTCCTTTATATATCCAATAACATCTCTTTTAATTTTCAATTTAAATTCCTTCTCTAAGGCCCTTAACCACATAACACAAGTTATTACATCTAAATGACTCAACTTGGCAGAACAGAATCTGCACATAGCTCCACTTTGACAAATTTTATGGGAACTTTAGGGTTACAATTTGCACAGAACTTCCTATAAAAGTATCCCTCAGAATTCTATTTTTAACCAGAAACTTGAATCACCTAAATCGGATCTGAAATGAGCAAGTTATGGTCAAAATACGAAAATTGGTCGAAACAGAAAATGTGGCATTTCCCGTACTGAGATCGCTGCCTAAAAATGACCCATCGGGCTTTTCTCGTATTTTTTTTTCCATATATTCTATCCAATTCAACTCTATAATCCATATACACTTCAAAACCATTTCTATTTTCATCTGACATCTCTATTTTACACAATTCATCTTTTCATTACATGTGTATCTTCAAAACTTTTCCGAATTATTTCCAACAACTCAAATATGGGTTGAACCCACATTAAAGATTTGTTAGGGTTTTGTCTCTAAAACCCCTAACTCAATTTCCTTCCATTTAACCATGAATCCTGAACAACAAAGGAGGATTCCATACTTATCTTGTTCCTTGTGGGTTTAACCAACCTTAATTTCAAGAAATCTAAGTTTAGATACCATTCTATAAAAACCCTAGATTTAGAGAGATAAAGATAATCACATAAAACCTAAAATCCATGCCAAATCTCATAGAACCCATAATCATGTTAGTTTCCATACCTTGGCTTGATCTCCCTCCTTCTTCTTTCTTCTTCTTTCTTCCTCTTCCTCTTCTCTTTCTTTTCCCTTTCACGTTTGTCTTCTCCTCCCAAATGAGACCCTTCAATTTTCTATTCTTAAATCCCATGTTTTGCTAAGGCCTTGTTTGGCCTTCCAAAAACTCATTTGTGGCTTCGATTTTCTAATTGCATCTTGGTCCCCCATTTCTCTTCTATTTCTATTCCAACTTTCTCTAATTGCCTTGAATCCCATAACTTCTATTTACATTTCCTTTTAAACATTTCATATATTAACCCCTAGTCTTTCCCTTTATGACCATCTTTGTTCCTCAAGTGTAAATTACATATTTATCTTGGCTTTATTATAAATTCCGGTCTCTCAGTTTTATACTTCCTAATTTCATCTCCCAAGATATTGCTAAATGAACACTTAGCTGGCCAGATACGCCCTACGCATCACGATCGCACACCTCTCTGGATCGCTACAATTATTCTTAAATAAAAATAAATAATATACAAACATATAATAATAATTAATATATAAAATGATTGAGCTCCATTAATATAATAATAATTAACAAACTTAAATAAATAAATAATGCTATAACACTATTATAATCAAAGTACCAAACTAGCTAGCTAAATAATATCAAAACAATAAAATAACAACTTAATAACATATATGAGAAAAATAACTACAAAGTATCAAATTAAATCTTATGTCTCTAATCTTTATCCTTATCCTTGTTATATCCAATAATAATATGTGATTTCATATTATAAATGATTATCTATTATAAATATATATATTTTTCGATGGTAGTTGACTTATCATCATCTATTAATTAATTTAGAATGTTAACAACATAAATTTCACTTATGTTTGTAATAAAAAAATGTTTTTTTCAAATAATGCATCAACCATATAATAATGAAATATCTTATTTGTTTGAAAATTCACCTTTCTAAAAGATATAATCATATTAGGAAATAAATTTGTATATAATTTTTGTTAATTATTTTAAAAATAACATTATTTTATTATTAACACTAGTTTAAGTAATAAAATTATTTAAAATATACCGATAATTTAGTTATTAAATTTAATTTAATTTATAAACTAGTATAACTTTATTTTTATCCAAAAAAAGGATTAATGAGATAAAGCAAAATTCAAATGCTTTTCATACAAGATTTTTTAAATATTAAATTATCATATACATTATATTAAAAATATGCATTTAGAATTGGAAAATAAAAGAGTTAAACAACAAAGTTTAATATATTAATCATATATTATAATAATTAACCCCCTATGCTATAAAAGAGGTGGTAGCAAAATATCAAATTTTATAGATGAATTCTTGAAAATCTCAATTACTAAGCTAGTTATTTAAAAAAATTAAATAAAAATTTTGAGCCAATCGGGCTAACTCATACCAAACCCATATGAGTCACGGGCCAAAATGGTTTGGGATAAATTAAAAAAAAAAACGGGATAAAGTGGGCTGAACCCATCAGGCTCAGCCCATATCACCAGCTTTACATTCACTACTTAAGCTGGGTTCATCAATTAAACTACAGTTTTACGGCTCTAAAATAATCCTTTTAGCCCAAATTATAAGTCTAACAATACTCTCTTGAGGTTTGACTTAAATGGTAAAGTATCGAAATGAACACCCGAGATAATATCCCATTCAAATACATAATGGAGTACTACAATGTAAGAGATAACAAAAAAAAACATTTCTTTTTTCAAACCTTTACATGAGTAATTGGGTAAAATCAATTTTAGTAGTATCTAAATAACTAAGTAAACCAATTACTATGTTTCAAAAATAAATAAATAAATAAATACGAAATTAAAAACCTATCCATATTTCCAAACAGTTAGATAATTGAATATTTCGAAAAAGAGATAATTTATTGATTTAGAAACTTTAAAATATACATAGCATCGGTTTAATAGTAAAAAATGATAAACTCTTAAGGACTACACATTTGATAATAAAAAAATGTCTATGAATTGCCAATACCAAAACCCACGAACAACCAACTATTGATGGCACAGTTACCCACCATAACCAAGTCGGAATAAAACACGCTGCATCAAATCAATGATAAAAACATGAAAAAGAAAATAAAGACAAATCTAGATAAGTATAGAAGAAACCACTTTATTTTAAAAAGAAAAACCCAACTGTAGAGAAGAAATGATGAAATGGATGATTTCGGATCAGTAACAATAAAAAAATCATTTTTTTGTCTAACAAATAAGGACTTAAAAGAAATTGTGAGACCCCAGAAAATTCCAATTTCTGGAAAAGGACAAAATCGTAATTTCGGCTATGAAATTGTAATTTCGGTTAAAAATCCGAAATTTATTCTCTAGGATCCCGCATGATCTAAACTAATTTCACCGTTGGAATTGTCTCGCGAAATCTAGCTAGCACATAAAATTTCCTCGTCGACCTCGAGGCGCCTGACTTACATCGCTTTTGAGGCATCGCTCCGAAAGTGCCGTAAACGCATTTTCGATGCGACGAAAGTCACATATAACACTAC
Source organism: Tetrastigma voinierianum (assembly GCA_016808115.1). Lineage (NCBI taxonomy): Eukaryota > Viridiplantae > Streptophyta > Magnoliopsida > Vitales > Vitaceae > Tetrastigma > Tetrastigma voinierianum. The sequence goes on along the minus strand of JAEQBH010002304.1, from coordinate 40,616 downwards.
CATGTATGTCATAAGTGGTATGAGTAGAGAAATGATGAAAATTGACGGCCGAGATAATGTCGAATGACAAAACTGGGAAAATAAGAGACAAAATGGTCATTTTTAGAATTGTTAAGTTAGAAAAAAACAAGATAGCATATAGTGTCATCTCTCCCATTCAAAAAGAAGCCAAAAACGTGAGAAAGAGGAGGAGGGATGCAGTAGGTTCAGATTTGTTTTTCTAGTGAAAGAGAGAGAGACTTCTCTCTAGGTTTACGGGAGTTCCGACCGTCGGCAGTATTCGGGACGAGAAGGGAAGCTGCTCTACGTGGAGAGGGCTTCGCGTGGGTACTGGATTTAAGGAGTTTTGACAAACGCCTTGAGGTAGGGGTTTCTCCCTACTTGGGTTTTACGCTTTGTTTAAGAGCTATGTTAATGTTTGAGTTGATTGAGGCCGTGAGTGTTGTTGATCGGGTCCCAAATCTTAAATCAATTATGAAATTATTGAACCCATTTGTGAAATCGTGACCGTGAGGGCCGCACGGATCGTTATGGTTTCATGTGTGAGATTTATCAAATAAATTGTGCTTTTTGTGAGTAGGAGGCCTAAATAGCCAAGGAAATTGGTTTCAAAAGGGATTTAGGTTGGACGGTAAGGCGTCTAATGACAGCCCACATGCTCGCTTTAGGACTCCAAAATCAATCCCTAAGTTTGTGTGGAATTGACCAAAATCGTCCATATGTCAGGTGCTTGAATTGTTGAAATGAATGGCTTGGTATGTGTGGAAATAGATAGGTTAAGACATGATTTTAATGTGTTAACACAATGACACAATTATATGGAATAAAATGGTGTTGTAAGCCATTGGAGATGATATTGTAAATTGCTCAAGTGAGCTAAATTGGGGAGTTGGTTGATCAAATAAATTAATAGGTTAATGCTTGATGTGTTAACATGAGGTCACAATTATATGGAATATAATTGTGTGCGTAGCTTGTGATTTGCTCAAGTGAGTTAAATTGAGTGATGGTTGATGTGTTGAATTACATGTGTGTAATTGTAGTTGATTGAAAATATGTATATTGACATATTGTATAAATGGTTTTGAAAATGGAATAATGCATTCATATATGCACCGGGGTAACCTAGAGTTAGGTGTGAGTGTGCATGACATGGTTTTTGTAAAATAAAAATGGACATATGGTTGAGAAAGGAATTTCACAGATGATATTCCGGGAGAATTGGGTTGAGATGGGCCAACAGATCATTTCGATGAGGACCATGATTGTTTCGAAAGCTCACCAACCAATTCACCTTCAGATGGTAATCTTATTATTTTTACCGACACTTCGGTAGTATATTTTCAAGAACAACAGTTTTGTTTCGAAATGATTATTTTTTCACATATGGCTTAGACAAGTGTAAGTGTGTTTATTTTGGAGCATTGCATATGCACTTAGGTGGAGAGTAACTCATTTAGGATGATTCCACTACTAAGCATTAGCTCACTCTGTCGAGGGATTATATATTTTTCAGGTACAGGGAGCTCTCGAGGAGACGACTCAATTTAGAGACCGATTTTGAAGAAACTGGGTTGTGGCTTTGATGGTTTTTGGAATACATGTATTAGGATTTTAGATTTTAATATATGTTGTATTAAGAGAAATTTTAATAACTCTTGAACTATTGGGAGATAGTTGGTTTATATTGATGATGAGTATTGTGGTATGGGCCCAAGATGCCGTTTTTACTCATGTGATTGATATTGAGACAAAGTTATATTGGGTGTGTTTTGTATCTTAGTAGAGCCTCGCACAAAGGAGACTCCGCCCGATTGCGGAAAAATGCCCTGCCGCCCGACATTTACGAGTATTTCGCGGCCGACGTAGTCAACGACCCCTGTTTGAGGCGTAAAATATAGAAATAATACTAAAGATGGATTGTGGCTTTCCGAGATTTTTCGCTCATACAACAAAAAATATAAAGAATATAAAGATATTTAACCCTCGTTAAATTTTACTATAAAGAATATAAAGAAAAATATTTAAAAATTTATATTTATATAATATTTTTCATATTTTTGAAATCTTATATTATTAGGTTTAGCAGACAATAATAAAAAAAAAAAGAAGAGAGAGTCTATTCTCAAGGGTTCGTGAGATCTATATATGTTTTAAAATCGAGATCACTACCGATATATGTTCAGCTCAAAACCCCGAAAATTCGGCCGGACCGACATATAGGTCCGATTCGGCCCGATATTTCTCTAGAAACAGTGGCAACACCTCATCCCTCTCTTTGTATTACTATCTCTTCTCGAAACCCTAGCTCCCCCGATCGCGTCCTGTCATGGATTCCTCCTCTGGCCCTCATAAGCCGATATATCTTTCAAATTTACGTATTACCGCTTAATTTTCTTATTTCTTTTGTGCTTCTAATTTTCTTGTTTTTCAAATAATTTTTAATGTGTTTGTGTGGGTTCCATGATTTTCTTGATAATTTTTATTTTGGGATCTTCACTCTTGGTTGTTTATGGTGTTTATTTTTGATCTACATGAATTTGATTTACGACCTTTGGTCTCAGAGAAGTGGGATTGTTTATTCTTTTGGGTGTGCTTTGATGTGTGGAGAAGAGATTTATGGAAATATTAAGATTTTTCTCGATTTTTCTTTTCGTATGCGATGATTAAGTATTGGTGCTACTAGAACTCGAAAAATGTAAAAATTTGGAAGTAACGGGGGGTGCCTTTTCTTTTATTGTTTCTTTACATGTTCTTTCTCTCTTTTGGTTTTTGTATGAAGTGAATAACCTATTTTTATTGCATTTCGTAGATTGTATATGTTCAGAACAAATCATCAATTCGCAGGAATTTTTACTGACTCCTCAGAATTTTCCAGGAAGAGTTTTATCATTAGTTATTTGGAAGAACTAGGTTGGTTGAGAGAAAAGTTTCTCGGTTTGAAGGGCTACTTTTCTTGCATCCTCGAGCTACCTGAATCTCAATTCTTTACTATTGAGACGTAGTTACTGTATCATAAACATCTTTCTCATATTGAACTTATGGTCTCATTACTTGTAGGTTCTTACTTTTGGTGAACTGAGGCTTATGTTGCGCCTGACTTGATGGGTGAGACAAACTCGTATTTTGAACACGCTCAAAAGATTTTCTCCTCTTTTATTTTGTGTTTGAAATTTAGCAATTGTCATTCTTAATCAAGCGCATCCCTGCTTTGCTAGCGCTGCTTTACATCAGATCCTCATTTTTTGCATCCAAGATATTAGATGTTCCATTTGCTGTTTTTTCCCAGTATTCTTGTTAATCTTGTATGCCTTTTTTGGTAGGTGACTTCTCCTCACTTTCACGCTCTCTATGATTTTGTGTTCTTTATGTGCCGTGAAAATGGTCAAAAGAACGAGTAAGTAATCTCATCAAATCAATGTAGACATCAAATTGGAATGTCTCACTTTCAGTTTATGCTTAGAACATATATTTGCTTAGCATGCACACATGTAGGCTCAGCCTAACATTTCCATTCCAATGCTGCCTACTTCAACAGCTTAAAAAATGTCTTTTCAAGCAGTCTCCAAAGCTGCACCTACGAGTCAGTCTCCTCAGGTAGCCCACACAACTCTTTCTGAGGTGGGATGGGACAACTATGAGTGGATAGGGGTTGTGATATGATACTTGGCTCAATTAGGAGTTAGGATTTGCATTTCCTTAGCACAAACCCCTGGGACATAAGGCCTTTGACTAGATTTGTTCAGGTAAACCAACCGAGTTTGAATCTTCTTGAGTTTGTGTTATAATATCCAATATAAACCATATTGGGTCCAATTATGAGCTACGATTTTGGGTCTCCTTGTTCTAACCATAGTTTTGTAATATACAAAAGCAAATCACTGTTTGGCTCCTTAATTATTTAGATTGGGACTCTAATGGCATGCCATCTCCCTTTATGCTTTGGGCTGTCCATTAGGCACCCTTTTTCTGAGAATATATTATACTGCTTTTTACAAATCAACATGCCATTCTTTATGTCATTTTTGAAAGTTCTATGAGTTTGATCTATCATCGTTCTTTGTTGAGCCTATAAATTTGATGTTCGAATAAGAAGGTTTAGCCTTTATTGTATTGTGTTCCTCAGATCTTATTTTTTTAAATTTATTTAAGGCAACTAATCATTGATTCTTCTTAGAAAAATCAACTATTATTAACATCTCTCTCAAGATACTTCATGCAAGTTCTTAGCCTTTCAACTGCTAGGTACATGAAAACCTTTGGAAGGGTATGATCCAAAAGGTATTAATTTCTATGAATATGTATTGTTATTTGTCACTAGAATGAATATTTGATCTTCCATGGTACACATTTTAGTGTATTTATTGTAATCCTTGAGGTTGGCATGCATAATGTTGTTTTATTATGAAATGTGTAATCACATTGTTATGGTATTTGTTGTTTCATAATTGATGTTGGGTTTTTTTGCGGGGATCACTTGGATTGATAGAATTATGGATAAGAAATTATCGATGAGTGGAAACTTTAAAAATGAAAACAAATGTTATTAAAGTTTAAAACTCGAATCAGGTTTTAACAAATATCCGGAGACTTGTTCAAATGTATGTAACATGCAAGTCTTAGCTGTCTGATGATTTTGGGTTGGCCTGTTTTAATTGATGATTTTGTTGAGCACATGAACAGGTTTGATTTGCTTCCCTGGAATTTTCTGGTTATTTCTTTATGATTATTAGCAATAATACTATTTTTTTTCATCTGAAACTTCTTATCTTATGATCCGTTTCATTTGAAATTCAATTATAAATGGGAAAACTATGCTAAGGGGTATCGATTTGAAACTATTTGAAAAATGAGGACAAAAAAATCTTATTTGAAGCCCGGTTCAACATGTGAGCAAATATTTGATAAAGATGATTGCATACATCAAGCTTTGTTTTGTTCCAAACTTATTACGACATTTGCACCTAAGGTTTACATGGGTCACTCCATAGTTCATCATGGTTGTATTCAATGTTTCCATAACTTGTACCCGAGATTTCGAACAAAAATCTTGGTTAGGTGCAAATTCTCTTTATCAAATATTTGGTCACATGCTAGATTGGGCTATTTTTAGATAAGAAATTTCAGTCCCCGTTTTTCAAATAATTTCAAATTGATACTCCTTGGCATAGTTTCCAAATTATAAATTCTCTTTTAATTAGAATTGCTCAAAGTAGTTGGCACTGATATTGGTAAAAATAGATGATGCTATTTACATACCCTGGGTCTTTTGTATCTCCTGGTGTATGATGAACTAGAATCTACAATAATTTTTTATTTGTGGAAGAGTTTGTTGAATGTGTTTTTAGGTGTGCTGAGTCTTTTAAGGAAAAAATATGAATACTAGTTCTTGAAATTGACATTGTCTAGTGCTTCTCAACACATCTCTCATCCCTCCTCATTTTGTGGGATGGGCTATATGAAGAGAAAAGCGTTACATAAGCAGAGGTACTAAACATCTGAAACAAAATCTTTATCTCATCATTCTGTCTCCATTTTGGAGGCTAAAGAAGTTGTAGAATATGGTTCAAAACCAATAAGATGTTCATAAATATATTTCTGTTAGACCCGGAATCATTAGTATTCCTTTCTTAGTGGTTTTAACATGTGTTGCTACATTTTCTTGACTGCAAATACTTGAAGTCATGGTTAGCTTCCTGAAATGTATCGATGCAGCTTGCTTGAACTTCCTTGTTTTGAAGATAATCAAGAGTTCGTGACATAGGGATTTTGAAGAAGAGCAGGAGTGGCTCGATATGATTAGTAGAGTTGGGAGGCGGTAGGAGTTATGAAGGTTCCAAATTCCTAATTCCCGTGTATGCCCATATCCCGGGTCAAATGAAGTTCGTCCCTTCTCTCTCTTTTATTTTATATCCGTAGAAAATGCCGCAAGGTTGGAGTGCAATGTGAGAATGAGAGAAGTACACCAAATAAGATAGATATCCCCCATGGAAGGGTAGGATTTGACAATGGGTTGGATTTAGATTCTCCATCCCCATTTATTATTTCTATTCTCATCGCCATCAGATTTACATTTTTTATCCCCTTCCTCACATCCATTGGAGGATTCGATACCCATACCCTCTACCCAAATACCCTATTCCAAGTTGTGAAATGAATTATTTTAGAAAATCATGGGATAAAAAGTGAAAGAAGGGGTGGCACATGGGATAGAGTGAAAGAAAAAGAAGCGCCAAAATAAAAAGGTTAAAATCCCACTTGTTTTTACCTTTAGGGGACTAGAAACTAAAGATCAGGTAAAATTTGAATTTGACAAATTTCTTTTTAATAATTTATGAAAGAGATTGATCTAAACCAGTCCATTATGTATAAGGGATCTGCATGCCAACTATTAAACAATTTATTAGAAACACAAGACAAAGAAATCGAAATGTCTTTTAATATAAAATAAATATATATATTATATATTTAATCCGTATTGGGAATAGGGACTGCAGGATACGCCGCACTGCCCCTATCCCCGAATCCGAAAATCTTTGAACTCGATTATCCAAATATTTATTTGGGTTTAAAATGTTCCTCCATATCCTCCTCCATTCGGATCAGGTATCGGATTCTTCATTGGATCTAGAGGAAATTGTCATCCCTAGAAGGGTGTGTTAGTCTTTGAGAAGTTTTAGAAACTGTGTTTTTTATTTTCCCCATATTTTATGGCTATGCTCTAAGAAAAGAGAGAGCTATTTTTTCATATGGGATTTTATGATTTGCTACTTACCTTGTCCTTGCATTTCTTACATGTGACACCGGATTTAGCTCTTCCCTTTCTTCGCCTACCGAACTTTCTTTTTGCGGAATCTTTGCTCCACTACTAAGTAATGCTTTGGAAGGACTTCTACAGGAGATGTGGCCTTAGAGAGGTTTTCTTAGGTCTTTATGTAGTTTGTGCAAAGACCCTTGCTTGGTAGGGTGAAGGAATATGTCTTGGCCACTAATTAATTGGTGAAAGAAAAACAAAAATATAGGAACTATTTCATTCATGTTTTTGAAAACTATTTTCCGTTACGATAAATACACTAAAATGTGTACAATGGAAGATCAAATATTCATGCTAGTGACTTAAGTAACAATACATATTCATAGAAATTAATACCTTCTGGATCATACCCTTCAAGGTTTTCATGTACACAACGACTGAAGGCTAGAACTTGCTGCCAAGTATCTTCAGAGATATTATGTCGTTGATTTTTCTAAGAAGAATCCAATGATTGGTTGCCTTGAATAAATTAAAAAAAACAAGATACAGGAACACAACACACAGTACAAACCTTTGATTCGAACATCAAATTTATAGCTCAACAAAAAGAAACAATGATAGATCAAACTCATAGAACTTTCCAAAGTGACATAAAGAATGACATTTTGATTTGTAAAAAGCAGTATAATATATTCTCATAAAAGGGTGCCTAATGGACAGCCCAAAGCATAAAGGGAGATGGCATGCCATTTGAGTCCCTATCTAAATAATTAAGGAGCCAAACAGTGATTTGCTTTGTATATTACAAAACTATGGTTAGAACAAGGAGACCCAAAATCGTAGCTTATAATTGGACCCAATATGGTTTATATTGGATATTATAACACAAACTCAAGAAGATTCAACTGCTGGTTTACCCGAACAAATCTAGTCAAAGGCCTTATGTCCTAGGGGTTTGTGCTAATGAAATGCAAATCCTAACTCCTAATTGAGCCGAGTATCATATCACAACCCCTATCCACTCATAGTTGTCCCATCCCACCCCTCGTGAAAGAGTTGCTGGGTTACTCGAACAATACCGTAGTTACAACTTAGACTCCTCAGTATTAACAAAACCGAGTTGTAATCTAGAGGAAAATACTTTAATTTATGTTACAACTTTGCAAGATTTATTTTTAATTTGAAAACACTTTAAATAATAGTGAGGAAAATAAAGGTATCAATGATCGTGCTTTATGCCATAGAACAAGGAATATTGTTGTCCACAAAGACAGCTCTTACACAAGAAGTACTACATCTCGTCATAACTTTAAGCCTTTAGAAGCATTCTACTTACAAAGGATTTTTCTTTCTTTTTTTTCTGTAAGAAAAAGAGAATATGCTTACAGTCCTTAGAATGGCCACACCAAGGTACACGCAATATATAACAAATATGCATTAAAAAGCTACCCAACAAAAGAGAGAACAAAAAACAAGCCCCCTCTTCTTACTTGGAGCTCAACCAATCATCACAATGTTCTAATATGATGTCTACTACTAACACAAACAACACAGTGCATAGATTGCCTTCATAAAAGCCCTACTTGAAACAAACTTTAGTTTCTTTTCTTTTTTCTTTTCTCTTTTTCTTCCTTTTTATATTTTTTTTTTTGATAAAGTAAGGAAGAAGAATATATTCAAGAGGAGAGCCACCAAAGTGGCGACTCAAAGAGAGTACAAGGAAACAAACCATGACCCTTAATAGGAACACCCGCTGCAAAGCCGTAAAAACCGCCCCAACAAAGCACAAAACACCCAAAAGGGAGGCTATCCAAAGTGAACACCCTCTAAAAACACCCAAGACAATCTAAAGAGAAAGGAAAACCACAAAAACGCCTAAAATCACTTAGATCCTAGCCACTAATGAATTCAATGAGCGTTGTAGTGCCCTTTAGCATGCTACGTAGTCTCAAATTAAAGGAAATACTACAAAAGAGGACTTAACTTCTAGATAGGCAACATCCCATCTTCAAAAGCAATTTTGTTCTTTGCTTTCCATATATAGTCTAAAAAAAGACATAAAGGCCCAGCCCTCCACATCCTTTCATTTTTTTGCCTGCAAAAGACCACCACCTCCATCCTTCCAAAGTTTGTAAGACGTAACTAGAAGCCACCCAATGGACACTTAAAAAGAGAAGACTATGTCCCATAAAACCCTTGTTACACCACAGTGAAGCAAAAGATGGTCTATTGTTTCTTCTTTTCCTTTGCACAGAAAGCATCTATTAGCCAAGGGTCTTCCTCTCATCTGAATCTGGTCAAGAGTTGAGACCTTACCCCATGCTGCCTCCCAAGCAAAGAAGCATATTCCCTGACTGCATTCGGGGTCGCCAAAATGATGTTTATAGGGAAATAACAATGGAAGCAAAACTAAAACTTTAAACATGGATTTGGATAAGAGAAACCCTTTTTTCTTTCCAATTCCACCTCACCTTATCCTCCAAGCTTGGTTGCACTTTTGTCCAGATGAGGAAAGTAATAAAATTTTTTACTTCCTCCAATTCCCAATCATTGAAGGGTCTCAAAAAATGAGGATTCCAACATCCTCCTCCAACATTCGGGCTCCACATCTCTTTAATCACACGCCAGAGCAACAATAACAAATTGTATTGAGGAAAGCATCACACAAAGTCATTGACCACACCATTTATCTTCCAAAAAGCACTGCCCATTAGCCTCTCCCTCAAAGGCCATTTTTCCACCCACCGATCCTGACACTTTCAAGCTCTTTCCAAACTCCAACTCAGAACTACAGCCTCGCCATTTTGGTACAACAACCTCCTTGATCCTCCCCATACTTAACTCTAATTAAAATATTTCAAAAGGCATCTTTTTCCTACATAAAGCGACAACTCCATTTACAAAGAAGGGCCTTAATAAGAGTCGGCAATTTCTTAATTTAGATAGGAACTCAAATGGCATGCCATCTCCCTTTATGCTTTCACGTCCATTAGCACCCTTTTTCGCAGAATATTATACTAAGCCACAAATCAAAATGCCATTCTTTATGTCACTGGGAAAGTTCTGTATGAGTTTGATCTATCGTCGCTTCTTTTCATTAGAGCTCTATAAATTTGATGTTCGGAATCATAAGTGGTTTAGCCTTTTATTGTATCAGGTTCCCGTGATCTTATTTTAGTTTATTTAAGGCAATCTAATCATCGGATTCTTCTTAGAAAAATCAATCTACATAATATCTCCAAGATACTTCGCGGCAAGTTCTAGGCTTCGGGCCATGTGTACATGAAAACTCAAGCGGTATGGAATCTGTAAGGTATGCCACTTTTAGAATATGTATTGTTACTTAAGTCACTAGCATGAATATTTGATCTCTTCCATGGTACACATTTTAGTGTATTTATTGGAATCCTTGAGGTTGGCATGCATAAAGCTTTTATTATGAAATGCATTTACATTGTTATGGTATTTGTCAGTTTTCGCATTGATGTCGGGTTTTTCTCAGGGATCACTTGATTTAAGATAGTATTATGGATAAGAAAATATCAATGAGTGGAAACTTTAAAAATGAAAACAAATGTTATTAAAGTTTAAAACTCAAACTGTGTTTTAACAACCGTCTGGGGACTTAACCAACAGATAGTTGACACCTTCAGGTTTATGATAGGAAAAGGCTGTGAGACAAATTTTTACATCTTATGATGTAAATGATGCAAGTATTCGTTGTCTCTAATGTCGGTTAATTACATTCTTATTTATGGTGTGCTTGGCCTGCTTTTAATTTGATGATTTTGTTGAGTACATGTGTACATGTTTGATTTGCTTACTCCTAATTACTTATGGAATTTTCTTCGGTTATTTCTTTATGATTACATTCACATTACTATTTTTTTTTTTTTTTCATCCGAAACTTCTATGATCCGTTTCATTTGAAATTCAAATTATAAAATGGAAAACTATGTTAAGGGGTATCAATTTGAAATTATTTTGAAAAATGAGGACAAAATTTTATTTGAAGCCCAAGTCAACATGTGAGAAATATCTGATAAAGATGACTATTAATACCAAGCTTTGCTTTGCCTCCAAATTTATTACGATTTGCACCTAATGTTTGTAATAATGTACCAATGATTCCAAAGTATTACGATTTGCACCTACGTTTACATTGGTTTGCATTCCATGGTACATCATGGTTGTATCCAATGTTTCATGACTTGTACCTAGATTTGGAAACAAAAAAATCTTGGTTTCGTGCGCCTATTTTATCAAATATTTGGTCACATGATTGGGTCAAATAAGAATTTTTGTTCTCGTTTTCAAATAATTTCATATTGATTAGTTTCCATTATAAATTCTCTTTAATTAGAATTGCTCAAAGAAGGCACCGATATTGGTAAAAATAGATGATGCTATTTACAAACCCTGGTCTAGATCTACTGTATGATGAACGAGTCTACAATAAATGTCATTGTTGAAGGGTTTGTTGAATGTGTTTGTGCTGTTGAGTCTTTTAATGAAAAAATATGGATACTAGTCCTTGAAATGGACATTGTCTAGTGCTTCTCAAAACATTCCTCTTACCTCCTCATTTTGCGGGATGGGCTATATGAAGAGAACAACATTACATAAGTAGAGGTACTTGGTATATATATTTAATCGTGTGACCATATCGTGGATCGGGGTAGAGATGCTCAAACCCGTCCTCATCCTGAACTAAAATTTTGAACCCGATTATCCTGAAGATATTTAATTGGCTTAAAGTGTTCCTCCATACCTCCTCTTATTCTGATCGAAGATCGGATTTACTATTGATCCGAAGGAAATTGTCATCCCTAGATGGGTGTAAGGTCTTTGAGAAATGTTAGAAACTGTGGTTTTTATTTTCCCCATATTTTGCTGAATATGCTATAAGAAGAGAGCTATTTTTTCATACGGATTTTATGATTTGCTACGACATTGGTATTTCGAGATATTGCAATATCTATCATCTTTCTTGCAGGATTTGTCAACTGAGCAAATGCCAAATTCTTCGTAAGTATGGTGATCTGTAAGCCCAATGAGGACATGACTTATTCTCCCGTAGTCACAATTTAGGAACTCTGTCTTATTATGCTAAATTGCTTGGGAGCCATGTCACACGAGACTAATCTCTTTACGAGCTTCGAGAGGAACCACAGAGGTAAAACCTACCACATAACACTACGCATACCTAGCTCGAACTTGAGACCACTAGTGAAGCAGAGAGACCTAACCCGCCCTCACCTTACATGTTCAGCGGTAATTTCACAAATTCCTTAAACCGCTATATCATGTCTGCAGTGCTATACAAGAAAAGTCGACTTAAAAAACAAAACATTATATTAATTTTTAATCATTTTATTATATTCAATTTCATTGGTATTTTGGTAAGTTACATCAAAATGAGAAAATCATATTTCTTTTCATAAGCATCTCCAGACAAACATAACCTCACGAATTCAAATCATGCGCCTTATGCCCCGGTCATTCGGGTTGTTGTTTCTATCAAGCAGGATTGAAACTTCACTCGCAAAATAATATGAAGTTTAGCAGATCCCACTGCACATGAACTCGGAGCCTGCTGACTCGCTCATGCACTCCATGACTGGAAAGACGCCAAGTCGAACCCTGCCGGCAAGCAAGGTTCATGTGTGCACGGTGATTTGCAGGGCTCTTTCGACGACAGGTTCATTGAGCATTGTAAAAGCAAATGACAAGTTACATTTTGTTTTGTGGCTAAGGGTGTTGAAATTACAATATACCAAGTTAGAAAAGTCGAATAGGTATACTCTATTGTCGTCAAGGCCTTATAGATGGAAACTCTCAAGAGGAAAATATGGATCTATTTGCTATAAAAGAAAGAAGTGTTTTGATATTTTCATAGTTTCAACAAGCCATGATTGAAATAGAGGGACTGAAATTTCTAAATTTTATCAAGAATGATCTCAATCGCACTGTGGATTGATTTGAAGATGTCGATTTACCGTGGTCAGGCCTCAGATGGTCGATCTTCCTAGAACCGTAGTCTATAAAATAAGATCATGGCAATAGCTGTCAGATGGATTATAAATACCATTGGCTATACATGAATATAAGAATCCTTTTTTCATCAACTCATTATTTAACCATTTCTTCCAATGAATTGTTGCTTAGGATATGATTTTATTCTTTATTCTCGAATATCACTCCCCCTGATTAGGTTCATAGATGCTAAGCATCTCTATAGTCACCATATTAACTTCTTTTGTAATACTCTATTCTTATAAAGAGCCTCGCCTCCCCACCATTGACTTAAGGTGTTGTAGCCTCTGAGGGTCCTCACTCATGTCATTACATGACATCCCCACAACATTTTGATCGCCTTATGTTGAGGAATGCAAAACTCGGGTTCCTCGTGGCATTGTTGGAGCTGCTTCTCCGACCTCTCTAGGTTGTGGCAACGATCAAAACGGGTACGGGTTGTGCCTGGGAATCGCCTTTCTCAATCTCCCCGATTTCTTCCTCTTCTTCCAACTCGCAAGAATGAAAAACCAACTTATGTATTAATGCAAGCCGTCATAAGATTCCTGCTAAGTGTACTTTTAATTGAAAAACATACAACTTAATAATTCGTATATTGAATCGTACCTTATGTTGTCTCTCTCTTACCATCTTGTATTGCTTGATCAAACCCTCTTCTTCAAGCACTTAATGCATACACAAAATATACCAATAAGAAAACAAAAAAATTATCAACCAAGAGAGATACTTTTTATTCACATCGCTTATCTAGAAACCTTAAGCTTAGTTAGCCTATGCAAAAGCTTAAATATGATCACAAACGAAAGTCATCTTGAAATAGAAGTAATTAAATATGGAGAACAAGTAATGAAATAGAAAATTCTTATTTATCAAAGTAGGCCCAAAAAATCATACCTATGAAAGCAACCGAGCACGCTCCACGCCTCGATATCGTCATGAGTTTCAAGTCAATCCAGAGAGGTGGTGTTCTTTTTCACGTGAGGTTTTATCAAGAATCGAATACCAAAGAAGAGCCCTTACATGTAAATGTTTTCTAGAGCATTGAAATGTCTAACCAAAATGTCATCTATAAATTTTATTTTTTTTAATCCTTGTTCCAACAATTCAAGGAGGTTTGCTTATTCATTACAAATTAATCTCACCTTTGGTTCACCTGCTTGTCCATGGGAGTTCCGCAATTGTATCCGTAGCCTCTCCTCCCCTCCCCACCACCTCTATCTTCTTCACAAGTTGTTCCTTCAAGTGTCCCTTTGTCAGCAGTTGAAATTAAAACTGTCGGGCTAAAACCCAAATGTGAGAAGTTTCAATTCATTTTTAAATGATATTAACCTCTCGTTCTCGCATTGAATGGCCTTTGGCAAGTACTTGAGCTGCTTCTTCCGTGCCCTTCCACCAACAACAAGGCAAAGAGGATTCAATGCTCCCAACCAAATGCAAGGTTCAATCAATTAAACAACCATTAAATTCATTAGCAAAACAACAAGCAGACTATAACTTTTCCTTAGAAGTGTCAAATGTTACATTATGACAGAAGATCAAAAGAATAAAGAATGGAAACGATGAGTAGAAACTAAATCGAAGTTACAATAACAAAATTCTTACATTGGGCTCCTTCTCTCTCCACTGTAGTTCTCTGAAATGCTAAAGCTTCCAAACAGAGGAATAAATAAAATCAATCAAAAGGTCGATAAACATAGTTGGGTATGAAAATAAAATGTGGATTTTCAAATCTAACTCTTCCAATTCAAATTACTTAACTTCTCTATCACAAGGATCCCAAGATTTAAGAAAGCCTTGGTTGTCAGGAACTAGAAGTGCCAATTTATTCCTCCTTGTTGTTCTCTTTGATTCATTCTCATCCTTTAGATCTGCTACTCACTTTTACTGAATGTGCATCTCTCCGCACTCAAGATACAGTCCACTGCTCCTAGCTTCTTTCAATGGTTCCATCTCACCCTTAGCCATCACCATTCTCCACCTTCCCTCATATCCTTCATCAATTCCGCAGTAGTTTTGGATCACCAGTCTTCTTCTACTTTACTTCTCTGTCTTCACTAACATCCCTAATCTTGAATAATCCTTCCGTAGAAGCCCTCGATACTTTAAGCTCCATTAGAGGTACCTGCAGAGGCACTTCTTGATCGGGAGGCTAGATGGGTTTTTTTCCCGGTGAAGCTTGGATTCCATGGCCATATCAATGCAAAACCTGAATTCGGCGAGGATGTTATTGGTATCTCGGACGGCCAAGAGAGGGTATTCTTATGTAGGCCGATCGTTTCCATAGATAGAATGTCAATCCTTTACTTTCCTTTTTCTCGGGTGATCCTTGGATCTCGTCAATATGGCATTTTCGCTTCCAAATCCACTATGATGAATCCTTGAAAGGAAATTGAAGGATTTAGCAAAGGTATTATTTCTGAGGGCAAACTGATCTTCCTCGCTATATTCAATGTCGTAGCACGAGAGAGAACAAAAAGAAAGTTACCTTTTCTGGATTTGCTTTTTTTGTTTTTTGTTTTTTTTTCAAAAATATTATTTTCATCCAAAACTCAAAAGAATCTACCAACAAATTGTATTACTAATATATCTTTCATGAGTTAAAGATTATGTTTCGTCTGCAGAAAAACAAACAGAGAGAAAAGTAAAGAATAAAAATAAAATAAAAGTAATAAATTACTTTATTTTATTTATTTAAATATATCAATATAAAATTTAAATAATTTCTTTGAAATACTAGCTAATATTAATTATATTTAATTTTCTTTTAAAATTTTATAAGATCACTAAATTTTAAGAAAATAATTTTGCTAACATTTTTACTTTCATTTTCTTTAATAACTTTAAATATAATACAAAGACCAATTTAGGATAAGGTGTAAAATATTCCACTATTACTAATTATTGTTCCTAGATTATGTCTCATAATGAATTAATTGCAAAGAAAACAAAAATAGTGAAGAATTTTTTGGATTTAAAAACTATTTTACGCTTTAAAAACAAGAAGAAGAAAGAAAAACCCTAAACACGTTTATTCTTAGCTTTTCTTTTTTTTAATATAAAAATATTAATTAAATATAATAATAATTTTTATAAACATAAAATGAAGGGGCTGTGTTTTTTTAAATTGTTTTCAAAAACATTTTTTTAAGCAAATATTTGTGAACGTGAGTGACTAACAAACAATTAAATTAAACATGCTAATCGTTATTAAAAAATAATATATTGTAAAAACCATTAAGAAGATTCAAAATTAAGAAAAAATTATATGAGAATAAAGACAATGACTTTTCATTTTGAACAAAAAATCCTACCAATATCTTCAAACTTGATGAAGAATGTAAGTATAAAAATTACTAAATAAATTAAAAAAGAGTAATACTAATAATTAATCTTTTCAAATTAAAACCATTGACTAATATAAAATTGTAATGATTTTTGGAACCATCAATCAACATTCTTAACATCAAAATTCCAAACTCATTACGCTGTTAATCTCCAATTAAATTAAATTAAACAATAAATTAAAAAAATGTTGAAATCATTTCATAATCTAGGTGACAAACAAGTAATAAATATTTATTATGAGTTGATAAATGTAAATAATGCAACTTATTTTAGGGCTAATCTATTCGAAAGTTATGAACCAAAACTTAAGTTGACTGGTCTTATTTATATTTGAACTATTTTTTTATTAGCCCAACCCAACCCAAAATAGGTTAAAGTGGGCCAAAAAACCTAAAAATACTAAAAAAAATTTAAGTTTATAAATCAATATTCTCGAATAAAAATAAATAATATACAAATATAATAACACTTAATATATAAAATGATTGAGTCTAAATAATATAATAATAGTAAACAAATTTAAATAGTCAAATAATATTAGAAACATCATATAATCAAAGTATCAAAACCAGCTTGTTAAATAATACCAAAATAATAAAAGTAACAACTTAATAATATATACGAGAAAAACAACTATAAAGTATCAAATTAAATCTTATATTCTAATATTTATCCTTATCCTCAAGTATATCTCAATACGATTCGATATTATAAAGGATTATATGTTATAAATATATATATATTTTCGATGGTAATTGACTTATCATCATCTATTAATTAATTTAGAATGTTAACAACATACATTTCATTTATGTTTGTAATAAAAAAATGTTTTTTCAAAAAAAGCATCAATCATATAATAATGAAATATCTTATTTGTTTGAAAATTTATCTTCCTAAAAGATATAGTCATATTAGAAAATAAATTTGTATATAATTTTTATTAAATTATTTTAAAAATAATATTTGTTTGTTATTAACGCTAGCTTAAGTAATAAAATTATTTAAAATATACTGATAATTTAGTTATTAAATTTAATTTTAATTTATAAACTAGTATAACTTTATTTTTATCCAAAAAAAGGATTAATGAGATAAATCAAAATTCAAATGCTTTTCATACAAGATTTTTTAAATATTAAATTATCATATAAAATAGTTAAACAATTATGAAATTTTAATATATTAATCTATATTATAATAATTGTGACGCCTAAATCCCGGTGTCCACGTTGACCACCCAGCCAACCTGGCGGGAATCTA
The DNA here is from genome assembly GCA_016808115.1 of Tetrastigma voinierianum. NCBI lineage: Eukaryota > Viridiplantae > Streptophyta > Magnoliopsida > Vitales > Vitaceae > Tetrastigma > Tetrastigma voinierianum. Next base: position 23,218 of record JAEQBH010002304.1, on the reverse strand, counting down.
CGTGTCTCATCAGCCATGAGGCACGCACATCGCAAAAATGACCACTTGGGCCTACGCATCGTACTCATAAAATGTATATTTTTATACAAAAATGATTTATTTACAATTGTATTTATTACAATTTATACAAAACTTGGGTCTCTAGCCCAAAATTTCTCAAACACGAAAATACAAGATAAGGCTTATTCGCCAAGCTGGCCGCTTCAAAACTGACAAGGCCCTGTATCCCCACGCGCCCACACCCGAAAAATATATTCCCACGACTGGGCGAGCAAAGCCCAAAAGAGTGTATCTCCTACTAAGTTACTTCCCCACCAAGTGCAATGCAATGGCACACAAATATCCAGTGACATGCTAATATATCACTCATGCATATATTAACAAATTAATCCATACATCATGTTATTCGCTTTATAATAATAACATAAACTTAAATACATGGGCTAAGCAGCACAATCCGCAGTCGTCTTGAACAGCCCATAATTTTTACGACAACATGCTATTTTTCAGCAATAACACAACACCACACAAATCAAGCAAAACAATTCGTGACCTGCCCAAACACTCTGTGATTTCACTTCTGGCCCAAATCTGGGAACCAAACCACCCGCCATCCGGCAAACAACAAATCCCTATCCATTACATAAACTTCTTAAGAGAGTAAAACAAGCAGGAGAAAAACCCCTACCTTCCTGAGTTTGCCGAAACTCCCAAATCCACCCACACGCAGCCCCTCGACGTGTAGACCAACTTTGCGCCTCCCTCGCTGGGCCAAGCTTAGCCGACTATCCGATCGTCGTAGATCTTAGAGAGAAGCCAGACTTTCTTTCTCTAAAACCCCCATCTCCAGCCACTGCCTGTCAAACAACCAGCCAAGAAGAAAATCAAAGTGGAGAAGAATGTCTTCTCCTTAAAATTACAAGTTTGCCCCTCATTAGTTGACTTTCTCCAACCCACTTTACATGTGGGCTCAATGTGGTTTCATGGATCTCCTCTTTCAAGCTATGGGTCCTCATGAGACATGCAATTGGTTGGAATTTGGTCTCCTCCACGTGGCAGCCCTCTAATCCTGCCACTTGGCATCCCCTTACCTTGCCATGTGTCATCCAACACCCCACGCCTTGAAAAACGTGAAATTCCGACCACCTCGGAATCCAACGAAATTCGACGTGGTAGCTAGATTTCGTGAGACGATTCCAATCTGAATCGCCACATCCGAGATCTAGAAAATCTCTGGATTTTCACCGAAATTACCATTTTACCTCCTTTTAGGAATCTCGATTTGTCTCACAAATAATAACCCTATACTATAAAAAAGAGATAGGCTAAATATCAAATTTTTATACATAATCTTTCAAAATCTCAATCACTAAGCTAGTTATTTTAAAAATTAAATAAAATTTCGAGTCAATCTACTAACTCTATGCCAAACCCACATGAGTCACGCCAAAACCCGGCCTGCCAAAGTAAAAAAAGGATAAAGTGCGTCGACCCATCGGCTCGCACCAGCTTTATATTCACTACGGTTGAGTTCATCAATTAAACTACGCTTTACTGCCAACAAATAACTTTTCAACCTAAATTATAGTCTAACAATACACTCTCGAGGTTTGACTTAAATGGTAAAAGGCTAAAATGACACCCGAGATATCGGGATTCATGATGCCTTTTTTTAACCTGAACTGGCCGGAGCGTAGGGCTGCCATCGGACTAAGACTCGCGGCCGAACCGGAGGATGCTTGATCGTCTGGGCCGTGATAGGATCATTTAATGTTGACTCGCGGCCTCGACTGGCACTTCTCCGAAAAACAGTGAAGAAGGGGGCTTCGCGAGGGAGCCTTCGCCTGTACGCCCATGCCGGAGCCGCTTTCGGTGAGAAAGAGAGAGATCGCTAGAAGACGTAAGATACTTCATATATGCGCCAAGAATGCGCCCTTTCACCGCGCTGCGGCCGCGTATTTATAGTGGATGTTCAGCCAATTGGATAATGACTAGGATTTATTCTCATTGGATGGGGTTTTTTCCTTATTGTCAGTAATGGATTTTAGCAAGAACAGTTTATTTGGGATAATTTTCTTTCCTTATTGGGGGATGTCCAACTGGCGGTGATCTATTATTTTTTCTTTCCTTTATAATGGGATTTGACTGATAGGGTCATATCGCGAAGGAATATTCTATTTTCTCAGATTAGCAAATATGGGCTTGATCAGCTGGCATAGACCTCCACTTATCCAAGATCGTGTCGCCCAGCTTAGTTCCGCCTCCGCTTTGGGCCGATATGGAGGGGCCTCGGGCGTTGTAATGGAGCCCACTGCCTTCTGGCCGGCAAGTGATATTTGGCCCATTTCTTTATCCCCATCAGTTGCCCCTAAATTTCTCAGGTACTGATCATGTGGGTGCGGTCAGAATTCTTCCCGCAACGGCTACTTCCATGTGTCCGCTGGGAAACTGCCACTAAAGCCCGATCGCCGCCACACGCAGCGACACGGATGACCTTTGGCTCTACGCTTGTTTTTCATATTCCCTTTAGTTCCTTAGTTTCCTTTCGACGACCTCCTCTCACTGAGTTCCTCCCTCCGTCCTCGCATCCTCCTTGGCTTTAGTGATCTTGTATTTCGTTTTCTCCTGGCTCTTCGTCTGCCTCTTTTGTGTAGGATATTTTTCTGGCGTTTTTCCTGGGCTGACTTCTTCCGTCTTATTCCTGGGTCCATCGCTGCTCTTTATCTTTGATGACTTTCGCTTGGTGTTCTAATGAGGCGCCAGGTTCGTTCGTCTGGATTTCATTTTTACTGTTTTCTTTCATCATGGGTCCGAGTCGTTTTTCTTCTTTGCGTATTGGCGATGACTCTTCAATTGTTGCCGATTCTGGACGGGTTAGGGATGCTCCCGGCCATTCGGCCGCGGTCGAACCTCAAAACGCTCCTGGGGCGCCTCCTCTTCCTTTGGATAAGGATAAAGGAAAAATAAACCTGATCAAGTATCCTGGGGTCGACACCAACCGCTGCTCAAAGATGGCGATCGGACTCAGTAAGGTCGATCCTATATGGGGTTACTCACGAACGCCATCGAGATTCTCCTCCCGTGTCCGGAACATGGACCCCCCGGAGGTTTTGACTTTTTATGCGCCTGCGGCCTGATGGTTTGTTTTGAAGTCGCCACAATGGTCTGCTTTTCCACCGCACTTCCGGCGCGTTCTGCTTAACATTTCAATATTCGCCCTTCCCAACTCGCCTCCCAATGGTCAGTATTTTGCAGGTCTATTGGCTTTTTTAGGATACAGGGCCTCAGATTCTAGCGTGGCTTTGGCTCCTTCATCTTTTAGCCCAAAGGAGCCACCGAGGGCTTCTTTATTTCTCTGCACGCCTCCGAGCTCCTCTCGTGATCTCCGATCTTCCTTCGCACAGCCATGGAAGGGACGCTATTTCTTTGTCAACGGTTTCAACTGGGAATACAATCCTTCGGTCAGGACGACACTGGGTAGTTCCAATCCATTGAGCGCCCGAGCAATCTTTGCAGAGTACTTGCACTGCTTGGTATTACTGTCTGAAGGTGATTGAATGTTTCGATTTTACACATTCATGCTCTGTGGGCCTGCCTCGACCTTAGCGTCGAAGATAATGTCAGCAGCTCTGGCGTCGGGCGGAATGTCCCCGCCGTCCCACAGCCATAGCCTGACATTCCTAGCCCATCTAATTCCAGGTCCCGCACGCCTCCGCTTCGAGGCCTCTACTCCTTCCACCTCGAGTCTCTCCCGATCGGGCTTATCTACCCTACTAGAGTAGATTTTGGTTCATTTGGGGGCGATGTCTCGGAAGCCCCGGAGTGCGAAAAGGAAAAAATCAAGCTCTACTGAGAAGGACCGGCCGGTTCCGGCCAAGGTTCAGAAATTGGGGGCATCTCCGACTTCTCCTACCCGAGAGACGAAGCGGGCTCTCGCCTTTAGCCGAGGCTCCCGTGGTTTTGAGCCCCACGCCTCCTTCTAAGCCTGACGTAGAGGCAAAAAGTCTAAGCAACCATCAAAGAGTCATGGCTAAGAGGTTTATAACTGGCTTGAACCACTGAGAATACGTCGCACCCGAGGGCGCAAGAGTCAAGAGAAAGAATCAAAACCAAAAGTCGACAAAACAAGGACTCTTTTTGCTTCCTCTAATGCCGAACTCGCGGCAAAAAGCGCCCCATCCATCCCTCAAGGATCTCCGACCTTGGAGGCCAAAGGCGTTGGGTTCGTTGATCTAGGCTCGGGCTTTATCCCTTCAGGGCTGCCTCGGTAAGTCTCCAATCGTATTACTTCCCATGTTGATTCCGTGGTCGAGCGTTAACTCATGTTCGATATGTAGCCACTATTTGAAGGTCTCACGAAAAGGCCAAACTAAATGAAAAGCACGTGAGAATTACCCGGATTTATAAGGCGAGGGCGGCCTCTCTTACTTCTGAGCGAACCGAACTGTAGGAGCGAGCACAGAATATGACTGGAGAAGTGGAGCGACTTAAATCTGATCTAAAACATACCACGCCTGGCCAAGGCCGGCAGTAAAGTAGAGAAGATGAGGTCCGCAGCCCGATTGGGCGACCGCGAGCTTCGAGAGGTTCGATGCGCTCCAGTCGCCAAAAGATTTGTCGGATCGAGATCCGAGAGGGCCGGTCTACTCCTGCTGTGAGCCTAAATGGTTAGGAGGAGCTCATCACGTCCCGGGCGAAGCCAAGTGATCTTAAGTGGAGCTACGCGCTACCAATGGCAGATCCGAACGAGGGCGAAACACAACTCAAAGAGGCCTGTTGCGAAGCTTCCGAGGGCAAGGTGCTGCTAGAGACTGCTCGTCGTGAGTCCTCCGAAGCCGCAAACTTGGCGGAACGGCTGAATAAGGAATGTCGCGGTTTGCGTGCAGATCTTCATCAGCGAGTTAGTCGTCTGCCTTCAGAGGACGAGGTTAGACAACTATGACCAAGCTATGCCCGCAATTTAGTGGCTCGCTTCAACATAAAGTCGTTTCACGGTACTCGGGATTCGACCCCAACTCGACCTGCCGACGAAGAGGCAGAGGAATCTTTCACGGTCCATTTCGCACCCGGCACTTCAGCTGAGGCCCATTCCCCTTCCTCATCGTCTGTTCCTCCTACCAACGCCTGAATTCCTGTGCTCATCTCTGTTTGCCTGATGTCGACTTTTATATTTTTCTTTCATATATACTCGTTTTCTTTTGTCGGGCCTGGGGCTTGAGACCTATGTAGCCCTCCTTTTAATAAATACTCATTTTTTAAAGATTTGCGTTCTCACTGGGATATTTTTTATTTTTCTTCTTGAACTGTATAGCCCGAATTGAGGATCTGAGAAATCAGGCTCGTCAAACTGAGTCATTGAGGCCTCGTGTGCTATTTTGCTCTAATGCCCGGCTTCTTAGGGTCAGACAGGTCAGGTAGCGGAGCTCACAAATCGAGCCTCTAGTCTTCGCCGGGCCGCCTCTGCATGAGCTACCCGCCCCTCAGGTCAGACGCCCGGTTCAGGCCGAGGTCACGCGGTTGCTGACTTCCATCGGCTAACTTGTGTGAGCCAAACTGATTTCCTAGGGTCATACGACCGCTTTTGGCCGAGGTCAATGCGACAGGGCAGAGGTCACCTCTAACTACCTAGAGAGCTCAGCCCACGTGAGTCAATAATGGGAATGGGGCCATTAATGTGAATGGCCGGTAGAGCTCGCCCATGTGGATCGAGGGGAAGAGCTCACGCAGTGAATAAATAGACACCCCCAAAATATGCCACATGCTTTATAACATGTTTAGGATATTTTGTGGGTGCTAATTTGTCTTTCGGATCATATAATTTGATAAGTGAGTAGAAAATTTCAAAACCCGGAATTTATACAAGATACAAGGGTATATTAGTAAAAATTTTCAAAAGTATACAAAGGCATATTATGAGTAAGGATATGCCATTATAGAAATAAGAAATTGGGTTGCAAATATAAGAGAGTATAAGAATTGAAAACACAGCGAAAATTTAAAATATCAAAGATAATAATTAAATTTATATTCCACATTCTAAAGGCTTCACGTTAGGAGCAAATAAGAGAGAAAATAAGAGAAGAAGAAGAGGAAGAAGAAGGAAGAGAAGAGAAAAAAAAAAAAGGTAAGGAAGTCCAGGTTCATTTATTTTGGTATTTATTGTTTATTTTCCTGATCAATTATTTGTTGTTTCTTTTCCCTAAAAATGCTAATGACAAATTCTAGACTTCGCTTGAGCCGGCATAATTCTCTCCCGGTTAGTGCCAATATCAGAACTCGAACTCACTCACGAGGTTTAGATATTGCTAGGGTAATGAGCACTATTGAGTCTCGGGCTTCCTTCTTGAGATTTAATGAAAAAATGGAAGACATGCTTTTGTTCTTAAACTCAAGTATTATATAGGTATCATTAACTAAACTCTTGTAAAAGGCCCTTGCAAGTCAGGACTAGAGAAACTCGAAGTGGTTCCCATACAGATTAATGTAGGACTTCGAACATTCGGGCCAATTTTGACCGGTGACTTGATTTAAATGAGGGGTTGAATTTGGAATAATGGGTACACCTGAGTGTTGATTGCAAGAAATGCGCCGAGAAATTTTATTAATTTAAATTTGAATGTGAATGGTAACTTCGGTGAAAGTTCAAAGATGGGTGATTTGGGTTGGTTGGTTGCTTTTAATCCTCAATTGAGGAATATTTATAGTAAGGAAATATTGGGGTTTTAGGGAAGATGATGTCCAAATTTTTTTCAAAACCCATGTTTTTGTTTCGCCATAATCCTTCAATACCACTCATCCGACCAGTGATTCAAATTCGGGGTAAACTGCACTCATAGGAGAACAGGTTCCTCCTTGAAATAGGTATGTCAAAATTCGAACCCTTTAGGCCTTAAATTAATCCAAAGTGCAGCAAAGACGCATGGTGTGTAGCAAGCTCCAGTGGCACTGCTCTTCTGGAGCAGATTTTCTGGTTGTGTCCTCCAGCTTCTATCAACCATAACTGTCCAAAGTCCGCTTTAGTTCTTAGACTCTATGGAAAGCTCCTTGAGTCTAGAATCCACCCATATATAAGTCCTAATGCAACTTCTGAACCCAGAGATTATGTCCGAAAATGACAGAAAATAGTAGGCCCCTGCTGGTTCAAAGAACCTATTCTTCTTGGTTGTGTCCCCAACTTGACGCCACAATTTCTTCATTAAGTCTCGTGCCTTGACCTGCAAGTGGTGCCTGAGTCTCGAACTAACTATATATAGCTTGATAACATATTGGCTTTCAGTACTACATCCAGAAAAATGACTAAAATAGTGGCTGTTGTTGCTGCAATGCTACAAGCTGCTGATTTTCATGGCTTGCAACTTGTATAAATCCTTAGATTCCGTTATGAGAATTTTAATTTAGAAATCTCATTGAGTATAAAATCTATTCATATGCTATTTAATGGCATTCGTGTCAATTTCAGTTTAAAATTGATTATAGCACAAGATAACAATCGCTTGGCTACGGTTTATAAGCATACATGAATTAAATATCCGAATAATAGAAATAGGAATATACGCAGAGTTGATATGTGAATAAATATGAGAATAGTGATATGAAGCTACAAATATGAGAACGAATTCAGATTAAATTAATCATAGAAATATCGCATATGATTACCGGATAACAATAATTATTCGGAAATATGAGATATGTAATCAAATAATAAAAAACACCGGATTGCCCGCTAGAACCCTCGTAGAGTGGATATGGGTATGCCTATTAGGGAAACAAGCCTGTGAAGACATCGATCGCTTACCTTGGGTTGGGTCATGGGCCGCCTTCTGCCCTTATAGTAGGCTGTCTCAGAGATATCGATAACAACATTTTTCACCCTTATAGATAGTCATTGTCCTATTAATGATATCAGCGCTTCGGGCCCTTATAGCTTCCTTATTCACTTCATAGTTTACAGCAAGAAAGAGAAACAAAGGACAAGTGATATGTAAATGATTCGAACATGATAAAAGTAAGCATGATATGAGGAGAGAAGCAGAGTATCAGATTTGTATATAAACAGTGACGCATATGCTGAAAGAACTTAAGAAAATGTAAACGAATTTAAATGAAACACATGATATATTAAGTAAAGTATAAGATTGCATAAGCATAAAAATCAGGCTTACGAACATATATAAGCATGTATATGACAAGTATAGAATATGACATAAGTATATGATATTTTATATGTATATGTAAATGTGTAAAGTGAGATGACTTATTAGTGATTGTCCACGAAGACTTCACTAATGGTAAAGCTTGAGCACTGAAGCCATCTGTAGGTAATGGAATGATAAGATATAGATAACGCATCGGGCCACCAAGGTCAACACATCATTGTGCTCACTAAGACTTTTCGTCCATTTTGTATATGTATTATCTTGTTTGTAAACAATGAAGTAATGAAAATGTTGAACACTTTCATGTATAAATTTTGTAATCCGCTGCTACAGGATATAGTACAAGATAAGTGTTTAAATACTAAGTGGATTGAAACAAGCTTAAAGGCTATGTTAAAAAAATTTATGACACTCCTCGTCGATTAATCGAGTGCTCGTCAGCGCCACAAGATGAGTAGAGCTCGTCCATTTGAACTGAGGGGAAGAGCTCGTCAATGTAATATTGAGTAGAGCCTGCCCACGTGAGTTGATGTAAGAGCTCACAATGTAAATAGTTGAGTAGAGCCTGCCTAAGTGATTTATCGGGAAGAGTTTCACACAAATATTTGAGCAGGAGCTCGCCCACGGAGTTGATGGGAAAGAGCTCACAATGTAAATAGCGTATAGAACTCACCACTGAGTTGATGGGAAGAGCCTGTCAATGTAAATATTTATAGAACTCAGCCCAAGTGATCTCACATGGGAAGAGCTCAATGTAAATAGTTGAGCAGAGCTCGCCCACGTGAAGAGCCGGAGGTAGAGCTCGGCCCAAATGGACTGATAAAGACTATTGCAATAGAGTTGATGAGCTCACCATGGAGTTCGAAGGGAAGAGCCTGGTCAATGTAAATAGTTGAGTAGAGCTCGCCCAAGTGATCCACGTGAATATTTCCATCAATGCACTATTGAGTAGAGTCACCATGCGGAGTTGATGGGGAGAACTCACAATGTAAATAGTCGAGTAGAGCTCAGCCCACGTGAGTTGATGCTTGGGAAGAGCTCATCAATGTAAATAGCTGAGTGTAATCGCCCAAGATCCATTGAAGAGTCACTGGCGGTAAGATAAGTAGATTTCGCCCACGCAGCTGATGGGAAGAGCTATTGGCCAATATCGGCAGAGTCGCCCACGTGAGTTACTGGAAGAGCTCGTCAATGTAAATAATGGTGCAGAGCCTGGCCCAAGTGAAAGAGCTCACAATGTAAATATCGAGCAGAGCTCATCCAATGGAGTTGATGGGGGAGAGCTCACAATGTAATAGTTGAGCAGAGTCGCCCACGTGAGTTGAATGGGAAGAGCTCGCCAATGGGGCCAGTCGAGTAGAATTGGCCCACGTGAGAGCCACTTTGAAGATCTGAACGAACGCCGAAGTTCCCGCGCCGTGGCCTCGTGGCGCTCGTCAATGGCGATGCAGTCCTGGTCGGCCCACCCGAGGCAACCGCGGGTCTGTGCGCAGTAGATGAGCTCGTCAGCGAGAATCACCCCGCATGGCCTTGATCGGTCGTCGAACGCCATAGCAGCCGAAGCCGAACCGACTCGAGGCAGCGGGCCCGGCGCGCAGATGAGCGGTCAAAGTGAGCAATCGCTCCGGCGCTATGGCCGAGCGGCTATGTAGCCCGAGCCGATCCGACTTCCTCGCGGCAGACCATCCAGCAGTCGCCGAACCCGCCAGCCAGTCACCGCCGCGGGCCGAAAGTGGCCAGCGCACTCGAGTCATCCGACTGTGGGCGGAATCTGCTCGCAGTAGTCGGCAACCTTGGCCAAAGTGGTCGCCGGCCCGGCGCCGTGGTCGAAGTGGCTATATAGCCCGAAATGACCGACCTCGCGAAGGTGATCCATCCAGTGATGAACTGGCCAATGTGAGCCGCGCCCGCAGCGGCCGCGCCAGTGGCTATGTAAATGAGCTGATGGCGACTCCTCGTAGCGTGATCGCATTCCAGAGTAGTCGAACTCAGCCACAGCGGAGTCGTTGGGCTCCGGGCACTGTGGCAGTGGCTATGTAAAGATGAGTCGATTTGACTCCTCGCGCACCGCGGACCCGTCCAGCAGCCGAACCCATCACGGAGCTACTGGCCCTGTGCGCCGTATTCGTAGTTTAAGAGCTTGGTATATCAAACGCTTCGTGGTTGCCGGGTTAACTTTCACCCCGGGTGAGTACGCCTTTAATGCGATTTATGGAGAATTTGGAACGACGTTAACACTTTCGAAAGTGCTTGGGCCTTCTTATAAACGGTTATGTTGCTTCAGATCCTACGCTGTTGACCGCCTTTATGGTGGGTGAAATGAAGTCACATGGATGGATGTCTCGCTTCGACCGCCTTTGTCGGGTTCTTCGGGCCAGACCAGCCAGATCCCCCGCCCCGCGGATTTGTAGTTTTTCCCTTAGCCCCCCCTTTATGAGTCATGTTATTCCCAGCTTTCACTAGTGAACATTTTGAGAGGCATCTCTCAGACCGCCTCTGTTAGCTCTTCCTCTCCTTCTCTTTTTCTTTCTCCTCTTCTTTTTCTCCCTTCTCCTTCTCCTCTTCTTTTTTCATCTTTTTTACAGCTCCTTCTTCCTCTTCCCTTTCTTCCGCACAAAATCTTTCCATCCCTTTTTCTTCTTCTCCAGCTTTTCATCTTTTCTTCCACATCCGCTTTCTTTTCTTCTTTCCAAATTTTTCATCTTTTCTCTTTCCGCATCAGCTCTCTTTCTTTCTTCCTTTCATTCTCCCTCCCTTCCTCCGCCTAAACCCTTTTGTCCCTTCCTCTCCTTTTCGCTTGCCATTATTATTATTCTGAGGGAACCGGCTGGTGACCGACACAGAATGACAACATCACTGACAGAACTGAATGTAATCTGATTGAAATAAAGAGTGACTTTAGCTTATGTCTACAACTTTGGCTTCAAGTGGATGAATTTTTCTATGTCTGTATGATTCGAACTGGCTGAGATGTCCGACCAATAACCAGCTAATGCCTAACTTGGCCACATAAGTCCGGCATGAATCAGTAACCAGCTGAACGCTCAACTCGGCCATATAAAAATCGAGGCTTTATTTAGTATTACAACCATGCCTACCGGGTAGAAACGCTTAATGCCCGCCCATGTATGTCGCAGATTTTCCTTCTGTTTGGAGTTCAGAATTGTCAGTCTAACCACCTGATACATGTAAGACCTTCTAGTTTGGGCCAGTTTTTCATGCGCTCGGATTCTTCCTTGCCGGCAGGAGCTTTACATTCAAGCTCTTAAAGTGATGGAAGCTCCCGCCGACTTTTTTTATTATAGTAATCTTTGGTCGTTTTCCTTTATACCCTCCATACGCCTTTGAAATGCCGCTTCTCGCTTTCATCTGGGAGTTCTAAGTTTGCACGGCGCCTCGTCATTATGCCCTAATGCTAACTCGATCCCAGAGACTTTATTCACTCCACGGGGGCTATCGCCTCAAGCAAAGGCTAGGGCAAACCGGGCTTTCGAGTTGCCGATTTGGTTGGCCCCCAGAGTCTAGTACTCGTGGAGGTATTCTACCCAATTTCTTTTAAGGTCTTCCTAACCGGCCCCGGGCGCGCTTTGGCGGTTCTGATAGTGGCTTCGGCCTGTCCATTTGACTGCGGGTGTGCTGGGGACAAGTAATAATTTTAATCAGCTCTAAGACAAAACTTTAAGTTAGCGTTTGTCGAATCGTTTTTGTCCGATACTGTGGCTCTCGGGGATGCCAAACCCGCATATGATGGCTCACCACACGAACCACGATCTTTGCTCTGTAACGAAGCAAGGCCTTGCCGCCACTTGGTGAAGTAATCCACCGACGACATGAATTTGCACCGACTGCCAATGGGCAGGGGTCCCAAAGATGTCTAAACTCCATTGTTGGAAAGGCCAGTGGACTCGTGGATCGATGTTAAGGGCCTGACTCGAGGCGAGATCTCGCGTGCTCTCGCGATCTCGCATTTCTTGACTAGGCCTGTTGCATCCTTGTAAGACAGCAAGATATCCCCGCTCAAGACTTTTCCCCGTTAATGCCCGAGTCTGATATGATCTCCCGCATATACCGTGTACCTCTGCACGTATTGTGTCCTCTCCACATTTCATGAAGCGGCGTGAAAATCCTCGCCAGAGCTCCTTTATGATTAGTGAACCTGGCCGACCTCGCCCTTATTTTGGCCGCTTCTTCGGCTCACCCAGGGCTTCCGTCTATTATATAATCTCCAAATGGGGTCCATCCAAATAAGACTTGACTCTACCGGGCCACCACCATGCTATAAGGATCGATAAGAGGGTTCGCCAAGTATTCAACAAAGGCCGACCGCCAAGGTTCTACGTGGCCGTGGCTAACTTCGCCTAAGGCGCGCCTTGGCCGGAATTCTTCAATAGGGACATGTTCGAATTCGAATCCAACATAAATTTCTTTAATAAATCGCGACCTTTGGAGGTATAAGATCATCCTTTCACTTTTCTCAATTAGAGGTGTTCTAGTCTGTCTAACCACCGGGAGTCATCAGAGACTCCTAGCCGATCGTGACCTCTAATGAATGGGCGAGGTTGAGGCCCGCTATGACTCCGCCTCAGACGGCTTCGCTGGAGTTAAATGTATGAACTGCAACTGAAAGTGCATACTCACGTCTATTCCTTCGGGAAGAGATAAGACCCGCCTCCACTTCCTTGCGCGCTCGAGGCCCATCTACAGAGTCAAGGAGAGGTCACTGCCGCTGTGATCCTGTCCGCTGATGCAACCCATGACAGTCGGCCAAGACCGCCTCTCTTTATTGCGCTTAGCCTATATCTCAGTATCAATCTGCCACCCATGGCCCACTTCATCGCCTCCCACGGAGGTCTCGGTTTATGGGCCACTTAAGCTCATTGTACTGCTAGGACTTTTATAGTATGAGCTAGAAATACGGGGCGATTCCGAGCCATCACTGTAGCCAAAATGATCCTTCCGCCTGGTACCTCCTCTCGTCTCTTGGGAGCTCCCACTGCACAAATCGACGCTGAACTTCACTTTATCTCGACTTCCAGACAAAGACTGCTTAAAAAGTCCACATGCTACATAGAGGAGGAGCTCCTTCGGGCAGGGCTTACTAGAATGGAGGGGAACTCATGTCTCACAAGAGAATGCTTCTTCGCACTTTGTGTCCCATTGAAAGGCTTCTTCCAGAACTTGGCAAAGGCTTAGCCTTATCACTGGCCTTCTGATATGAACCTACTTTAAAGCCGTAATCCTTCCCGCCGGTCGCTGACTTCCTTTATTCTCGATGGTGACTCCGCATGTCAAGCACCGCTTTATTTTGTCCTGGATTTACCTCACTCTCGTGCTGACTATGAAACCGAGAAATTTTCCGGCTGACACGCCGAAGGCACATTTGGCTGGGTTCAGTTTCATGTTGTAATTCCTTAGGATCTGGAACGCCTTAGAGAGATAAGTGATGTGGAGATCGGCGGTGGTGGATTTTACTAGCATGTCGTCTATGTATACCTCCATAGTTGTGCCTATTTGCTTCTGGAACATTCGGCTCACAACTCGTGTGTCGCTTCCGCGTTCGAAGTCCAAACGACATTACCCGGAGCACAATAGTTCCATGTGGGCTGTGGACGAATGCAGTCTTTTCTTAACGGGTCCATGCCAATCTGGTCAGAGCGAAAAATGCATCCATAAACTAGTTCGGCCCGCTGATGGCGCTCCACGATGAGGTCGATCCTTTGGCAAAGGGAAGCCGTCTCGTATGCTTTATTTATGTCGTTGAAGTCGATACAGTCGCCACTTGCCATTTGCTTTTTGACTTGCTAATAACTACTTTCTCTGTAAGCTCCCGCCTTTGCTTGACCTGGCCAAGGATGGGTCAGGTTCAACCTATGAGTGATAACCCGTAGGGTCGATTCCTCCCATGTCCGCTCTCCGCCCATGCGAAAACATCTCTATTCCCGTCTCAAAACTGAGCGGGAGGCTTTCGAGGTCTTTCGCTAGCTCCTGGAGCCGATGTGCGAGATGTTCCGGTCACATCCACAGATACCGCCCGAAGGTTCCTCCGAGGGCCCGGAGTCAAGCGAGCACCTCGTCGCGCATGTCAAGCTTCCTTCGCTTGCATCACATTGGCCGGGATCGCTTCTTGTTTCATGGAGGGTCAGAAGACCCCCGCACCCACATCTCCTGACCATCCCTACCCATGTATGGTTGGGAATTTGATTATCATGTGATATGTCGAGGGATGATTTATTGCACAGAGAGGGTCTCATTTCAGCAACATATTATGTCGACGCGTGGCATCTACAATATAAACTACCGTCGCCACCGGCAGCCTCCTGTGGTCGCACCGCTGAATCGGTTCAATGGTAATACCTTTTCTCCCGAAAACCCCCGCAGATGTGTGTTGACGGGTTCTAGTTTTTCTCTCCCAATGCCCATTTTGTCGAAGGCTGACGCAAAAATGATGTCACCAACTCTTTATCACTCAAAATCATGAACCAGCCGTGGCTGGCCAATCGCTGAAACTACCAATGGTCGCCATGAAGTCAGCACCCTCCGTGTCCGTCGCAGAACGTGATGGAAGTCGAGTCGCAGCTTTGATACCGCTTGTATTTCCCCATTTCATGACTGATGATATTTGCGTGGGCCTTCCGAGTCAACGATTCTCTCCTCCGCGAATCCTCCTTCAGATCACGTGGATTTCCAAGGGGTAGCTGGAAGAGTCGCTGTTACGAGGCGGCGTCAGCTGAGTCGGGCCCGGTTCTCGACCGGGGACCGATTTTCAATGACTCGGGCTTGATTTTGGGCTTGGTTCCCTGGAGATATGAAACGCCGGAGGTATCCGCGTTGTATTAAGTATTCTATTTCTCTTTTTCAGTTGTATACAATTGTCCGTGCGATGCCCATAGTCCCTATGGAACTCGCAATACTAGGTGTTGTCCCTTGAGGCGGGATCTGATTTCATCCGGAAGGCAATCTCAGAACCGGCTTCGTTTCAGAAGTTCACAGACTTGCGACACCGAGGTCGTTAGGGGAGTGAAGCACCGAGGCGCAGTAACGCCGGCCGCCTTCAGATTGTATGGCCCAGACGGTCCCTTAGATTCCCGCCTTTGGGGTGGGATCCTTCTCGACTTCAGACTTCCTGTCGCTTCGTCTTGTGGCTTCATCCTCGATTGTCTGTCAGATTTCTCTCTTTACGTGGAAGAGCTCTCCTCTTGATATGAGGGCTTCCTCGCCGTTTTATATATTTCTCTGCTTTGGCGAGCACCGCCATGCTTCTTTGGTTTGAGGGTTCTTCAGAGATAAGATCGATCCTTTCGACTGACCAACCAAAGAATGAATGCAGCTGATGGCGAATTTTCATCGCATCATCTTCGTGGACTCGGCGAATCTTGCACGTATGACTCGTGACTCTCGTTGCTCCGCTTGACGGTCAATAGATGGTAACTGGCCGCACGCCCAGTCCATCAATGGAGAGATCAACGAATGATAGTCTTCCAACAAGAGACGATATGTATTCTATTAAACCAGCCAAGGTCAGCCTTTTAGTGTAGTGGCTTGTAAAGCTCAATCGCATGTGGTCCGATACCCACAAATCATCGATCTTAAAAGTACTGAGGTAATCGACGACCTCAGCTCACCAGTTTCCACTGTATCTCAACTTTATTGTCGGATACACAGAATAATCTCGAATTCAAGACGGTGATTCAGTTTGTTGTACCAAGGTATCCATAGTGTCCGGGGCGCCTCTTTAACCACCTCTTTTACGTCGAGCTCTGCTATGACTCTAAACCCCGTCCCATGATTGCTCTTCCTGGCCCCAGTGGGATGATGGGCCTTGTTCTGAGATACCCCGGCACTGCCGCTTTCTTCCTCCAGAGCTGAATGTGTCTGCGCCCTCCGGCTTGACCGGGACTCCGCTTCGCTTCGCACCCGGGAATGCCGTGACCGGTGTCATTCCTCTCGTGGATGTTATGACCTTCCCAGTCCGTCGGTCTCCCGTGGACGCCGATTTCCACCGTAAGCTGTTCTAATCCTTCTATCAGGCGTCGTCGACGAGGCGGAGTGCTTCCACTGTCAGATACCGCATTGTTTCTATCGCCCCGTGAGGCTCATCAGGCGCGCATTGCCCGTGGATCCCGTGATCCTCGTGGACGGCTGGCTTCCCGCCGTGTTCCGAGTCGATACCACGCGAATCAAGAACCATTATATTTGTACAGAACTCCGCTGCTCTACGCACGGCGCGCAACCGATGATGCTTTTTTTAACCGAATCGGGTACTGAGCGTGTGGGGGGTCGCGGTCGGACCAAGACCTACCGGGCGGGCTGAACCGAGGATGCCGGACGTCTGGGCTGTGATAGATCGTTGCAATGTCAATTGGGCGGCTCCGATCGTGGCACTCTCCTCGAAACCGAAGGAAGAAGGTGGGCCGGCGAGGGCTTCGCCCGTGGTCAGCCGATGCCTGGGGCCGCCTTCCGAGAAAAGAGAGACTGCTTAGAAGACGAAGATAGCCTATGAGTATGCGTCTAAGAATGCGCCCTCAATCGTTGGGTGGTGGCCATGTATTTGGCAGAGATGCTCCGAACAATCGATAATGACTAGATTTATTCTCATTGACGGGGTTTTTCCTTATTGTCAAGAATGGATTTTAGCAAGAACAATTTTTATTTGGATAATCTTCTTCCTTATCGGGGTTCAACCGCTATGATCATTATTTTTCTTTCCTTTATAATGGGATTTGGTCTGATGGGTAATATATCGTTTAAGGAATATTCTATTTTCTGAATTGGCAAAATATGGGTTAATTAGCCGGGTATGGACCTTCCAATTTATCCAAGATCGTGCTTCGCCTAGCGACCTGGGCCTCCGCTGGGCCGATATAGAGGGCCTGCGCCAGATTGAGCCCACCATTCCTTCACATGAAAGGGATATTAGGCCCATTTCTTTATCCCATCGATTCAAATACATAATAGAGTACTACAATTTAACAAAAAAAAAAAACATTTTGTCAAACCTTTACTTGAGAAAGTGGGTAAAATCAATTTTAGTAGTATCTAAAGAACTAAGTAAACCAATTACTATGTTTCAAAATTAAATAAATAAATAAATAAATACTAAATTAAAAACTCATCCATATTTCCAAACAATTGATAATTGAATATTTCAAAAAGAGATAAATTTATTGCTTTAAATTAGTAATAAATTGATAGAAACACATAATTAAAAGTGTTAAAAAACTTCAAAGAAAGATAACATGTGTTTAATAGCAAAAATGATCGACTCTTAAGGACTACACATTTGATAATAAAAAAATATCTATGAATTGCCAATACGAAAATCTATGAATAACCAACTGTTGACGACACAATTACCCACCATAACCAAGTCGTAATAAAACTACGTGATCAAATCGTACGAAAACATGAAAAAGAAAATAAAGACAAATCTAGATAGTGTAAAGTAAACTAATTTTATTTAAAAAAGAAAACCCAAATTCAAAGAAGAAATGGTGAAAGCGGATGATTTTAAATCAATAATGATAAAAATTATTTTTTTATCTAACCAATAAGGACTTAAAAGAAATAATGTAGGCATGATAGGGTTGTGAGATTTTTTTTGTCGCACAACAAAAATATAAAGAATATAAAGAAACTTTAACCCTTCTTAAAATTTTACTATAAAGAATATAAAGAAAAAATATTTAAAATTTATATTTATATAATATTTTTTTATATATATTTAAATCTTTTATAAGGGTCTCAGATAATAATAGTAAAAAAAAAAAATTACGAAGAGAGAGCTCTTCATTCCGTGGTTCCGTGGTTCCGTGGAGATCTATATATGTTTGAAAATCGAGATCATTACCGATATATATTTTCAGCTCAAACCCCGAAAATTCGGCCGACTGACATTTAGGGTTCGATTCGCCCGATATTTCTAGAACAAAGGGTAACACATCATCCTCTCTTTCAGATATTAATTCCTCTCTCCTACAAGGCCTGATATATTACACCGATGAGAGAGAAAGATCTCGCTCTATTACAGGCTCCAAATTGGCCTGTAGTTTCAACGACGCCCTAATTCCCTCTTGGGACTTTAAACCCTAGCCCCAGATTGCGCCTTGTCATGGATTCCTCCAGTTTCTTGCGGTTTCGATATCTTTCAAATTTATAGAAGCTACCATGTAATCTTTATTTTCAGGTTTCTAATTTTCGTGTGTTTTTCAATAAATTTTAATGTGTTTTTGTGTGGGTTCCATGATTTTCTTGATAATTTTTATTTTTTGGGATCTTCAATTTGGTTGCTTATGGTGTTTATTTGATCTACATGGATTATAGATTTGCACTTTGGTTTGTAGAGAAGTGGGATTGTTTATTCTTTTTTGGGTGCTTTTTACAAAGGAGAAGAAGTTTTATGGAAAGATTAAGATTTTTTTTTTTTCTAGTTTTTCTTTTCGCATGCAATGATTCGGGGCATTGGGTGCTAATAGAACCGAAATAGGAAAAATTGGAAGTAATAAATTTTTCTTATTGTTTCTTTACATGTTCTTCTTTTAAGCCAGATGAAGTGAATAACTCATTTTATCGATTTCATTACTGTATGGTTCGTAGCATCACCATCGAATTCAAGTGAATCTCTTATTGAATTTCATCAAAGATTTGGGAGGGGATGGGATTATAGTTCAGTTTGGTTTGGTGCTTCGTTTGATTTATTTATTTATTTTCCTTTCTATTTCTTTTTAGCAAGCAATGTTGTTGTGGACTATGGCTTATGGCAATGGTTCGATTTAGAGGATCGCTAAGACACATGGATAGTATTGTCTTTGATTCTAGTCGATTATTAAGCAGTTGTAGTATCCTGGGTTACTCAATTGCCGGGACCGCTGGCTGCTTCTTAATTAAAAATTTGAATCCTCGTTGATTTCGAGAACACTAGTCGAATGTTCAGTCTGGTTCAATGCGTTTTAACCTAGAGGTGTATGTTCATTGTTTATGCTGTCCACTTGATGAAACCTATTTCGTTTTTTCCCTCCCCCTTATGTATGTTTTTGTTTATTTCTCTGCTTCTCATATGGCTTCTCTTCTGCGTTCAAATAATGGTTCTATTTGGTGAGAAGACGCATGAACCCTATTGCTAATTGCCAGGCATGAAATCAAATTTTCCTTTAAGAGATTGTTTGATCTGTGAGGACCTTGAAGAAAATCTATTTGGTTGTGAACTCTTTCGCGTACATTATATCGAAATGCATGCATATGAGCAAAGGCTGCCAAGGGGATGAAAGCTATGTGCTTGAAGTCCTGCTTTATGATCGGGTCAAATTTTAAAATCATGAGTCTAGGTTAATACAGTGTATCAATTTTTCGAGCTTATAATCAAGAAAATTTTGAGGCCTTTGATATACAACCAAATGGGAGGCTAATAAAGCCCAACATATTATGTTTTTATAGTGCATGTAGCTTAATTTTGTGACATAAGTAGTCAGAGGAGCTACATGCTTTATGTGAGTTTAAATTTACTCATACCATAGGATAAATGACTATATTTCGCAAATTTTCCATGGAAGAGTCGATCACCAGTTGCTTCAAGAACTTAGGGTTGGTCGAGAGAAAAGCTTCCGCTTGAAGGGTGCCTTGCATCCGAGCTACTCGAATCTCACTCCTTATTACAGACAAGTTGATCGATTGTTGACATCTTCTCGTTATTGAACTTATGGTCTTTTCCATGGCAAGTTCTCACTTTTGATGAACTTCGAGGCTTATGTTGCGCCTGACTTATGGTGAGACAACCGTATTTTGAACACGTTCGCATTTTCTCGTTTTTATTTCGTGGCTCGAACGAAGCATTGTCAATTAATCAAGCGCATCCTCGCTTTAGCAAATGCTTTGTTGATTGTATCATCTTACTTGTGACCAGCATATGTTCCATTTGCTGTTTTTTTCCCAAAGATTCTTGCTAATCTTGTATGCCTTTTTTTTGGTAGGTGGACTCTCCTCGAATTTTCACGCTTCTATGATTTTGTGTTCTTTATGTGCCGTGAAAATGGTCAATAGAACATGAGTAAGTAATCTCATCAAATCAATGTAGACATCAAATTGGAATGTCTCACTTTCAGTTTATGCTTAGAACATATATTTGCTTAGCATGCACACATGTAGGGCCTAGCCAACATTTCCAATTTCACTATTGCCACTCTCGCCAGGCCACACGCTGGTTCCTTGAATATTTAGATCACCAAATGGCATGCCATCTCTTTATAAGCCATGGGGCTGTCCATTAGGCACCTTTCTGAGAATATATTATACTACTTTTACAAATCAACATGCCATTCTTTATGTCACTTTGAAAGTTCTATGAGTTTGATCTATCACCTGGGCTCTTTGTTGAGCCTCTATAAATTTGATGTCAATCAAGGTTTACTTTATTGTAAAATGTGTCTTATATCTTATTTTAATTTATTTAAGGCAACTAATCATTGATTCTCTAGAAAATCACCCATAACATCTCTCGAAGATACTGCGGCAAGTTCTAGCCTTCTCAAATTGAAGTGTACATGAAAACCTCAAGGGTATGATCCAAGAAGGTATTAATTTCTATGAATATGTATTGTTATTTAAGCCACTAGAATGAATATTTGATCTTCCATGGTACATTTTAGTGTATTTATTGTAACTCTTGAGGTCAGTATGCATAATGTTGTTTTATTATGAAATGTGTAATCATATCATATGGTATTTCGTTGTTTCGTGAATTGATGTTTGGTTTTTCCGTGGGGACTCACTTAATTATATTATGGATAAGAAATTATCGGCGAGTGGAAACTTTAAAATGAAAACAAATGTTATTAAAGTTTAAAACTCGAATCAGAGTTTTAATGTACCATCCGGGAGAATAACCAACATGTAACATGTAAGTCTTAGCCGTTCTGATGATTTGTCATCGTTTAATTGATGATTTTGTTGAGCATGTACAGTTTGATTTGCTTCCCGAATTACTTCATGGAATTTTCTGGTTATTTCTTGCGATTATTAGCAATAATACTATTTTTTTTCATCTCGAAACTTATCTTATGATCCGTTTCATTTGAAATTGCTAATTATAATGTGAAACTATAAGCAGTGGGTATCGATTTGAATTCATTTGGAAAATGAGGACAAAAATCTTATTTTAGCTTCAGTTAAACATGTGAGCAAATATTTGATAAAAAATGATTGCACGTGACCAAGCTTTGTTTTGTTCCAAACTTATTACGATTCAGACTTAAGGTTTATAATGGTTGTACCTATGTTCATCATGGTTATCCAATGTTTCAGCTGACTTGTACCCGAGATTGGAACAAAAAAATCTTGGTTAGGTGCAGTCCTTTATCAAAGATGGTCACATGCTAGATTGGGCTTCGATAAGAAATTTTGGTCCTCATTTTTCAAATAATTTCCGTTCGATAATTCTTAGCATAGTTTCCAAATTATAAATTCTCTTTTAATTAGAATTGTTCAAAGTAGTTGGCACTGATATTGGTAAAAAAAGATGATGCTATTTACATACCCTAGGTCTTTTGTATCTACTGGTGTATGATGAACTAGAATCTACAATAATTGTTTATTT
This sequence comes from Tetrastigma voinierianum, assembly GCA_016808115.1. Taxonomy (NCBI): domain Eukaryota; kingdom Viridiplantae; phylum Streptophyta; class Magnoliopsida; order Vitales; family Vitaceae; genus Tetrastigma; species Tetrastigma voinierianum. Next base: position 1,477 of record JAEQBH010002304.1, on the reverse strand, counting down.
GTGGAAGGGTTTGTTGAATGTGTTTTTAGGGTGTGTCAGCTCCTTTTAAGGAAAAAATATGAAATACTAGTCCTGAATTAATCCTTGTCAGTGTTTAACACATCCTCATCCCTCCTCATTTTGTGGGATGGGCTGTATGAAGAGAAAAGCATTATATAAGCAAAGCACAAACATCTTAAACACAATCTTGATCTCACTTGACCTGCCTCCATTCCTGAGGCTAAAGAAGTTGTAGAATATGGTTCAAACCAATAAGATGTCTATAACATATTTCTCGTTGGGACTGAATCACGGTATTTTTTTCTCTTAGTGGTTTTAACATGTGTTGCGCTCTTTGACTGCAAAGATTTTGAAGCTGCTGGTTAGGTTCAAACAGGTCGCATTTGAGCATGCTTGAACTTCCTTAGTTTCAAGATAATCGCAGTTCGTGACATGTACTTGCGAATATTGATATGGTTCGACAGATTAGTAGAGCTGGGAAAGTGTAGGAGTTATGAAGGTTCCAAATTCCTAATTCCCGTATGCCCATCTCCCGACAAATGAAGTTTGGCCCCTTTCTCCTTTTTTATTTTATATCCGTAGGAACGCTGCAAGGTTGGAGTGCACAAGAGAATAGAGAGAGCGCATACCGAAATAAGATAGATATCTCCCTATATGGAAGTGTAGGGATGACAATGGCCTGATTTTTAGATTCCCCATCCTATCTCTATTTGTTATTTCATCCTCATCCCATCGATTTATCTTTTTATCCCTTCCCACATCCATCGAGGATCGGGTCCCAAATAATCTCTCTATTCCACTCTAGAAATGAATTGTTTTAGAAAATCACGGATAAAAAGTGAAAGAATAGCGGTGGTATATGGAGAGTGAAAGAAAAAGAAGTGTCAAAATTAAAGGTTAAAATATCGCTTGTTTTTAATTCCTTCTTAGGGGACTAGAAATTAAAGATCTGCAAATGTGAATCGATAACTTCTTTTCTAATAATCTATGAAAGAGACACACTCAAGATCGACTCTTAACTACCATTATGTAGTATGATTCAGCATGCCAACTATTAAACAACTTATTAGAAACACATTAACCAATCAAATGTCTTTTAATATAAACAAATATATATTATGATGATTAATATGGTATTCATATTGTGATTGTAGAGATGCCTTTAATTCGCCCTCATCCCCTTCGAACTTGAAAATTTTTTAAACCCACTATTCGAATATTTAATTGGGTTTAAAATGTTTATCCATATCTCTTCCATTCGGATCAAGTATCGGATTCATCATTGGATCTCAAGGAAATTGTCATCCCTAGAAAGGTGTGTCAGTCTTTGAGAAGTGTTAGAAACTGTGTTTTTTATTTTCCCCTATATTTTATGGGCTAGCGCAAGATAAGAAAGAGAGCTATTTTTTCATACGTAGATTTTATGATTTAAGGTGACATTGGCATTTATGAGACATTGCACATATCTATCATCTTT